>CM035194.1:15270197-15288152 GCA_020233015.1 Callinectes sapidus
TCTCTCTCTCTCTCTCTCTCTCTCTCTCTCTCTCTCTCTCTCTCTCTCTCTCTCTCTCTCTCTCTCTCTCTCTCTCTCTCTCTCTCATCATCATCATCATAATAGACATGTCCGAAGCTCCCAGGACGTTGAAAATCTGACGTAAATCTCTCGCACAACAATTCACCGCGACAAGTATCGGGCAACTAAACAAGGCGTTAAGTTGTAGCCGATAATAGTGAAGCCATACTACACACGCACACGGAAATACTGAATCAAGAAAACGAAAAGTAAGTCAAGAACGAGATATGCGTGGCAGGTTTTTGCTCCTGAAGAGGGCACGACCAGAGCCACACACACCTAAGGGAGGGAGGGATGGAGGAGAGAGAGAAGGAGAGGTGGAGGGATAGGGAGGAGGAGGAGGAGCAGGTAAGGGTAGGGGTGGATAGTGAGGGTAGGGGATAGATACGGGAGGAGGGATATGCAGGAGGGAGGAACGAAGTGATTGAGGTGGATAGCAAATGAAGAGTGAGAAAGGAAGGAAAGAGGGAGAAATGGAAGGAAGGGAGAAAAGGAAGAGAAGATTACCAAAAGATTGAAGAAGAAATTAATAAAGAATGGTAAGAAGTTAAAGAAAATGTACCTAACGAATGGGAGAAGAGAGAGAGAGATAGAGATAGAGAGAGAGAGAGAGAGAGAGAGAGAGAGAGAGAGAGAGAGAGAGAGAGAGAGAGAAAAGAATCAATAAATAAAAGTTTATCCTTATAGATATAAAACGCAACTCGTGAATGAACCAAACTACCTTCAAGAGGGGAAAAAAATGGTCCAGATCTGATGATGGCTTTCACTCCCATGACTCACGACTCACTCCTGAACGTAACATCTCCTACGTATAAAGAAAACAGACCGGATATCGCTGACGAAAAGAATATTTCAACATCTGTGAATACATACTAATATTAAAGCGGCAAAACGAGATGAAAATAAGAGGCAAGAATAATGTTCCTATATAAGTCTAAACCATTCACCTCTGATAATATACTTCTCAATGTTTCACCTACATTTGGAAAAGTATCCTGGAAATCATGAAACGTTACAAAATACTTCCCACTTTTTCAGTGCATCGATGTAGCAACTTCACACCACGACAACAACACACGAGTTGAAGGAATCGAGGAATCAAACGGCCTTGATTATTTCCAGGCTCATCAGACGTGCGAAGGTCGGGCTAGGAAGGCTGCTGCTGGCGGATGTGTGTACGTACAGTCATCAAGGCAAATTTAATATTCTTCGCACGCCTCCAACTGACCGAGCGGGCAAAAGAGGTGGACGGGACAGAGGAGGCAGGAGGGAAGGGGAAGCACATCCACAAGGGAAGGAGCGAGATGCCGCAAGACCAGCATCCGCTAGTCTTTGTGAGCACGAGATGAAATTGTCTCACACAGAGGGACCTTTTTTTTTTTCTTGTTTTCTCTGTCTCTCTCCGGGACGCGCGGGGTGAAGAGATCGCCAGGGTAATGGTGTGAAGGCTTGCACTAGGAAACACTCATGAAGGATGCACAGGTTTTTGTTTCATATAATCTAATATTGAAACTTTTTGTTGGTTATTTCCCCGCGCGTCTTATATTTGATATAATAATTGCTATTGTCAATCACGAGTGAAACAAAAGTCAGAAGACAAATGTGTGTTTTTAGTATTATGCTTCCTTGTAAAAATGGAAATAGATACATGCTGGGCTTCTTGCGTCATTAAATTTAACGAAGACTTACTTATCATTACTTTACACTTTATGATCTCTTCACCTGCCGCCCGGCGCACGGCAACACTGCCAATCGTATAACATATTAAATATAAAACACGATAATTATGAAACTGCACTACGTAACCTCAACGTGGAGGAGAAAAATGCAGGTGTAATCTTGGCTTCGAGATGAGCTATTTAACACAATATATATAAAATATCGAAAGGAGTGATGTAACTATTAAAACCAAATCATCGTCCGAGAAATGAATGATAACCAGCCATGTAATGACTTGAGATAAGCTGAACTCACCTGCGCTGACCCCCAGATGACCCACGATAAAGGAGGAAAAGTGGCCCTTACGCACCACTACATTAAGGGGACCGAGGTGCAAATGTTCCCTCGCTCCTGACGGGCTTCCAACGGCTGCCGGGGAACACTACATTACCCGGTGATGAAGGGGTCGGCGCAACCTATCTCATGATTAAGACCTTACTGGGAACCTGGCCGTCGCTCCCGGCACCCACTGTATGACTTACAGCCGCCTCTCACATGTATGTTTTTTTTTTCTATTGAGCTGGAGTCAGACAGCAAATCGAGCCTCTATGACTTTGCCGTGTGGTCTTTAATCATGTGCAGTGATGATGCCTTCGTGCAGTGGTGGTAGGAGTGAAATAATAAGTACCTATAGGGTCTACTTTAGCATTTAGTGTGTGGCGGTGCTATTCAGTCCCCTCCGTGCATTAGAGGGAGGAGAGGTCCCTTCCCATTGGTTTCGTCAGTGCAGTGATTCCCTTAATTCAGTGCTGTAAATTATTTAGTTCATGATATTATTCACATCCAAAGAGTGCAACGATGCTTACCTCCCTACTTTCTTAGTGGAAGAAGTAGCGCTCATTCGTAATAATATTGCAACTAGTGTTAGAGGACACCATGGTTGCTGCGTTCTATGTCGATCCGTTTTTCATGTACTTCATTTATTTTTAGCCTTGAAGATGTGGAATGTAATGGTGGTGGATTTTCTGTGGTCGTACTAAAAGAGGCAATGTTTCTTTTCATAACTCTGACTAGTCTAACATTACAACTCAGTCAATTATGAGTCACAACAATCTCACCGTTAGCTGTATTAGATATCATCTGAATAATAGCAGCGTGGGTTTATTCTGTTTTATTCTCACAGATTACGAAAGGAAATTACCGATCGAACACTCCTCCTCACCGTAAGACTCACATCACGTAGGACACGAACACAAACATCGCATATTCGGAATTATCCTCACGATTCCCACCTTTTTCCCCAGTTAATTTCTAGGTAAAGCAAACATGTCTCCCAGAGTCTCACATATATCAACACTTCCAATTTCATCTTATAACATCTTTTAATGTCACCAAGGCAGAATTAATCACTCCGAACCTGCCCTGTGGCTACCTGAAGGCGACAAGGGGATGTGGTAATATTTTTTTTTTTTTTTTTTTTTTTTGCGGTAAGAGATGTTACATGCGTGCGTGGCGATTCAATAAGCAATTCAAGGGAAACACCCAGATCTTGATACAATGTTGATACTTATTGAGGACTTATTAACGGAGGAAAGGCAAGGAGGGATTTTCATTTCTCGTGGTAAGAAGTGAGATTAGAAACGACCACCACCACCACCACCACCACCATCACTACCATCACAACCTCTATTACTATTGCTGATGTTGTTGCTGGTGGTGGTGGTGGTGCTGCTGCTGGATGATCATAAAGATGATGATAATGATGACAAAAGGAGAGAATAACGGGAACATTGAAATGCAGGGAAAAAAAGCTACCTCTATGACTACTACCACCAGCATTACTATTACTGCTATTACTATTATTACTCCTATCATTATCACTACTAGTACTACTACTACTACTACTACTACTACTACTACTACTACTACTACTACTACTACTAGTACTACTACTACTACTACTACTACTACTACTACTACTACTACTACTACTACTACTACTACTACTACTACTACTGCAACTACTACTACTTAAACTATTACTATTACTACTCTCACCACCACCACCATCACCAGCACTACCACAGTAATCTAAAAAGAACATGCATTGACCAAAATTATGACAGGTATAAGCACAGGGTAGAAAAAGGTTAAGTAGTGGAGGCAGGGATCGCAGATGAGCCTCGATAAGCGTGACAAACCCGAGGCTGTGATTGTGTCACGTCTGAAGGCTACGAGGTGTGACGGGAGGCTTTGTGGAGGAAGGCGAAGTGGTCCCCTTCCTCCCTCCCACTCCCCCTCTGGCGCCAGGGAGATGGGTCCAAACTGGGGAAAGAAAAGTCTGGGAGAGAAGAAGACCAAGGGAAAGGGGGAGGAAAGGTGAGAGGGGCGAGGGGAGAGAGCGGGTCAAGCCACACGGCGACGAGGGTCAGAGGTCGCGGCCGCCGCCATTACCTTCCGGCCCAGTCTCTCTTTTTTGCCGAGTGGCTTCACAACCCCAATTAATGTGGTATGTGGGACTCCCTACAGCTGTGCCCGCGGCTGTGCGTCCACGTACACACACAGACACACACACCGCGGCCATGTGTCAGTGCAGAGTCCGAGGCACTGTGTTTGCATAGTCCCTAAGACCATGTGCTTAGCCATGCCACATGCTGTGTCTGTGTATCGAGGCTCCGGCATTCAGCGCAGGAAGTGGGCTTCTGCTTGCTCAGAGTCCTTGTAAAGCTAAGTTTCCATGTCTATGAGATACTAAAATGCCTGTGTTCATGAACAAAAAAATAAAGAAAAGGACGAACGAAAGGTAATATTTCATGTCCCCATGGAAATGAATAAGTGAAAAATAATAAGAAAAAATGCACTGTGTGTCAACCCGAATCCTGGGAAGCTTGTGTTCATTCAGAGCTCTTAGTAAGTCTGGTTGCATGCTCCTTGTCCTTCCCACGCCCTCCACTGTCCACCTTATGTTGTGGCTAACGACGACCCCAGCTTCATCTCGGTTATCGCCGTCTGACTATATCTCCCTTTTGTGTGGTCACCTTTGATCACTGGACCTGGCAACACACACTGGCCTGGCAGCGATCACTGGGAGCAACTATCTATTCGTTATCGCTTGTCAGCGTTAAAGTCCTTGGTAAACGTGGTCAGTTTATCAGATCAGCTTTGTCCACCATTTATCTTAACATATATGGTGAAATTAGTTCCAGTTAGCATAAATTGTCAGTTTACAACTCCCAAAATTTACGCGTGGGCAGCGGGAGGGCGGTAGAAGCATGCTGGCTGAAAGCTGGGCACGGACAAGGGTCAGCAGTGAGGTCTGGATTTAAACAAGACCAGAATGAATGAAATCCAGCATTGGCCACACACCTGCTAACACATGCATGGCTTTCCGATGCAAAATGGACTCGGCTGTCTGTACTCTCTATCGATCCCCCCTACTGGTCGACTTTGCTCCCTGGGTCGGCTGCTGTGTTATGTTGCAGGGACGCCAGCATGGCCGCCACCTCCTCCTCTCCGCACGACCCTCCCTCCAGGCGCGTCGTGAGTCCTCAGTTACACCCGAACCCAGCTACCAGAAGGGCCCCAGGCAGTTCTTACCAATCCAATCCTTTTCATAACGTGTATCTGTGCATCAGTCAAGACACGCGCTGCCCCTGAGCCTCAAGGAGCGTTAGGGTGCCATTATTCAAGAAAGTTACTCTTAACTCAATATATTGAATCATTAAATCTCCTATTTCAATTACCTTCATATATTGGCTGCACTTATCGCTTCGCTTTGCTTAACTCGCGGACAGTTTTTATTTTTTTATTATTTTTATTATTAATGTGATGTTTTTACTTCGTTGCACGCACGGAAAAAGGAAGTCTCTCTCTCTCTCTCTCTCTCTCTCTCTCTCTCTCTCTCTCTCTCTCTCTCTCTCTCTCTCTCTCTCTCTCTCGATCCAGCGAATAAGGCGTTACGTAAAGTAGGATTCTATTTCCCACACGTCAATTGGTGTCGGCACATGTCTCCTCACCTCGTCTGGGAAAGCACAGATATCAATTACATAACACCGCCTTGCAACCCACCCGCGTCGCAACCCTCAATCCCCAGCACAGGTCCCGACCCCCGGCAGTCATCTCCGACGAAGGCGCCGCCAACAAGCCGCGTAAAAGGAACCTCCGCGAAACAGTTACACGAAACAAAGGTGAGGGAGAGATGGCAACGACGAGGAGTCCACCCTCAACCTGACCGCAGCGATCGTTCTCGGTCGTAAGAAGAGGAAGGAAGGGAGGAAGGGAAGAAGGGAGGAGGGAGACGTGGGTGGTTGAACGTGCGCACTCATCATCCGCAACAAACAAATGAACAAAGGAACAAAGAGAGCGGCAACAGGTCACCAGGGATACTAACAGGACTACGCTGGAGGGAAAATAAAGAAACGACGTGTACAGCGAAGAACAAAGGGCGACGGAGGCGATGACGTGAAGCGCGGCGACGATCGGGGCGCCGCCGGGTCGAGGGTCACGGTAATGCGTCGAGGGTCACCAGGGAGCGGCGGCGTCCGAAGGTCCCACCAGGTGAGTAATGGTCGCCGCCCCTCAAGGATGCCGCTCCAAGTTCAGACAAAGGCGGCAGAAAATGAGACTAACGCACGAAGACGACTCGGAAAAATAGACTAAGAAATAAACCAAAAAAATACAAAAAAAGGAACACCGGATCTGCAAGCCTTTCAGGATTTCATTACAAAGGAGAGATAAATGAACAATACAAAAGATAAGTACAGCCAAAATGATTCCAACTTCTCTTCACTTCACTTCATGCACTTCCTCTTTTTATATCACCTTGTCTTCCTTTATTCCAACACTATTCTCTATTCAAACTCCTTTCATTTACTTTCGTAGCAACTTCCCTTTACACCATCCTTCCCTTTATTCCATCACCTTCTCTATTCCAACTCTCCCTCCCTTTATTCTCTTCTCGAGTTTCTGCTAAGATGAAGTGACATGCATACGTGTATAAAGAACCACCTATTAATTCACTCCAAAACCCATTACGTCGCAATAAATGGAACTAACTTAACCTGTATTCAAACTAATGGACAGTTTTGTAATATCAATGCATCTTCCAGTAGTGCGGAACTATTACATTGTCACCGATGTATAACTGTAAACATAACCACTAAGAACAAAAAAGTAATAAAATAAGAAAAAAACAAAACAAAAAACATTAGCAATTTAGATCCCAAAGCAGCGAAGGAAGGGTTGCATGCTTGAGTGACGAGAACACAGTTAGCAAGACATGAAATCCCTAAACTAGTGTTGTATCACGTACGCTCGAAGTATGTTCGTGGTTCAGGTAGCGGTGGAGGAATACAAAGGAATACAAAGGAAAGAAGAGACAGCAAGAACCTTACTTGCCCTGACGAAGCTATCTGTGTTCATATTCTACCACTACAGATTCTACCAGTTAAAGGCTAAAGGACACTGAGGTTCAAGGAAGGGTAATAAGAGAGTGCAGGAAGAGAGAGAGAGTAAAAGAAGTGATAGGAGAGGTTGAAAGAGAAAACGTACAATCTAGTACAGGCAAAAAAAAAAAAAAAAAAAAAAAAAAGAAAGAAAGACAAAAAAAAGGAATGGAAAAATATGGAGGCGTAATGTACGTTATTTGTGGTGTTGATACCAGATAATTTTCCAACCTCTGTTTACAAGTTTCTATCGTGTAACTACTGACAACAGGTGCTCGGAGAGAGTTCCAGATATTTACAACTCTATTGAAAAATAGTGCTTAGCCTCATCTGATCTGATACGCTTACGTATATTCATGCAGCCATCATTTCGAGTGCTGTTGATACTGCCAATGATTAGATAATTGCTCATATTTACGTTATCAAAACCTCGTAACATTTAAAAAAAAAAAGCTCAATTAAATCTTCTTGCATTCTTCGTTTCTCTAAACTAAGCAAGTTGACTTCCCACAAGCGCTCCTCATAAGACTCGTCCTGTAGTTATGGGATCAACTTTGTGACTCTTCAAACTCTTTCCAGCTTGTCTATAGCTTTCCTGTAATGGGGTGACCAGAACTGGAAAGAATTCAAACTGAAGTCACAACAGTGCATTAGACAACGTGATAATTACTTTTTCTGACTTCAATTCAAAAGTTCTATTAATAAAGCCAACCAATTTATATGCCTTTTAACTACTTTCGAGCAATATTTACTCGACTTGAAGTATGATATAATTATAATGCCTAAGTTTTTTTTCTCATTAACCATAACAACCTCGGAGCCATTCATTGAATTATTACTATGATCGTTATTACTATCAATATGCAACACTTCACATATATCTACATTGAAACTCATCCCCCACTTGTCTCATTAAATGACTGAGCGGGCGAGATTAGTTTTGTGATTGTCTTCTGTCCTCTGACGTGACTACATCATTCATTATTTCAGAGTCATCAGCGAACTTGGGTACCATCATCAACATTCATAAGGAAAAGAACAGGGCCGAGCACAGATCCCTATGATAAACCTGATAAACTTCTCACCACTTTGAAGATTTACCATTTAGAACAAAGCACTGCTTTCTCTCAGAGAGCCAGTCTATTAGCGATTTGAGAAGTTTCCCATGTATACCATGTGACCTCAACTTACCTAGTAGCCGCCTATGGGAGTTTTGTCAAAAGTTTTTAAAAATCTAGGTACATTACATCTACTGCTTTTGTATTGTTGTACATAACGAAAGCATTAAAAAAAGACAAGCAGATTTCTTAGACATGAACGTTTGTTTCGAAAGCCGTGCTGTGAGTCAATGACTAAATTTTCATCTAGAAAGCTCACTAAATTTTTGCGAATTACTATTTCCAGTAATATACGTACTACCGATGTGAAGCTGATGGGTCTGTAGTTGCTCGGAAGGAGGAGGAGGAAGAGGAGGAGAAGGAGGGAATGGAGAAGGCTATTGACGGTGCTTGAAAGCAACTGGAAGGAGGGTGAGTGACGTGGACCACGGCTTGGGACAGGTGTATTACTGCGGCGGAGCGACATTGACAGCTAATGGGCAGGCGGGTGCGTGTTGTGCTGATGAATCTAAAGCTCATAGAGGGAAGGCGGAGAATAATCATAACTTAACTACAGGACAATACTTAGTAGTTTACAGTGATGGGGTTCCTGCGCCATGCATTGTGTTGGATTCTGGTCTTGAAAAAAAAACAAATAATAATATGATGGACTTTTAGTTACGGGACTTGCATTTTTTTACCACATACTATGTATATTTATTTATCTTTAACTAACATAGCAAAACACAAGCTAATCTAACCAAATCAACTCAAACTAATCTAAATCTAACTAGACTTACACACCACACACATAATAAAAAGCATCATAAATCCTATTTTCTATCTACTGTAAAACTCATATTGCCAAGACGAAAAAAGAAAAACAATCCTAACCCTTATTACAACAGTACTCAATATCCATCATAGTAATCTGTTTTCTTCGCCACGTGGTAGCATTTGTTTATGTTGCAAAAAGTATTATACATCTGATTTGAGTGGCTGGCCATGCGTAGCGGGAACGAGGGTTGGTTGGGGGAGACACTGCTGGTGGGGAACTAAGGGAGCGTTTGGGGTGTCCATTGTTGCAGAAGTCATGAGAGGAAGAGAAGTATAAAAGGCAGCAGTGCAGTATTCTTGTAATTGTATTTGAGCCTGTAGTTGCGGGAGTCATGAGGGAGAAACAAAAAGATTAAAGTTGGAGTGAAGTGCGTTCCTGTTGTAGTATTTAAGTCCTTTAAAGGTATCAAGAGAGGAAGAAAAGAGTAAAGGAAAAAGCAGTGTAGTGTATGCTGTAATACTTGTGCGAGTATCATGAAGGAAAGGAAAGTTGGAGGAAATCGGGAGGTAAAGCGTATAGTGACAGTGGCTCAGTGCTGGTTATAACTAGTGTCTCGAGTGGATGACGCAGTGGCTACCGGCCCTGCGGTGCGCCAGGAAGGTGCGGAGGGACGCCCAGACAGGCAGGTGGAATTTTTCATGTAACTTGACACTTCCTATTCTGGTTCATAGGTAACAATCTGTGTGCTATATAAACACAGCTACTGTTTGTCTCTCGGTCTGGCTGCTTCTCTGTCTATCTGTTAGTGTGTGTGTGTGTGTGTGTGTGTGTGTGTGTGTGTGTGTGTGTGTGTGTGTGTGTGTGTGTGTGTGTGTGTGTGTGTGTGTGTGAGAGAGAGAGAGAGAGAGAGAGAGAGAGAGAGAGAGAGAGAGAGAGAGAGAGAGAGAGAGAGAGAGAGAGAGAGAGAGAGAGAGAGAGAGCGCGAGAGAGAGAGAGAGAGAGAGAGAGAGAGAGAGAGAGAGAGAGAGAGAGAGAGAGAGGCTTGCTGTTTCTCTGTTTGTTTTTTTATTCAGCTGTCTCTACTTATCTGTCTGGTTTTGTAAGTCTCTCTGTCTGTCTGTTTGTCTCTTTTCAAGAGATAGACAGACAGACAGACAGATAGACAGAGAAACAGACAGACAGCCATATAGGCAAATAGACAGGCAGATAGCTAAAGCATAGATAAATAGATACAGACCCGCACACAGACAGGACGCTCAGACAGATAGACACACACACACACACACACACACACACACACACACACACACACACACCAGTATATCAGCCATCTCATTTTTAGTGAATCACTTCCTTGCCGCGGGCACACACCCTGGGGTGACACACAACACATTCACGGCCATGTAATTAAGATAAAGCAAAAACACACTCACCAGATTCACAGGAAGGCGGCCCAGACGGGTGCAGAGTGGCCATGGGCATCAGGAGGGGTGGGTGAGGTGAGACAGAGGGTGGGTGTGCCTCGCCCTTGGTGACCGGAAGGGATACCAGTTGCCTTATCTGACGCAGCCGAGTGGCTGGTCCCTCGCCTAACTCCCACCCGCTGGCCCATCTCTCCCTCCCACACGCCTCTACGCTCTCTTTCTTCCTCCTCTTCCTTAACCTCTTACCAACATCTATTCGTCGCTTGCGTTCTCTTTTCTTTCAGTTCCTTCACTTTTATTTCATAATTTTTCTCACGCTCTCAATATATCGATGCTTGTGTCGTCATTCCTACAAACCATGTTCTTTTGTCACCACCTCATCCTGTCCTTTGTTTTCCCTGACTAAGGCCTCCACCAGCACCCACAGACGTAACTTCCCACCACACCTAGACTAAGGAGCTTCAGGATGAGTTTCAAGCCTCCTCCTCCCCCTCCTCCTCCTCCTCCTCCTCCTCCTCCTCCTCCTCCTCCTCCTCCTCCTCCTTCTCCGCATCCACCTCCTCCTCCTAACACCCTCCCTTCTTCCTGGTTATCTTTCTAATCCATATTAAAAACATAAGAAATAGCATAATTGCAGACATTAGTATAAAGTATTACAATAAAGAATGAACATCAATGATTGAATAATACACTTATCAACTTATCAATCCTACTCCTGCAATGGTGCTTACAGAAAAAGAAGGTAGAAACTGTTGCATAAACTAACATGACGAAAATCACTCTAACTAGCGTGGGTAAAGATTCTACCAATACTACAAGAATATTAGAGGTGTATGTATGGTGGTGATTTATGGGGGCTGCTGCAATGCAAGTGTCGTACCAGTGATAGTGATGAGGTCGTACAATAGTGAGGCGGCAGCTGTGGCCATTTCGTGACGGCGCACAGAAGCGAGACAGTGCAGGAGTTGTGGCAAGCTACGGCAGGATGTAACAGTAACGAGGGTGTGGCGTAGAGCGAAAAAAAAAAAAAAAAAGCTGCAGGTGGAAGGGGTCGGCGTAGGGATTGGTGAGGCGGACTGTGTGAGGAGGGCAGGGGATGGCGGCAGGGGACAGGGTGAGTCTGGGAGGTTAGGATGAGGAGGCAGGTGGAGAGGAATGATAAGAGGTAGGGAGATGAACCAAATGAGGGTGATAAAACTACGAGAGAGAGAGAGAGAGAGAGAGAGAGAGAGAGAGAGAGAGAGAGAGAGAGAGAGAGAGAGAGAGAGAGAGAGAGAGATGAGCACGTGGAGAGGATGAAGGGGCCCCCTATCCATCATTGACTGTGGTGGCATTGAGAGAAGACAAAGAAGTCATGAAGGTTACAAAATTGTGGAAGATAAGTAGGGCCAGGGGAATATGAAGAGGAGTGAGGAAGAGGAGAAAGATGCTAAAATGCTTACAAGATCTAGAAATAGGTAGAAAATTTATGAATGTATTACAGGGATGCAACAAAAACAAGGGATAGTAGTAGTAGTAGTAGTGACGGTTGAGTTGATGGTGGTGGTGGTGATAGCAGTGATGGTTGTGGTGGTGATGGTGGTGGTGGTGGTGGTGGTGGTGGTGGTGGTCAGCTGGCAACATGCAGCCGCTGAAGGTCCTGACCGTGACCCTGAGTCCTGCGCGAGGCCCCACGGCGGGTCGGCCTGCGGCTCTGGTTCTTTGTTTGCGGCGGACGGTGGCAGGGCGCCCACACCCCCTGCTCCAGGAAGTGCTAGACGACCCTCAAGGTGGAGCTAAATAGTGCTCAAGTGGTGGATAAATGGCGGCACGATAGCACATAAGGGCCTCAGGAGACATGTCCGCGGCGCCCCTACACCTTCCTCTCGGCCTTGAGCGGCGAGTCAAGCGTTGTCTCGAAAGGTGATAAAAACAAAGGTAAAAGAAAACAAGGCAGGCAACCACACTGACGACCTTATTCCCTCCTGATATTATGGAAGCAATTCTCTTATACCTCCAGGTGCAGGCTTTTTACCAAGCTGCTTCGGAAAAAAGAACAAATCAAAATAAATATAACCACAGCGTTAACAATGTGAATACAGCGTCCTCATCCTCGCAACACCGGGAACTGAGAGAGAGACGCACCAACAATTCTGGACGAACCTGTTGCGTGAAACGAAAATCCTGTCTGTGTGGTGACAGCGACAGGCGGCAGCACTGGCGGTGGTGGCAGTGGTGGTGGTGGTGGTGGTGGTGGTGGTGGTGGTGGTGGTTGTTGTGTTTGTGTTGATACGTTGGTGACTTTTTCCTCTTTCATTTAGGTGATTTTTTTCCCTTTTTTTCCTAGATACCAATTATTTGTACTCCGTGTTCCCTGAATTAGTGGGGTGTGAGTTTCCGGCATTGTTCCCTTGAGCGTCTCGTCGTCACTTTGCGTCCTACACAAAGGTCGACACAGGAGGAAATTTTGTTCAAGATGACTGAGAAAATTATCCTTCACGTCCCCGCCCTAGAGGATGCTGGGGCGCAATTATGAGGTCACTTGTCATAATCGAGAGTAGTTTGAGGAGGAGGAGGAGGAGGAGGAGGAGGAGGAGGAGGAGGAGGAGGAGGGGGGATATAGCTTCTGCAATGACGACGACGACGACAAAGAAAACAACGATAAACTACGGAACTAAACAAAAAATAATGAGTACACGGAAAAGGAGGAAAACTAGAAGGAAGAGGACAGCTATGAGGAAAACCAGCAACAGTAACAGCAGCAGTGGCAGCAGGAGCAGGAGCAGGACAAGTCTAATACTGGAGTCCGCCCATGACAGTAAGATATATCTGAGAGCAGCACATAAACCCATCACTGTGACACTCCAATTAAAACTCCTCACTAGACGCTCAACATTAACTAAGCAGAGTAACGACGGGGACCTTGTTTGGCTCCATCCTCACACCACCACCACCACCACAACAAAAACTGGGACGTGGCGGGCGGACGGGTGTCACTATGAACAGCTACAAGCAGAGAGTAGCTGTTGGGAGGAAGGAAGGACAGAGAGAAACATTGCATGATTCTCTACAGCACGATGTTCCTGTCATTCACTGGTATTCATGAGTCAATGGCCATGTGTTTCCGTTCTCCAAACATTGTGATGGGTTGGAAGTTGTAAAATATTTTCCTTTTCATCGCTTTCTTTCCTGTAGGTGTTTATAAAGGATGTTTTTACATAGTTTCCAGTGTTGTCAACTGTGATATATTACAGGAAAGGTTTATTGCTAGAATGATAAGATGTAATAGGAGAGTAAATGCTAAATACTGTAGTTGCTGATGTCTACCAAACAACTCATTTCCCGAGAAAAAAAAAAAAAAAAAAAAAACTTCCGGGAGTGAATACTGCATAACGTGCTAACATGGAATGAAAGGGAAGAGGTTAATTTAACAATTGGATCCTAACAGGCAATCATTTTTAATACGAAACCTCCCTTTTACTCCTCATACCACCAAAAAGATAACCTTGTATTGTTAAAAATATAAGAACAACAAACAGTACTACATTATCATTTATTTGAAGACCGAAGACTATTTTGGCATTCAACTTCTGTGACGCATAAGATAATACTAACAGGAACAAAAACACGCTGTTCATCTACGTCATCACACACACACACACACACACCTCAAAATTCAGCGGCTCTTCCTAAACTTTGAGAAATTATAATTAAACTCAATACCAAATAACCATGAAACCTGCAGCTCCTTCTCTCCTCCCCTATTCCCCCCTCACTCAGCCACCCCAGACAAAAACAGACACAGTTCTTACCCACACATCCACGCAAAATTAAACAAACAAGGAATATTTCAGCGAGCGGATCTTTTTGTACCATTTAACTCTCCCAAAACAGGTAGACTAGTAATGGGAAAAAAGAAAGCTACCTCATCTAATTAATAAATATGTAGTGTGTGAAACCTGATTTGAACAAACAATAAGTAAATCAGCACACCCACCCATCCACCCACCCACTTACGTACGCACTCACGCACGCAAAGAGAAAGTAAAAACAAACAAAAATAGAAGAAATAAAAACCTGATGGAACCAAATCAACCTTAAATGAGAGAGAGAGAGAGAGAGAGAGAGAGAGAGAGAGAGAGAGAGAGAGAGAGAGAGAGAGAGAGAGAGAGAGAGAGAGAGAGAGAGAGACTGACTGACTGACTGATAAGAGAGACAAACATCATGAACACACAAATACACACACTCTTGGCCTGATTAACTAGTACGACTACCTCCCTGACTCCTTGCATCCAATGGACCAGGGAAAGCTGCACCGAGACCCGCGTCCTGCCCGCCACACTACGCACAACACCCCGGAACGACTTACTTACCTTACCTGTTACCGGCGCTGGCAGGGGTCGAGGCGTCGCCGTGAAATCATCTGTCAAGGAAGAAAATATGAACATTAACTTCCATCCTTTCCCAACGATTAGGCGATTGAGTTCAAGTTTATCAAGTGAGGAGAAAAGAAAAGATGTGTCTCTGTCTGGCTCGCAGTACGTAAAGGATATATAAACATTAGCGTATTTGCATCCTGTCCCAGCATTTAAGTTATTAAGTATAGTTTATGTAGGCAACGTAAGAAAAAAGTAGCAGTGGTAGAGATGAGGAGACAGAGGGTAAGAAGGTTCAAGGTGAGAAGATAGAGATGAAACTAAGGGCTGATTAAACGATTGAGTAGCTTATCCAGAGAGGAGAGAAGGATATAGAAGAAAGAAGAATCAGCAGAAGATACGAGAAGACAAAGGGAAGGTTGGAAGGAGAGGGTCAAGGTGAGAAACGAGGAGAGATGCAAGGATAAGAGGCAAGGAGGAGGTCGACAGGTAGGTGATCTGAAGGACTGACCAAGAAGGCGAAGTTTCATCTGATGGCAGTGCAGGAGTGGTGGCTGCCTGAGGTATGAGGCCTTGGATTGTGTGTCCCCGGTGCAAAATATTTCCTTTCGTACCTTTCTGTATTCTCCTATCCCTTCCCATACCCTTCTACTTTTTCATAGCGCACAGACAAGTAAAGAGATGAAAAATGAAAAAAAGTATGAAATGTAACTATACGAAGAATAAGAACTGTAGTTAGTAAGTAAAGAAGAAATATGGAACGGCTACAAAAATATTCTTTTTTCACTACTACTGCTGCTGCTACCACCACCACCACCACCACCACCACCACCACCACCACCACCACCACCACCACCACTACTACTACTACTACTGCTACTACTACTACTACTAATAATAATAATAATGACAATAATAATAATAATAATAATAATAATAATAATAATAATAATAATAATAATAGCGATAAAAATGACAATAATTCCTCCTAAAAGATACTCAATGTCCCTATACACTAACGTTAGCTACTCTATCTCTACCCTTTCCGCGCCTCATCCAGCACCGCCCCCCTCCAAGGCCAGCAGCGGGTCCTTGGAAGGGAGGACCGCTGGATTACTCAGCTGACGGCACTGATGAACCAGGCGTCACCACCTCAGATAATTACGGCAAAGAGTCTTCATTTTAACTTGGGATACTTCTGAGCCTCGCCGCCCGCCGCCCGTCCCTTCCTTTCATAAACTCTTGATTATAATACTTCCCTCTGCCAGGTCGGGTGTTAACGGGACGCACTTAATTGGGAAACATTTATGAATTTTTGGAAAACTTGAACGGAAGAAAAATAATTAGAAGGCATCTATCTATTGGGGATTACTGTCGATTTTTTTTTTTTTTTTGCTGAGTGTTTATCAAGTGTCAGACTAAAAACGATGCATTGTTCATTTGCTAACTGTAAACAGCTAACATGCTAAAGCAAAGCTAAACATGTATGCAGATGAAAGGAGAGGTAAAAAAAAATAATAAAAAGGTCACGAAGGAAGGGAGGTAGCACACACACAAAAAAAAAAAAGAGAAAAAAAAAGAAATAGAGCGTAAAGGAAGAAAAGAAAACGAGACTATAGGGATTAAAATAGATTGAAAAAAAATAAAGGAGTCCCTGGAGACAAGTGCAAGTGGCGAGGTGAAGTTACAAGCATAAACAATACACAAATAAAACAAAGCAAGTGCTAGGCCGCCCTTCGCCGCCACTGAAGGGCGTGGTGGGAGGGGAGAGGACATAGGAACAGACAGACAGACAGACGGACAGACAGCTCTAGTGGTCAGGTGAGTGGTGTCACAATACCCTTCCTGACTCACCTGTCCACCAACCTCCACCTCACCACCACTATCACCACCACCACCACCGTCACCAACCCTCACAATTTCACTTGCATGTTTCAATTTTTCACCTTCTTCAGTCTCAGGTCAATATTCAGAAACAATTAGCTCTCTGACCAAAACAATTTTCCAAAGCCACAGAGACTACTAGCCAGGTTTTCAAGATAGTTTTTTTTTGCCATATAATAAACTAGAAACCTTGGTAATCCATCAGCAGAATTATAAGAATAGCCTTAAAAACTCGAATATCTTAAATCAAGGCCTTTCGAAAATAGTGATGGTGAGAGGGGAAGGCATTGCAGAATACGGCACTCAAACTCACGAAAGAAATGCGAATATTATCACCAAGTCCCGTACCGTACTCACGTTTTCTTCAGGGTTCAGTGTTACGACTCAAACTCAACAGAAGTCTGCCTTGAGAACCGGTGGCGTCCTGTCGGTGAGGATTCCATTGACTCGTTCGTCCGGTCTGTCCATAGTTGCTTTAGGTGCTTGTCTCGTCTTGTATAGCGAGGCCCCGGCTACTGCTGCCTCGACCTACTCCTGCTCCAGAGGTTATTTTCTTCATCTTTTTTTAATCCACTGTCTCATGTTTCTGCTTTTTTACTTCTCTCTCTTTCTCACCACTGGTCACTCTCATACACTTTTTTTTTGTCTATTCCTGGTTTGATCAACTGTCTCTTTCTCCTATTTTATTTCTTTATAATCTGTTCGTCAGTTTATTGTTGTTCAGCTTCTCATCATTGGTGATTTTCGCTTTTATCATCGTTGTTCCCTCTCCCGTGTGTGATATTTTCAGAAGCTTAATGCAAACATAAAAGCATATAAGTAAATTAAAGCATCAAAACTATATTTTACAAATAAATAAACACGAAAATAAATTTCAGAAAATACACTTGATTAGACTAGTCTTAGTTTTTTGGTGAATTTACAAACGTGTAATATCAATGTAGGTCTGTTCTAGTGGTGAACTGGAGAAAAAGTCTATTCAGTTATACTCTCGGGAATCAGGAACTGAACTGAACTTCTCATAAGAGAATGTTGAAAGCAGGTGAGAATTAATATCCTGCAGATCAATGGTCCCCAATCCTTTATCTATCATTTCCCCCTGCACCCAGTTCAACCATCCAGATTTCTCCCTACATGTGTACAAGGGAAAGAGTAATCAAAACACACTGTGATCATCTACAGCTTTATTGTCAAAATGTACAAATATACTGATAAATCTACAACAGGCATACCCCCCCCCCCCTCTCTCTCTCT
>CM035194.1:15298028-15300528 GCA_020233015.1 Callinectes sapidus
ACACACACACACACACACACACACACACACACACACACACACACACACACACACATACCCACACACATCAATTTATTCCAGTGAAAGAAATACGTAAAATGAAATTCCTTTTTTTACACGCAGATATCTTTAGGAACAAAAAAGATACACGGTTCGTTTGCCTTTACGGATACCAGTCCATTCCCAGAGCGCATGGAGGCAGTGAGCGAATACATTACGATACACTGATTCTCATGTCACATCGGTCGGGAGACACAGACACAGCGAGGCGGTCGTGTCCCTCTCCCGCGTTGCTCTCCACTTTGAGAAACACAATTTGGACGTCGCTGCTTTCGATTCCGCCGGCAGGGAGTTTAACACAGGCGATAGCGGCCCCGCAAACGTTGTGGCGACGATAATATGAGGCTGGTCGAGGCCTCAGTGGGCGAGATAAACAAGTTACCCTGGTTGTTGGGCTGAGTTGGGGACACCTGACGCCTCGTGTCCCCAACTTCGGTCCAGTTATCGCTAGGGGACAAAGTTTACATGGCCCGCTCACTGCCACCGCCACCGTTACTAATACCCATGACTGCACAAACTTTGGCCCTCACACTTATCTTCAATACTGTTATGCTCACTAGGAAATATTTACATAAACACTCCGAGGCGCAGGTCTGGAAGGAGCGTCGCCCCTTTTGGTCACCACACTTATCTTTAGGAGCCATTAATCACCCTCGCTGAAAGTGGACAAGATTTTCGTCGCCTCGCCTTGTCTAGCCCTCCCCCCCTGCCCCCCCACCTTTGCCTCGTCTCTGTCCCTCCTAACCTTCGTCTTGCCTTCATTATTGGTACTCTTACTCCTTTGTCTTATACTTCACTTCCCTGAACATTTCCATCTTATAAACATATCTAAATAAATCTTTATTGTCTCGTACTTTCTCTATCCCTCCTTTCCTTCACCTTACCTTTATTATTGGTACTCTTTCTCTTTTACCTTACCGTTTCTTCCCTCAACATATGCATTTTTTAGAAATAAATCATCCCCAGAAAACACACCCACGATACTTATTCATTTTTACTGTGCTTGACTTCTTATATTTTTGTGTTTCATAATTTTTCTACACCTTCCATAGCAAGTAAATGTTTGTTCTTATTGCAGTTTCACGTTCACTGGTGGCAAAGCAAGACTACATTGATGTTAACAATAAGGAAGAACTACTATTACTTCCATTGCAACAACAACGACAACAACATCATCAACTGGCTGCTACTACTGCTACTACTACTACTACTACTACTACTACTACTACTACTACTACTACTACTACCACTACCAATAATGACAACAACAATGTTAATAATAATAATAATAACAATAATAATAATAATAATAATAATAATAATAATAATAATAATAATAATAATAATAATAATAATAATAATAATAATAATAATAATAATAGTTCATAGTTCGCAAGTGATTCTATTTCGTATATTTTTTGCCGGTACTTTGCATTTGCCTTCTCATATTTCCTCTTCAGCGATTCAGCCACCATGCAGTCTCTCTCACTTTCTCTCTTTTTTTATTTATTTATTTTTTTTATACCACTAACCAATCAGTGTTATCTGTCTTTGTTCTAATACTTTATTTCATAGCTTATTTCCTTGCCTGATCTTCATTAACTATTTATTGCCCTCTCACACTCAGTTTTGTCTCTTTCTTAATACTTTCACATCTAAAACCTCCTATGATCTCTCCCTTCCTTCTCATCCCTACGTACGGTCCTTCTTAGCCCTTCACACACCCCTCCTCACAGCTCCTGCCGCCCCTTCACGCCACCACTCCAACAGTTCTCTGGGAAAGTAAATGAGGGAAAGACCCATACCACGAGGTAGGTTGGGGTCGGTCGGCGCCGTCCCGTACCGCACCTGAGCGACAATTAACACACAGGCGAGGGAGGAATGTAGGTCGAGAGGGGGTAGACACGACGCACCTCAGAACATTGTGCACGAGGACTGACTCACTCACTGCAGCTGCTGATATTTTGATCGGGTAATGACACCGCGGGAACAGTGCCTACAGGTGGTGGCGCAGTGGTGGGTGATCGAATAAATCTGCATTTGCACGAAAGTAAGTTCAAGTTTTCATGTTTGCATTAGTAATGAGTGATTTAATTATTTATAGGGGGCTGATGCCTTCAGGTTGTGGTGCAATGGAAAGTTTCTGGTCAAGTTTTAATTTAAATTATTAAATAAAAGCGAACGCTCAATGAAAGTGACAAGGTGAAGCATTCGTGTTTATACTCATATTAATAAACTGTTATATGTAACAGTATGTAACATTAACAGGTTGTTACTAACAGATGGTGGTGCAGTAATGGGTGAGTTTGAGGTCTTGCATTTTGTGTGTGATCGAATGAAAGCGAAGCTGAATAAAAGTGACTTGAGTGTAAAACATTTATTTTTATATCAACAATGCCTTTAACTGCGATATGTTATGGTTTAAGATATCAACTTTATT
>CM035194.1:15305528-15314212 GCA_020233015.1 Callinectes sapidus
TATTCTGGATTAAAGAGAAATGAATATGCAAAACTTCTCCCACAATCATAGCATCACGAGAGATTCAAATTATCTTGACAAGTACCTAACGCCACACATGTTCCCTTGTCTCTTCTTCACCTGCGGATAATATTTCCCCCTTCACCGCCTCGCTACGTACACGGTACAGAACACATGATGCACAGAATGGGATTAGATTAGAAAACATAGACGTGGCGATAAGCAGGGACAATTTTTATACCGTATCATAAATATTCTTCCACGTCAACAACCTCATAAATTATTAATCCAGGAGTCGTAAAAGGGAAATGAGACAGACCCACACACACACACACACACAGAGAGAGAGAGAGAGAGAGAGAGAGAGAGAGAGAGAGAGAGAGAGAGAGAGAGAGAGAGAGAGAGAGGAGAGAGAGAGAGAGAGAGAGAGAGAGAGAGAGAGAGAGAGAGAGAGCGAGAGAGAGCGAGAGAGAGAGAGAGAGAGAGAGAGAGAGAGAGAGAGAGAGAGAGAGAGAGAGAGAGAGAGAGAGAGAGAGAGAGAGAGTTTACTTTATGATTCCTTACCAAATAGAACGCAGAACGCAAGCTTAGAAAGTTGCCTCCATATACATGTATATAAAACACAAACTAAAAAACAGAGAGGACCTCAACATAATTTTCTATTCTTAGGTACAGTATGCTTGTCCACAGTACTAGGACACATTTTTCACCCCCAGTTTTGGTTACGATTAGATAGTTTTACTGATTTTAAGAAAGCTCTATGGAGGTCAGAAGATTAATGGCCAGACTCTTCACTATTCTAATCCTCACGTAAATTTCTGAAGCTGTATAAAATCATCAAATAGCACGAAGAAGAGATATGAAAATGCGTCATAGTACAGGAGGAGTTAATCCACAACTCAGCGTTCTGCTCATCCTGCTTCCAGCCAGCCCCGTGACACTGCTTGCTTGTTGCACCTCCACCGTCATGCCATACGCAGCCTTACCATCCTAACACCCTCATCGCTCCAGTGCAAAAGTAGCCAGATTAACCGGGAATGCTTGGGTAATTGCATGAAAAAAGCAGTCCACCCTCTGCAACTCCGCATATAAAACCAGCAGCTGCCAACCACAAACTGCCGCTAACTACTACTAACCACTGGGATAATCGATAAGCTGCCAGTAAAGTGCGGAGCTGGACCCATACTATGACCAGACTACTGATATCGAAATGAGAGGATACCGCGCTCGTAAAAGTTACCGGGGTTCCTTGCTGGCAGTGAATGCGAAAAAAATGGTTAGCTACTAGGAGGTTTGTAAGTAGTGTATCATATCATGTATAGTGCAAGAGTAATGAATGGAGAAATAAGCAGGGGGAATATGGTTGGATAGGTTTTATGTGTTTCAAAATATGAATTATGAGTGAAGGGCTGCTAAAAGATATATATTTTCTTATCATTATTTTTTTCCTTTCTGGATGTATTAATAATTCAATGGGAATGATTAATGAAAACTCATTACATCATCAAAACTTTCTGTTGTCTTGTCTTTCCTAAGTTTCTTCAATGTTTCTAGAATTTCTTACTTCGCAACTCTATCGACTTCACATTATATTTCTCAATTTTACTCTATCTTTTCCGTTACCTAAAAAACTCATAACTATATTTCTCATTCTTCTCCCTTCCTTCTTCCTCCTTCTCTTCTTCCTCCTCTGCCTCCCCCTCCACCTCCTCAGTATCATTTTCCGTCTATGTTTTATTCCCTTCTCCCCCTCTTTCTCTCCCTCCGGTCCCGGCCATTACCACTCCTCCCCAATTGCACCCCTCCTACCACCACACACCCCCTCTCCCCTACCCTTGTGGCGGGGATGCTGCTGCTGCTGCTGCTGCTGCTGCTGCTGCTCAGGACGGAAGAGGAAGCCCCCAATTTACCGAGATTTCTCCGTCACAGGTTCTGGTGGTGGACTTGAGGCCCCGCCCGACCCGTCTTTGTCGAACATCCGTCCATGAAGATCTCTGGACGTAGAGGAGACGAGCGGGAAGGTGAACGGGGCGGGCGGGTGGCGAGAGGATGGGCGGGAAGGCGGGTGGGCGGATGAAGGAGTAAAAAAGTGAACGATATACTGCATATGAACGAATTTTCCATTGGTCGGGTGAGGATAAACGTTTTTTTTTCCCCTCTTTGTTTGATGATCACAGTACTTGAGCCGTTCTCTCCCGCTATAGTCCGACGCTAGCGTGTTCACCGCACCTGCCCTCGTGAACCGTCCACCCCCGCTCGCCAGAACACCTGTGCACCTCCACTATCTCTCTCCCGTCACCTGCTGCGGCCACCTGTGGAGCCGAGACGAGGTATCTAATTCCCTTCATATAAACATTCACTTCCCAAAATGCTACGCGCTGAATCTGCTTCACTCACGCCGCTTGGTTTTCGTTCCACGCCAGACAAAGCATCGGGTTCAGGTGTTTGTGTTCCTCCATATGAAGACACATTGCTGCTCTGGTTAGTGTCGCCGAAATAATATTTGGCGAATGCTGAAGGTCAGACTATTTGGGCGGGAGTAAGTGATGGTGGTATTGGTGGTGGTAGTATAAGGATCTGACGAATCACTCCCCAGCGTGTACCTGACAAATCATCCCTTCACGGTATAATTGATGAGTATTTCGACCTTGTGCACGTCATTTAGCTATTCCAGCACACTTGCTTCAGAGACTAATGATGCACTGATGACTTAATACCCAAACAATCATGGCACTCGCCTTATTGTTATCTCCATCTCTTGTCACTTACGTCGCTGCTACTTACATGGAAATTGCAACTGGTAATATTCAAGCAGAGACGCTACGTGGTGGTATGCAATCTCTCGGTAGCGCTTTCTTCACCGTCGTCTCCGCTGCTGCCGCTGGTCGCTGAGTGTGTCGTAGTGAGGGTGTCATTAGTGTAATTTCCACGCCCCGGGAAGCGACGCATTACGCCCACACCCCCTCCTTACCTCACCCCCCATTGTCCAAGTCCCCGCGGAGTCTCCCTCTTGCTGTTGTATCTCGCGTCCTCCGAGACTCCGCGTCCCTCTCTATAATTATTTTAGGGTCCTGCCACCACCGTCTGAAGGTCTGACGCTCCTTGGTGCCTCTGATATTTAGTGTCAGAGGCGCCCCTTGTTCCCACACCACTGGTTTTGCATGTGGGTGCGATTCTATACCACTTACCTCAAAGCAAATGGTATCGTGGTTCAGGTAGGGAGATCTGAGCCTTCTGATTGGGTTCGTGGATTCATTTTCGCGAACACATAGGGAGTAACGCACAACATATGGATCCAATTTGTTGGGTATGTGAGTATTTGAATTATAGTAACACTGGAGAAGAATAAATGAATGGAGAGTATATGAACTCAAAAAATGAAAGGATGTATCTTAATGCAAGAAGAAGTGAATATTTAGATTACAGCAACACTCTGGAACACTTGAGAACATATACAAAAAAATCAAATAATTAAGATACAAGAAGCTACCTAGATACCAGCTAAAAGTATCTGCTTGAGTAAATCGGACGTTGATATGAAGGGAGATCATTGACCTACTTATCTACAAATAATGCAGGGAATTGCAATCAACCAAGCAGCGTCGTTCGTCCATTGCAACCCCTTCCTCTCTTCCACCCTCCCTCTGTCTTTCAAACGCTCCCTTCCTCTCGTCTCCCTCCTTTCCTCCCTCCCTTCTCATCACTCTCCAGGGAAGAAGCGGCGGAGCGTGCATGCAGGACACCACAGGATGCCCGAGATTCATCCAGTTCGTGAGAAAATGAGAGAATGAACTACAAATAGATTACAACGAACAATGCCAAGGACTGTAAGCGACTATCAATTTTTGCGATAAGAGAAAACAGCACATAATATGTCTTGCATGACCTATGATGCAGCGAAAACTGTTTATACAAATGAATACATACTGAGAGCGGCAAAAATGCGTCGGATGTCAAAACTCACTGACTGTCCTTCCCTCCCTCCCTCCCTCCCTCCCCACGCCTCACCACGACACAATAGAATGACAGAAACAATGTAACCAAAGTGTTCTTGAAGACTTAACAACCTTCATTCTCTTGGAACAATGTGATACTTTAAATAGTCCGAATCCCGGTGTAATTAAAAGCTGCGGAACAAAGGTGTCGCCTGATGGGTGAACGGTCGGTAGCGGTCAGCGGCGGAAGTTTCACCTTAATAATGAGTAACAGTGGGAGGGGAGAGTGGCGAGGGCGGCGCATGGTCGAGACTCCCACACTCCTCAAACGGGATGTGGCTCCTAAGAGAGGCCTTGTGTCTCCCTGTGTGGCGTCGGGGTTTCCGGTGATGGAACCGTAATGAATGGCAGGTAATGGTAATGGGAGGACCACGCCCAGAACCTCCACACCTGTCCCTCCTGCGATTTATGGCCAGTGGGGACTCACTGAGGACCCCTGAGACGCGACGCACTGCGTAGATAGGATCAGAAACCAAAGCAGACGTTGACATTTCGATGGGTAAAGACAATTATGATGAGAAAAAAAATGAAGATAGGTACTGATATAAAGAGTAGAAAAAAAACGCAATCCATAAAGAAAAAAACATGCTTAAACAAAAATTGGAGAGCAAAATCAAACTAAAAAGGAAAAAAATAAAGTGAAAAAGAAAAGTAGGTATTAGAAAAAAACTAAGGAAGAAAAGAACAGGCGTGGGATATGCATAAACAAATAGAATGACGTCTAAAAAACATCTAGATAAAGAAAAGACAAAGAAAATGAGAAGGTGTCAATACATGGAACAGACAATGAATTTAAACAAAGAATAAAGAAAAGTCAGCTAGATGGAGGATAAAGAGAAATATGTGAAAAAAGATGTTTGGAAGTCAGTGTATACAGACAAATATTAACCCTTCCCGGACACCCTGCCCATCACTGTGCTAAAAAGGTCGGCCACCACCACGCCCTCGGGAGCCAGCTGGTCCGGTGTGGTGCCGCGTGAGCCGGAGGGACGGGTCATTATGCAACGTGTGGCAATGTAGGTGGTGGCGTCAACAGGGGACACTGGAAGAAGGTAGGAGGGGGGGGTAAGGGTGGCCAGACCAGCGCGGCGAGGCACCTGACACCAGCTGCCTCCAACTGACACCCCTGTGACACAACCTGCCCCGTCACGCCCCAAGCATCGCCGCCCCACCTTGGAGCTGACCCCAGGACTGCTCAGGTGTTTGTATTGCCGCTGAAGCCGCCACTGTCACGCCTCTTAGGCAGTATAAGTTATAGGGTTTCAACGTGTGAGGACCCATAAAAAAACACGTTCAGTAGTCTTTGTTTATGGTGATGTGTGCAGTGTCGTAGCCCCGCTCATCTTGTTCTTCAGAAGACTTACATTGTTCACTGATTTTCCTGGTGAAGTTATGACCAGGCAAGATGAAGGTGAGGAAATAAAAAACACAAACGTCTATGGTTACACACTCAGTTGGGGTGAGAGTAATATAAGCATCGACAAGATTATTGTTTCTCTTGTCTTTTGTGTGAGCTATAATAAATTTGATGAGAAGATGAATGTCAGTAATACTAGTTAGGAAGCAATATTTTCTTTTTATCCTGATGAGAAGTAATATATGATGGTCAAAGAAGGATAGATTTACCAATGTTATAGTCAGTAAAGGATTATGACCCACTTAACTCTGTATTATGAAAAAAACAAAAGGAGAATGTTTCGTCTAGTAATATTAAGGTAAAGAAAGGAATATACCAGAAGGATCCACTGCCGCCACCATCTCCGTCACGGGTCCAGGTAAGACAAGATTTAATGGTTGCTACAAGGACAGGTCTCCAGCCAGCGTGGTCTTAGGCTTACCTTTACATGCTTCAGACCGTGCAAAATCTCCTTCCTATCTAGTACACCCCTCACCCCTTACTATCTTCTTCGTACATTTCTTCTTTTTACCTCCCCAACAAGTGACTTCCTCTCTCTTTCGTGGAGTTCCTTCTAGCTCTTCCTTGTTCACTCCCTCCAGATCCCGCCCATATCTTCCCCTCTCCATATCCCAGCCCCTATTCTTCTCCCCTTCCTGTCATGCATCTCTTCCTATCCCTCTCTTCCTCAACGTTCTTATCCATCCTCTTCAACTGTCTTCCTTTTCCCTCTCGACATCTTCCTTCTTACTTCTCTCTAGACCCTTCCTTATTCTCCTCTTCCGCAAGCCCTTGTCCTTCACTTCAGCTGCCTTCCCTCTCCCTTCCTTCAGACCCTCCCTGTCACGACGACACTAGTTTGCCCATATATGGAGGCATCACTGACGAGGGAGGGAGGGAGGGATGGAGGAAGGGAGGGAGGGAGGGAGCGCGGCGGGCGAGCGGGTGTGTCAGGTGTCGGCAGGTAAGCCACAGGTCCTCGGGCACGCCACCAACCGGACACCGACACCACCCGCCACCCGCCACCCATGGCCGCCCACCCCAACACACCCACCCTTCCCCCTCCTTTTGCTGTATTTATGGAGGAAGGAACAGACAGGTAGACAGTCCCTCTTCCCTCCTTCCCTCCCAGTCGTCTGTCTGTAGTCTCTCCTAACGCCAGACAGCGCGTCCCTAACGTCTGAAGGGTGAAGGAGTAAAGGAAAGCCGTGCACGATAAAAAAGGAGGTGCAGTCAAGCCGATTGTTTGTTCTTTACGTGCCTGACCTACATTTCTCTTCTCTTTAATTTGTCTTAAAGAAGTCGGCCGAAGACAAATATTAAGAGGAAAAATGTGAAAAGAATAACAAGGCCTAACTGATGTTCCAAATAGGGTTAAATATATCTTTGTCGCTACATAGGTATCTCGATGTGTATCACTTGAATCACGCACGAAAAATAGTATTAGAAATCCAAAACAACTTAACTGCCTTTCTTAATGAAGCTAAATATGTAAAAATGTAAAAATCCCTAATCTTATGGTCCATTTCAGTTTTAATAGTCTCTTTAAATATTCTAATACGCCTCTCTTGAACTGTGAATATAAAGAACATGACGCTTAAACCAATTGCGCAGGAACTACAAAATGGTATGCTTTGTCTTCCTGTATACTAAATAAATCCAAAGAAGATGACATTAAGTTACTAGAATTTACCAAAAATAAGAAACAGTATTAAGAATTTCACGACCACGAGGAGGTATTGGATGAAAAATAAACTCTCTTTTAATATCATGTTAGAATGATGGAACAAATTTTCCTACTAGAGAGCAAAACATCTAGTGCCACATTTCAGCTCAGTATTGATGGCAAGTGCTTACATACTCATAAAATTCTCTCTCTCTCTCTCTCTCTCTCTCTCTCTCTCTCTCTCTCTCTCTCTCTCTCTCTCTCTCTCTCTCTCTCTCTCTCTCTCACACACACACATGCACTAGTGGTTTGTGAAGTATAGGATAGTAAGAGATACATGATGGTAAAACTAAATGCATTTGACGAGATTATATAGAAAGTGACGTTCTTGCTATATGTTTCGTAAAATTGTTTTCATAAAAGTTCACGAGGAGAAAGCGTTCTCTCAGCCATTCATTTCGATATCTTGTAGACAACGCTTACAAAAATACAGAACCACGTAATCTAAATAACCTTGTACCAAAGACAAAGGCAAAAGAAAGAAGAATAATTAAACACACACACACACACACACACACACACACACACACACACACACACACACACACGATCCTTCCCCACACACACAAAAAAACGTTGATCAAAGGTCAGGTCATGACGCGTATTGCCTTGAGTGCAGGAGCCAGTAAAGGTCCCCGTCTGTGAGTGAGTACTGGACTAGCCTGCGGGCGAGGGTGGGCGGGACGTGTGTGGCTCGGGTGTGGCAGCAGTGGGTCGCTGAGGACACCTGAGCCGCCCACTCATAACCCTGCCCCGCCCGTCCACACTCCTGCCCAACCGGTCCCTTCACACCCCCTTCACTTTCCCCCTACGTGTTCCTTCGTCCCAAACTTGAAAACTTGACTGTATATCTTCCCCTACTTGTACCTCACCACTTTCCTCTATCCCGCCATACCACCGCCAGGCCAGGAACAAGACGCTACAATTTGTTTCTTGCTCCACTCCATCATGTTACTCTCTTCCAACATTTCTCAAGGGCACGGACGCAGCAAGGGACATAGTAGGTGCCTGCGTGCGTGCGACTGGCGGGAGCAAGAGAACTGTGGTGGGTGGCGCCGAGCACAGCAGACCTTAACTAATCTCGACCCTCAGGTAATGCAATACAGACATCACTTGCCGGCAGCAGGTCACTTTTTTCAACTTTTGTTTCTTTTTTCTTCTTTTTTGCTCCAGGTATCACACGCGTTGGACTCGTGTCGCATTTTGTCACTTTAGTCTCGCGATGATTCTGCGCTTCTGTGCCATTATTCTCCTTTTTGTCCGAAGGTTTTACATCATGGAGGAGTCAAGGAAAGAGGATGGCTGAGATGAATGCTGGTTAAGAAGTGAAAGAAAACAAAAAATAAAATATATCAGGAAGAATAACTGTCAGACTTAAAAGATAATATTACTATAATGCAAAGCGCTCTGGATTGTTTTTTTTCTTATCTAACAGTTTATTACACAACAGTATTTTTTCTACTCTCTCTCTCTCTCTCTCTCTCTCTCTCTCTCTCTCTCTCTCTCTCTCTCTCTCTCTCTCTCTCTCTCTCTCTCTCCCCACCCGTACTTCCACTCCTCTCCTCTC
>CM035194.1:15314232-15321732 GCA_020233015.1 Callinectes sapidus
TGTGTGTGTGTGTGTAGATAGAGACAATGGACATCTGCCAAAGAAAAAAATATAAATGCTGACGTCACTTCTTAAGAGAAGCGTAAAAGAATAATCACTTTGTAAAACTTTGGCGATGTATGAGCGTAGTTGCATCAAAACTTTAACAAGACAGGATGAAGGTGGTGGCTGGTGGAGAAAAGGGAGGAGAGGAGGGAGAGAAAGGCGAGGGAGAGAGGGAGGGGAACGGGGATAAGAAGAGGGGATAGGAGAGGGAGGGGAACAGGAGTCATGCAGCTGGTGGCGTGGTCTCCCTCCCCAACTAGGCCTGGCTAGCGGCCGACGGTGGCTACTCTAAATATTTGTGTAGGCCCAAGGCGACGGGCGGGGCGACCCTTCTCTCAACTTGACGTCCGACTTCCTCCCCTGAGGTGGCTGCAGCCAGTCTAATTCTGAAGTATTTCATCCTCCACTCACCGCATAGCTTCATAATATGCAAAATTAATCAAATAACGGGACTTCTTCCTATACAATAACAAAACTACGATCCTACACTCAACACTAAAATTATACAGTGTGTAATTTATCTATTAAGTAGAGCTATTCCACCCATTTAGAGATTCAGATAAAATCACATTGCTTATTAATAGCTCAGCATAAGGAGGCACTAGTGAGACAAGGGCTATCGAGGCTTAACTTGAAAACAGGCGCGTCTCCCTCAGCTGGCGGTCGCGAGCACTCCCTTGCACACACACACAGACACACACACCGTGACCTTCGCCCCCACAAACACATAACGCCTTGTCGGCACACTCCACACCCTCCATAAAGCATCCACACACACGCCCTACACTCGTCTTACACCCACACCACCAGATGAATGGTTCCACGCAATGTTCACCGGTTCAAGTGCGGACAACACCCCACGCACAGTACCGTACATCATGAAACACGCACACAAAGATGCAAAAACAAACTTGTCACCACATTATGTGACACGGCAAAAGTTGACTGACAACTTATACACAATACATTTCCCCCCCCCCATGGCCGCCACATTTTGTCAGAGATAAACATGCCGCAAGGAGAAGACTAACAAGGAAAACGTCTGCTGCTTTTGGAAGAATAAATCAGCTGGATTTCCTTATCAATGCAAACATAAAGGTATATCATAAGCCTAAGACAGAGAGCGATCTTGTGGGAAACTCTTTGAACCTGTGCACTTTTTTTTACTTGTGTATAAATCAACACTCTCACATAATACATTGCCACACGCACCCCAAAATAAACGCAACTTTCAGCACTTGCCAAAACACACACTATTACGCAAAAAAAAAAGGCTACACAGTTTCAAAACTCGAGGTGTGGGTTCCGACACGACGGTTTGGCGGGCGTGTAGCGTTGCCCCACGCCCACCCGACGAGGGGCGCAGGGCAGACCACGAGCCAATAGGTCAGGCAGCCTTTCAACGTGAAACAAAGGACCTATTGAGCATGCGGGGTTCTTTGGCAGCCTTGCGAAGATACTGAAGGCAACCCTGGGGAGTGTAGGGGCTTACCTGCTACTGAGTCAAGGTAAGGTTCATTGCAAAATACACATCGCACAAAGCTTTGCTGATTCTGAGCAAATGGCAATGAAATTTCTAGGAAACAGGCAAAGGAATCATGACTAGTATGTTTGTTTTTCCTCTTGTGATGTGCTTGAACTCATGATGTCATTAAAAAACATACATTACAGCAAAACTTCGAGAGCTTTTCCATTCCTTAAAACTCTGCCTTCCTGCTTACACTTACACATACACACAATCGTCATAAGTGGCTAGAGGGAAACCATAGAGACTTAAGAAACAGCTCCTGAGATTATTGAGGTAAGTCACTGATGGCTATAATGATGAATGGTGGATTGAATGTTTATTGCTAGAAATAGCATTTATATGGAAAAAAATGACCTAACAGATATTAGAGCAGAAGGAGGAGGAGAAGGAGGAGGAGGAGGAGGAGGAGGAGGAGGAGGAGGAGGAGAAGGAGGAGGAAGAAGAGGAAGAGACGGACACAAAAGGACTTCAGTCAGAGAGGAGGAAGGTGAGTGACACTCCCACGCATGATAAGCAGCTCTCCATCACCCGCCTTGAAGGAGGAGAACAGGATCTTGAGGGGTGCTGCGGCCAGGCGTTGTCCGTCGCACACCCCGGCAATGAGCACGACTCCCCTTGGCCTTGTTTACTATCGTGGCTGAGTGGCCGGCGAGCGGGACTCAGCAGCAGGTGGGCAGCAGTGGTCAAAAGTATCACATGTTTTAAGGGGTGGAATGTCGCACCACGCAGTGTCCTCCCAGCTGCTTTAAGGGGCAGAGTGTCGCACCAATTTTCTCCCATTTGCTTTAAGGGGCAGACCGTCGCACAAATCCCCTGCCATCTGGTCTCAAGGGGGATAATGCATCAGACTGTTTCCCGTCCACTGCACCTCATCGTTTCAAGTGTTCACAATCCGCTAAGAATGTCGTTCGCACTTCTAAGGGACGCAGGAAAACCGAAGTCTTATTCATGCTAGTGATGCAACTCACTGCATTCAAATCCCTTGTGATGCTGATGATAACTGTAACATTAAAAGGGGACTAAACACCATGTATTAGGAAACAAGGAAAACTTACATTTATTTAAGCCACTGATACGACTTGGATTGTTTACTTCATTTAATTGCATTAGAATATTCATAGTAACTGTACACAACGGCACAAAGGAATTAAAATACAAAGCAAACTCTTTTATCCAGACGCTAATAAAATCTTTCCGTGATGCGAGGTTAAATGGAGGTAGTTAAGTATGCTTGGGCTGGAGGAGAACAACAGCTGCTTAAGTGCTGCCCTGTTAATAAATAAGAATGCCTGTGGAGTTCGATATTTAGTGGCGTTTATGTCTTACTGATATTTGCAAGTATTTTCCTACTTTTCATCTGACACCGAATTCCTGCATGATAAAGATAGCCAAGTGGACTCTCAGGCAGAAGGAAAATGATGAGATGAAGGCTTGTAGTAAAGTTCTGCACCACAAAATTGCATCTTCCTGTATTACAACACGCACGCACACACACACACACACACACACACACACACACACACACACACACACACACACACACACGCACGCCACACACACACACACACACACACACACACACACACACACACACACACACACACACACACACACACACATCCCAAATTAGGAAAAAATAACACACGAAAAGTGGAGAGAGAGAGAGAGAGAGAGAGAGAGAGAGAGAGAGAGAGAGAGAGAGAGAGAGAGAGAGAGAGAGAGAGAGAGAGAGAGAGAGAGAAATACATTTAAACACTTCCCTAGCACTCCTTTCTATCACAATAGCACCACCACCACCACCACCACCACCTCCTTCTTCCATCCTGCTTTTCCTGCCTCCTCCTCCACATTGGGAACAGACGCGCATTCATAAATCCGATACTTTACTCTCACTGCGTTTCCCTTTTGGGTGCCCAGCAGCGGACAAGTTGTTACAGTTTTAAGCAGACACTGATGCGCACACTCCCCTCACTCAGCACCCCAGGGACGCCTCCGCCAGCCCCGGCAATAATGGTGATGTATGTGGCAGCGTGTGGCCGCGGGGAGCGTGACCTGGCACCTCCCCCAGCTGCCCCCCTTGCCCCACTCTCCTTCTCTTCCTCCTCTCCATAAGTCTCCTTCCTACTCCACCTAATCCCCATCAGGCTTACTTCACTTCACGTCCCCACCAGCTACCTTCCTTCTATTAGAGTAAGTCGCTGTTTTGACATTCGTATCTTTCCACCAGCTCCCCATCTTAATCTCCACCACAGCTTCTCTATATCCGATCCCAACCGCAATGAATTAGCATAACCTTTCCGATAATATTCCTCTATTCTCACTGTTATATCTCTTGCTTCTCTTCTTATGTCTACTCATCACCAGTTCCTAGTTTTCTCCTGTCCTGCCATCTCAGTTACTCACGTATTGTTTACTTTAACAGCTGCTGGACTCCAATGCTTATCCATCATTTCCTCTTACCTTTCATTTTCTTCACTTCTTACCTTCTTCAGCCTTTTTCTTTCGTTTTAGCACCCTCTCCCCTCCTAAGCCTACTTTACAATTTATTTACCCTCCACGCATTTCCTTAGATGTCTTAATTTTCTCACCATTCCTTCACGTTTACCTGAAAGCATAACCTCTTCCCTCATTTTCTTCTCTATGTTATCCCTATTCATACGGAGGAAGAGTCAAGGTGGAGGCAAGCAATGTTGAAGAGTCCATGTTATGGTTTGGCTGCGTGTTGTTCCCGCTCATTACTGGTGAGAGGACATGGTAGCCTGCTGGAACACCTGATAATGTCTATGATTAAACACAGCCTCGTTGTGGAGACACGCCTCAATGGGTTAATGAAGCGTAGCAGGTGGTTTAGTGGTAATAAATGAACACTACCGCTGCTACTACGGCTGCTAATGCTGCTTCTACTTGTGGTCGTGCTACTACTACTACTACTACCTACTACTACTACTACTACTACTACTACTACTACTACTACTACTACTACTACTACTAGCTGCTGCTGCTGCTGCTGCTGCTGCTGCTGCTGCTGCTGCTTCTACTGCTGCCACTACAGTTACTGTTATTATTACTATCACTTTCATAAAAACACGGCAACAATGACAGCGGCAGCAGCAGCAACAACAACAACAACAACAACAACAACAACAATAACGATAATAGTGACAATAATAAGAATGAAAAAAGCTAAAAAAAAAAAAAAACGAAAAAAACATTGAAAAAAAGAAAGTAAGAACAGGAACAAAAACAGAAACAACAACCACCATCACTGCCAAAATACAACAACAACAACAACAACAACAACAACAACAACAACAACAACAATTCTGCCTAACAACCAGTGCGAGCCAATCAACGTCGCCCAACACTGCAGAAGAAGTCGGTGATTGGCTAAGGCTCCGCAACACTCATTAACGACGTAATTACCTCGCCGCCGCGTCTCGAGTACCAATTAGCTCGGCTTAAGAAATGAGATCGGACAATTAATTGGCCTAATTACTCATGACGTACGCCTGCTAGTTAGTGAATTAATAAATATTGCTAAGTATAGGGAAAATATATGCATGGTCTAGTCAAGTTTATGTTTTTTGGCGTCTACTAAGTGTAATAAATGAACGTCTGTCTTGTTATTATTCATTATCAACAGTGTATTAAGAAAATCTGATAAATATTCAAGGTTCCGGAGGATGCATGTGAAGAAAAAGATGTACATATTAATATTTTAATTAATGTGTATCTTTTGTGTGTGTGTGTGTGTGTGTGTGTGTGTGTGTGTGTGTGTGTGTGTGTGCAACGAATGACCCACTAGAACAAATTTGTAGTACCTATAAAGATAAAACCTTAGCTTCATACAAATATATCACATACTCTTACAAAAATACCTTACTAGACCTTGACACACACACACACACACACACACACACACACACACACACACACACAAAGGTTTCTTAAACTACCACTGCACCTTTTCGCTCTCCCCAAATCGTCTGTCTTTCCCTGTACCCAAAGATTCAAGAGCCACCCACCCAGCAAAGCCTCGTCACTCGCCACCTTTCATCACGAGGCAGCATTTGTCATCACACTTTTGCTAACTATTAATAGAGGCCGCCCGTCACTCCTCCTCTCGACCTCCCCTGACAATATTACCGCGCGGGACAAAAACCTGCCTGGCGTGGTAATGACAGATGTGCTAAAAACAACATTACGCTATTCTCTCCCCCTCTCACTTTCTCTCCCTCAGCCGCCGCCACTGACCCCACGAAGTTTTCTCTCCTTGTCTTTTTACTGTACCTGGTTTTCTTTATGGGTTTGGTGAGATTTATGACGACAATTTTTTAAGGTTTTGTGGAGCATCACATAAGTAAGGTGATTTATAGCGGGTTTATAGTTGGTCAGGTGATTATTTGTTCTTCTCACATTACGTGGGAAGAGAAGTTCACTTGGAGGAAGCAAGTAACTTACTACTTATGACAAGTGTTCCTTATGTGGACTGATTGGAGCGAAGAAAGACTGCCTTGTCAAATTAAACGAGTCTGGATTTGGAAATAACACGGACTACCATCATAAACTCGTAGATAACGAAACTGGAGCAAGAAATGATGAAATAGAAATATCATATAGCATATATCTGGAGTAGGAAATAACTATCTTAAACTTATATATCATGAGTGAGGAATAAGAAAAAAATACCGAGAAAGTAAAAATCATAATATGAAATGAATTTACAAAAAGAAATAAGAGGAAAATATTTGAAGAAATCATTAAGGAAACTATTACAAAATCATAAATGATCAGTTTGATTTAAAGAAATAAAGTCGAAAAAAAATTTCTTTAATAAATCATGATAGGTGCAGTTTAAAACCACTGACGAACGAAACAATGCATGTCTTACATTAAACGTGTATGCATTATTATTATTATAAATAGCAACATGTTTAAAGCTAGAGCAACGAGGAAGAAGAAAATAAATTACTAATAATCTTATTGAAGTGAGGCATGGCTTCCTTGAGTTAAAGAGAATTCGATAGTTTCTCCCCTGGTGTTAATAGTCCTGACCACGGGCCGTGTCGAACAAGTCACAAGCAGCCAACCTTGCACTAGCCTCTGTAAGCTTGCATCAAAGGCGGGGAACCAAAGACACTGTCGTAGTTCTATTCTATATTTATAAGTAGTATTTTGCTACACTTGTTTCGTCTCACTTTAATGTTTACGTTTGTGTGTGTGTGTGTGTGTGTGTGTGTGTGTGTGTGTGTGTGTGTGCGCGCGTCCTTAGAGGGGAATGAGTGTTAAGAATGAATAATTGTGTAGTTGGATGTATAATACAGTGGGTGTGATTTGGAGATCTAACATCCGATTAAGACTTAGATTTCTTGCTCCCCTCTCCCCCCCCCCCCCAACACACACACGAAATATTTCTTCATGTTGAGCACAATAATGAAGAATGATAATAGTAAATATATACGACCGAAAAAAAAGAAAGAAATCAAATCTAATGAAATTAACATATCACTATTTTGACACTTTCTTACATTCCTATATATTTCCGTCAAGTGAAAAAATAATAACAGATGTTTAATGCATCATGATCCATCCTGTACATATACAAGTAGAAACATAGAATTCTTTTCCTTTTATGTGGAGGATGTTGTGGGTCAAGAGGAGAGAGAGCCCATCAAAGAGGAAGAGGCTGAGGAGGTAGAGGAGGAGTGTCGTGGGAGGAGGCCAAGAGGACCCTCCAACCTCAAGGAATGTCTCTCTCGCTCGAGGTATTTAAGTAGAAACTCGAACCTCTTTCTCTGCATGTCGACGGGAGTTGTTACGGCACTTTGCGTGGAAAGCGAGGAGAGCTTCGGTGTAAGAAATAAGTTGGCGTTTTTATAGAAGAAGAGACAACTGTAGAACTCAGGAATAGGAACAAGGAACCTTTA
>CM035194.1:15326732-15331774 GCA_020233015.1 Callinectes sapidus
GTGTGTGTGTGTGTGTGTGTGTGTGTGTGTGTGTGTGTGTGTGTGTGTGTGTGTGTGTGTGTGTGCACGCGGCCGCGCGCGCGCAAGATTAATGTGTTGTATCGTTGTTTTTTTGTGCTATTTCGATGTGCTTTGATAGGAGTAATCATCCCTTCTCTATTTTCTCTTCACATTCTTTACCGTGTTTTTTTCTTTTTTTCTTTGCTATTCTTCTCTAAGTATCGTTCTTTTCTTATTTTCATTGTTGATATTATTGGTCTATTTATTCTTTTATTCGTCATCATTTATATATTTTTTGCCTTCCTCTTCTTCCTCTTACTGCACTCCCTTTACGTACCCCACCTCCTCCTCCTCCTTCTCCTCCACTCTTCCTTCCACCAACTCTATTATTACCCACTTTTTATCGTTGCTCACAAACACTGTCTCTCTATCAGTCCCTGGCCCTTCTTCACCTCCTCACTGCTTCCCTATCTCCCCACTCTCTGCTTTGTTTCTCCCTTCTCCCTGCTCTCTTTTCACTTCTCTCCCTCCCACCATCTGTCGTGTTTTCATTAGTCTGTGTTACCTTTCCCCTTCACTTCATTGTCTTCTATTTTTCTTTGTATTTCTTTGCTCCTCTGCTTATCACGATATTCACCATAATTTTATTTCTTCTTTCGCACTGGCCTTCGTAAATCCTCTTATTGTATTCCGAGGCAGAAGGAAAAATCCCATTCTGTATTTGCAGAGTTTGGCGAATATAATTTAAGAAAACTTTACTCGTATTAAATAAATACAATCAGCTTGGAAGGTAAAAAAATATAAAACCATTTAAACTTTTGGCATTCCCAGTGTTGTTTCAAAGGTGTGAAGCTTCAGCCGGTAATGGTTCGCGTCACCTGAAACGAAACTTCGGACCTGTACAGCAAAACAACAAAGCTTCATGAATAACGTTAAGCCGACGCGTAAATGTTATCAGAAATATCATCATTCTTTTATTCCACAACAGAAAGATGACAAATTTCAAAAGAATTCCTGCTCAAAAGAACTGCTGTTGGTGCTGGTATTACTACTACTACTACTACTACTACTACTACTACTACTACTACTACTACTACTACTACTACTACTACTACTACTACCATCTCAAAATATCACACATATACCACTCTATTTATCTAACAATTTCCCTATGAGCTAATTCATCATCGTTTCCACAACAGACAAAAAATAAATAGCAAACATAAACAGACAATCCGTAATCTTGGGGAAAACTGCACTGATCGATCTTCGCCTCATTACGCTCACCGCCATGCCTTCATAATTGGGCGATGCGTGATACGAAGGCAGAGCAGCGGCGGGGAGGAGGAGGATGGGTGGAGCCCTGAGAAGGTCAAGAGCCAACAGGCCACGGTGGACAACGCCCTTACACGCATCTATCTTTGCCAGACCATCCAGCGTACATCAGAACTTTACAATATGCTGGATACCTTCACACATCCATATTATTTGTTATCCTTTAGCGCTGTACGGTATTGTTCTTGCTGTTGTGAGTGGGCCAATCAGTGAGTCATGTAAGCGTATCACAACTCTCCATGATTCTGGATACCTTTTACCTTTTATCATGTGGTGTTGTACGGCTCGTTACTACTGGCGTAAATACGTAAGTTGCTAAAGTTGGTAAAATCAGGAAATAATAATTTTCCTTGGGTATCTTCTGCCTCTGAACCATATCGTGAAACACTTTGGCATCGCACATTTACTTCATTGAAGATACGGGTTTTACTGGTATTCAAGTGAAATATGAATTGAATATATACATTATTAACAGAAACCTTTTGGGAACTAGGCTAATTATCTCCATGACCTTTGAAAATAATCTTGGTGAGAGAACGAATTGTTTCTGAATACGGATCTTTATGATGATTAAGGATTCCTATAAGTTAGTAACAATATGAAGACTTTATACATGAAAGTTTGAGATATTTGATATTGTATGATCGATATCATTCCACGTTGTAAAAAAAAAACGAAAAAAAAAGAAAAAAATCTATTTAAGTGGTGGTGGTGGTGGTCCTGTGATGAATACCTGCCCTGCTATACGTGGTCCAGTCTTTGAAACAACCTACAATTTCTTCCTCCTTTCAAGTAACCCAACACCGCAGTCCTTCAGGTAGATCCGTCAAGGTTACGACCACTGGGTAGTGTTACATGACGCCAGCCAGACCTACCGGTACGTACAGTACCTGTCACACTGGTGCATAGGCGACACTCAACGTGCTATTTAGTGTTTTTTTTTCTTTTTTTCTTTTCAAAGTGTATAGGAGGCCGAAGATGGAATGCAGATGCTCAATTTACATACATAAACGAAACAATACGGTTTATTTTAAACACATGAACTAGACAAAAAAATACTCAATAATTAATGCACAGATGTTCAATCCATTATGGAGAAAAATGCCACATTTCAAACCCATGAACCACAAACTGTATCTGAATGCATGATGATAAAATATACAAATGTAAAAAACTTTAATTCTTATTTACTTTCTTACACAATCAAATTTTCTTTCTGAAACATCTATTCATACTGTCATATATGCATTGCATAACACATTTTTTCCGAAAATATTTTTCCTACTGTACATTTTTATTCACACCAACTATGTTATGTCTCCTTCCATGTAACCTGTTATATCCAGATACCCTCAGCAAGATATACATACAGATTGACAATCACTGATTTAGAACACGTTCCTAAGATTCATTGGTCCGTATTCAGAAACGCTTTGCTCTCTTACCACGACCATTCTCCAAGGCCACAGAGACGACTAGCGGACCTTCTAAGAGTGTTTCTTCAATTCATAACGTAGAAATCTCATCACACTCTCTGTCTGGATCCATAAAAACACATTAAAAGCTCGTGTCAATTTAAATAAAGCCTTTTGAAACAGTGAAAGCGAAGCACAGATGTGCTTGAGAATACGAAAAATTTTGTCTCCACACTATATTTTTGGGATAGAAAAGTCACATGTTAATACTTAGCTAATAATATTACTACTCATATCATAAAACATTTGTAACACCCATAACCTGAATACCAAACCAACTCCTTCCCCCCTCCCACCAAAAAAAGAAAAAAAATACACGAATTGCCTCATGGTGTTCAGTCACACAAGGGACAGTTCAGGAAATCTAGACAAGGAGCTCAAACACGTGGTAATAAGCGAGAGTTCCTTGACGCAATACATTACTCACGACTCTGACATGTTTACGTGGAGGAAGCGAGTCGCCACACTAGAAGCGTCCTGACAGACTCCCATAAGTGTAGGATGAACCGCCTCGGCTCATCTCCGCAACTCGGTGTGTTTTTACCGTTCGTCTTCTTAGATTTCTTCGTTTGTCTTCGAGTATAAGTTTTGTAGGATTTTTTTTTCTTTTCAAGTTGTTCTAATGACACTAATAGTTTTCCTGAGATGAATAATGAACTTCCCTTTTTTTGTAATCCATGTGTGTGCGTGAGAGAGAGAGAGAGAGAGAGAGAGAGAGAGAGAGAGAGAGAGAGAGAGAGAGAGAGAGAGAGAGAGAGAGAGAGAGAGAGAGAGAGACAGACAGACAGACAGACAGACAAACATAGAAATAAGAAAAAGAAGGACACCACCTACCTCTTTTTTCACTCTCCCAATTCCCCACCACCACATTCAAACACACACGAGAAAACCCACAGAATCCAAACACCAAACATCCTCTCACAAGTCAACACCACACCAAACACCCAAGACCCAAGTAACATCACCACCGCTGCTGCTATTCATCCGGCATTCAGAAATCCTCATTTTTTCCCCGCCATCCCTCATACGCCTTCTGAAGCTCCATAAATCTTGCCCTTCAACAGCCTGCCAGCTCTCGACGCCTGGACCACAGCGCCTCAGAATTAATCCCAGCGTCCCAGGGTGATTTACACTATTACGACCACTTCCGCAGGATTTATAGCGCCTGTCCCTTCGCCCGGCTACTGCTTACATTCGCTTGCTCAACAGGAAGGGTTACGAGTCAAGGAGGAGAAAGGGAGAACGGGGGAGGGAGATGGGAGGGAGTGTAGACGGTTCGGGGTTAGGGGTGAGTAAGGGGGGCCGGGTCAAGGAGTCGGTGGGGTGAGTGAGTGAGAGTTAAGGAAAAGGGCATTGGAAGGGGATGGGGAAAGGGCAGGCTATGTGAGGATGAGTCGAGTGTATGGAGTGAGGATGGGGTCAAGTATGGGGTGGATGAGGAAAGTGGAGTGTTTCTCTTTTTGTTATGGAGCAAGGTCAGTTTAGGAGAGAGATGAGTAGATGGACAAAGGTTAAGAGGAGTGTGGATAGGGGGAAAAATGGAAAGGAAGAATGGAGAAGTGAGAAGTAGAATATAAAGGAAACGATAAAAGAATAGTAGAAAAGAAAAAAACAAGGACAATAAAATAGTAAAAGCAATAGAAAGGATGGAAAATCGACGAAGGCGAAAGTAAAAATCAGGAAGAATTACAAAACCAAAAGAAAAAAGAAAAAGAAAAGACATAAAGCAGAAGGAAAAGGAAAAGCTAAAAATGGAAAACGAAATGAAAACAAAGGAGAAAGAGAGTTATAATGAAACAAGAAGAAGGAAATGGAAGGATCAGTTTGGATAAAGAAACATAAGAAAAAATAGAGAAAAGAGTAATTTGGAAAGTATGAGAAGGAAGGAAAAGTGAAAAATTAAGATAAAGGCATACATATACATAAAAAAAGGCAAGAAAAATTATATAGGAAGAAGGGAGGCAAGAAGAGTGGCAGGCAGGAAAGGATGAGACGGGGAGGCGGGAGAAAGGGAGGGCAGGGAGAGGAAAGGTCAGAAAAGAGGGAGGGAAAGAAGGAACCAGAAACTCTTGTCCATATCCGGTTATCCAGATGATCCATTTACTATTACTAGCTTTTCATCTATCGTTTTTTTTCTTTCTTTCAGCTTTTCTTTCTTTATTCCTTCACCTCTCTCTCTCTCTCTCTCTCTCTCTCTGTCTCTCTCTCTCTCTCTCTCTCTCTCTCTCTCTC
>CM035194.1:15381500-15392839 GCA_020233015.1 Callinectes sapidus
GAGAGAGAGAGAGAGAGAGAGAGAGAGAGAGAGAGAGAGAGAGAGAGAGAGAGAGAGAGAGAGAGAGAGAATAGTATACCAGGAGGAAGTGGAAGACAGGATTGATGTGACATAAAGGAGAAATGCGAATGAGGAATGTTTCGGGGCTGCTTATTTATCATGAAGGTTGTCTGATTTCTTTTTCTAATGTGCACGCGACTGTGTGTGTGTGTGTGTGTGTGTGTGTGTGTGTGTGCGTAGTTGGATAGCTGGGTGGGCGGCTGGGTGTTTAAATAATTGTGTTGTACGGTTTAAATTTGCTGATTACTACCATGAACAACGTTAAATTTGCTTGTGGAGAGGACGGAAGTAAGTAAGCAAGCAAGCAAGCAAGGAAGGAAGGAAGGAAGACAGACAAGGCGGAAGGAAATAAGGGAGGGTGCAGAAGGAGGGAAGTAATTAAGGAAGGAAGGAAGGAAGTGAAGGAAGGAAAGAGGAAGGGAGTAAGAAAAGGCGAACGAAAGGTATAAAAAAAAATGGAAAGAACAGAAAAAGAGATACTGCTCAACATGAGAAGGAAAACAAAGGAAGTAAAAATAGGAAAGCTAATAAGGAAGGGAAGTAGGGAGAAGGAGAGGCATCGGAAGGTTGGACTGGCAAGGGAGACACCACGGTAATGTCCTGGCGGTGAGGGAGACGAGTGTTAGGCTCTTGTGGCTGAGAGGTGAGGGGAAGCGAGGGGGATTTAGGTCTTGTGGGTGGCCAGAGAGGGCGTGAGTGAAGGGCTTGCCTGGAGGGGGAAGGAGGGGGAGGAGGTAAAGGGAAGGGGTACTAGTGAGTAGGCCTAACGGAAAATGTCTCTTCTGGTCCTGTCCCCTCCATACCCCTTCCTCCTCCTCCTCCTCCTCCTCCTCCTCCTCCTCCTCCCCCTCCCTGTCCTCCCGCACAAAAAAACGTTAAGAGAAGTATGCATAAACAATAAGGGGCATATGACAGCAGCTTCCTCGAGCCAGCGCCAGACGGAGGTGTTGGCACGACCACACCACCCTGCCTCGGCTTGTTTCACTGTGTTTCGTACCAGCGGCCCTTTCCACCGCCCCTCAGCCGCCATCCCCGCCACACGACACGCTGTCACGCTGGTCCATCTCAAGCCGCTTAGTATCACACTCCCACTACGGGTTGTGTTTAGCCTTCCTCTGCAGACTGAGTTATGAATTGAAGGGAAACAAGAGGGAAGGAAAGGTCTTTTGGTGTGTTCCGAATGAGCGTTCAGTCTTGATACTCTGAGGACACTGCTACTGAAATCTGATCATCTCTCTCCCGGCCGGACTGTCGCTCGCTGTTTAGATATTAATCTTGGCCGGTTTTTGCCGTGAAATATTGTTGTGGCGCCGAACCAGGTTGTGCTTTTTTTTTTTTTTTCTCACCGCAAACTCCTCAAAATGTGTTATTCTTTCCCTTGCTGTAAATTTATGCCTGTCCCGCCACTGGGAGGTGAGGGAGACTTGAAGACGTTGTGAAACAGGGAAAAAAGATCGACGATGAGGAAGAATGTGTTTGGACGATGTGTCTTTTAAAATTTAAGAGACATTTTTTGGGTGAAATCTGATCGCTGTGTAAAGAAAAAAAAATGAAAAGAGAAAAAGGAATATTAAACTGCATCCGTTGTATTTTTTTTTTTTTTTGTCTTTTCGCCTTTCTTTTTTTCAGTTTATTTCTTTTTTTTTATGTAAATGATGCGTTAGTGTAGGTTCAGTTTTCGTGACGTTGCGTTGTGATCTCTGTATATATCACCTTTTGGTCCTATTTTGCCGTGTATAGGAAAGAAGAGAGAGAAAAAGTAATAAACTACACCTATTGTATTTTTTTTCTTCGTCTTTTTGCCTCCCTTTTTTCAGTTCATTTCTTTTTTAATGTAAATGATGCTTTACTGACGTCACCTTCTGATAACTGCATTTTCTCCTCTTCCTGAGCAGGGTGAGTATTGGTGATAATGAAACTGATACCCCTTTCAGTACTGGGACACATTTTTACCACGAGATCTGGGCGTGATTAGACGATTTTATTAACATTAGGAATGGTCTATGAAGGTCAGAAGATTACTGGGCCGAGTCTGTACTATATTAGTCCCCATATGAATTTCGACTATATGAAATTGACATGTAATAACAAGAATGAATGTTAAAACGTATTCAGATACTGAAGGGGTTAACTTTTTTCTTTCTTTCTTTGTAGTCGTGAAAAACATCGAAGTGAAGGAGAAATACTAGCAAACACTTCTAATAACGGCATCAATGGTAATAATAATGACGATATTAGTGATGATAACAACGATAATGACAATATTGCAGATAATGGTTATGGATACAAAAATAGATTCGTCACCATTATCATTTACATCATTATCATTATACATACTAACTAATACATATCACCGCCAATGTAATCCTTTAACCACACTGTAACTCCTCCTCCTCCTCCTCCTCCTCCTCCTCCTCCTCCTCCTCCTCCTCCTCCTCCTCCTCCTCCTCCTCTTCCTCCTCCTCCTTTGTCGTCTCTCCTGTACATATAAATCCGCCCTCTGGACCCTTCGCCTCTTTCTCTCTCTCTCTCTCTCTCTCTCTCCCACAATGGCTACCAGGAAGGGGAAAAAAAGAAAAAAAGAAAAAAAGAAAGAAAAAACACTCGCATAAGTCAATCATTAGTTTTTAGCTCACTTCTTATGGTAGGGATGGAGGCCTAGGGTGTTGTACAGTAGGCCTTCGGGAGGCTGTGCGGAATCTTTTTTTTTCATTATTTTTTTTCTACGTGATTATTCTTGTTTTTAGATTGTTTTTTACTGGGTTACATTTAAATAAGCTGTAATATAAACTCCGGGGAGAGAGAGAGAGAGAGAGAGAGAGAGAGAGAGAGAGAGAGAGAGAGAGAGAGAGAGAGAGAGAGAGAGAGAGAGAGAGAGAGAGAGAGAGAGACAATCTGAATATCACTGGTTCAGAGAGGGGGAAAGAGAGAGAGATCTGAATATCACCGGTTCAGAGAGAGAGAGAGAGAGAGAGAGAGAGAGAGAGAGAGAGAGAGAGAGAGAGAGAGAGATGCTTCAAAATTATGATATAGTGTGTGTGTGTGTGTGTGTGTTGTGTGTGTGTGTGTGTGTGTGTGTGTGTGTGTGTGTGTGTGTGTGTGTGTCCACGCGCGCGCTTGCATGCGTGGACGAGTGTGTGCTTAAATATAATATACTCATTGAAGGAAGCAAAATGAAATTGTTTTCCCGAGATTTAACACTTCATTTTATTCCACGCCACTCAACAATAATAATTTAACATGAAAACTCAATTAAGTAGACGTGTGGAATTCAGAAGCATTTTTAAAACAAATCTTTCTTCATACACCAACTTCCATTTATTTTTGCATGTTGGACTGTGTGTGTGTGTGTGTGTGTGTGTGTGTGTGTGTGTGTGTGTTTTCAGGACCGTCCTCTCCTTTATACATGTACTTGTGTATTTATGATCAAGAAAATCCATTTAGTAGGTTTAGAAGACGACGAGGGGGGAGGGGGAGAAAAACAAAGATGGGAGGGAGGAAGGAAAATGAGGAAAGTGGGGGAGGAATGTATGAGAGAAGGGAGGGAAGTGGGGGGGGGGTAAACCTGAGGAAATAAGGGTGTGAGAGAGGGCAGAAAGGGAGAGGGAAGGGCCTAGGCTGAGGGCATCTGAGGGGAAGGGTTGTGAGGGTAGTTAAGGGGCCGCCGTGAGGGGTGGGTGCAGATGGCATTGATGACAGGAGCAAGAGGGGTACTGCCATATTTATGTGGCTGGGCCTTAGAGGGGAACAGGAGGAGGAGGAGGAGGAGGAGGAGGAGGAGGAGGAGGAATAAGAATAAGAAGAAGAAGAGAAAAATTGTAGTTGTAGTAGTAGATGGAGGAAAAGGAAGAAGGGACATAATATAATAAGAAATGTATATGAGAGAGAGAGAGAGAGAGAGAGAGAGAGAGAGAGAGAGAGAGAGAGAGAGAGAGAGAGAGAGAGAGAGAGAGAGAGAGAGAGAGAATAGCCATGCCGAACTGAACTGTCCTCTTGTTTACATAATAACACCGCTGGCTGTGTGTTGACTTAAGAGGCGTGACTTCCGGACGACCAAGTACAAATAACTTTTCTCAGCGAATGGGAACAAGTGAGGCAGCGGCGGCCACACTATTAGACAACACTGTGACCACGGCGGCGTGAAGGCTGGCAAAGTGGCCCTGGAGGCGTCCTGAACGGGGAAGTAACGTGTAATTAACAGGTAAATAGGTTCATAACCAGATGTGTCGATATTTAGATATTTAAATAGGTGAATAGATGGAAGGATGGATGAATAAAGGTAGGTAGATAGATATATAGATAAATAGATAGATAGATAGATAGATAGCGGAATAGAAAGATAGATAGATAGATAAAAATAACAAGGTGGTATACTTTCCAACTATTTTTTCTTACTAAATTATCTCTTATCTCGTCTTCCTAATTTATTTTTCACTACAACATTAATTTTGTACGAGTAAAATCTTTAAATTTCCTGTTTTTCATGAAATAACCAGATTTGAAGTAAGGCAGAAAACAAATACCGAAACTCACGAAGAACATTAGGGTTGTACATACTTATTATATCCACCGTCACATTATAGGGAGAGATAAACAAAAGTGAGAAAGAAATATATGAGGAAGAGGAAGAGGAGCTGCACGCGACAGCTGGAGGAGAGGGTGACCGTGAAGGCGGAGAGAAAGGTGTTGAGTGGTAAGGAGGGAGGAAGGGGGGAAGGGAGGTGTGTGAGAGAGAGAGAAGGACTGGGGAATGGTGGAGGACAATGAAGAAGGAAGGTGAAGAAGAGAATCAAGTCTTTTCTCTGGGAATTTGTTTTACTGTACGATTCATTACTTCTGTAGTAGAAGAATATAATAACATTTGTGTGTTCCTTTTTTAACTTTGGAAGAAGGAAAGAGAGAATGAAAGTGAAGGAGAGAAATAAACCACGTAGCTTTGGTGGGTTCAGGATAAAGGAAAGATCAATGAGTTATAGCTAGTTTCAAATTTGGTCTAAAAAAAAAAAAAAAAAAAAAAAAAAAACAATACATAGAGGCTAGAGATATAGGGGGTGCTAGTGTAAATGTTTTAGGATTGTTGTAGGCAGAATTCCCGAGGTAATGTTAAAATTATTGTTGAAGTTGGTCAGACCGGATATAGGTTTTGTTACATAAATTTGTTCTCCACATTATAAACAGGTCTTTTAGGATCAGTACAAAGGAGAATGGCAAAGGATACAAGAGAAAGGGATATTCCATAAGAAACCAAACTGAACTTTTAAAATTGCATTCCTTAAGAGACGTAGCGTATAAGGGAATCTAATAGAAGTATTTAAGTGGTGTAGGTGTTATAAAAAAAGAGATGTAGGCAAAGTTCCGAGGGTCAGTAAAAAGAAACCAGATATAATGGATTATAGCTTGAGAAAATTAGGTGTAAGAAAGAGATGGGAAGGAACTGGTTCTCTACTAGAGTAGTTAATGAATGGAAAAGACTCAGTATTCTAGTTGGTGGTGCTAATTAGATAGAGAACTTTAAAAGAAGATTAGAAAACAACATGGATTGAAATTATAGATGGAAATAAGTGGGTCAGATGGCTTCTTGAAACTTCCTTAATTTTCTTACGTTTTGCGAAACTTATTCATGGAATGTAATATTTTGCAGTAGGACATACGTATAACACTCATACTTTTTCTGCTATGTATATCATTACTATGCATTATATTGTTGCCACTCTTACACAGCATTGTTTGCATCGTTGGGGTGATAGCGCAGCATTGTCTTGTGATGGGGTACGTATGCATGCTGCAGCTGTGAGGGAACAAGTGTTGATCGGACAGGTGTGGCCAAGTCAGCAATTTTTGGCGAAGAAGGGAGTGTTGGCGCTGCACATGTACTCTCACGGTCTCTCCAGGTGTGTAGGCTTGGGTTGACTCACGCGTGGGGACTTGAATATTCATGACCTCCACATCTAAAGGTCACCACTCATTACCGTCCATGACCTCCTGACTGGGGTGTGTTCCTGCGCGTTATGCGTTGTATTGTGTTGTGTTGAGGCTTGGAAAGGGAAGGTCTTTCTAGCTGCGTGGCTCTTTGTGAGAGTGGCTGTGAGAATGGTGGCGAGGATCCATCTGGTCTCTGGGGTCTACCGGCCTATCTGGAGATCCTTAGGTCACCACCAGTGTTGAGTTGCCGTAGACATGTGACTTATTGATCTCCTGGCGCGCACCTGTCAACCCTTCATTCCACCTCATCCTTTCCGAGGGGCTTGCATAAACGTTTGTGTAGATAATTTTGGGATAAGTCTTCAGATGCTCATTTTCATAATCATCCTCAGCGTATGTGGCTCCACTGCGTGACCAAAGCTAGGATGTTTAGCCAGATGCCACACCACGTTGACTTAGGGTGTCTCGGCAGGAGGAGGAGGAAGAAGAGGGGGAGGAGGAGGAGGAGGAGGAGGAGGAATAAGGTGAGAAAAAGAATAACGCAACAGAAGACAAAACTCAAATTATAGCTATGGTAGCTAATGTTCCTGAAAGTACTCGTCCACGCATCCTGTTTGCTGTTTCTCAAGGTCTGTCTTTGTGTTTAGTTTTAAGAATATATGTGAGGATTTTTTTTTGTTTTTTACCGTCCTGCAGGTATGGTAGTAGCTTTTATTAAACTGAAAGGATAGGATATGTAAATTTCAGTGTTGTTTTATAGATCGCTTACCAATGAACATTATCATATTTCATATCGCAGAATATTATTGCTTTTTGTTCATAGCATTTTTTTTTTCCAACTTATCACAATAACCATTTTCTGCGTTTGGGTTAGGAAGGTCGGGGTTAAAAGCCAAAGAAGAAGACCAAGGAATGTGATAAATGTAGAACAAAAAAAAGACGGAAGGAAGATACGAGAAAATTATGAAGGAAGGAGTTTTGAGTTTAGAGGAACAGACAGGCGACCAGCGGCCACGGGCTGACCCTTGCTTTTCACGGATCCGTTCCACTCGACACCAGCATTAGCGACGCCTCTCCGCGGTGCCCAGGGGAGGCGCGGTGGGAGATGCTTGCCATTTGTTTACTTCTGCAGCGGGTCTCGGTGGGGCTTGCGTCACTGTTGCGTCATCACTGTCAGGTGATTAGGGACGGCTGTCTGGGGCCAGACCTTGGGTCCGCCCTCACATATTTTATGGCTTTTCACCTGAGTCTTGCAATATATATATATATATATATATATATATATATATATATATATATATATATATATATGTTTTTGCTTTTGGTCTACATATTTCGTATTTCGTATGTAAATTTTTTGTAGCAAGACTAGCAAAGGAGGGGAAGGATGGTCATAATGGATGTGGTACGTATTAATTTATTTCCTAATGCTCCTTCCAGAATATAAGTGGTATTTGTCGAGGGACATCGATCAAAGGAAATCCAAATATTGGGTAGGGGCGTGTGTGTGTGTGTGTGTGTGTGTGTGTGTGTGTGTGTGTGTGTGTGTGTGTGTGAGTGTGTGTGTGTGTGTGTGTGTGTGTGTGTGTGTGTGTGTGTGTGTGTGTGTGTGTGTGTGTGTGTGTGTGTGTGTTCTACGAAGGACATCGGAAGAGTCCAAAAAGATAATCCAGTGTGGCGGGGGACAGGTGTCTGGAGGTCTTTCCGCCATAGCTAGACTTCCATCGTGTATCTGTGTTACCGCCGCCTGTTGCTGATCCTCGGCCAAAAGGTTCGCCCCCAAATTGCCTAAAAGGAGATAGAAGTTGGCCAAGGGCGACCCACACGCTGCCCACGCTGGCGGTGCTTCAGCTTTGTCTAGCGGCGCGACGGGTGGAGTGGCCTGCTGGACTTGGCGTTAAGAAAAAAAAGAAAAAAAACCTAAAGGCAGTAAAATGATAACAAATTTCCACTCAATGTTAAACGCAGTACATGGAAAGATTGGTGCGATATATATATATATATATATATATATATATATATATATATATATATATATATATATATATATATATATATATATATATATATATATATATATTGACACATCTAATTTTTACGAAATAAACCTCTCTGACATCGTCACCATCAACACCACCACCACCATTATCACTATAACTACTGGCAATATCAAAAACAGGAACATCCACTGCGGGAATAACTGCAATAACAACAACGACAATAACAACAACAACAAGAGCACCGGTAACGTAATGGCTGCAAGACTTTTGGGTACATTTTCCGCGCGGTGGGAATGTAATTAGCGGCAGTAATGCTCAGTTCATATACTGCATCGCAGTTTCTTGCATTCGTCAGTGTTGAGGAAAATGAAGGTACAAGAAATCGTGGTCAGTGCACGGTCCAGCGAGCAGCCCCGCCACTTGGGCTGTCCCGCAAGGGTGGCCGCCGAGCGCTGCTTGCCCAGGGCCTCTGCAAGACCCGTATATCCACTTATAATGCATACGCTACTTTATATACTTGTTTCTGGCTTGCCAGGCTGGTCGTCTCGGTTCCCTTTGGGCGCAGACCTTCCGAGGCAATGTAATAACGAGGGAGTAGATTACACTCCGAGTTACAAAGTCAGTTTTCTGAATATAGTCAGTGTATAATTAACTTTTGAGTCAACAGGGCTTGATTTTAAATTTGTAGAAACGTATTGCAATGACTGTATCCCACTTTTGGTATAGCCATTTCTTTGCCCCATTATTATTACTTGATGGCTCTTCCCCTACCAGCGGTCACTGCTGCCTTTGCCGAGACACGCAAAAACCAGTGGTTTAAAGAAGAGGTATACAACAAGCCGAGACTGCCCACGCTTGCAGGGGACAATTCATGTAACACACGCACATATTGCAGGAAGATAAATTACATGTTGGCAGAGAAAACAGGGTAATTGTGTCAATTAGGACTTACTACTCCTGCTTAGTGACCCCCTGCCCCCGACACCATCACTCCGCCCTCACCCTTCACTCCTGCTACTCAACGAACACACTTTCTCCAGCCAAGGTCTGTTGGTACCTGCAGGACCTATGGTTATGAGGGAGGCCTTAACCCGGCACCACCCTCAATACGATCATCTGACCCCTGACCTCCCCCGCCGCCTGGAGTGGACACCGCCCGCACCTGACGTCACCGCCGCCGCCACCTGCAGAGTCACCTGCAGCGAGCGGGTGCCGAACTCTGGTATTTGTGCCTTATTCTAGTTTCGTCGTATTTTGGTGTGTGTGTTTTTGCCTCGCCGTGGTGGAGACAGAGAAAAGTAATCGTAAATTTTGTCACGTAAAGGTGCTTTAAAACAGGGAGAGTGAGAATGGAGTAAAAAGGGGAACGAGTAAATGGAAGGAGCACAGTAAAGGTGGTGCGAGGGACCGAGGTACAGATGTAGGGCGGATAAAGCACTCACGGACCAACAATATATTAAAGGCAAGAGGGAGGAGGGCGCCCCCCACGCCTCACCTTGGCGCTGCCACCACACGACAGGGCATGAGTGATTACTATCTTGGGTGCCTCCGCACGCCCCCTGCCGCCCGCGCCGGGACGTGGAAGGACAGCTAGGAGATGGAGCTGGGCTATGAAGGAAGAGGGGGCAAGAAAAAGGGATTATATAGAAGAGAAATGCTTAAGTGTAGGCTGGGTGGTCATAGTGAACGTTTATAGCTCAAAGGAGGAAACTTATCACGTGGAATTAGGAGGCGAAATCGTTGGAATTAAACTGAAGAACAAGATTCAGTGACACAAGATTTCACAGATATGCCACACGAAGGAAGAGTTACACGACTTTCCCTAAAGACTTTTCGTGAAGCAAGTGCCGAGCAGAACTTACTTTGAAGTGTGCATGAATTATCTACTCTATCTTAAGTTTTCCTCACCATTGTATTCCTGTTTTAAACGCTTGAGTGAAATGTATTCGAGCAGTTGGCTTGCAGTAAGAGGAACGACTGAGAGGGGTCGAGTGGGAGAGTGAAAGCGACTGTGGGCAGTGGGGGTGAGAGAGATGGAGGAAGAAGAGGAAAAAGGTGGGTGAGGAGGGTGTGGGAATATGCAAGCAGGTGAGGGGTTACCGGTAATCCAGGTGAAGGGTTAGGTACGAGCCATCAGAGTGTTTTGTTAATGTTTCACTAAGATTTCAGGTTTTCACTTTGATGGAAGGAAACGTCAGATGAGGGCAGGACTGGAGGTGAAGTGAGGTTAGGTGAGGTGAGGCTATGTAGCGAGTGAGTCGAACGTAAAGATATTCAGGATAGTGAGTACCGTGGGCGGAAAATTTTTGAGACTTAAGGAGTAAAGTAAGGTGGTGTAAGGAGAGGTAAGGTGAACCATAATCAAGATGCAGCCAGGTAGTGTAAAATTTCACACCATCCTCTGATCAGGTGTAAAAGAGCCAAGTAGAGAAGGTGTGCTAGGCTATGTTCCCTAAATCAGAAAAAAAAATATTGCAGTTACACCTTCGTTTTCATGTTTATCTGTACTATTTGCTCTCTCTCTCTCTCTCTCTCTCTCTCTCTCTCTCTCTCTCTCTCTCTCTCTCTCTGTCTCTCCCCTCCCCTTCCCTCCCTCCTTTCAATATTCGTTTTCCCCTTCCTTCATGTTTCCTCAAATTAACTTCATTGAAATGGAAATTCGAGAAACCTGCTGCTCGGGTCAAGGGTGAGCATTTGGGGGGGCAGTGACCACAACCTCACGACCTCACGACCTGTACGACCAGACCAGAGCAGAGGAGAGGAAAGGAGAGCAGAGCAGAGGAGAGCAGAGGAGAGTAGAGGAGACCAATATGCGGATGAGAAAACGATAGGAATGGTCTGTCTTGCTCCGTTGCAGCTCGAAGAAAAGAGACGAATAATCTTTGGAGTCTCAAGAGTTTACTGAAGTCGCCCCAACAAGGAGGAATTTTGGCGTGTCACCGAAAATACGTAAAAGCTCAGAAATCCTTACAGATCTCTAACTTCCTCAGGGTTTTCTTGGGCTCGAGGGCAGACCAGACCAGGAGGAGATCAGACCAGCCCACCTCTCTCTCTCTCTCCCTCCTTCCCTCCCTCCCCTCCCCTCCCCTCCTCTCCCCTCCTCTCCTCAGGCCATCCCACCCGCCCGCCCGCCCGCCCGCCTGCCTCGCCGCCCTCAGGTCTTCTCAGTTTTAAATCTTTTCCAGCCTGTGATGGTCTCTTACGTCTCATCTATTTTTTTTTTCCATTTATCAGTTAACTTTGTGCTTTCTTTTCGCGTTTCTTGGATTTTTGTCTTGGTCTTCGTTGCTTGGATCGTAATGTCTTTGTTTCTGTTTTTTTTCCTCTCTCTCTCTCTCTCTCTCTCTCTCTCTCTCT
>CM035194.1:15405892-15418392 GCA_020233015.1 Callinectes sapidus
CACCCTGTTTGTGTGTGTGTGTGTGTGTGTGTGTGTGTGTGTGTGTGTGTGTGTGTGTGTGTGTGTGTGTGTGTGTGTGTGCGTGTGTATGTGTGTGTTCTTATGTTTTTATCTTATTTCTACTTTTTCTTGTATTCTACCTCCTTCTTTTATCAATTTGTCTTTTACTTCTCATGATTTTAAAACCTTTTTCTGTTTGCCTTTTCCCTTTATTTTCGTTACTTTTCCTGTATTTCGCCACCTTCACACGAGTATATCCCCATTTCCTCTTCCGTTCACTTTTCCATTTCCTCCCTCCATCCCTGTCCACTCCTACAAACACCCTCTTGTCCCTTTTCTTTCTTCACTAGCAGTTCTTCACATCTTAAGCTTCCGTTTGTCCATTTTCTATATTCCCTTTCATTTTTTTTCCCACTTATGTATCCACTCGGTCCATATATTTCATTGCTTTCCACACCTTTTTTTACTTTTATCCTGTTTCTCTCAATTTAACCCATTCTTTTAATTTTATTTCCACATTTGTATCCATTTTTCCCCCTCCGTTCTTCAATTTCCTCTCAGTTCCTGCAACCAGTCTCGTATTCACTCTCCCTCAAGTATGCACATTACCGCAGCGCTTCTCTTTGTTTTACCTCACACATGATCCTAGGACATAACAATTCCCTTGGACAAACACGACCGGGCAGACAGATGCATGTGTGTGACTCAGTCGGACGATGTATCAGGCGGAAGACGACTTAACGAGGCTGAGTGTAACGTATAGAGTGAACTGTGGAATTAACGTCGCCCTTAACGTATAATTGGTGTTACTTACAGCTGCCCTACTGCCGTGGACAAGGGACTCGAGGGACACAGAAGGGAGGCAGTGAGGAGAGGATAGTGTTAGTGATGACAGAGCTGCGTTGGGATGCGTTGCTGGTTTGTGCAGATGATGGAGAGGGAAATGAGTTACGGGAGGGTGTTTTATCGGGCGATCCTGGTTAGCTGGATGATGGAGGGTGGAGTGGGTTAATGGTGAGACGTGTGAAGATAGATTACAGATGAAGGTATCGGTGGTTGGATGAAGGGATGCGGTGTGAGAGGTGACGGAGGCTAGTGATGCGAGAAAGGTTAGATGCTAGTGACGTCAAGAGAGAGAGAGAGAGAGAGAGAGAGAGAGAGAGAGAGAGAGAGAGAGAGAGAGAGATGGTGTTGTAATGACAGGTGGACGGGAGATCGTGGTTGCGTGCTTGAAGTCTTATGATTAAGATGAACTGATGCTCCTTGTTCTCTAGTGACCTTTACCGTCAGATACTTGAGAAAAATCAATAATAAGAAAATTATCGATATAGCAGGAAATCTTATCTTTGATATGGCTTCTATAATTTAGATGTGTTTACTAGTTTATTCTTTTATTACAGAAGAGAGAGAAAAAAGAAACATACGTATATATATTGGTTTTAAAACAACGATGCCTGACATTGCATAGTTTTCGGAGACAAGCCGCCTTTTTTTCTTTCTTCCTTTTCATCGTCTCCCCGTGATGGACTGGTTCGCTGACGACGTGTGCCTTCGTCAGCCGTGCAGGGAATCGCTTCACGTGGTGTGGCCCAAAGTCATCGCAGTTTGCCGGGCGAAGAGCCGTAACGCCACCAGTCTTATGAGGGCCACAGCGGCCTCAGCACCGCCTGTACATCATCCGTGAAATTTACGCGCCCTGGCAGCCCCTCCAGCAGTGCCGGCAGGAGGTGCGGCAGAGGCCAGCCGCCGCCTGCAGAGATCATCAAGGAATATAAGTGCCAAAATACCTTCTGTCCACGCTAATTGGATAAATTATAGCAAAGTTATCTACTGCCTTATTTATTTGATGTTTGGAAGATAAGAATTTTATTAACTAGTTTTATAGCTGCAATAAACTAAGATTTGTGTAAGAACGTAGATGACTAAACGGTCGCCTGGCCACTGCCGCACTGTTCTGTAGCTGTTTGCGAGAGTTTGCCTCAACTCTGACACTGCGAGCTGATGGCGAAGGAACACAACTCTAGGGAGAAGTCAAAAGCCTCCTCGATTCGTCGTTGCTGCGCCGCCGTCAGTTCCTTGCGCAGCTGAAAGACATATGGCGCAGCAAGAAGGTCAAGTTGATTATTATGTCTGGCAAAAATAGAGAATTAAGAAGGAGCATGTGGGCCAGTCAGCGTCCATAATGCGCGGGGCCGGCGAGGTGAAAGATGATCTGTGTGGGCCAGGCGGCGTATGGAGTGGATCAGGCACTTGGCAACAACACGCTCGTAACTCGGCGGCTTTATGTTGTAACCGCTCGGCCTGAGAGACGTTTATGCCGGGGCCTAGATTACCCCTGAGGCTGTAAACATTTTCTTGAAGTATGTGATAGAAGGGCGTTAATCGCCAGCTCGAGAGAAACCCTCCACCTCCCTCGCGGTCTACTTTTTGTCTTGAGTGTTTGGGAGCTAAATTGTGCCTAATTGGTTATTAAGATGAGGGAGGAGAAGGGCAGTGGGGTGGGCTGACACATTGTTTTGGGTATCATTGTGCAAGTGTGCGTCAGCGTGTCACTCTCCCACAGCCAGGCACCACTTGTTTAGGTTAAGAGAGGTAGCCAAGCTTATGTAATTACTCTGGGTCTCGAGAAAGGAACTCCATGACAAACCTATTCTTTCCTCAGTGTCCGGTGGTGGGCTGTTTAGTAACGAAATGGTGCCTGATTACGAGCGAGCGAGAAATGGTACGATGTTTGTGGTGAAGAAAATATAACCGCGTTTTATTTTCGTTGGTAACCTGCAGGCAACTGTGTCCTCAGGAGGCTCGCCAGCTGCGTCCGGCCCCGCCCATTCACTCTCTTCCACCACCACAACTTTGGCCTTGAAAATTAAACAGATGATCTGAAATTGGCGGCAGGTCCACATACCGAGTCTTAAATGGCACTGAACACACTAAATATATTTGTTCACATTTTCTTTTCCATAAGATAAGTGGCGGCGCCCTGAGGTGGAAGCCGTGGCGTTTGTGATGGCTCGCTGCCGCGCCTTCATTGGGATAAGGGTGATGTATGATACGCTGATGACGACTGCGATGAGCACCTCTTCTTCATAAGTTGGCCCGACACAAACCCACACACGGCTTGGAGATGCGGTGCTTCGTCTGAGGGCGGGGCAGAGCGAGGCGGGCTGCTGAAGGGAGGAAATATGATCAGACGTTAATCAGCGAGGCTCTCCCGTGGCGCCGCTTGAATGTCTTAATAGGACGTGGAGGAGGAGCTGGAGGAGGAGGACGACGACGCTGTAACTACATGACTTCTCCGACGGAGGCGATAAGCTCGTATCGAACTGACCTCTTAATGCATGACCTCCCCCACCCACCCTTGACCCCCGCGGTAAAACCATGACATTAGACACTTGCCTCAACCCCATCTACACCGCAGGACCCCTCACATGTTCTCCCCGTCTGTCGTGACCCCGGGACCACCTCACCTTGCGGTCTCCCTTAATTATCACGACGAAAGGTGTGCGTGTATCTAGTCGGGGGCTGGTTCCCGCGCAGGTCTGCACTTTATGTTTATTGAATGGAAATGATCTGATGTCATAATGAGGGAGTTCTGAGTAAAATGATGGGAAGAGAGAAAGAGATAGATAGATGGATAAACGGAGAGAGAGAGAGAGAGAGAGAGAGAGAGAGAGAGAGAGAGAGAGAGAGAGAGAGAGAGAGAGAGAGAGAGAGAGAGAGAGAGAGAGATGGGTTGGTGGGTGGATAAAGGAGCCAGATGAGTGGATAGAGGGAAAGATGAGTGGTAGGAAAGATAGATGGGAAAGACGGTAAGGGTGAAAGTGCAATGTGGATGGTTTAGTGAATTAGTGAAAGACAAAACGAGGTGATGAAAAGAGAGGGTGTCGAGCGAAATAAGAGATGGAAAGATGGAACATGGGTGGAGGCTGACATAAGGGTGGAGGGCGAGGGTTAAAGGGTGGAGGAAGTGGCATGAGGAATTATATGATTTTGAACAATGATTAATAAAGAAAAGAAAGATTGGATGGTGAAAAGGGAGAGTCAGAAAATGAAATGCAGTGCTTCATAGAGGTGGAGATTGAAGTTACGGGTTTGATAAAGAGATTGATATTAATAAATTAATAAGAAGAGGAAGGTACAGAGATATGCAACGCTTTGAAGCAGAAACAAGTCATAGTGATTCATTTGGTTGTGAAAAATATGAAAAAGATTAAATGCTAGAAATACTTGAAGATTAAGAAGTTAAACAAAGGAAACATATTAAGAAAGATAAAATATCCGACTCAAATTCATTTATTGATTTAGCTAATTCATACAAAAAGTTTAAACAAAATGTGTTAAAATTAATACACTGTCTAAGGTTATTGCAAGGGGAGAGTGTGACAGATATGGAGTGAAAGTAGTCGATGAAGGGTAGAGGCCAGAATGAGAGAGAGAGAGAGAAAAAAAAAAAATGTAGATGAAAAATGAAATGAGCTTTGTTAAGAATGCTTATGATAATGCAGAAAAAAAAGTTGTAATAGGGAAAGAGGTTTGAATAACATTTTAACCTTGAAGTGAAATCTTAGAAGTGTCTATCTAATTGTGATGATTGTGATAAATGAAGAAAAATAGTGAGAGGAGAGTGGTAATTGCTGATGTTTGTGATGAATAAAGAAAAGCAGGTGGTAATTAACCCCTTCAGTAGTGGGACGGATTTTCATATCTATTCTGCTTATTATTTGTCGATTTTGTACAACTTCAGAAACTCATGTGGCCATCAAAATAGTACATACGTCAACAGACTCTTTCTACATAATGTCAATAAAATCATCAAATCACACCCAAAACTCGAGATAAAAAGGTACTAATACTGAAAGGTTTAATAGTTGTGATGACGGTACAGAAGTGAGGGAGAGTGTTGACATCTTGGTGAATTACGCAACAGTGAACCCAAGAGAAGAGGGAAGGGGAAGCAGCGGTGTGAGTGAGATGCTTGGGGATCTGAAAAGTCGTGCATCTGTTCCTCCTCCTCCTCCAATTGCTCTATTCTATGCTTCTTGTGCAGTGTTATAATTGTATCATTGTGTTATTGTTATTTGCCAATTGCTTTGTCTTCTTCTTCTTCTTCTTCTTCTTCTTCTTCTTCTTCTTCTTCTTGAGAAAAAACAATCGAATATTCTTTGAGCAGTATATTAAGATTGTTATTAACGTAAGAGAGAGAGAGAGAGAGAGAGAGAGAGAGAGAGAGAGAGAGAGAGAGAGAGAGAGAGAGAGAGAGAGAGAGAGAGAGATGCAGTGAAGAGTAAATATCTTCGTGTCTCGGTAAATGGGAACGTGCAGAACCAATGAAAAAATGAGATAATGAAAGAAACGCACACAAAGAAGAAAAAAAAAAAAAAACTTAAAAAATAATATAATAAAAAGATAAAAAGAAAAGCAATCAGGTGTTGTATCAGTTAATGGTCAGGGCTAAACACACACACTCACACACACATACACAAAATAAAGACAAACAAAGTGAACTAAAAAAAAACAATGCAAAAAACAGTGTTATCGGGTGTTACATCAGTAAAGGCTTATATGCGAGTGTTAGAGTTTTGGCGGAGTGTCAAATTACTAATGGAACGGCGGAGTCCCAGAGGAGTGAGTGGGTCAGGGCGAGCAGGATTCCGTGACTGGACGCTAAGACAAAGGGGGCAACCCACTGGCGTTCCCAGACTCCCCTACACTGCCGAAGAGGGAGGACGACTGAAGGGGAGAAAGGGAAGAAGGAGAAAGAGAGAGAGAGAGAGAGAGAGAGAGAGAGAGAGAGAGAGAGAGAGAGAGAGAGAGAGAGAGAGAGAGAGAGGGTATGAAGGAGGCATGAGCGACGGAGAGAATGCATAAGGAAGGAGGGAGGATGGAAAGAGCTGGTCCATAGAAGGAAGGAAGGAAACGAGAAAGAGAATGATAGAAGGAAGTGGAGAAAGAAGGTAGTCCATAGAAGGAAGTATGGAAATAAAACGAGAATGAAGGAAGAAAGGAGAGAAAAGGGGGTCCGTAGAATGGAGAAAGAAAGAAGGAAGAAGGGGGGGAGAGAATGAAGAGTTTGTAGGAGGGGAGGATAGGAAAAGAAGAAGGAAGGAAGAAAGGAGGAAAAAGGGGAGGAAAGGAAGAAAAGAAGGAAGGAGGGAAGGAGGGAAAGAAGAGCCCATAAAAGAGAAGAAAGGAAAGGAAGAGGAAAACGAAGGAGGGAAGGAGGGAAAGGAGGATCCATAAAGAGGAAAAGGAATGGAAGAAGAGAATGGAGGAGGAAAGGAGGGTCCATAGAAGGAAGGAAGAAAAGGAAGAAGCGAACGAAGGAGTGAAGGAGGCTCTATAGAAGGAAGAAAGGAAATGAAACTGAATTAGGGAAGGATAATCAAGCTAGAGAAACGCATTTTGTGATAATTTAGGCATTTTTACATTCTTTGGTACTGAGACATATTTTTACCATGAGTTTTGAGTGTAATTAAACGATTTTATTGACATTATGAAGATGTCAGAAGATTAACGGCCAGAGTGTGTACTATTTTGGTCCCCTCACGAATTTCTGAAGCTGTATAAAATCGAGAAAAAAAAAAGAATGCTGAATAAATACGAAAATGCGTCACAATACTTAAGAGGTTCTTTTAAGAGTGGCATTAACACGACCATCATCAAGCATATCCACACCAAACACGCACCTTTCACCGACACTCAAGTCACGATACGTTTCATAAAACATTTATTCTTCAAAACATCCATTAACTACCACTAAAATACCACTAGGTTTTATAAGCAATATATGTTGTGTCTTAAAATAAAAATAAAAAAAAACTATTACCCATATCATTTATCAGTAAAGTAACTACAGTTTTAGGTAAACATCTATAAAATCGACGTAATTTCTCAAGTGTCCTCTCGTGTTCCCCTTTGTTTCCTTGAATTCTGTCACATCATAGTCCGAGTAATTCTCCTCCCACACAACACACATACACACAGACACACAGACGCACAGACACGCTCCGCTGGTCGGCCCCTGCTGGCGAGACGCGGCAACGAGTGTCATGTGACGAGTGGTGTAACGTGTCATAAGAGGTCAGGCGGGGCTGGTGGGGTCAGGCTGCCGGCATTCTTCGAGGGGACACTGCCCGAGGGGAAACAGGTTCACGACCCTCACATCCGTGCCAAAGGGGCTTAACGCACGTAACTGGTGGTGGTAGTGGTGGTGGTGGTGGTGGTGATATTTGTGTGTGAGTGGGATGGGTGGTTTGTGTTTCCGGTTGTTGATGGTGCTGGTGGTGATGGCAGTGTGTGTGTGTGTGGATGTGTGTGTGTGTGTGTGTGTGTGTGTGTGTGTGTGTTCCCGTCGATGTTTGTATGTGGGAATTAGTGAAGGTTATTAGGCTTGTTTAGTTATTATCGGGCTTTTTGTGTGTAATTGGTAGTAATTTCTTGTTGTAATTATGATTTTATGTGAAGGTTGTGACGAAACTTTGTGATCATTAGTCTTCCATTGAGTGAATTAATTGTGATTATTATACCTACGTCTCTGTCTGTCTGTCTGTGTATCTGTCTGTCTGCCTGTCTGTCTGTCTGTCTGTCTGTGTCTGTCTGTCTGTCTGTCTGTCTGTCTGTCTGTCTGTCTGTCTGTCTGTCTGTCTGTCTCTCTCTCTCTCTCTCTCTCTCTCTCTCTCTCTCTCTCTCTCTCTCTCTCTCTCTCTCTCTCTCTCTCTCTCTCTCTCTCTCTCTCTCTCTCTCTCTCTCTCTCTCTCTCTCCCCGGACTGGTTATAAAAAGTCAGCGAGGAAATTCTAAAAGGGTGAAGAATCTGCCCTCACTGACGCACTTTCAAACAGACTCCATAACACTTGAACCTTTATTAAGTCTCATTACTGTGCCGCATCCTCACCACCCTGCCACACTCACCATTCACCCTGCCGCCCTTACATCGCTACCACCCTCACTGCCTTCCTGCTGCACTGGGTTACTATTCTCGTTTACTTATTGTTAATATTGCCACACTTCCTTTCCTTGTTCGCCAGTGGTGTGTTATTCTGTTAATTAATTGATTTGGAAGTTTCTAGTCGTACTTACTGTTAATGTTTCATCACTTTTCATTCTCTTAATTGTTGGAAATTCTGCACTTTATCAGTCATCAGTCATAAGTGAAAATAGATGTTTTAAGTGTTCCTCTTACTACAAAGCCACACATACATTACAATTCTACCTTCTTATTGTAACTCATCATACAACGGTCTCATTTTTTTCATGTAAGAGAGAGAACTTAGTTAAAGCCCCCCCCCCAAAAAAAAAAAGAAAGAAAAAAAAAACAGTGAAAATAAAAAGCTCACTAAATTGTCAGTTACCTTAAAGATTAATAGAGTTAGCCGAAAGTCAGAGACAAATGTCTTGAAACTTCCTCCTTAAATAGAGTCAAGTTTTAGGAAGTTGGAAATATAGAAGTAGGTAGGGAATTTCAGAGTTTACTTGAGTTTACCAGAATTTATCCTGTTACCATCAGTTCACATTTTACCACATTCCCTCCTCCACACAATCATACTTTTGCATTCTGATTCAACCACCTCTTTTTTATAATTTACTAAAAGTTGATCACATTTGTCCATTAAGTTCTACCCATTGCTTAACCTTGACTTATAACAGTATACGTGTTTCTCCCTATACCCACCACTCCGCCTCGCCCAGAGCATGATGGCAAGTACAGTGAAACTCATCATTATCATCACTAATCCTCACTTTAAATCACAGAGGATTGCACAAATGAGAATCCAGGTTGATGACATATTTCCACCCCTTCAGTCACTATACCTGATTTATACCCTGATTTTAATGCGTTCAATTATCCCACGTCCGTCAGTCTTTGCCGTGTCCTGCAGCTGCGCCGTGACTGAAGCAGCATGCGCGGGTGTGGGAGATTTACTGCAGGACTGTTTGGGTGGGGGAAGGAGGTTAGGGAACAGTGAGTCCGCTTTATAGTGTGTGTAATCCGTCCAGTCAACTTGTTCTCTGATTGGTCAGGACCATCAATCGTCTGGGCAGGAGGCGTGTAATTGGCTGAAGCTGGCTGAGGATAATGACCCTGATTAGTCCACGCAGGCGGGTGCACAGACCCTCGCGGTGCTCTGCATTATCGCTCTGATGGTGGCCATTAACTGATGTTTGATTTACACACGTATTTATCAAACGTACTAAAATTTGCTTCTCCCCTCTCCCCTCTCCCAGCCTGGCCACCCTTGGGCTTCTGTGGCCTCGGGGCGTGCCAGGCGTGTGTGGTGGTGTGGGCGAGAGCATAGTAGGGCTTACGGCGATGCTGTCTATATCGAATGTTTTCTAAAAATGGTGATATTTATTTCGCCTCCCACCGCCGGTACTACAGCCTCCACTTTTTCAGCAATGCCAGCGCGCCCAGAGACGTCAGCCGCGGCCGTCCGTCTCTCCGCCGCCCTCGTTAATCCCCAAAATTGCCGCGATTGATGTGTGGCGAGGAATGACTAACAGCAGGAAGAGAGTGATTTACCGAGGGACATAAAACTTGAGCAATTTATAGGAATACTTGAATATGGATTAAAATATTTTGAACTTGTTATTCATTTTCTTGTTGAACTTGATTTGGCTTTGATTCGGTGTGAGATAGTCGGTTGTTGCTCTTGCGTGACGGTCCCTGGTCTGCTTAAAGGGGGTGAAAAAATAATGTGTGAAAGATGAGACGCGGTGGAGGGGGAGGGGGAGGAGTTGGAGGAGGAGGCTTGATTTAGAAGGCAAAGAGCAATCCTCATTTCTTCAGTCTGCTCAATACAGTTTAATTCGTTGTTCCCTAAAATACTTGAATTATGCACGGGGGAAGCATGTGTGCGCCTCATGTCTGCCCATGGCGTGTGCTAAATTAGAAAGGGGCATGCATGGCTGCACAGAACAAAAATTGAGGGTATTTCCCTCATGCATCGAGTGTTGCTTTTAATTAAAAACAACAGTTGGTATTTTCTTTTACTTTTTAATTAGCTTCGTGTTTTTGTTCTACAAGATAGGTAATTCCTTATTCATTATACCTGACTAACCTGATTGAAATAATTGCTTTGGCTATAGGTAAAACTAACTTGTGGTAGCAGCAGCAGCAGCAGCAGCAGCAGCAGCAGCAGCAGCAACAACACAATAGTATTAGTATTAGTATTAGTATTAGTATTAGCAGTATTAGTATTAGTATTAGTATTAGTATTAGTAGTAGTAATGGTAGTAGTAGTAGTAGCAGCAGCAGCAGTAGCAACAACAACAGGAGCAGCAGCAGCAGCAGCTGCAGCAGCAGCACAATAGTAGTAGTAGTAGTAGTAGTAGTAGTAGTAGTAGTAGTAGTTGTTGTTGTTATTATTATTGTTGCAGAAGTAATAGCAATAGTAGTAGTAAATCTTTGAGTGCTTGCGTGGGAGTAAATATTGGTAAGAGTGAATGATCATTTCATGAGCTAAAGATAAAAGTTGAAAAATCAAAAGCAAAAAAAAATATATATATACATTGTTCATTAGATAGATAATGGTAGAAAATAAATGGAAAACTTTTCTCGTACATTTATGAATAATTTCCGCGTTACCCACAGACACACACAATCTCTCTCTCTCTCTCTCTCTCTCTCTCTCTCTCTCTCTCTCTCTCTCTCTCTCTCTCTCTCTCTCTCTCTCTCTCTCTCTCTCTCTCTCTTCCTTAAGCTAATCTTTATGGTGTGTGGTTGTGTTAGATTTAAGGAACACCATCGTTCTCTTCGCCTTGTTAGGGAGGACAAGGTCTGGAGGTGTGCGTTACGCCCCTGTTTCTCTGTCTGCACGGGCGGCGGGGTCAGGCGGGGGGTCAGGTGGGGGTCAGGAGGAGGAATGTGGGTGGGTCTTAATATGTCATAACTGTCGGTGTTCACCCCACATGTCCGCCCCTGTTTGCCCGCACGCCCGCACGCCCACGGGAACACACCCACGGAAACACGCCCATGCACCCCACTCGTGTCCAGTGAAGAGCTTATGGCGATGGTCCTGTGGTAGTGTGGTAGCTGCTGCGCCTGTAATATTAGGGTGTGCATGGCAGATTATTAGTGGTGACGGTGATAAGGATGTGGCAGTTAAGTGTAGAGGATGGCTGCGGAAGTGTACGTACGTGTGTGTGTGTGTGTGTGTGTGTGTGTGTGTGTGTGTGTGTGTGTGTGTGTGTGTGTGTGTTTCTTGTTTTTTAAGTATTGGTTGTATTTTTCTCGTTTGATATGTTGTTTTAGTCTTAATGTGTTATTTATTTGTTTATTTATGGTTTGTTTTTTTGCCTTTACGTTTGTTTGTTTGTGTTGTTCCTTAATTGAAATTTTGTGTATTATACCTCCTTTTAAGCTTCTGACTAGCTATATACACATTACATGAAATAACTGATATAATCATGGACTACAGAATACTATGTTGCCATAAGAATCTTGTAAATCACGGATGTGGTCAATAAATGATATATTTATTTGTGTGTGTGTGTGTGTGTGTGTGTGTGTGTGTGTGTGTGTGTGTGTGTGTGTGTGTGTGTGTGTGTGTGTTTGGAGGGTGTGGTATGCTAAGGTAGCGGTGTGAGGTGGGTGTGGGTGTGGGTGGCCACGGTGGGTGTGGGTAGGAAGCGGCCATATATGGAAGGCAGGATGGACCAAAGGTGTGACTCCCACGTTTATTATCTACATTTATTCGACGAGAAGGAAGAAGAGGAGGAATATTGGTTTAGCGTTTTATTTCTCTTAACCTTATACACGCCTCATTCTATTATTACCTTGCCTTGTGCGATGTGAGGAGGATGATAATAATAGTAATGATGATCGTATATACACTGCAAAATTGAGGAGAGAGAAATAAATCTAACTTCTATTTCTCTTTCACCTTTCACATCTTAACGTTTGTAGTCATAATTCACACTCCTACATAATTCAAAAAGAGGAGTGATGGATCTAGACGTACATCACTAGTATTGAAGCTAACGAAAACTGGAATTTACAGGGATTAAGAATACAGGAAATTTAGCACGTTGTATTAGGGTGATTGATAAAAATGGATGATCTAAATGACTCATATAACTGAAACAAGCTGAAATAGATAGGGAATAGGAATAATGGTTTAGTGCGGTGAAGAAATAGGTAAATATGAAAAGAAATGAAAAGATTAACTAAAGAATATGATAACTGGACATAAGATTAGATGACTAAAAGACTAGTATGGTGGCTAAGACAAACTGCAATATGTATGGAGTAGTGCGGTGAATAAATAAATAAATATAAAAAGATACATGAATTAATTCAATAAACGGATAACTGGACAGAAAATTATATGACTAAAAGACTAGTATGGTGGCTAAGACAAACAGTAATATGTATGGGGTAGAAATCCTGGCGCAGTATGGTGGAGATGAGTGGCTGAGGAGTGGAGGGTCTCTCTGCTTTAACACTGGGTGGGATGCGCCGTGTCTGGGTCATGAGGCTAAGGGGAGGAAAGCGTCATATTC
>CM035194.1:15423392-15432341 GCA_020233015.1 Callinectes sapidus
TGTTTAATATACCTGATGCAAACTACGAAGAGACTGTATAAGGAAGAGGAACGGGCGGGCAGAAGACAAAGAACATGTTGACTGGTGATGCGCTAAGGGACGTGTAGGAGGCGTCACGGGTCACTGAGGGTGGTGGTCACTGAGGGAGGGACGGAGGCGCAGGCTCATGTGACGGGGCAGAGCGGGAGCGGGTCAGAAACAAGTGGACACCGGACACCACCACACTTGACCACAAACTGTTCCTCAGGTGCACCGTGGAGCCACACGCCTGACGAGTGACCAGGGCTGCTGCGGGAGGGAGCGAGGGAAGCTGGGTTCAAGGGAGTCAGGCAGAAGTAAGCTAGGAAGAAGTAATGGAGGGAAGTGGACGAGGAAGGTAGGCATAGGGAAAGGATATCAGGTAGAAAGAGCGATGTAGGAGGAAGTGTTGCAGGTGTGGAGGGAAAAAAAGGAATTAAGTAAGAGAAAATGGAATAATAATTGTGGAAAGGAATGAAATAGGAAGGGAGAAGAGAGGCCTCGTCAGAAGTTAGTGTATAACCAGTGAGAAAAGAAAGACAGATGTAACACTAGAAATATTAGATGAGGGAGGAGATGAGTGAAGATAAAGATGAGTAGGCTGGCACGTGCCGGGGACTTGTTTGTAGTATTATGAAGAGAATAAGAGGAAGAAGAATCATACAAAGGAAAACGAGTCAAGAAAATATGGTAGAGCCCTTACTAAATAAACGCTTTGGAGAAACTTACGGCTAATTTCTTCTTATTGATTGAAGACAGTTGAATGTAAAGAAAAAAAAAGAATAAAATGGTAGTAAAACAGTAATGGTCCTTAGGTGCCAAACGAAAAAAAAAAAGATAAAGAAGAAAATAAAGGATAACTTTCATCACCTACCCGTAAACTGTAATCATTATTCATATGTAAACTCTTCACGGATTTACAGAGCAATTAAACCGAGCAGCCGAAGGTAATACGAAGTGCCCCCAACACCTAACATGTCCCCCCCCCTCTCTCTCTCTCTCTCTCTCTCTCTCTCTCTCTCTCTCTCTCTCTCACCACCACCACCACCCAGTCCTCGCCACAGGTCCAGGTCCCACAAGATTGAGCGTCTTTTATACCTGGTGGATGCCTCAGCGATCTTATTAGCGATCTGGTGTTAACTTAAGAGGCACTGTGATGTATTGCGGCGGCGAGGAGCTCCAGGCCAATATAGTCAACGTTTAATTAAAGTTGACCCCCCGGTGTAGGCCTACGAGGCACGATAGGATCAGGCCACCCCCACGAGCCTCAATCTTTTATTAAGTACGCGAACCTGGACCGAGGCTTGGTTGGTTGGAATATTAGAGGCCTGTCAGGGTTTACGGGGGGGGGATTTTCCTTGTCTTTCCTCTCCTTATTTTCTTTTATCATTTTTTCGTTTGTTTTTCTTTTATTGGTGAGTGAGTTTTATTTGTGCTTTGCTGATATTTTCTTCTTTCGTGCTTGTATGTGTCAGTTTTTTGGGATGCTTAAAAAGGAGATTAAGATGATTTCGTGGTTTTTGATGTGGAGAGGAGAGCGTGAACAGGAAGGGAAGGAGGAGGAGGAGGAGGTGGAGGAGGAAGAGGAGGAGGAGGACTAGGGAGAGGAAAGTGAGAGGTACACACGATCACTTCATAGTAAGCAGTCAGTAGTTATGTAATTTCTAGTGACGTTTGGTGTCGGTGATGAAGAGGAAAGTGGCGGCCTGTGGGGAAGAACTGTAGGAGTGGGGGGGGGGTTGGTGGGTGTTGTCAAGGTAACATCAGGTGGGCGAAGCGTGTGCCCTCTAATACAGCACACAGCCGACGCCACACTCCCGCCTCCCTGCCTCGGCCGCCACCCTCCTCTTGCCCTGACAGTGATGGAGGAGAAGCGCTAGCAGGTGGGCCACGAGACGGACCCTCGTGGCCACCTCCCTCTTCCTCCTCCTGCACCATCGCTCAGTCAACACACTACCACCACCACCACTACCACTACCACTACCACCACCACCACCACTACCACCGCTTCACTGAAAATTAATAATACCTCTCTGAATCACTGCCTCTATCTCCCTGTCTTTCTCCAAGAGTGTATTTACTTATCGTTACCCCCTGCTCGTCTCCCAATAAGGCTGGCACTGAATAGGGAAGGCTTTTTACAGCGTAGGATTACCAGGGTCTAGAAATTTTAGGTTGTCCACTTTCCTTTTTTTTTAATTCATAGTCGCATAGTTCACAAATTTCTTTTTTTTTTTTTTACCAGTGTTTAATATACTAACTACTCGTGTTGCAGTGCCGCTCTTAAGATAAATGTCACCACCACCACCACCACCACCACCACCACCACCACCACCACCTGCGTGATAGAGGTGGCATTAGATAGGCTGTGACGTGAGGGTGGAAGAAAGGATGGCCTTGATAACAGCGTGATTGGAATGTACTCTTGTGGTGCGAGATAAGACAGTCGATATGCGTAACAATTTCATCAAGATTAAAGACTCCGATTCGAGAGGATGCCAGAGAGAGAGAGAGAGAGAGAGAGAGAGAGAGAGAGAGAGAGAGAGAGAGAGAGAGAGAGAGAGAGAGTGAGTGTCCAGAATTTTATGATGTTGCTCAGCGATTGAATTACATTAAGTTGGAAGTGAATTTTAGTGAATGGGTGAGAAATCAACTCGTGGGTGAAAAGGAAGGAATGATACATGAGGCAGAGGGACTGGTGGGGGGGGGGGGGGGGAGGAGCTGGCAGGTGTGTGAAGTAACCAGGTGAGATGAAATAGCAGCTGTTGATGGAGTGAGTGTGTGCAGTGGCAAGTGACTCACTCATCGAATTATGGGACACGATGAAAAAGAAAAGAAAAAAAGAAACAGAATTTCATCAATTAGCTATACAGAATAGATAAATGAAACCAATGACGAGGATTAAGGAAAAAAAATAAATAAAAAGATGACCACCCTGTTTTGCACCTGAAACAGATAACATTACCTTTGTTGTCCTATCACAACAACGTTTATCTGCTGCACTATGACCGCGTGGAACGATAAGCGACTGTCGGTCCCTTGGAAATAAAACAAAAAAACAACAACAATGATTTATAACTTGTTTCGTTCTGGCCACGCCTCATGAAAAAAAAGATACATTTTGTTATTTTGAAGGAGACTTTTTATTATCTCGTATCAAAAAGTGAGAGAACAAGTGAAAGTATGAGTGAGAGGAGAAATAGAAAGGGGAAAAAGGAGGAGGAGGAGGAGGAGGAGGAGGAGGAGGAGGAGGAGGAGGAGGAGGAGAAAGACAATAATAATAATAATAATAATAATAATAATAATAATAATAATAATAATAATAACAATAACAATAATAATAATAATAATAATAATAATAATAATAATAATAATAATAATAATAACAGTAATATTAATAACAATAGTAATAATAATACCAAGAAGAAGAAGAATAAAAGAAAGAGAACGTTGGATGATTTATAGCTGCACGTGAAAAGAGAATATGCTTGATTTGTGAGTTAGAATGAAAGAATGAAATCTTTTACGCATTGAAGAGTGAGAGAATTAGTATAAATAGGAGTTAGAGGTAAAGGAAGAGAAAGGCGGAGGAGCAGGAGGAGGAGGAGCAGGGGGAGGGGGAGGAGGAGGAGGAGGAGGAGGAGGAGGAGGGCTGATAGTTGTTGGGGCGTGAGACAGCCACTCTCCGATGGGTCCAGATAACCGCGTGGTCGTGACGCCGCGGTCATCCTCCCTCACGCCCACCCCGTCACACCGCCCACCCACTTACTGTAACGCCGCCCACCACCCCTCTGTTACACCGTTCACCACCCCGTCGCGCCGCCCACCCACTTACCGTAACACATCCACTCTTGTATCTCCATCCCGCCTCGCTATCACAGGCGTTTATGTAATGCTCCCCGCAGAGTAAAGTAGCCCCAGAAAATTGATTTATTCGTTTATTTCTACGTGAAAGAATCTCGATTTTCGTTTCTTCACGTGAGTTTTGACGGGACATTTCCCACGTAATTTCAGGACGACATCGTTTTTGTGTTTAAGGTATTGGAGGTTATTTATTTCCTTATTTATTGGTTCATGAATGTTTTATTTATTTATTTTTTTTATGTAAGAGGGAGAATCTGGCCAAGGTCAACAAAAACAATGACAATAAAAAGACCTCCAATTTGCCAGTCGTCTTAAGATCAAAAGAATGAACCGAAAGTCAGGGACAAATGTCTTGAAACCACCTTCTTTAATACAATCATTGGAAGTTGGGAATATAAGAACAGGTAGGGAGTTCCGGAGTTTATAGATAGTCTTTTCAATCAGTTTACAAACAAACACAAACACACATTCGCGACTTCCGAGACGTAATTTCAGAATGTCATTGCTCTGTTTATAAGATTATCAATAAAATCTCATTATTTCTTAAGGTTCATGAAAGATTATAGCAAATCTTTTAAGAAAACACACAAGCAAAACACAGAAACACGTATTTTTTTTCCAACACACAGTCGCATAACCTTTTAGCTAACACATAAATAACACAAACATGTATATCCTCCCAACACTTACACTCGCATACAAACAACACGAGTTATTGAGTTACACCGAGTCTGTGGAGCCACACGCACACACCGTCAGAGGAATTACAAATGCAGTCAGACAGGGATAATCCTCAGTCAGATGTTGTGTGTGATTTATTGAGTCGTGGCTGGTGAGAGTTCAAGGCTACGAATACGATGGTACACCTTGTCTGTGGTCTGGGCGAGAGAGTGACGCTAGAATTCTCAAACACTTTAATACTTCACCTCCACTATTTCAAAAGGCTTTACTCAAATTAAGACGAGTTTTTTTATGTGTTTTAAAGATTCTAGTGTTAGAGTGACAACATTTTCCTATAATCAACTGACGAAACACACTTGAAAACCTAACTAATCATATCTTTGGCCTTGGAAAATAGTCGTGGTGAGAGAGCAAAACGTTTCTGAGACGCAAGACACGAGACGCACGCGATGCCTTGGGTCAGCTGTGGGTGTGGTGCGTGCATGGTGTGTGGTTAGTGTACTGAGTGGACTGGTAGGTGTGTGCGTATGAAGGTGATGGTCATGCTGGCTGATGACTTGATGCCTCACCTCCGCTAATGAGTTCATACAGGTGCGTGGTCTCAGGTAGCGTGGCCAGGTGTGTGGGGATCCTCTCGCACGTGACCTTGGCTGATGCTTAACTTAAAAGGAATGGTTTCTTTTCATCTTTTTTCTCTTGTTTATGTGTTATGGGTCTTCGTTTTTATACTTGTCCTCCTCATTTCTTTTTTTTTTTTTAGTGGCCATTTTACGTTGTCTTCTGTTGTTGTTGTTGTTGTTGTTGTTGTTGTTGTTGTTGTTGTTGTTGTTGTTGTTGTTCTTCTTCTTCTTCTTCTTCTTCTTCTTCTTCTCCTTCTTCTTCTTCTTCTTCTTCTTCCTCCTCCTCCTTAGATTCAAGATTCATTATGAAAGAAACAAATATATTGAGGACATTAATTTAAATCTTATGTAATCATGCCCTAAGTTAATCATCCTTCGTATTATTGTTGTTATTGTTGACGCCGCTGCTATTGTTATTGTGCACTCGTACCCATAGTGATAATGGTCTTGTGTGTGTGTGTGTGTGTGTGTGTGTGTGTGTGTGTGTGTGTGTGTGTGTGTGTGTGTGTGTGTGTGTGTAGCTAATTACATACAGTACACGGGTTCTTAAATCACACTTGGACACACACACACACACACACACACACACACACACACACACACACACAGGCCGGACATCACATTCCTTTTGGCGTACGAGTCGAGACAGAGCTGTAACGTACATATCCATTATAAGGGAATCCATCTGAAGTAATGTATAGAATCGCAGGTCATGACGGATGGCGAGTGTAAATCCACAACCCCATACCCTCTCATCACACACCGGGGATTACATAAGGAAATAAATGAACTGAATGACCTTCCCTTTTCCTCTTATGTATCTTACCCTTATCTCTATTTATCTTGCATTTAATCTTGTTTTTCCCTGTCCCTACTCTCCCCCTCTCTCTCTCTCTCTCTGCTTTTTGTCTTGATAAATATGTGTGTATGTATAATGGAAGAAATAAAGTGCTGGGAAGGTGCAATGTTTAGGTCTCAATTAATCAATCAAGTACATACATGTATATATATATTGACTCACTGAACACATCCCTTGCTCTTATTTATTTATTTATTTTTTCTTCTCCCTGTTTCCCACTCCTCTCTCTCTCTCTCTCTGCTTTTCGTCTTGTAGTGTTTCCTTTTCTCTTTCCGTCTTGCATTACTGGATATATTAATTTTACACCAGTCCAGTCTTCCTGTGGTTCTCCTTTTTTTGTTGCAGTACATCATGGTTCGTATTAACAGAGATTCTTAAGTATTTTCTAGGACGAATTTCTACTGTTTAAATTCATCTCAATGGTCTTGTACTTTAGCCAATAGCTCATCACCAGTAATTTTGAAGCTGCTGATCGGATAATGGATGAAACATAAGATCAATTTTAGGTTAAGATGGATTTTAAGACTAGAAATTCATCTGAGAAAAAGCTATTTAATTAAGAATCTCAGTTAATACGGCTCCCCCAAAATTAGATATGTGAGATTTATTTGAGTTACTTGTTGTGTTGGTGGGTATATAATTTCCATTGGCTGCTCCTCAATGCGCTTCTTTCGCCCTCTTATGTAATCTTCCTAATTAAAACATCCCAACACAGAACGATTTTCCGGCGAGTGAACGCGGTAATGAAGCGAGTGATTCATTCCACACCACCGTGACACTTCCTTAACTTCGAAGGACAATTGAACTGGTGTAAAAAAAGTAATGGTCAAACTTACATAGTCTCACCCACTCCCCTCCGCTTTTGACCAACTAATCAACCATTTTTTTGTGGGTGAAAGTGACTCTTTTTAGATGCTATTGCTTCTCTTTCGACCTTCATCAAATGGTCTATGGTAATTTTAAAGTGTAATTCAAAGGATACGGCTGATAACAGAATTACGTAACCGAGTAATTTTGATCTTGTATAATGTTCAATGTATAATCTGCTGTACCTGAGTATTTTTTTTTTTACCCCCCAAATTGTCTGCTACTAGTAATTTTATAAAGAAGTCTTATTTTACCATTAGCTGTAAGATTGTCAAGGTTATCTTTCCATCATTATTGTTTTATCTGCCTTCATCACGTCCTCCTCACTGTCTCTGGGTGGGCCTGTAGTACTCACGATGAACAATAGCAAAGAGGTTAAAGTGACGTCTCCGAAGTGGTTAGTGTCCTGGCTGGATGTTGGATAGGTGGCGCGCAACAGAGGTAAAAAGTTGCAGTCTGGCAGAGTTGTAAAGAAATGGGAAGTTTTATCTGTTCTGGTTGCGTTAAAAGAGCGTGACTGTGTGTGGGACAATGGGGAGGGAGGAGGGGGAAGTAAAAAGAATGAGAGGGGAAAAAGGAGGAGGGAGTGGAGAAAAAAGGTCTGCTGGTTGGAACGATTGAAGATGAATAGTGTTGATAGTTCTGTTACACTGTACCTCCATCTATTAATTTTTATTATTACTTCACATAAAAGAATTTACGAATGACGACACGTTTTGCTTCTTCGCCAGACCTTTATCTTAACGAAGAACCGGTGGCCGTGATCGTATAGTGGTTAGTACATTGCGTTGTGGCCGCAATAACCCAGGTTCGAATCCTGGTCACGGCAATGCTTCGAATGTTTTTTTCCTTATTTTCTATTTGTTTTATAAAAAGATTGTAGTTCCCCGGAATTTTAGAATATGTATTTTTTTTAGCTATTGCCTACTACAAGTGACTGGAAGTGACTCTGGCAAAAGTCAGAGAATGCTTTGTTGAGAACTTATCTTTTTATCTCTATTCCTGAGAGAGAGAGAGAGAGAGAGAGAGAGAGAGAGAGAGAGAGAGAGAGAGAGAGAGAGAGAGAGAGAGAGAGAGAGACAGAAATAGGCAGTTTTGCTTTGGATCTTTATTTATATCTTACTTTATTTTCTCGTTCTATGTTTCTCTCGAATCTACAGGCATATTGAAGAATGTTATTGGTCGTCTTATATTGTTGTTGTTATTGTCATTGATACCAGCCACATTAAAACTATTCATAGTGATTTATAACGTTTACAATATAGTCACATCGTTAAAGCAATTATGATAAATGAATGGATAGATATATAGATGAATTAATAAACGGAGAAAGAAAATAAAATGAAGACGAAATGTGTGTGTGTGTGTGTGTGTGTGTGTGTGTGTGTGTGTGTAATGGAAACAAAACACAGTGAATCGAATTGATAGTCGAATAGAAAAAATGCAAATTAATATATACAGTGAATAAAAAAGTTCAGTCCTTTGCTGCTTTTTGGTAAGTTACTAAAAATGAATATATTACGAAAAAAAAAAATAATAATAAAAAATTCAGTTCCGGTAAGGCTTTTTCCAGATCAGCAAAAGCAAAAGTAACACTAAGATACAAATCCTCCTCCCGCATCGGACATATATAACTTTCTTCTTTTCTTCCCTGTATCATCCACGTACTGTCTATATTACCATTGCAAACTTTACTCAACATTTTCATATCGCTGATTCTGTCTGCATTTAACCTTTCAGATAATGTTAGTTTAAACTTATACATCTTCTCCACTAGACACACTGCCTCTGTTACCTTCACACAACGAGGCAAGGAAACGTGCATTATCTTACTTGTTGAGCTTATTTGCTGTCTTCCATATTATTATGTTCGTGTTTTATTATGTTGCCTCCACCACTGCGTACAACTGTGCATTTTTGCTCTTTTTGCTTTTTTAAACTCTAGACATTATGGTATATTAGTGATGAGAGAGAGAGAGAGAGAGAGAGAGAGAGAGAGAGAGAGAGAGAGAGAGAGAGAGAGAGAGAGAGAGAGAGAGA
>CM035194.1:15475841-15492401 GCA_020233015.1 Callinectes sapidus
AACACTCATGACCCCTCGAGCGTCTCCTCCCCTGCGCGGTGTGGGAACCTGGCGAGGGGAAACAGACGGAGAGAGAGAGAGAGAGGGAGACGGAAAGAAGGAAGACGAGAAGAAGGAGGATAAGGAGGAAGAAGGGTTAATACGACGTGGATTAATTATTCCGCCGAGTGAGGGCAGGAAATTCCCTCCTGTTATTTCTTTCTTCCCTCAACTGAGAGAAAAAAACGAGGGGAAATAACATGTCCGTTACCCGCGCTCTTGTCCCCTCGCGCCGGGTGGTGATGGTCGTCGAGGATTTGTCTTGCTCGGAGTATCAGGAGGAGGAGGAGGAGGAGGAGGAGGAGGGTATGGTAGGATGGGTAAGGGGAGCATGGAATTACGTAGCATTAGTGTGTGTGTGTGTGTGTGTGTGTGTGTGTGTGTGTGTGTGTGTGTGTGTGTGTGTGTGTGTTATGGTTCTTTTTATTAGTTCGAGTCACGGTGTAGGCTTGTGTGGAATGCTGCGGACTAGGAATGCGCTGCTAGTGATGTGGATTGTGATGTAGTACTGGCAGTGGTGGGGGTGGGGGTTGGGGTGGGGGTGGGGGTGGGGACAAGGACGAGCGTGGCAGCAGAAGTGGGTGAGGTAGCTGTGGTGTTGTGTTTGGTGTGGTCTTTACGGCCTTCATATGGTACTCTGTTGCAGCCATATGTTTGTATTGTCACGTCCTTTATTACATGTTGCACCAATCTGTCTATCTAGAGTAGTACTTGTGAGTTAGGGAGCAATGTATATAAGAGAATAAGTAGATTTTTAAGCAAGAATTTAATGAATAAGTGAATGGGAATGGTAAGTGAATGTGTTGTTACAAATCTAAAAAAAGAAAAAAAAGAAAAAAGCGTACACCCATTGATAGATAAACAAAAAATGTCAAAAAGTGACGTTTAGACTCTCTTTCCTTTCACTTTGCACTCTAATCACAGGAAATCCAACGCATTGAGACCATTAACAAAAACACTAACCATTGAGAAACACGCCGAAAGTCCCTCTTATAAAACCCCACCTTTACTTCTCTCTTCCTTCCTCTTCCCTCCTCCTCCTCCTCCTCCTCCTCCTCCTCCTCCATCGGTACTACCACACCCTCATCTCCTCCTTTCCTCATCCTCTCTCTCTCTCCCTTCCCCTCTCACGCAATCCAGATGAAGCCGCTGTTTTAATGTGGGAGAGAAAGCAGCATCCTCACAACACACATTCCCTTCACATCTTTTTTTATCCCCGTGTGTCTTTCCCCTCCCTGTCTGCCTGTCGACGAAAGGCGTGGCTCGTATATGGAAATGAATAGCTCCTCTTCCCTCACCACCTGACCTCGCACCTCCCCTCACCTGACCTCCCCCCGCCTGTTTCCCCTCTACCCTGGGAAAATTCTGGACGGGTAAAAAAGACGTGAGGAGGACGCGTGACATTTTAAACGAGCCGGAATACCAAGTGGAGGAGGGAAGAGGGCGGGCGTGGGGGGGAGAAGGGAGAGAGGCAGCGGGAGGAGAAAGCGGGAAACAGTATCAACGGATGGAGTCTTCGCGATGTGACCCAGCCTGACCCCAAACTCCCTCCACCCCCAAACCCCCCCCCCTGGGAACTCACTTAGGGGAGAAAGAGGCCAGGGAACAGAGAGGAGACACAAAAAGAGGGAGGGAATGTAAAGAAATGTAGTGGAAATGGTGGAATAGGAAAAGGAGAGTCAATAGTTTAAAGGAGAGAGAGAGAGAAAAGAGGAGAGTAAGTAAAAGAATTGTGGTTTTAAGAGATGGGATATATAGAAACGATGAATGAGAGGGAAAGATTCGAATTGTGATAGGGACGAGAGAGAGAGAGAGAGAGAGAGAGAGAGAGAGAGAGAGAGAGAGAGAGAGAGAGAGAGAGAGAGAGAGAGAGAGAGAGAGAGAGAGAGTATGGTTGTTGATGTGACCGAGTGCTTCTTCAGACCAATTTTTTTAATGGCCAGAAACATGAATAAACAAATGATCTTAAACTCGTCAACATCACTTAACAAAAGAGACATATGCGCTAACAACAGCAATAACAACAACAGCAACAACAACAACAACAACAACAATAATAACAACAACAACAACAACAAGTACGACAACAACAATAACAATAACAACAGCAGCAAAAACAACAAAACCAAAATCAGCAACAACAACAACAATAATAACACCATTAACAACAACACCTACTACTACTACTACTACTACTACTACTACTACTACTACTACTACTACTTTCTACAATTTACACGCTCCACTTTTCTGAAGTCTCACATCTAGGTAAGTTTAGATAGAAGATAAAATACATATATAAGATGCATAAATTTTCAACTGTTCTCTTCTCCCTTCTCTTTCTCCGAAGCTTTGGAAAAATAAGAAATAATGTACATACTCGTTGTTTTTCGGGGCAAAATATATAAAGAGGCAGAAAATGTTGAGGGATAAAAAACTTGCATGAAATGATATAGGTAAAAAGTAAAGGCAAGGCAAGGTGAGGCATAATGTACAGAGATTAATGGCAGTGAATGAACCTCAGAGAGAGAGAGAGAGAGAGAGAGAGAGAGAGAGAGAGAGAGAGAGAGAGAGAGAGAGAGAGAGAGAGAGAGAGAGAGAGAGAGAGAGCACGCACACACACACACACACACACACACACACACACACACACAGACACACACATTTTGAGGTTAATGAATGTGTAAGGCTTCACTGTGTGCTTGCTTGTTTGTTTTTGCTGTCATCATTGTTGCAGTTTATTGTCAGTGTCTTATTATTGTTATGATCATTATCTTGAAATTTAACATTGTCATCATTGTTATTGTTATCATCTTCATTAAAATAATAGTAATAATAATAATTATAGTAATAATAACTTGTATCATTATTATGTTATTAATATTAAGATTTTTGGTATCATTATTATTATTATTATTATTATTATTATTATTATTATTATTATTATTATTACTACTACTACTACTACTACTACTACTACTACTACTACTACTACTACTACTACTACTACTACTACTACTACTACTACTACTACTACTACTTTTATGGGTAGAAGGTGGTGAATTGATACAGGGGCATCCTCTGAAGAAGGTGTAACGAGGGAAACAAGGCAGGAATTAATGAAGTCATCCTCGACCCGTGTGTCCCTTCACCACCTTCCCCTATACTAGTGTTACAATGTTATCGTGTTATTTTCATTATTATATATTTTTTTCGTATTTTTGTTGTTGTTTTTGTTGTTGTTTTTGTTGTTGTTTTTGTTTTTTTGCTGTCGTTGTTTTTGTCTTTGTTTTTTTTTTGGTTTTGTTGTTTTTGTTGTTGTTGTTGTTGTTGTTGTTGTTGTTGTTGTTGTTGTTGTTGTTGTTGTTAATGGTGGTGTTTTTTGTGCTGTATTTCCACCAACACCAACACGCCTTCGCTGTCACTGTTTATGATTATTTGCAATAATAATATCTTTGCCGTTAGCGCTACACTTGACATTCACCTCATAATTAAGTGTAATATTGTCACTTCTTACTCTCTCTCACCCTGCGGTCATTGTGTGGGCAGTGATGGCCGAGTGGTTAAGGCGTCTGACTAGAAATCAGATGGGATCTTCCCGCGTAGGTTCGAATCCTACTCACTGCGATGTGAAGGATTAACATTTTCCTTTATTATGAAGATGGAAAAAAAAAAAAAAAAAAAAATCACTGTTGGGAAAATTATTCCATTGACGTTATGGTAGATAGAAAAGAGATGTAAATATAATGGCCATGGATGACAGAAACAAAATTCCTCTTCCATCGCCTCCCCCTTAACCCTCCCCAAAAAAGAAATAAAATAAAAATAAAGGTTACATAGTTGTTTGTTTTTGGTTATTCATACTTAATACATCACGACCAACTGTCTTGTAACTTTGGTGGTTTGGTATTTAAGTTTGAAGAGTTAGTATTTGAAAATATAACACTCTCATATCATGTGGCAACTTCTGTGTCGCCCCCCCCCTCTCTCCCCTTCTCCCCCGTGATAAAAAGAAAAAAAAAAGAAAAAGAAAAAGAAAAACCCACCAAGGATCTGAGAACAAGCCATCTTCTGGTGCAGGAGAGACTGATGAGACACTGTTAGTATTGATTGTTCTAATTTTTGTATTCCATTCTGATCATTCTTAGCATTATTATTATTATTATTATTATTATTATTATTATTATTATTATTATTATTATTATTATTATTATCATTATTATTATTATTAATGTTGTTTTTGTTCTTGTTATTGTTGTTGTTGTTGTTATTATTATTATTATTATTATTATTATTATTATTATTATTATTATTATTATTATTATTATTACTATTATCATTATTATTGATATTGTTATCATCATCATTATTTTATCATTAGTATTTTATTACTTCCATTGTTGTTATGGTTTTCATCATCGTCATTACCAAATCTATAATGACTCGTAATACTGCCATTAGCAGTGCTACCATTCCCATTGTTATCATTACCATTATTCATCTCACTAACATATTAGCATTGCCGATATTATCAATTTCATTATTTGATCCATCATTACCAGTTACAGCAGACATGCAGTGATGGCCGAGTGGTTAAGGCGTCTGACTAGAAATCAGATGGGATCTTCCCGCGTAGGTTCGAATCCTACTCACTGCGAGTCGTTGAGAGTTGTTTTGTAGAGTTATATTTAGACAGCTATTTGTGCAGTGCCAAGCGATGATCTGCCTTTCCTTCACTTCATTGAAGGCGACGAGAATACACTAAGATGGTTTTCCTGTCATTAGTTTGTTTCTACTGCCTTGTACTATGAGTGGAATGAACACACACACACACACACACGTTCCACCACATTTTATCACCACTACTACCTCTCCCACCGCCATTACCACAATCATGTCCTTTCTCTTCCCGACCAACACTTACCTCGTGCGAGCTAAAGAGTACCCTTCATCCCTCCCCCCCCCTCCCTCGATCAGGCTCTCGGGGAAACACTCGCATAGGCCTTAAGCTCCCGGTATTTACGGCCTCATTATTTACATCATCGTCCACGTCACACACTGAGGAGGCCCGTAATAAAGCAGTAGATATATGGAGCTTGGCGGCGCTCTATAATGTGTCTCGTTTATAGTGTGCTCTCGACCCTCCTCGTATATACTTAATACATTTTCCTCCTCCTGCTCCTGCTTCTCTTCCTCTTCCCGCCTCTAACGCAAGATCTTTTTTCCTCTGTTCTTTTTTTCGTCAATACTGTGATGGCGACTAATAGGGACTAGAAGACAGGGCGGCCGCAAGGGAGGTAACGACCGAAGCAGGGGAGGAGGAGGTGGAGTGGGAAGGGTGGAGGTAAAAGTGAGGCTGGGATGCATAAAGATGTCATACGAGGTAGACAAGTAATAAGGTTTGGAATCTCCTATAAAGAGAGTTGGGTTACTGTGGTATAGGAATGGTATCTAATGAGGTTTTAAATGCATGTATATGTGGTAATCACTAAGCGTAAGTGATTCAGGGAGGCTGCTTCAATCTGGAGAGGAATTTTGTCTATAGAAGAAGTTGCAACAGAAGAGGAAGATCAGTTGAGGAAGAGACCAGGGAGTGACGTACCCCCCCCTAAAAAAAAAAAGATATATGAAAAAACAGTATATCATAGAGAGATTTTCATAACCCACGAGTTTGTGTCACAAGTTTACACTGACAATATTTAGAATGACACACTTTACGTTCTTATTGCATACAGATTATAGGAGAATAAGCCCATTTGACGTTGCGCCAGTTCCATCCCAAATTAAACGACACGTAACATTGCCTGAGGATGTTTACGTTGTTTTAGTGGAAAGAAACAGCGCAATAAAGTACTAGCAAAAAAAATAAATGGAGAAGCTGGATGCGTTGTCGTGGTTGTTGATAGACGGAGGTGAAATGTTTCGTGTTGGCGGAGGCTGGTGGGAGCGACGCCTGCTGCCTTCCCCGACACTTAGGGAGCCCGATAGCATCTCCTCCCGGCCGAGGGTGACAAACTTCTCGTCGCCCTACCTCAGACGGGACCACTTCCTCCCAGGGGCTGATGGTGGCTGTTGCCGAGAGCCTGAGTGCCTCGTAGTGCCTTCCTGCCGTGTCCCGGGGTGCCTCGTGATACCTTGAGGCTCGGCGTGTCACAGACCTCTAGTGTGCATGGAGAAAATTATGGTTTTGAGGAAAGTGGGAGAGTAATACCAGATGCTAGCGGTGGTGCAAGTGTTTCCTGCCTCGACCCGCGTGGTGGAGCAGTGTCAGGTGTAGAGGGAAAGTTATTGCCTCAACCTGAAGTAAATTAGCGCGGCCTGCCAGTATTTTCAACGTGGGCAGATAGCGCCGTGATATATTTTGCTTTTTTATTATTATTTATCCATGTCACATCCAATTATTTACTGCTTGGAATATAAATTGCTACTACTTGACGCGCCATTGACGTTGAGTAAGATAATCAGTATTCTAGAGGTGTGTTGATCAGCATATCCAGGCCAGGGATTGGAGAAGGAAGAGGAAGAAAAGATGGAGAAAGGGGAACGAAGAGAAGTGGATGGACGGAAAACAGATAAAGACGGAGGAGGTAAAAAAAAAAATGTAGGTGAATAAGCTTAGTAGGGAAAATGAGAAAACAAATAAAGGTACATGGGAAGCAAATTATAAATAGTGGGAGATGATAACAGTGAGTAATAGACAACATAATCTTGAATCACTATCAGAATATATCATTATTAACTAAAAGCAAAATAGAAACAACAGCACAAAAGAAGATTACTCCTCACTCACCTATCCCTCAACATAGTAGAAAAGGACACTTATACAGTGTACACCATCACAAACAAGTATGATGCTGTCTTTACTATTTACTCTTTTACAATTCATGCTTTCCTTGTACTATTTTACAACTTTCTCTTTACTATTTTACAACTTCTACTTTAGTGTACATCATCACAAACAAGTATGATGTGGTCTTTACTATTTACTCTTTTACAACTCATGCTTTCCTTTTACTATTTTACAACATCATCTTTACTATTTTACAACTTCTACTTCAGTGTACATCATCACAAACAATTATGATGTGGTCTTTACTATTTTCTATTTTACAACACATGCATCCTTTTTCACCATTTTACAACTTTCTCTTTACTATTTTACAACTTCTACTTCAGTATACACCATTACAAACAAGTCTTTACTATTTATTATTTTACAACTCAAGCTTCCTTTTTCACCATCTTACAACTTTCTCTTTACTATTTTACAACTTCTACTTCAGTGTACATCATCACAAACAAGTCTGATGCTGTCTGTTGTTCCTCTTTATTCCCTTGTTTCGCTCCGCCCAGGTAATCGTTTCTGTTTGTATTCTGGGCGGGAGTCACTCAGTTCAGCCTGTGTCAAGAATCCTCCCAAGCAGGGCGGCGAGGAGCGGCAGAAATAGCCCCGCTGGCCGCAAGACTGTCGGAAATAGCTGGGTAATAACGTTGTAGCCAGGGAGAGCCAGGGAGAGAAGGGAGAGTAGGGTGTGTCCTCAGGTGTCCCCGCTCCGCCAGGCTTCTTCCTAAACTCCCCTCTCGTCCCCTGCTTCCTCCCTCCCTTTCTCTCTCTCTCTCTCTCTCTCTCTCTCTCTCTCTCTCTCTCTCTCTCTCTCTCTCTCTCGTTTCCTGTATCTCCTTCTTCCTCTCCTTCCTTCATCCCGCCCTCCTTATGCTATTTATGTCCTCGTCCTCTGAGGGATGCTGTTTCTGGTGAGCTGAGCGGTTATCTTCTTGCATCTGTGCATCTCCTATTGTACATGATGTTAGGCAATCATCTCCATTGTATATCACCGCAGCCCTGCCCCTCAATCACCTCTTTCTCTTATCTTCCATCTATTCGTACGTCTCGAACCAAAAAAATATATAAGTTAGATACACGATTAAAAGACAGATTTTCAAGATCTCTTCCCAGAAATGTTGTAGGTACTGCCAAACCTTTATTCTGCAAAACCCCAGATCTACAGAAAGCGGCGGCGGGTGAGGAAGGGGGGCGGGGGTGGAGGCAGAGGGACGGCGAGGGAAGCGAAGTGTTTTGTCGTGTCGTGGACCCGAACGAGGCGAGGACAGGGCGGCTTGGCGAGCGTGTTTGTCTGGGAAGGTTTACGGTCATAGCTGGGAGAAGGCGAGTCCGATAGTATGATAATAGGAGGGAACATTTATTGCCTTTTTTTCTTGTGTGTGTGTATATGTGTACTTTCATGTGTCTGGGTGAGTGAGTGGATGAATGGAGTGGTGGTATGTGTTGTGTGTACCTCATTCACTTCTTAAACAAATAGTTGATAAAAGTGCATACTTCGTCGACTTGATTCTAACCACCACGCAAAGAAGTAGTAATGCAGTGTAGTTAATATTGCATTGCTCTTATATATGAATTAAAAGCAAACGCTTGTGATAAATATTACGGGATAACGTAATATATATCCATCCAATTTACGTAATAAAGAAAGGTATTTTTTGAAAGAATAACTCAGGAAAAGACATCTCATCCCAGACGTCGGTATATCTTAATACCATTAAACGCGGCACTTCCTTCTTGTAATTTTAGCGGTCCTTGTTAATTTGTTCGGAAACCCAAGCCTCTTTAAAGACACAACAACTGACTTTGCTTTCTTACTTTGTTTATTTATGGTTGAAGTGGGCGAGGATGCCGCGGGCTGCAGGCGAGGCGTCGTATCCCGCCACTAGTTACTGCACCAATAAATTTATAGCGGCCGCCGGGTGGTGCAGAGACCGCACCGCCTCGAGCCGGGGGGCGAAAATTGTGCGTAATGAATGAGCTCGTGCCTGTGGACGGGAGTGCTTCTTTGGGCTTAATGAGGAGGACGTAACGAGGGGCTTAACGGCAGGTGTAAACCCGCAAACTGGTAAAGGGAAATCCCCCAGAACAGGTGATGAACCAAAAAGACGGTGGTATTACGAAGAGTTTTCTGGGAAGGCAGGAAACGGTACTTAATGTGGAGAGGGCCGAGGGTGGGAAGGAGGGTAAAGATGCCAGCAGAGGAGGCAAAATAAAGCTAAATATGAATAAATTGTGGCTACACGAGCGTACACACATTTTTAAATCTCAAACCATCACATGATATAAAACCGAGACCCATGGCGATGACTTTATGAACGCTTCCAGTGCACCACAAGACTCATGATACATAATATATACATCGAGGGAAGGAAGACTTAAAGACGTATAAAATTCCGTAAATAAATATGGTAGTACATGAAGCACAACACGATCACTTCGACGTGCTCCGGGAACCCCAAAGATAACACGTGACAGGTAACGGTGGGTGTCGAGGGTGTGTCTGGAGGTGAGTACTGTAGCTCCCGCGGCACGCTGATCCAGATGGGTGATGGGGAGGCTGAGGTGACAGGAGTAACTGGGCACATGTGTCGGAGGGAGGAGATACAGCTACTCTCTCTCTCTCTCTCTCTCTCTCTCTCTCTCTCTCTCTCTCTCTCTCTCTCTCTCTCTCTCTCTCTCTCTCTCTCTCTCTCTCTTGTGTACGCTCCAACTTAATCCATATTATGAACATTTTATGAAAACATTAATATGCATACATGTGGCCAGAGTATGTGTGTGCTTGGCTGGCGGGTCTGTGAGTGCCGACCAGGGTGAGGCAGTGGGAGGAGGAGAGAGGAGAGAGGAGAGAGGAGAGAAGTCCCTTGGTATAATGGGGGCGCTGCTGCCATTCACGGACAAGCGGACAGTTTATGGCAAGCGGCGGATCTAGCGAATGAGGGTGTTGCCTGTCGGGCCTCACCACCAACACACGTCATGCATAACAAACTCCTGCCGCACACTACCCGCCCCCACTTGAAGCTCTTTATTGTCCGTTGTCTGTAAGAGAGGCGAAGGTGCTCAAGTCTCGGATTTTGTAGTGAAATGGCGTCCCCGCGGAATCTCGTGGAAACACAATTTTGTATCATATTTAGAGGATAATTTTTTGATACATTGACATGGGCGTGTCTGCCCTGGGAAATATATGGAGGCAGGGAAGCGAAACAGACTTGGGGAGGATTTTATAACTGAAGGAGTGATGGGAGGCGTTAGTGAGGGAAGAGGGCGTTTCCACCGGCCACGGCAGGGGGAGGGAGAGAGGGAGAGGGTGCTGTGTCGTTGGGGTCTTAAGGAGAGTGTCAGCTGTTGTGCGATTTAACGCCAGCAGGAAAACAGAGGAGTTTGTCTCCCCCCTTTCTTTTTTAACTTTTTTTTTTCTCACCGGGCATAAGGAGCTTTTACCACTGGGCTGACAAGTAACACAATCGCCCTCAACTCGGTAAGTAAAGTGCTGCGTAAACAAGCTGTTCCTCCGTGTCTCGTCCCTTGTTGCCACATCCTCGGCAGACCATTAGAAGATGTGGTCCCTCTTTTTATGACGCGAGTAAACCTTCGTCGTTAAATTGAAGAAGAGGAAAAGAGAGATAGAAAAAAAAGGCAAAAAAGCATATTTAGGTGTTATAATGTGAAGTGTGAGACCCCATCCACTTTACTGAGAATTGAAGTCATCATCATAAAAGCAAACATTTGATGGTACGCACCAGACTCGTGATTAAAGCAACGTGTATCCATTGAGTCCCTTGAGAGAAACCCTTCCCTACGACCCTCACTACACTGACGGCACGCGCGAAAACTCCCCAGGAAGAGGATATTTCTGGCCTGGTACATACGAGTCTAAAAACATGCATATCCTGAGGAACATTCCGGCTGGGTCACCTATTTGCCTGAGATCCCAAATTTGTCTCGACGTGTGTGTTTACGACTCGCTCGCCGCCCGGCATCGTTAACGCTAATGCCGAGGCGAGGCGTCAGAGGAGAGACGTCACGTGACCCGAATGTCAACATGCCCTGAGCCTCCCCTTCACCCTCCGCTCCCTTGTTTACACCCGCAGTGACAAGATGACGGACTCGGGCCAATCTTATTTACCGAGGAGAAGCAGCTCCTTCAACCGTGTCCTCCACCGAGCTATTCTGGGCGTGTCTCGCTGCTTACTGTACGTCCTTTGGGAGAGGCCTTCATTGCCCCCGGCAGGACGTGAGTTTGGAGAAACGGGATTAGCGGGTCTGTGTCTCAATTAAAGATGGATTGAGGATGCTTATTCACCAGATCACTGATATGCTTCTGATAAAAACGACATATGTTGATCCTTGGTTTATATTTAGCATTACTCATTATTTACTCCTATTTATACACATGCTATGAATGTCTCTTCAGAAAGTCACTGATATACTATTGACAGGAAATATTGTCGATCATTGATTTTCTGTAAGCGGCTGTAAGGCTGTTTGTACACACCGCTGGTCCTCTAGAGTGACGCTTCAGTGTTGTGATTCACATAAATCTGTCATTCTTCTGTCATTCTTTGCACTGTAAGGTGCTATTCTGCTCCTTCGTCAGGCTGTTGGTTCCCTGCTGCGCGAAAAGTCTCCTGGGCCAGCACGGGAGAGTGGCCACGCTCCCTCCCTCTCCCTCCCTCACGTACGCGCCCGCAAATAACCCACGCCCTCCGTTTCTTCCGGAACTGTGATATGACCGGAACATCACCGGGAGAGAAAAACGGAAACTCACACAAACTTCTTCTTATCTGACACTGAATCGCCTCATTCTTTGGAACGATCCGGTTGTGTCCGAGAAAGGAGAACTTCCACAAAACGTGCATTGTATGAAAATGTGGTTACGGGTCCGGGTGAGTTCAAAATGGTGGAAAAAAGTGGTCAGAGGGGGAGTAGGGAGCTGTAATCGCCTGAGAGCAATTAAGTGGTGCACTGGGAGGAGTCTTGCCGCGTTCAGCAGACCAGAGGAGGTCGGGGGGCCAAAGAAAGAGGGAAGGGACGGGAGGGAGAGATGGAAGGGACGGCTGATGAATATAAAAAAAAGAAAAAAAACCGGAAAAAAGGACACATTCGCTGCACAGATCTCAGATAAGGACGATGGGCAGGAAGTGAGGGGACATAGAGGAAGGATGGGGACGTTAGAAGAAAGCCGTGATGATAATGGAGATACCAAGGATGTTGATGAAGAAGGAAGAAACTTAGAGACACATGACTCATTTACATCTAAGATAAGCTTTCAAGTCCCCCATAAGAGGAACACTTTAGGTACAAACACTCACCTTTAATGCTTTACTGCACTTTATTTATTTATTTTTTTTCTCCCCTTTACCGCTTGATAATTCGTAAAAGTTTCATAGTTATGCCACATTGCCTTCGACATCGTTATTTGTTGATGTAGTTCCCGTGACTGTCAGCCTTTGTCTCACAGCAAAAATGGCTCTTGTCTCGCTGCTTGCCTACACGACACTACCACAATCACCACCATAACCACCACCATCACCACCACCACCACCACCACCACTACCACCAGCCCCAGTTGCTTCTCTGCTCCGGGAATGGAGAGCGTAGAGCCAACAAACCCATTAAAGGGGCAATAACTGTGCTAACGATGATCAGGAAGAAGGAAAACATAGGGGTGATCTTTGTTTTCTTGTTTGATGGGTCTCTCTCTCTCTCTCTCTCTCTCTCTCTCTCTCTCTCTCTCTCTCTCTCTCTCTCTCTCTTCTACACACACACACACACACACACACACACACACACACACACACACACACACACACACACACACACAACTTTCTACCCACACACAACAAAGAAGAATAAAACCACCCATGAGGTCGTCCGAACCCCGTCATTGAATTGTCACCACCACCACCACCACCACCACCACCACCACCACCACCACCACCATGACCTCCGATTCCCGTGACCTGTGCCTGTGAATCCCTTATTTCCGCGGCCTCTTTTCCACCACTACTGCCGGAGGATGTCACAGTGCGCTACCCCCGCCGCCGCCTTGACTCGGCCGCGCCCTTGCTCTCTGCGGTTGGTTTTCACTGGCATGACTCGTACCAGCGGCGTCACCTTCACCTTTGCCTCATCGTCCGCCTCTCATTCTCCTCCGCCTCCGTCGCCGCCACCACCGCCGCCGCCGCCTGACTGGAAGCATTACCATGTCGAGGAGGTTCATCCGCAAAATGACGCAATCAAATCTGCAACACGTCATCCTCGCTCTTCGTCGCGAGTGCCGGCGGCCGCGTCAGTCTCCGGGCGCGGCGGGTCACGAACAGCGGATGCAGCAATTTCATAATTCACCCTCCGTCATCCATTTTCTTCTTCGTTGGACCGGAAAGACCCAGATACTGTACCCTGGAAAAGTTGTCGAGTAAGTCCAGGGCTTATCTCTTCTCCCGAGGAAAGGGTATCTGTCCCTCGCCGCCCCTGCCTTCCCTCTCCCTAATGTGGCCTAAAAGCGGCACCCCACCCTCCAGCCTCCTCCGGCCATGGGAAGCTATGCATGACATCGGGATTGCTCTCTCTCTCTCTCTCTCTCTCTCTCTCTCTCTCTCTCTCTCTCTCTCTCTCTCTCTCTCTCTCTCTCTCTCTTGTTACTGTGCTTTTCTTTCCTTGCTATGTAATTTTACAGCAAAAAATAAAAATTTTGGTAGTGGGTACTACTAATGCCAGTGCTGCTAGTACTACTGTTGCTACTACTGCTACTACTACTACTATTACTGCTACTACTACTACTACTACTACTGCCACTACTGCTACTACTACCACTACTACTACTACTACAACTAGTACTACTGTTGCTGCAGCTGCTGCTGCTGCTGCTGCCGCTTATGCTGCTAATATCACTATTATTGCTAATTGTGCCAAATGATGTGTGCAGTTTCAAGAATTATATTACTACTATTACTACTACTACTACTACTACTACTACTACTACTACTACTACTACTACTACTACTACTACTACCTTTCTTTATTTTGTTTTCTGCCCGAGAGCCACAGCTCGGCATATTGCGCCAAATAATTTATGTGCATTCAAGAATTTTATTTTTTGTAATCAATGGAAATGCACTGTATTTACATTATATTATATTATAGTGCAGATTCTGAGGCCATAGCCTTGCAGGCAGACTTGGACAAGATGAGTAAACCGATAGACAGATGGCAAACTTAGTTTAATAGTAATAAATGCAAAGTACTCAGTGTAGGTAGAAGTAATCCACAAAATAGGTATAGGATAATCAACAAGGCTGTGATAAGTTCGGAGTATGAAAAAAAAGATTTTGTAGTTATAGTTAGTTCTGATCTCAGTTTAAGAAAGCAATGTGGTGAGGCTATAAATAAAGCAAATAAGGTACTAGTTTACATTTTTAGGAGCGTTAAAAGCAGAAGTCCCGAAGTTATATTAAAGCTCTACGTGGCACTGGTCAGACCACATTTAGCACTGAACGTTGTCCATCATATAAATGAGCCACATCGTCGACATATTAAATGACCCTCACTCTATGAACATCAATCACCGGATCTGTTTCGTAAAAAAAAAAAAAAAAAAAAGAAAGAAAAAAAGATTTTTAACGCCTGCTTTCGGAAAATAATTTGTCAATGATATACTAAGCCCACAGGTGTCTACTTTTCCAGGTCCTTTCCGTCTCCTTTGACACACCTGCCTGATTACTGATGCGCTGCGTGTGCTTGTTACAGGACTAACGAGCACACCTTGGATTCCCTTCACTTGGGAGACGCGCCGCCTCCTGGGCCACGTCATTACGGTGTGAAGGGACACTCCGCTCTCACGCCCATTTGCTTAATGTCTTTTTAAATATCGCCTTGGAAATCCTGAAGGGGCAGTGACGTCCATTTACGTAAAGGTGCCGAGGCTGTCAGGAGATTGATTTTTCTCGCATTACGTCAACACTGAGTTTCTTGTTAAGATAAACATGTGGGATTTTATGTTCACACTACGTAATAAAAATGTTGACGCTATATAATGGAGACGTTTGGTGTTCATTTTTAACGTGGTGATGTAAATACTTATGCTTTCATTGAAGTATTTATATTTTGTAATGCCCAGTAAAAGAATATGATACAGACTTCAGTAGCCAGAAGCACATTGCAAGACTAGCTTAATGTTGATTTCAATTGGTGTTGATGTGTGCAGTGAGGGTGAGCGGCAGTGAGCAGCCTCTCATTACCTGCCTCTCACTCTCCTCATGGTCCCCTTATAAGGTGGTGATCTGCCCGTAGTCATGTTCATCACCGCCGTTCCCCCGACGACGCCCTTCCTCCCTCATCCCGCGTGGGCCCAAGGTCGCTCTGCGTGGGGGACTCGGGGCTCCCGGGGTAAGGGTGTCATTAGGGGCGTGTTGCCGCTAGCGGGGCGGTGCTGATGGACGCCGCTCAGATTTAGTGCCTTACACATTGTTTTGTGGCCCATGCTTTGTACAGGCCCACGCGCACACATAACACACACACACACACACACACACACACACACTGACTCATATGCTGAAGATGAAGTGGTTATGCAACATGCTTTAGATTTCATACGAGATTTTACATTGTTGATGTTCTTGTTTTTGTTCTTGTTCTTATTTTCTTTTTGTGTTGCTGTTACTTTTGTTCTTATTTCCAGTGTTCTTGTTGTCTTGTTTCTCTTGTTCTTGTTCTTTCTCTTGTTTTTGTTCATGTTTTCATTTTTCTTCTTCCTCTTCTTCATATCCTGTTCCTCCTCTGTGCTGCATGCAATCACAGTCGCTCACTCGCCTCACAACCAGCTGGTGGCATGATCCCCGCGGCATGCATCCGATTCGTTTTTCCACGCAGGGATGACGGGGAGAGGAAGTACACCTGTTGCTTCTCTCATCCCGTGGCCCCTCCGTGCGCGGGCTCCTCCCTTTCCTCCAGCCTCCAGCACTGCCTCTTCCACCACTTGCCTCCTCTGACCTCCACGTCCTCCTTGGTGCACTTCGCTCTTGTTCAAACGGCGTATCTTAGCCTTGTGTCCTATTCATCATAATTCATCTTCCTATCATCAGCCACTCCCAGGCAAACCCACGATTCTATACCCATGATTCACTCCCTCCCTCCCTCCATGGCCAGCACATTCTTAGTTCCCCCCAATCAGTACCCTTCATGTGTACCCATTGCATGAATACCAGCAATGAACCCTTAGCTTCATTATTCCCTGCTCTGCACTAAGCATAGATATTTTGCTATTTTACGCCTCTTTCACCCCCTCCCTCCAGTTGCTAGCATCCATGGGAGGGAAGGGGACGTAGCAGCATTAGCGGGCCACGTGCTGGTGTCATTTGGTGTCATTCACAAGGGCGTGGTTCTCCCGTACAGAGCCACACCCGTGTCCCGCCTCACTGCCCTCATTGCCCGCCGCCGGTACTGAATTGCTGGTAATTTTTGATGTGGACACGGATATGGACACGCATCTCTCATAGGTGGATCGGTCCCCTCTCCTCGGTGGTGTCCCCGCCTTGCTTTGTGTCCAGCGGTACTCCTTTGCTCCTCCAGCGTGCGTGGCGTCCCCTTCCGCCCTCACTGGTTGTGTGTGTGTGTGTGTGTGTGTGTGTGTGTGTGTTTCTTTTCTATATCTTCATGTGTAGCTCTCTCTCTCTCTCTCT
>CM035194.1:15509535-15519535 GCA_020233015.1 Callinectes sapidus
ACACACACACACACACACACCACACACAAACAAACAAACACACACACCACACACAAACAAACAAACACACACACACACACACACACACACACACACACACACACACACACACACACACACACACACTTTTCTTCCTGCATAAATACATACAGACGGACACGTACTTTCTCTCGCCACGGATCACATTTCATCAAGCGGTTGAGAGACAAATGGAGGGTTAGTGATTTGAAATTCGTTTTCTTTCCTCAACAGGGGGGTTTGATATATAGGCCTTTCCTCTGGGATTCATTAGGCCTCCTCTCGGACTGTGGTGGTTCCTGTGTGATGGTCAAGTAATTGTGGTTCGTGTCAGGGTTATTTAGTGTTTCCCTTCGATTTAATTTCCGTGATTTGAATAATGGAGCCAGCTGTGGTATGATGTTATATTCAAATCATAAACGAATGTCTTAATTTTGTGGTATTCTTTCTATTATATTGTTACTTTATTGTCCATTTGAATTTTTATTCAATGTTAACTAATGTTCCTTATGAACCATAATTCTGAAATGTGTCAAATATGTTCTCTTACAAAGGTTGCGTTGGATGTCGAAGTTATTAGGTTAATCTTTGTAAATTGTAAAGCATTTTTTTCTTTCGTACATCCGTGACAACATCAACTTTTATTAATGTGGAAGAATCTTCATTCACCATCTACTCGTGATTCTGTTTAGATATTCAATCTTAGAGGGGGAAAATATGTAATGTCTTTTCTTAAGGGAATCTTGTTCATTTACATTAATTTGTATTTTCTTAAATCTTGCCGCACACTTACAGGAAAAAATCAAAGTTTTCAGCTTATTTACAGAAAAAAAGAAAAAAAGGACTTAACTTAATCCGTCAGACCTTCACTGTACGTATATCCGATGTTCGTTACAGTTTTTGCTTATTGCACCAACACCTGCACTCACCAGACTGTAGACACATTACACTACATCACGTCCTTGCTATATTTATTTATTCTTTTTTGCCCCCTCCATGCACCTGCGCTGGAGAATTTCTCATGTTTATCTTGTACCTGAATGGGCTGGGGAGTGACGGACGCCAGTGTCACGCCCATAACAGCCGCCAGGGATGATCCGCGAGACTTCACCACACAGGGCAGCGGAAGTTCGCACAACCACACAGACCTTGGAGGCTGCATTAGTGAGGGCGGGAGCAAACTTAAGTGGGTGAAGCAACACTCCCACAGCCAGCGTGACGCCCGCCAGCTCCCACCAGGGCCGGAGGTGCGCCGCTGATTTGTATAATGAATAAAAAATGATATCTAGTCTCTTTGGGGATTGTGAATTAGATGGTGTTGATTGACGAGGATTTTTCGTTTTTTTTTTTCAAATATTCTGACAGTGTTGTATGTGTTTAGTTTTAAGCAACAGAAAATGCCGGCTGAGGGAATGTATGTTTGAATGTGTTGTGACTGAGTAGTTCATCTGCTGAAAAATAAAGTTTAGGAATGTTTATTTCACGTTCAGTCAGCGATATGCGTTATCCGAGTGAGGTACTGAGGACGCTAATGATGTACAGTATTAGATGAATACTTCACAGTAAGTAAGAAACGAAGTGCGGATTTTTCAAAGTGAGGAGTATGTTAGACATTCAAGAATTTGTCAAAATATGATCAGAATTATAAAAAAAGAAGAAAACTATCTTTGTAACTTTCAAAATCTTAGACTGATTGTAACTTACTTCCGTGTTACTGTTCATCACTCAAGACGTGACACAGGAGCATAACGGGGGCGCAGACCTGTCACACACCTTTCACACCCACGCACACCTCGCGGAGGCCAGCCTGAATACCTGGCGGAGTGCATGTCAGGTGCTGAAGCGGAGCGGCAGAAAATGACGGTGGCGCAGCGGCTGGTGGCTAGGGCGGCAGCACGTGTGGGCCGGGCTGCCTGACGCGTCGCTACCGTCAATTGAAGGCTAACAGGCAGCGATTGTCATGCGACCCTGAGTAGAGACCCACCCACGCCAGGATGGGAGAAAGAAAGGGGGAGGGAGGAGGAGGAGGAGGAGGAGGAGGAGGAGGAGGAGGAGGACGAGGAGGAGGAATACAGGAAGAGAAGGCGTAGTAGTTATATGGATTTAAAGGTAAGCTTAAACAAGATGTCAATAAAGCTTATTAATATATGTTCGATAAGAGATTAGAGAAGAGAATGTGCAAGGGGAGAGAGAAAGAGGAGGAGGAGGAGGAAGAAGAGTAGTAGGGGGAGCAGAGGCAGGAAAAGTGGGAGAGTGGAGGAGGATTCCTGTCATGTGTCATGGACCTTACCCACCCACACATTCTCCTCTCCAATTTTCCTCCCCTAGCTCCCCTTCCCACACACATGACATATGCTCCACGGCCACGCGTGAGCCCCCGGAGCGTGGCCAGCGACACCCTCCCAGCACCTGCGAGTAAAAAGTAGGGACGCCTCCGGCAGAACACCTTGATTGCCACCCGCGAGGGGCGTCCTGCTGCCGCCACACCTGCCGCTCACGCCGCCCAACATGCAAGTCGGCGCCGCTTCGCTGGACACGGCGTGGTGGTGCTGGAATGGGATGTGCTGGTGGCCACCTGGTGGTGCCTGAGGGCGGCCGAGTAATGAACGTTGTCCGAGAGTCGAGCGTGACCAATATCGCATCTAAGAAACGTATTAACTCAGGTCAGTAGCGGTGTTTTGCTCGCCTCGCCTCGTCTTGTTCCGAATTACGAGCTGTTACTGATATGAAGGACGGCCTGGACCCACCGCAGCCTGGAAGAGAGAACGTTATATTGGATCGTTATTGTTCAGGTTTATATGGCCAAAGAAGCTGCCGAGGGAGGGAGACAGAGAGTGTGGTTGCGGGAATTACGTTAGTGAACTGCTGCGTCACTTTTCTTCGCTTAGGACTTGTATTGCGCTGCCCGTGGTCTCATATTATAGATATTTTTGATTACAGAAACACATCATCAAGCCTGAACCAGCAGTAATTGTGTGTGCTCTTCATTAATTTGTTTAATGCAAATATGTTTTGTGTCGTCCAGAACACATTATGTAATATCACTAAGATAATAAAAATTATAATATTAGTAGTGTTAATCACATTCAATACATTTCTTTTGCCATGAAAATACTGTGTTTTTTCATGTTTTTCGCTTTCCTTTTTCACATTCCCTTTACCTCCATTTCGTATTCTCTCTCCTCTCCTCCACTCCTAAATTTCGCATGAGACAGACACTGTCTTGAGCACTTTCAACTAAAAGTTTCATACTAAACATCCCTTTTACTTTTCAGTTACCCTTTCCTCCATCATCAGTTTTTCTTCTTTTTCCTTCCTCCTCCTTCACCTCAAGTTATCCCTACTGACCTTACCCTTAATCATGAAGAATTTCTCCTCTTGGCTCCTCAGCTCAAGGCGATATTTGTGATATTCTCTCTTATCTCTTCCCTTGGCTTCCTCCCAGGCCTCTCAGTTTCATCCATCTATACTTAAACACCTCCCATCTAAGACTACCCCTACACAGCCCTTCTTCATCCCTCTTAGACACTTCTGCAGTTTTTTTTTTTTTTTTTTTTTTTTTGCTCTTCTGATGAAACTTCTGCTAATCAAACTTCTCTTATTTATTATCGTTCTATTTAATCCTCTTTATATCCTTCGTTCATTTTTTCATCTTTCATTTTTTTTATCCTTTTCCCTCTTTATTGCTACTACTATCACCATGTCCTCCTCCTCCTCCTCCTCCTCGTCTTTCCCAGTCTACGTGAATGGTTTGTCAGGAGCCTCATTCCTCACCTCATCACTTCTTTAGCCTCTCCCACTCCCCCCCTCCCTCTCAATGGCCTCACCCTCCTCCTCATAACTTGCCAAACTCCACACCAACATTCTTTACATCCTCGTATTTTGCCAACCTTCTCGCCTCTTTCTCAGTCCCTCAGCCCCCTCAGTGTCCTCCCCTCCTTGTCTTCCCTGCCCTTACCTCTCCATCCCTTTCCCCGTTCCCTCCCTGTGGGCTGACCTACACCTGCCACCACTGGGCATGCAGCACCTGCCCTCACCCATCACCCTGGGATAGAAGGTGAGCCAAGCACCCCAACACCATCACGATCACCAACACCACTACCACCACTACCACATCTCCCACTACCACCATCCCCTCTGCCAGCACCATCCCCGCTTATTCCTGCTGGCTTGTCTCCTTCTGTCCTTCATTTCCTTGCCCTCCTGTTCACATGACGTGTCTTTGTTAAACTCCCTCCGACTCTTGTTGTTGTTGTTGTTGTTGTTGTTGTTGTTGTTGTTGTTGTTGTTGTTGTGTGTGTGTGTGTGTGTGTGTGTGTGTGTATGTGGTAACTGGTCATCAGATTTTAGTTATGAGTGCGTTCAACTTTTGCAAATTTTGGTATATTCTGATGCGTAACATAGATAGTGTTATTGGTTCTATTACTGCAGCTGCTATTGTTACTACCTTCGTAAGTATTAGGAAAATGAGGAAGAGAAGGAAGAGGAGTTGCCACAGTAGCAGCATTTGTCATAGCATTATTATTATTATTATTATTATTATTATTATTATTATTATTATTATTATTATTATTATTATTATTACTATTATCATTATTTTTATTATTACTACTATCATCATCATCATCATCATCATCATCATCATCATCATCATTAATGTTATTGTCAACAGTAACATTAATAGTAGCAACTTTAGTTGTGGCAGTAGTAGAATAAAACAAGGAGGAAAGATAAAAAGGTAAAAGAAAAGAAGTTGAAGGTAGAAGAGGAAGATTACGTTACAAGCAGACATCTTATTTGAAAAGAAGAAAGCTTACTAAATCGTCTAGTGATGAGAACTGTGTCAGGTTAACGCTTACATTAGTGGTGAGCTCATGGCGGCGGGGATGGGACGCAGAGAAAGAGGAGGGGGACGGCATCAGGAAACAGAAACAGTTGTGGAAGATGCAACTCAGCGGATAGTGGAGACAGAGGTGGAAAACAGTGGTATTCTTGACATCAGCTATGGGTCACCCCGTCACCACCAAAGACCCACCTGCCCACTGAATACACTTGAATGTTTGAGGGAGAGAAATGTGGATTGTTGGTTTAAGTCGTGTCTAACAGTTTCACGCTCTCCGGCCCTTTGGCTGTGGCGTCCCCTGCTGCGGGAGAGGAACGTGAATCGCGGACGCAAGAAGGATAAACAAACATCAACAACTTCTGACGAGGTTGCTTATATTCATGTGGGTGTTGGCAATAAAATGTTTTCTTTATGTATCTCTCTTTTACGGTGTTACTTGAATGATAATGATTTTTATTCTATTTATTCGTGTCGTTTTCATTATGGAATTGTTTTTTTAATGTGTTGCGAAATAAACATATTGGAATTTTGAACACTAATTGGATACGTAAACAACAGTGTTTTGTAAACAGTGTCTCGGAATTATGTTTTGCCCACCGCTGGCTGATCCAACAAGAAAACACCCTAACTTTTTTTTTTGTGGGGGGTGGCGGAGGGAGGGGAGGGGCAGTGGACTTTTATACAAATCTTGCAATGCAATACTCGATGTGTCTTATTGGGGATATATAAGTTTATCATAATTGGTTTTCTGTGTCTTATCGATAGTAGGTACTCGTAGGGATGAAAAAAAAAAAAAAAAAAAAAAAAAGATTCCTAGAAGTGCCCCTCGCTCCACCATTCCACTCAGCTTGCTATAAAAATGTGAGACAGTTCATAAATCCTCGGTAATTAAAAACATCTTAAACCTCTTTTAGCTTCAAATTAGAGCCATCACCATCCGTGCTCCCCGGCAGACGACAGGGCAAAAAAGGGCTCAGCCACGCTCTGACCTACGGCTGGCTGACTGCTGACGTCACCAGTCACGTGGGGCCTAAACCTGCTGCGGTAAATTTACCCACAGTTTTTCCACCGTCCGAGAATAGCAGAGTTTACACAATAATTTATGCCCAGTTGTGGTCTTGCAGCGGGATATAAGCGCGCAGGTGAGAGGCGGGTGCTCGCTGCCGGCCAAGTCCCCTTTTATACACGCTGCTGAAGGATAAATGACGTCTTAATATGAGAGGAGGGACGCGACACTCGCGCTGCCGCAAAGGGGAGAGAGATACAGTATTAGGATGAGGGGTGAGGTGCAGATCTCGTCCCTTCATGAACATGTCTCGGGTTATCCCGCGTCTAAACTTCATCACATCAAAGCGAGTGCTGATGCATGTGATTATCAAGCCTTATGTTGAAACTTTGCCGTGGAGTATTAGTTCTTATTCTTTATCTTAATTTTCACGACAGTTTACATTTGTGATTCTTATTTCTCTCCTTGCGTGCAGTCCTTGAGATTTATGTCTTTTTCATAGATTTTTTGCTTTGGACTGCATTTCCTCTTGTACCTCAAAGATTTACCATAGCGATAATCTTCCGATCCTGGACTGCGAACGCTTACAGAACTTTAACCTCTGTATTTACCGCACAGCAAACCGTAAAATTACAGGGACCCGTACTCACTTTCCATCCCTCAGCGTCTCGGCAACATGCGTGAGGTCTCATCCATTCCCGAAACACGTCGCGCTTCGTCATAACAACATAAAAGATAGGACTTCTTGCATACTTGAGTCAACCAAACGACAGAAACAGGTGTCCAACAGGTGGCAGTGCAGCACCGGTGCCTCCTGCAAGTACCTAGGCACTGCATCAAGTTAATATTAACTGACCACCATCCATCTCAGTACTGGTGATGGCCATGCTGGTGCTCAGGCCAATAGGGAACAGCTTCTACTCCCATTCCCCATCCGTAGTACCTTAATGAGCCTCTCCTGCTGCGGGCTAGGAAAGTATTGGTATTATCTAATTGTGTTCCACTAGTGTTTTCCTTTGTGTATATGCGGGTGTGGGTGATAAGTATAGTGGTATATTGTAAGGATGATGTTTCATGATTGAATAGATAAGGATGGAAAAAAATGTTATAGTATTTTTCTTTACTGAGTGTTGTTATTCATGTACAGTAGAACAACATGACTGTAAAATATGTTATGGATAGAAATGTGCCGGTGAGTTTCGTTTGAAATTTATAAAATGTGTGAAAGAAAATTCCAATTGTTATCTACACAAATGTAATGCAATATATTGAGAATTTTTTTTTTTCCATGTATATTGTTGAGTCGACAGGAAGTTAGGAACGGTGGAGAAGCGAAGGGTGGAAGACAATCTGTGTGGCAACAGCCTTGCAGCGCTGATGAGTCAGGGTGCGAAAATGACCAGTGGGCGGAGGGAAGGAAGCTGCACCGTCGTAAGAACAATGACCTTTGTCTCGCTTCTCATTCACTGGGGACGCCAAGGTCTTCTGACACCGGAACACCTTCAGTCCACACAACAAAACACAGTCATTAGTGACGCAAGGACCTCGGGCAACCGGTCCTCAGGGTGTTGAACGTGTGTCAAAGGAGGCTGATGATGGAAGGCGTCAAGGTGGAGGGTCCTGCAATGGAACAACGTTGTGAGAAATCCCAGGCTACCTCCCGCCGCGTGGGACAAAAGGTCTGTCTCCTCACTCCCCACATTGTTATCAACGTTTTTTTCCTGTTTTAAGGAGAAACTTGTCATGGGTCTGCATCCCCGGAGTGAGAGTGTGGACTGCTTAGGGATGCCGCGTCTACCTACATTACAAGCAGATAAACGTGCTACAAAAACCTGAAATGTAAAAGCTTGCGTAAATAATTGTTTGTTTTCCATTAACGATCAATGTTGTTTTGATTTTTATTCGCTTGTCGGATAAGAAAATTCAACCTTGATGTCAGAGAAGCGTTGCTCGACACAGGGTTTGTGTGAAGAAAAGGTGTTTTGTTGTGTTTCCTGTCACTGTGCTGGTTTAGTGGCGTTTATCATAACATGAATATTTTTTCTTATTTTTTGATATATGAAATATTTTTCTGTATGTCAGCTTATTATTTCAACAGTAGTATCTCATTCATGTGTCTCGCAACTATGAACATAAATTTGATATTTCGTAAGGGAAGTAAAGAGTATTGTTTGTCGAAGTACGAAATCATTCCAAGTAACAAAATAATTCCTTTGTTATTACCAATCCATGGAAATTCAATTCGTGTTTCATGTGTGTGTGTGTGTGTGTGTGTGTGTGTGTGTGTGTGTGTGTGTGTGTGTGTGTGTGTGTGTGTGTTTGTGTGTGTGTGTGTGTGTGTGTGTGTGTGTGTGTGTGTGTGTGTGTGTGTGTGTGTGTGTGTGTGTGTGTGTGTGTGTGTGTGTGTGTGTGTGTGTACATACAGAGTGGGTGGGCGTAGTGTACATCTATATGCGTGCGTGCGTGTACCTGCGTGTGTGCATGTTCATCTCATATCTCCTGGTACCGTGCAGACAGCCGTGACTTAGCGGCAGGGAGTCAGGAGTCTTCCTAGGTCACCCTGGCTGGCGGTGTAGAGAAGGGAACGGAGGGAAGCAATGGCAGGGGTCGTGCATGGCTGCTAAACCGGCGGCTCCACTTCGTTTCCCGCACATGACCCAAGCCTCACCAGATTCCTTCTCTCGGTGCTCAGGACGCAAGGGCTTAGGGCGTAGACCTCTTGATTTCGGGGATTGTGGTTTGGGGATTTTCCTGGTGTTGCTATTTCATTTCATTTACGCGTGTATCTGGTAATCTTTTAGCGTGCTCTCATGTTTCTCTTTCCCCTCCTCTGCGTTCATCCGAACAGGAAAACACGAAATTTACCTCGCCATGATCACCTTGCAGTCTGAGTATTAATGTCTGTAATGGAGGAGAGTGTTTAGGTTAGGAGTCGTGGTACGTGGACATGGACGATCCCTGACCCTTCTCATCGATCCCGACCACACTGGAGTGAGCAGCGAGGAACATTCAGCCCAGACGGAATACAGAAAACGTCTTGCCGATAATGCCGCAAACTTATTTCTGCCTCGCTTTATGCATTTCTGCCTGAGCGCCGAGGAAGACCACGCTATAACGAACATTCAACTTCAGTAACGCGGACCAAGCTCATTTGCATGAATCGTTACATCTGCTTTCCACCACTGACCACGGGTTTAGGCGGGGAGCGATAAGGGATGCCAAGGTTACGCTCACACAACCAGTCGAGACCGGGTAATGCGAGGCCCCGGCGTGACCCCTCAAAATCCTCATTATTCCTCAAGTCCGTCCAGCCCACCGCCGCCGTCAGGTTTCAAGGAGACTTGTGGAAATGTGAAACTGAAACTTGCTTCTTCCATCCAAGCGCACCGTTAACCGAAATTGAACTTGACTATGATTCCTTCGCTATAATTTCAGTACTACAGGGCTCTCAGTATTTAAGCGTCTCATTTTGACTTGCAAATGTGTTTAGCTACTCTATGAGAATTTGGAGAGAAATTGTAGTTGTATTTTCAAAATAGTGCCTAAATTTCACCAATAAAATCACTATAGTCAACGAAAATACAGACAATTTTGACGATGTAGTAACGTTGTTGTCTGTAAGGAGTCTGCGCACGCCGCTCCTATGGTTTCACTTGGCATATCTCGGCTCATTGGAAGGTCATCGAGCTGTCACGGGAGGTCATCCCCTATTCATCAGAAGGAGGTGTGTCACTATCGTAAGGGAATGTGAAGTGGCTGAAAATTATATTTGTCATTATCTACGAAGGATAATTAGGAACGGTGATGTATGGCATGGGATTTCCACTTGAAGGCTGTTTCTTAGTGTGTTCAGATAGCGTCGTTTGTGTCTTGAATGATGCAGAGAAACCTACCTACGCATACAAACACCATACCCACACCCCACACCCACGCGCGCGCACCTACCTACCTACCTACACACACACACACACACACACACACACGACACTAGAATGTTTCTGATCTCCTCCAACAAAATCTTTCAAGTGAAATATGTGTAGGAGTGACGCGTGATGGTGTGACGCGAGCATTGTTCAGCGCTGCGGCTCCGATGATGAGTCACATAGCGACAGGTGAGAGACGCCCGGGACGGG
>CM035194.1:15524535-15540581 GCA_020233015.1 Callinectes sapidus
AAGAGAATCGAGGTAATGGGAGAGGAAAGTGAGAGTAAGCTAATTGACTGATTGATCCATTTATTGAGTGAATGAAGGATTTACTCACTCGTTCACCCATATAATATAGATTCGCATTTTAAAACGAGGGGAATGATTGAAAACTTTAAAGGTACTGGATGTTACATTAGACACAGGACTTATTAGACAACTGACCATGCGATACAAAAACCAGACATTTTATTAAGGTAGTGGGGCGTGTATATAGTTAGTTAATTAGTTTTATTGGCCAAAACGTGCGTGTTTATAGGAAAGTTGAAGTTACAAATTTCCCATAGTCCAAATAAAGAAGTATACACTTATACAAATATAAATAAAAAAATAAGATAAAGAGAAATGAATAAGATGAATAAGATAAGATAAAGTTTGTGATGTCAGGTGGTTGAGAAAAGTTGATAATCTGTTAGGATGTGAGTGCGTGCGAGGTGTCAAGGCGAGACGGAGAGTGAGACTGGCCGAGGTGAAGTGAGGTGGTGGTCATGAAGTTTTGGGGAGAAGGGAAGGAAGGAAGGAAGGTAGGAAGGTCGTAAGGTTGTGTGACGCAAACTCCAGCAGAGGTCAGAGTTAAATTGCCACCTGCCGTCTCAACACCTGTCAATTATTGTGTATTTATGGTCGAGTCACAATCTATTGGACGAAATCCCTCAGCGATGATAAGATGGCAAATAGGGGAGCAGTGAATACATCGTGGCGGGGACGTGAAGGCTTGGACAAACACCACGTCCGCTGCGGATTTATGGAGGAAAGATGGTTGGCTGGATTATCAGAATATGGAGAAGAGGATTCGTGTGTGTTCTTTACTCCTACCCACAGCACCTTTGTAAGAGGACTGACTTTATGCACGTAACTTACCTGTGAACGAAACGCCTTTTGTAATGGTGTTGGCTTGGCGCATAGAGTGTTCGATTGCTTGTCTTTATAAGTGGGTGGAGTCCATGTTTTCTTTAAAGGATTTCAAATATTCACAAACAGAAAGATGCTTTAGGTCCGATAGGCTGTTTGATTCGAGTAATGGAAGAATAAAGGATCAGGTAAGATGCCTTTATACTTTCTCCAGCGACTCGATGAACATCCCTAGCTCTACACTTAAGGAAGGCTGTCGAAACACCAGAGTGAGTAAGGATCTGGTTATTCTTTTTGCATCCTTCTACACCACCAACTCTGCACATTAGTCTCAGCAACATTCATCATCACCAACATAATCATAATCATCCTGCGATAAAGTACAATATATTTACGTGTGCACTGTAAAAAAAAAAAAAAAGGAAGAAAAGACAGGAGAGGAAGACCATAAGTGGCATAAACTAATACCACCCATTGTAACACTCGCCCTGCAAGATGCCTATTAATTCACACTTCCACTGAGCAAACTTTACAAAATTCACAGGTCGAGGCCACGCACCCTCTCTCACACCCACATATATAGACCTGCCCAAATAATACCCAGAAATCTGTTAATGTTCGTCAGATACTATCGATGTACTTAATAACACTCGTGCACCTTAACACCCGGTCCCTCCCCTCCCCCACTTATCCTCACCCAACGCTGACCTGGATCCCATCTGATAGCAACATACACATTAAATATATACGTTCCTCCCGTGATCCGTAATATTCACCTGGCTCTCCTCTTAACCTGCTCCGGGCGCTCCTGAACTCATAAACACCGGGAGAACTTCCAGTCTTGACCGAGAGTATATTTTCCAAGCGGGTCGTGACCAGGACTGGAGGTAATTACGGGTCATCCATATAGCGGAACGGTGCCGGGGCGGGGCAGGGCGGGGCGGGCCAGGCCGGGGGCGGTCGGGGTATAGTAAGACGGAACGTGGGACGGGGAGGGCTGAGAACAAGAAAGCTGGGATGAGAAGCTGCGTGTGGGGAGTGCTTAGGGAGAGATGGGACAGGATGGCAATGGATAAGGTTTAAGGGCAGGGAAAAGGTGAGGATTGCACAGGGAGGAGGGGATGCATGGGACAGGACAGAGGGTGGAGCAGGCAGGCGGTGATGCGGAGTGGACGGGTAGGGTTGGCAGAGGGGCAGGGCGGGGCTGGCGGCTCGGGGTGGGGTAGACGATATATTCACCAAATTTGATACTTGAGTCTCTTTTTACGGCCTGAGTGTGCAGAGGGAGGGCGTGGGTAGTGAGGAGAGACCGCGAGGGCCGTCTGTAACCAACCACCTCCAGGGTCAGGGGTCGCGGGCCACCCTCACCTCGAGAGCCAATGGGCGGCGCTAACTTTCACTGGAATGTATAAGGAAGGAGCGATACCCTTAAGAGAGAGAGAGAGAGAGAGAGAGAGAGAGAGAGAGAGAGAGAGAGAGAGAGAGAGAGAGAGAGAGAGAGGGGCGTGGTTACCCGAAAGCTAGTACAATCTTTGTCAACTTTATCGGAAAATACACACAACTAAATGTCTCCAAGCTTATTTCCTTTGTCCATATACCGAGAAATATGGGAGAAAATTAGAGGTTTTTAGTCCTCTCAGCTCTTCTTGGGTCGCGTGGAGAAAGGGACGAGGACACAGGTGTAAATTACACTGAGCCCTAACACCTGGCGCTGATAATTAGGCGTAATGGGGAGGGGAACCTGGATGGGGCGGGGCCGGACCGTCTCCTGTAGTCGTGTGAAGAGAGTTACGTGTCAAGCCTGGACCGAACTAACAATGCTTTGCAATCTCTTATTTCTAGAAAGGGAAATTGCTACCTCTGATTTTTATCTCCCCTCCTGAAATGTTTATGCTCAGTCTATTTAGGAAAGAAAATTAAAAAGCTATCCAACGTACCTGCGCTCATTAATTTTGATGAATAAAATCACCCAATATTCGTTACATTGGAAAACAAATGAGGAATCTATCCACATTCTGTGACTGAAATAGTAAAATATACTGATGCCCGTTTGTCAGTGTAGCTTCTATACTTTATAATGAAATAGCCCTGACGAGTCACCGGGTGTACAAGAGAGAGAGAGAGAGAGAGAGAGAGAGAGAGAGAGAGAGAGAGAGAGAGAGAGAGAGAGAGAGAGAGAGAGAGAGAGAGAGCAACTTGATCTTTACATGGAGAGGGTCAGTAATATTTACATTTTGTCATCAGACCAAGCATCTCGGGGAGCGGAAAGGCTGATGTGCAGGGGCGGGTGAGGGAGGTAAGGAGGCGCCACGTGGTAACCTCGGGAGATAAGGGAAGTGTGTTGATGGGAGGTGACACCCTCACGAGAATAATGGTGGTGTGAGAGAGAGAGAGAGAGAGAGAGAGAGAGAGAGAGAGAGAGAGAGAGAGAGAGAGAGAGAGAGAGAGAGAGAGAGAGAGAGAGAGAGAGAGAGAGAGAGAGAGAGAGAGATTTGAAATAAAACAGGTAAAGAAAGATGTGTAACTCTAAAAACTATAGAAGAGAGGACACATTCTCGTTGAATAATGTGTGGATGGCAGTGTTGGTGGTGGTGGTGGTGGTGGTGGTGGTGGCAGCGATAATAAGAGTAAATACAATTGAATGATGTTTGTTATAATATGGTGATAGTGGTAACGGTAGTGGTTGTAACGTCAGTGGTGGCAGATTACCGCATAATTACTGCATTGAACTTAGAATTTCACTCGTGTAATTTCAGTGGCGGATTTGTGATGCGGGTGGTGATAGTGATAAGAAGAGTAAACACAAACGTATGACAGAAGCAATAATGAGAGTGATAATGGATAACTTCATTGGTTGCAACAGTTTATAGTTGTGATTTTTAGTGGTGCATTAAACTCAGATGTGAATTCAATGGTAGTTTTATTGTACTGCTGGTGATAAGGGTAAGAAGAAACCAAAGTAGATGATGCTTACTCTTTGGTGACAGTGATAATAATGACAACGATGATGGATAACTGCATTGGTTGGAACAGGAAGTTTATAGTTACAATTTTAGTGGTTGGGATGGTGTTGATGATGGAGGACGAGCAAGAAGAGCCCTATCCAGATAGTGGTGGTGGCAGCAGCGGCGGCGGCTGTGGCGGTGGAGGGGACGGCGGCAGCACCATCCATCGCTCAGTGTCCCGAACGCCTCATCTGCATACCGCCACCATTACTCAGCCGTCACGCGCCCGGCCATCCCAGCGACCTCTTCCAAGGCGCCATATTTATCACGCATCCTCAGCCGCGGCCACATCACTCAACTCTCCCTCCATCCAACCTCACTAACTCCCCGTAACTCCCTCCTTCATGCGTCCACCCTCAACTATCAACCAGGAACCCGAGTCTTTCTTATCTGAGTTCTTGCTCATCTTTTTTCCCACTTCCTATACTCTTGTGGCTGTCAGTTTAAGAGGGAAATATATTTAGTAGATTATTTTCCTATTTTTCTTTTATTTCTGTATGTTTTCGTGTCCCAGTTTATGTTTGGTGTCCCTTGTTTTTGTTTGTGTGTGTGTCCGTCCGTCAGTTCCCGTCCTGTCATTACGCGGAGGGTGAGTTACACGCTGCATGGTAATAAAGAAAACATATTAGGAGGCAAATGAGTGTGTGTGAGAACGTAACTAACAAAAATATATGAACCGTAAACATGCACGCACGTAAAGCACCTAAGACACGTGGGTTGTTGACACACACACACACACACACACACACACACACACACACACACATTCACATGCCTTTCCACTTACAAACTGTTTTTCTCTTCATCATCTTAAGGATTAAATGAGTGATGGTTTGTAATATTCATTGCAGACTCCTAACTCCTCTGCTTTAGTCTGGTTGTCACGAATAGAATGATTTAAGCAGTGGCGTAAATAATAAATGAGAACTCAGTGATAACTAATTCCGTCACTATCCACTCCCCTTAAATCTCAATGCATGGTTTTACATTGAAGATGATATGGTGGGTGATGCGATGCTTTATTAAGTAGCACTAAATCACTTATCACACCAGCATAGGTACATTTCTCTGACATTTACGGCGTATCGGCTCAGAAGGGGCGAGGAAACAAATAAGGATAACGTCAGTGCGTGCCAAGTTAGCAAAGTGACGCATTAACATAGACAGACTCCATCTTTACCGTTTTGTGTTCGCATATGAGCGTGAAGCCTGTTCTCTATTATATTTTAAGCTTACGTTCCCCCTCCTCGCCTCTCTCTCTCTCTCTCTCTCTCTCTCTCTCTCTCTCTCTCTCTCTCTCTCTCTCTCTCTCTCTCTCTCTCTCTCTCCAAACATATAAATGTGATAAAAGAAAGAAAAAATGCACTGACGAACTGGTGAAAAGTTTCTTCTCTTCCTTATGTCAAACTGGACGTAATGAATACTACATCCGACATTTTTATCTATTTATTTTTCATGTGGTGAAATAAGTTCGCGTCTGTCCAACTTGCCACACTTGAAGTTTGAATCTTTCAAGTCTTCAGGTTTCAGCGCGGTGCCGCCAAATCTTCCTCCGGCAACTTCCAACTTTATATGAAGTTAATTACGTATTAAAAGTTATAAAGCTGCTCCTTCAAGATTACCTCCAGCGTGGGAGATTCCATTAATTTAACTGGTGAAAGATGGTTGGTGTTGTATATAGTATATGCCTAGTGTTATATTATAATGTTATTTGAAAGTTCTTTATTAGGAGCCATTACTTGCATCTGAACAAAGTTTTCTTCCACAAAGTATGAGTGATATTTGTTGTACGTGCATTGTTTGTCTTATCCACTAATCTACTTATTATATTGAAGGAGTTTTTTTACTTGACTTATTCGTATTGGTTTGATTATGGCTCACGCTTTCCCCACCGTGGATGGTCGCGCCCACAGTACACACAGAAACTCCGGTGACCTCAGGGAAGACAAAGGGGAGTTTTGCTTTGCTGTGCACGGTGTAAGGGGGAACTGTCATAATATTTTCACTGTCGTCTGGAATGTAGAGGTCTGAGATGATTCCATTCATTATATGGTCACTAAAGTCCTGATTAATGAATATTTTACAGTTTCAGAGTTGTAAAAGAATTGAAAATATGTTAAATTATGATGGTAGTAGTAGTAGTAGTAGTAGTAGTAGTAGTAGTAGTAGTAGCAGTAGCAGTAGCAGTAGCAGCATCATCATCATCATCGTCAGCAGCAGTAGCAGCAGCAGCAGCAGCAGCAGCAGCAGTAGTAGTAGTAGTAGTAGTAGTAGTAGTAGTAGTAGTAGTAGTAGTAGTAGTAGTAGTAGTAGTAGTGGTAGTAGTAGTAGTGGTAGTAGTAGTAGTAGTAGTAGTAGTAGTAGTAGTGTCGTGGAATATAGATATTTATTAAATTCCAACACTCATTCTTGTTGTTGTTGTTGTTGTTGTTGTTGTTGTTGTTGTTGTTGTTGTTGCTGTTGTTGTTGTTACTGTTTTTGTTACTGTTACCGATACTCTTGTTGTTGTTGTTATTATTATTGTTGTTTTGTTGTTGCTCTTTGTTATTTTTGCCGTTGTTATTATCATTACATAAATCAAGAGATGAGGTAACATTTTATGAACTCTATTTATTTTACTGTTTTTATTTTTCATTATTATTTCTTTTACTTCGTGCCTTCTTTCCGCGTTTCCTTGTCAGAGCAGATAACTTTTTCTCTTGAAGTAGCTTATCGCACCACATATGTCATGAATATCTTGGTTGAGCGGAAATACTCTTGAAAACCCTTTAGGAACTGATAAGGTAAACAATATACTATGTCGTGTCTTTCATTTATTATTTGAAAGGTATGTATGTCCATTCGAATAGAAATGGGAGAAGAAATTGAGATTCAGGGCAATACATAGTGAGTGAGAAAGATACAAGAGATTTCAGTGGGAGGTCCTCCTTTTCCACACCCAGACGATACCTGGCAACATCCATACAGTTCAAATCGCCGCTAAAAACACAGGTATACGAGTCTCTATTCTCATATACCGCTAAAGATAAAGAGAAAAATTAGCATAATTGACTGACTTATCCCGCCTTCAAACTTAAGGTATAGTGTGCGGACGGACGTGTTCTCTGGTTCTTGCCGTCGTTAAGGTGAGCTAATGGGGAGATTGTCGTTTATCAGAGCACCCTTTGAAGTCCCTCCCACGCTGCAGACGAGAACGATGAGTGGGAGGAAGAGGAGGAGGAGGAGGAGGAGGAGCAGCACTAGAGACAAGAATGTGAGAGCTATCAAGAATCTTCATAATGGTGATCTTAAGTTTATTTGACATGTTCCCTTGATGTGGTGGACTGAGGACGATTCGTGGTGATGGCTGGAGGTGTGGTTGAGGTCCGGTAGTGGGGAGGCATGAGGGAGGTGCTGCGGGGGAGAGCGAGAGGGAAGCTGTGATGTGATAGGGATGGCGGAATCGTATGAAGGTTTATCTCGTTTTTTGGCTAACGACCACAAGCGTGTATGTTGTATTTTATCAGCAGCGATTAGTGTTTGAATGAAGGAGTGCGACAAGCTGTAAAAGTCATGCAGTTGTTGCTGTGGCTTTGTTAATACCATTTTAGGCAATGCAGTGCACCTCTCTCATTCAAGGCCATGCAGGTGCTGGAGGGGGGAGGGCAGGAGGTGGGGGTAGAGCGGGAGCCGAGGACAAAGTGAAGGTTGGATGCGGGTCTGTAATTAGTTGCCGAAGTATAAAAAAGCGAGGTGACGTAATACAAATAGTTGCCTTACCACCGAGACGAGTGAGAGAGTGAGAGGCAATGCAGCACAGTGAAGGAGTCATGTGGCCATAACAAGGTGTTCGGGAGAGGCTTTCAGAAGACTTCTAAGACAGGTCATGCCAAGATGCAACATGACTGACTGATAAAGCTGCTGCTGCTGCTGCTGCTGCTGCTGCTGCTGCTACTACTACTACTACTACTACTACTACTACTACTACTACTACTACTACTACTACTACTACTACTACTACTACTACTTATTATTATTATTATTATTGTTATTATTATTATTATTATTATTATTATTATTATTATTATTATATTATTATTATTATCATTATTATTATTATTATTATTATTATTATTATTATTATTATTATTATTATTATTATTATTATTATTATAATTATTATTATTGATGTTATTGGTGTTATTCCTAAGTGCTATCTTGTTGTTATGTAGAATACGCAACCATATCTTACCTGCCACCTGCATTAGTATACCAATCAATCAAGCTGCACCCGTGTCCTATATATTGCAGTACTATTTATTGATCGTTATGGTGCGCACCTCATATCAACTTGATCTCCAGGATGCGGGCCTTACATTTTTTTGCTGCAGTGCGTGAGTGTGGCTGCAGCTCCTTCCTGTTTGCGTGTAGCGAAGGTTCCCCTCAGCTCCTCCCACTCCTCCTGTTTCTTCAGGTCCTCCCGGCGACAAGGGGATTAGTCTGGAGGGAAGATGAGGATGGTGTAGGCTGGTATGAGACTCGTGGTGGCTGTTAAGACCGAGGGAGGAACCGAGGAGGCTTACGAGAAAGGGAGAGAAAGGGAGAGATTGGTAGTGTGGTGGTGAGAAGCGATCCAAGATGTACTGTGTGTGTGTGTGTGTGTGTGTGTGTGTGTGTGTGTGTGTGTGTGTGTGTGTGTGTGTGTTTAGGTGTGGTAGGAGGAATGTACAGTGGTAAGGGTGAATGAATGAATTGTTGTGTTGATTTGCTATTCATTAATTCACTCATCCATAATACTGTTTTTCTATTTTAAAAGAAGTAAATGGATGGATAACTGTATTGAAGGAGATATATGTAAATAGTTACCACTCACACACACACACACACACACACACACACACACACACACCAAAAGAGAGACTCACTTGCTTTCTGCTCCCGCCGGACAGCGCAGTCACAACTCCCACCGATTTAGGTTCGCGGCTATTTATTCCTGCTAGATGAACGGTTCCTGCAGCGTGAAAGGAGACCCGCCCAAATAGTCTCAGCCTGGGAAGGAACTCGTACCCAAGGCCTGTGACATGTAAATCGTGCCAGGTAACCACAATTGCCCCGCCACCACACTGCTCGTACATATATCAGTAGGTTAAATGCTTAAATATATACAGTTAAGTGTTTAAATATATACATCAAAATTAACTAGGTCCCGGAAATTCATCGAGTGTTTTTTGATCAGTTACTTGTAGAGCTATTAAGGTGGCGGGGTTATTGGAGGTATTTGTGAGGGTAAAGAGAGGGTTGGTAATCTCATGAGTTTGTGGTAGATATCATGCTTAGATTGGATGATCAGGTAAAGGTTCCTAATTAAAGGTTTGCATGCTAATAAACACACACACACACACACACACACACACACACACACACACACACACACACACACACACACACACACACACAGAATATCTAATGATCCTACCTCCCACCATTCCCTCCACCACGCACACATATATCCACACAACCACACAATTTGCCTCCTTATACAACGAATCGGTCTGACCCCCCAAAAAATATCAATTACGAAGCCACCCGTGTGTTTAGATGTATGTTTTAAGCAAAGGCGAGCCAGGATAACTTAAGAAAGGAAGAATAAGTCATTGATGGACAAAGAAACAGACATTCCCAACGAACGTGTAGTCGATTTAACATTCCATTCAGACGTTTGAAGGATGTGACGTGGGTCCTGCAGTTAAAAGGCGTGTGTTGACGTGTGTGTGTGATTGATCGCGTGTGTGTGCCTGTCCATATTTGCCGAGTTGATTATTCATGTCCAAGGCCGATTTGCAAGTATGAAAGCAACTGCACACATTATTTACATGATTGGGTTCATAGTTAGACTACGTGTTTACAAGGGCTGCTAAGTGCTCGTGTGTAAATAATGTTTTTTTTTTTTAGTCTTCTTATTTCTCTTTTCCCTTTCTTCTCCCCCTCTTCTCGTGAGTGTTTGAGAGTTTGTGGATGTGTTTGTTTCGAGTATCTGATGTATCTTGATGATTTCATCTTTACCTGTTGGTGGTACTGGGCAAAACCTTTTTTATTTGTCTGTGTGTGTGTTTTGAGGGTGTTTGTAGGGTGTTTTTTGTTAGTGTTTAGTGAGTTTAGGGAGGTGTTTTGATGGTTTTGGTTTAGGTGTGTGTGTGTGTGTGTGTGTGTGTGTGTGTGTGTGTGTGTGTGTGTTTGCCAGGTGACTGTAGAGATTAGGTGAGTTTGAGACATGCCAGGGAGGTTTGAGGAAGCACCATCAAGCAGACAGCGATGTGTTTGGTCACCGCTGTCATTACCATAAGCCAATACCCAACGTTTTTCTCTTATATTCTTTCTCCCCTCTGAGCTCACCCGCATCATTCCTGGACCAGCCGCCGCTCAGTGTCCCTCACCTGACCCGCATGTGCTCTAGCCATCCTCCATTATCACTCAGCCTTTCCTCCCTACCTCCCCTCGCTCCCTCCCCATACCCCGATAGTCCACCTCCCTCATCTCACCTGCTCCCCGCCAGCCTCCTTCACCTCACTCCCACTTTCCCCACACTCCATCCATCTGTACCTCTTCCTCCACCTGCCCTTTATAACCTCCACATGCCTTAATTCTCCTCGGAAATGCCCTCCACCACCTGCCAACAGCCATCCTTGTTCCCGGCGCCAGCATCCACTTACCACCACTCTCTCCCGCCCGTCACTCCCCACCTCCGCTACCCCCAGTGACGAGGCCCTTCCCACCCGCTCCCACCTGCCACCACCTATTAGTATTCCCCGCCGCTGAAGGGGAGCCGCTCCCTGTGGTGGCCGCGGTGAGGCGAAGGAGGAGCGAGGTGCCGCCGGACCACACGTCGCCAATATTCATCATCATTAATGAGCACGTCCTCGCCTCTCGCGGTGCGCACCAGGTCCTCTCCAGTCTCCCCTCCCTCCCTTCCTCGTCATGTTTTCTCCTATACATTTTCTGCGGTTGACCTCATCGGGTTGTCTTGACCTCTCCTCCCGAGTTTGTGTTTGTTTTCTTTTCACTCTCCGTCCATTTCTTTTTCATTTTATATTGATTTTGGGTTCGTCGTATCCTTATTTACATGTTCCAGTGCTCAGCTGCATTTGTTTATGGATTCTCTCTCTCTCTCTCTCTCTCTCTCTCTCTCTCTCTCTCTCTCTCTCTCTCTCTCTCTCTCTCTCTCTCTCTCTCTCTCTCCATAATATAATAATCTGCTGGTTAGATTGGTGAAAACTTTATTCCTTTAACTTTCATTAGATCCTCGTTATTCACTCACAGACGTCAGCGTGCTTTTATTTACTAGCCACGCGTTGATACCACACTATCTCTCTATCAGGCCCTCCAGATCACTTTTCCGTGTTGTGACGCTACCTCTTCTCCAAGTGCGTCGCGGAAATTCTTTGGCCTCCCGGACACAACACATGCATGGAAATCGCTCTCTCATCTCTATTTTGATATTTCCCGAGAAGAATGATATTTCCCTTTACATGTGATGCGTGTTGTTCTTTTCACTGTGTGTGTGTGTGTGTGTGTGTGTGTGTGTGTGTGTGTGTGTGTGTGTGTGTGTGTGTGTGTTGTGCTTTGTTGTATAAAGTTTCAGTTTAACTCTTTTATAATGCCACGTAGATTTTAGTTCAATAGTTAGTTGTGTTATTAATTACTTTTTTTTCTAAGGACGTTTAAGATTCTAATGTCAGTGCTTTTCGATTATGATTTTTGGCCAGCCTCTTATTGACGTCATGAGTAACAAATGTGACCTTGTGTGTGTGTGTGTGTGTGTGTGTGTGTGTGTGTGTGTGTGTATGTGTGTGTGTTGACGTGACTGTAATAGAAACAGTAGTAGTAACAGTGGTGATAATAGTAGTAGTGGTGCTATTATTTTTATTATTATTATTATTATTATTATTATTATTATTATTATTATTATTATTATTATTATTATTATTGGTATTATTATTATTATTATTATTATTATTATTATTATTATTATTATTATTATTATTATTATTATTATTTTTATTATTATTATTATTAATATTATTATTATTATTATTATTATTAGTAGTAGTAGTAGTAGTAGCAGCAGCAGCAGCAGCAGCAGCAGCAGCAGCAGCAACAACAGCAGTGGTTACCTGTTCTGTTAATCAGTTTACAATAAGATACGGGATGCTAATCAAGCGCACATACAACTCATTCACTACGTACTTTTGAAATCGTACTTATGAATGCACTTACTTATCCTTATCAAACTTACTACTGTGTCTGCGCGTGTATCCATGGCAGAGAGAGAGAGAGAGAGAGAGAGAGAGAGAGAGAGAGAGAGAGAGAGAGAGAGAGAGAGAGAGAGAGAGAGAGAGAGAGAGAGAGAGAGAACGTGTGTGTATCTAAGGTCCAGTGTATATGTGCATGCGTGTATGTGCATATGCGTGTGTGTATAAGCTCCAGTGTGAGTGAGCATCATCGCGTGTGACATTGCTCCTGTGTTTGGTCTGGGCTCTCGTACCGTCGCATTACTTTCACAGGCTGTCATGTAGCGGCGGACGGGTGTGCTGACTCGATTACCGGGGATGGAATGGGGTCGTGATAAGTGTGTATAAGGCGGCGGTCACTGTGAGGACGTCATGAGGCAGCTGTGCGGCGAAGGAGATACGATCCTACATCACGAAGCTCATCCCGACGATGCTTCCTCTCTCCCTCGCAGCATTCCCATCACCCCTCCCATTATACCTTAGCCACCAACATCCTCCCCCCTTCCATTGCTCTCTCTCTCTCTCTCTCTCTCTCTCTCTCTCTCTCTCTCTCTCTCTCTCTTCTCTCTCTCTCTCTCTCTCTCTCTCTCTCTCTCTCTTTCCGTGGCCTCTCATCACCTAAGCAAACAACACGTAGTTCTCACACGTCGGCGATTTATCTTAGTACGTAATGATTTATTGATAATGTACCGTGCGAGAATTAATTACATTGTAACAAACGAGTGGTGATAGTAACTGTAGTGGTGGTGGTGGTAGAAGTGGGTATTTTTTGTCTTCTAAGTGCCTGTGGTCTGTGCACCCGACACACTGTTCCTCCGTGGATGTCTTTGATGGACTTTTAAGTGGACGAGAAACAGAACTGCGAAGATGATAAGGGCAAGAAACAGACGTCAAAGAACAACACGTCATGGTTGCTCTGTCGAGATTGCCCAGAAGCAGCTCCCACCGAGGCCATAAGGGCGGGGATGTCCTCGGCCACTGCAGTGCGGGAGTGTGCCGGCTCCCTCCTTGCTAGTCTTGCACGCTTGTAGTTCCTGATTGATGTGAAGCCAGAGAAATGTTCAAACCAGATTTACTCGTAATAAAATGTCGAGCCGATCGCTGTTGACAAGTGACATTGTGTTTTTGTCCAGTTGTAGAGACAACGTGTCTTTTGGAGGCAGAACGATAACGGAGCTGAAGGTGAGCTGTACCATGGACAACACCCGAAAATAAAAGGGTCGACAGGAATATTGGATCGAGGACGAGGGCCGAGCAAATCCTTGTCATTAGTCCTCGTCTGTTTAGCACGTTTTAGTTTCTTTGTTAGACGCTTCAGCAGTTTTCTTTCATGATGCGCAGCAGTCTTTGCCCACAGGTCTGCCGGGCTAGCACGCAGCACCTCTGGGGCCACGCAGGGCTGGGTGGGGCCACCTCCCGTCGCTAGACAAATGGCGAGGACTGAACGCAGAGCCAGCACGCCTTCATAGTGCTCTCCCTTCACCGCCTCGTGGCTATTTGAGGAACTGGGGACCTACTTCACCACAAATTGCCACATTACTGAAGACTTATTAACACAAAATACTTTCTTTCTGCTATATTGTTGGTTCATTGCGGCATTATGCATAGATGCGCACTAGTACGAACACAAACACAAATATACACACCTACACACACACACACACACACACACACACACACACACACCCCCACACGCACATACACACACACACACACACACACACACACACACACACACACACACACACACACACACACACACACACACACACACACACACACACACACACACTCAAAGTTAACCCTGATAAGCCCAGACCAAGAAGGCCTCATCGTTGATTCAGCCTCTCACTTTGTGCTCAATTAAAAGGGGCTATACTTGTCATTTCGTGGGTTGCACTCTAGCGTGAATTACAGCTTCATCACTGAGAAAAAAAAGTACTTTTAAATCTTCTCTAACTACCACCATCATCGCTATCTCTTCGCTTTCATCATCGTTACAGACCTAAAATAAACATGTATTTTGCACCTCTGACCAGAATGCATGTGTTAAAGAGTTCAGACGGAGAACATATGCCTTTACATGCGTGACTGTTTAAATTTATTTTATTTTATTTTATTTTAAGGTCGAATGCATGCTCTTTCAGGAATCACATTCACCTCGGTGCTAAAATAGTAACAGAGCATACTTGTATAACACAATATAACAACTGCGCATGCGTGGATAATCCATTATTTTGATTTACCTTCCAGGCATACAAGTGACTAGACTATTCGTGAGTGACCAGGTGTTCTAACCGACAAGGAATCTAATTTTTTGCTTAATTTTGTGGTGTTAACATTGAGTGTCTGTTATCTGTATGTCAATACCAATTCCACCCTGTTGTAGTGCTATCCGGTTTGAAAATCAAAGAGATAAACACTGATATTTACCATTTTGTTGCCTCCCTAAAGTAATGACAAAACGAAGTGCATGGAGGGAGTTGATTGGCCACGTGCAATCATTGACAATTTCTAGCACCCGAATTGCAAACCACAGACATGGCTACTTGTAACTTTTGTCGAACACAGTTATGAGTAAGAATGTTTTTATGCCCACGTCAGCATAAAAAAGGTATAGAGTGTTTGATAAGAATTGCGTGAGGTTTATTATGGAGATAGGTGTGGGAGAAGGAGACGGGTAGAAAGGCACTGTGTATAAGAGTGGAAGATCATTACCCTACTTTTTCGCTGAAAAAAATCTTGTTTACCATGAACAACGAAGAACGGTAGACTTCGGCATGTCTTCTTATGCTTAAAATATATATATATATATATATATATATATATATATATATATATATATATATATAACTTCTTTTCAGAAGTCTCTGTGGCTCGTTCATCCTTCATCACCAACTTAGATTATAGATAACACTCAAGAAACGAAAGAGTTCAATGATTATAGATTTATTTTCATACGAGTATTTCTAAGATGAACGTGTATAATTGATTAATATTACTTCGTCAGGAGCGATGGGGTAAATAAATGTGTCATAATGAATCCAACTGTACGTACTGTACTACTTGAGCAGGTGTGGTGGTGTGTATGTGGGATCTCACACCAGCAAGGGGTGGTGGGAGGGGCGGTGGTCCAGGCGGGAACGTTGTCCGCTAACATACAAACATCACACGCAGACATGCTGGCTTTACCTCAGTACGTAACTATCTTCGGTTTGTTTATCTACGTACTCGTACGTACCTATTTATATTTTATTGGCACTGTCCCGTGTGTCCGTGCGAACTTTTGTATATTTCTTTTCACCACGTCTTATTTGTTTTGTGCATTTACTTTTTTTTTGTTTTTTTTTTGTACACCCTCATCATTCATCCTTTCTTAGCCAGTCTCAGCAACACCCACACGCGGACACGGACACCTCCATCACCATCACTACCACCGCCTCCACCACCACCGCCATCCCCAGACTGACCCAGTATTCGTCAACGGTTGAGGAATGTAAAGTTTCTTTGTAAAATTTCTCCACAGAATTGAGAGACTATTGACAAGACAAGGAAGGGCCTGGGCATAACTGTGTCTGGTACGCACGCCTTGTCCCGCCCATGGGGGTACGGTCAGTAAATATTGTCAATAACCCACATTCACCTCACATCAAGGGGGTGTGGCGAGCTATCCATGGTCCCTCGCTCTACGCAGGGCCGCTAGATAGATTTGTCCCCAGAGTCGAGACTACGCGATCTGAAAACTGTTTGTCCATTGCGAAAATCATCCCCTCCGCTACGGCCCATTCTGCCCCTTGCATATGTAATCAAGGGTGACTGAACCAGGCAATATTCTGCAGGTAACACCAACCAACCACCGCCTCTGTTGTCTCTTGCTCCTCCTCCTTCCCCC
>CM035194.1:15540601-15543101 GCA_020233015.1 Callinectes sapidus
ACCACTAATAATAAAAAAAATAATGACAGCAATTCACTGATAAAGTAAAATGACTTGAGTCCTCCCACGCTGAAGTATTTCTTTGACCAACAGAAAATGGAAGTCGCGGATAATTGGTGAGAAAAGGATGATTGATAAACGGTACTGAGAGAGAGAGAGAGAGAGAGAGAGAGAGAGAGAGAGAGAGAGAGAGAGAGAGAGAACTGTCACTCGTCTATAAAGTAAATTGGTAAAGATAGATAGATAAATGTGAAAAAGGAGAAGGAATGAGATTAGATAAGACTATAATTAATTGAACAGTAAATAAAGGAAAAATAATAGAATAATAAGAATCTAATAAAGAAAAAAAGAAGAAAATAAGAGATGAAGAAGATATGATAATAAAAAAGTAACAAGGATAAAGAAGAGAAATAAAACATTGATATGATAAAGAAGAAAAGTAAGTAATATGAAGAAAATGAAATAGATAAAGATAGAAAAAAATATGAGAACAAGATAAATAGAAAGAAAAAATATTAGAAAAAAAAAATGTAAAATGATAATGATAATAATAGAGAAATACAAGAAATAACACAATAACAAGAATAACAATAACAATAACAAGAAATGTGATAAAAAGATGGAAAGAATGGAAGAAGAAGAAGAAGAAGAAGAAGAAGAGGAAGAAGAAGAAAGGGTAACATAAGAGGAGGCGCTGAAGAAGACAAGGCTATAACATTTCCTCCGTTTCTCTTTGTAATGGAGGGAAAGTTTTCTCCAATCTTCCCTCCTGTCATCCTTTTCCTCCCTTCATCCCTCTCTTCCTGTCCGCTTCCCTTTATTTTCTCTCCCTTTCTCTCTCTTCTCTCTCCATTGTTTGTTCTCTCTATCTCTCCCTCGATTTGAAATGCACTTCCTTCCTTCTCTCTCTCTCTCTCTCTCTCTCTCTCTCTCTCTCTCTCTCTCTCTCTCTCTCTCTCTCTCTCTCTCTCTCCTTCCCACTGTTCTGTTTTCGTCCACTACATTTTATTTTACTTCTTCTCCATTCTTTCACACTCCTGCTATCACTGTCTCCTCCACCCATCCTTAGTTATTTTCTCCGTCTCTCTTCTTTGTCTTCTTTACACCTCCTCACTTTCCCTTCACCCTTTCCCTCAACCCTGCCCCCCCCTCCTCCGTCTCTCTCTCTCTCTCTCTCTCTCTCTCTCTCTCTCTCTCTCTCTCTCTCTCTCTCTCTCTCTCTCTATGTCTCTCTCTCTCACTGACTGTTTATCCTTACCAAGATGATCCTCTCTCCCTCCTCTCGCTCTCTCTCTCTCTCTCTCTCTCTCTCTCTCTCTCTCTCTCTCTCTCTCTCTCTCTCTCTCTCTCTCTCTCTCTCTCTCTCTTACACACATGGACGCGTATCTCAGTCGGGTCACAGCGGAGAGGAGGTTCCAAGCGTCGGCGGTAGAGGGAGTTGTCCTGTCCTGCCTGGTGACCTGGGTACCGCTGCTCGCTGGCTACACACGCTTAGATATTCCAGGTTGACATCACCGCCGCCTCCGCCTCCTCTACCTCTCGGCGGCGGTCGTTCGTCATATTACCGCTAGTGTTGAGGGCTTTCTGGAGTGTCTTGCTGGCCTCACCCTTCGTCCCGTTCGGTTTCTCTCAGCCGGCGGGTCTCCGTAAGGAAGATGTATTGGTCGTGTTTTGTTTATTCAAGCCACCTGTTGTCGCCGCCGTCCTGTAATCTTATATTATAAAATTTTGGGGGAACCGTAAGGGAAAAATAAAAATGAATATCAGATCGTTCAGGGTTGGAGGTGGTGCTTATTTGATTTTCTTTGTTCTTGATTCCCTTTTTGAAGGTTTGGATGTTTCCCCGTGTCTCGAATCTCCCAGCATCAATCGTGCGGGACGGAGGGAGGGAGGGAGGGAGGGGAGTAAAGCATTGCGGGATATATACAGGTGCTTGTCTTCGGTGTCGTGGTGATAACCCCAGAGAGGCGGTCGTGGCTTATCTGGGGCCCGTCGTTCGAGGCAACATCATTAATAGTCGTTTGGAGAGTCAAGGTCACTGGAATTACGAGACAGACGTGTGGGGTGAGGTTGGGGGGGGGGTACAGGTTGCTCCCTTTTGTTACCATCCCTCGACCCTCACTCTTTTCTCCTCCGCCCTCTCAGCTCCAAGACTCGTTATGAATTACTTTCTATTGGTCTTGTTTCTCTTTCTCTTCCTCCTCCTCTTTTATGTCGTTGTTTTTGCCCTTTTCATCCTCCTCTCTGTCATTGTTTTCGATGTCGTTTTCCTTTTCTTCCTCACTAGTCGTTCTTTTCCTCTTTTTCCTCGCCAGTGTCGTTGTCTTTCCTCCTCCTCCTCTTTCTCCTCACTCGAAATAATGGTTACAAGATTATAAGCAAGCGTTTCTGATCAGATGAGACTAAACATTATTTCTTCAATAAATTTTTAAATGTCTAGAACTCTCTCCAAGCACAAGTTGCATGTTGTCGGTACATATAGAATAGAAACTTTTAAACA
>CM035194.1:15548101-15550940 GCA_020233015.1 Callinectes sapidus
GACATTAAACGTTTTATACATATTTCTTTTCTATTTTTTTTATCAACACTCTCCTACAGCAGCAACGTTTACTGGCCTCGTCCCGTGACAGGGTGTTTAAGGCTTAATGAAGATAATGCTCTATTAGATGGCCTTACACTCTCCGTCCCTAAATATTTGCATAAGTGATGATAGGATTATGGAGGCAAGATTGAACCGACCTTTTCTTCCATGGACGACCAATAAATTCGTGCTTATGGTCAAGGCTGCCAGTGAGCATGTGAGGGACTGTCGCTCACTCGGGATGTTTGGTGGTGATGGTGGTGCTGCTGCTAAGAATAGTGTGTGTGTGTGTGTGTGTGTGTGTGTGTGTGTGTGTGTGTGTGTGTGTGTGTGTGTGTGTGTGTGCATCTGCTTGTCTGTATCTATTTTTTCTTCTTTTCTTTTTTTGGTATGATTGTGATGTCGCTGTATAAAAAAAATATTATCCATTGTTCTGTCGCTTTTTGTGATAACTACTCACTGTGTATTTATATTCAGATGCACACCTCGTAAAAACATTCCTGCTAGTTCTGTGTCCCTTCATTATTTGGTCTTGGTGAACTGTATCGATAATTTCTTAAACCAACAACTTTTGCATGAACTTAATAAGAGTTCAACCTTTTACCTTATCCTCAATAACCAGTTTTATTGTAAAGTGTGTTCACCTCTGACTGCTCCACCGCATACCAGACGAGGGCTTTGAATTACATATTTTTAGGATAGATCCTTTTTTTTTTTTTTCTTGTGTGTGTGTGTGTGTGTGTGTGTGTGTGTGTGTGTGTGTGTGTGTGTGTGTGTGTGTACTTATGTGTGGTCAGTTTGAGAGCACTTACTTTTCATGCTCTAAATAAATGGAAAATGGTCAACAAAAAAGGAGGAAACAGAATTACACACACACACACACACACACACACGCATATATATTATATATATATCTATATATATATTATATATATATATATATATATATATATATAGATCTAAGATATCTAATATATATATATATTAGTATCGATAATATATCTACACACCCCACACACACCCAACACACACACACACACACACACACACACACACACACACACACACACACACACACACACACAGCTCTTAACGCAAAATACTTTTGAGGAATAAGAGGAAGACAGGTATTGTAAATTTATAGACGTTGCTTTACGAATGTGACAGATATGCAGTTGAAATGGACATTAAGGTCTTGCATGCAGTAATACAATGGCAACTACTAAAACACATGTGCGATTCGAGTACGTGGTTGCAGGACACGTGTAAAATGTGAGACTGGTTCCATGAGGCACTTGTGTGTTCCTCCGCCACCTGTGACATGACTCACTGATGCACATGTGTGGAGGACGCCGGTTACTTTCATACATCTGTGGGGGCGTTGTATGATATGAGACATTCGTTTTTCCGATAATCAGGATTACAGTGATCATTCTAATGTCAAAATACCCGAGTACTCTGAGCGGCGTTGTGTGGGTGGGGAACAACTGCATATATATATATATATATATATATATATATATATATATATATATTGTTCCTCATGTTATTTTGTCTAGTGTCACTTGTGGCCAGATAGGAATGCATTTTTTTTTCTATTTATGTCCGGAAACGGTGCAAAAAAAAAAAAAAAAAAAAATGTTGCCACCACCTAAATGTTTAATGCTACAAGTCTCAGAAGTGCTGTGTTGTAGTGGCTATGCACTAGAATAAGGAACGAGGAAACGATCGATTGTTGCACGAGGCAGTGGCTATCACAAGTGTTTGTCCTGCAGCACAGGTGCAAGTAGAGCTCTGCGGCTGTCCTCACACTTCCTTGTGGCTCATTTTTCTGTATCATCATACCCCCCCCCCCCCTCTCTCTCTCTCTCTCTCTCTCTCTCTCTCTCTCTCTCTCTCTCTCTCTCTCTCTCTCTCTCTCTCTCTCTCTCTCTCTCTCTCTCTCTCTCTCTCTCTCAGTAATACACGCACGCACGCACGCACATACAATCGGGAAAGCATTGGTTCGACTCCCGGGTCAGGTTGGAAGTCATTTGGGCAAGCCTTCTATTCAAGTGTGTCGCCCCTGTACACCTAGCAGTGATTAGGTACGTGGTATGAGTCGGAAGTTGTGATCAGCTGCAGGGTAGGAGAAATAAACTCCGAATAAAAATGTACGGTGTGGCCTGATCACCCCGGGGCCTAGACCACTGGGCTTGTTGGCACTATCTAGCAGCCACGCATCAGTTGTCAGATGCGACTGGGTAGAATTAAGGTGTGTGACTGTTAGTACATAAGGATCTGTATGTTAACCTGTAGAATTTCAGCCGAAAATTGTAAGCTGCATTCAAATAAACCGTCTATTATTATTATTATTATTATTATTATTATTATTATTATTATTATTATTATTATTATTATTATTATTATTATTATTATCAATATTATCATTACACACACATACACACACACACACACCCACACACACACACACACACACACTTATTATGAAAGGTGTTTTCATTCATATATTGGTATCAACATTCAAACTGATAAGATAATCATACACTTTTGATTATATTTTTTTCATTGTTTACAGTGTTCGTTCGTAAGTTGTTTAAATGTTCTTTTCTAACCCTTCCGTGTGTTTCTCTCCCCTTCTCACTCTCTATATTGTTTCTTGCAATCCTTCTTTGCTCGTCCCTTAGTGTCTCTCTATCTTCTTTTCATCGTTTCAGCCTTCCTAATTCGCTTATCGTACAGGTCTGGTCCGAGAGAGAGAGAGAGAGAGAGAGAGAGAGAGAGAGAGAGAGAGAGA
>CM035194.1:15551429-15553929 GCA_020233015.1 Callinectes sapidus
GAGAGAGAGAGAGAGAGAGAGAGAGAGAGAGAGAGTGTGTGTGTGTGTGCAACTGTTCAAACATATAGACAACAGCGTTTTATGTTGTCCTTGACCAGCTTTCCCCTCTCTTACACAGGCCGATTTATTACCACACAATAACTTCTCTATCCATCTACTATACCAGCCCAAAAGACTTAAAATCAAGCCGAATCAAGGGAGATAAACCCGTATAGGAACGGTGAAGAGACACGGGCGTCACTCCTCATGGCTCCAGTTCCCTTACTTAACAATGTAATGCGACAATCACGGTGACATGTAGATCGCCAGACACTCCTTTTCTTCTGTGGTATGTTATCTAACTTTCCCTTCGTGTTGTGGCCGGCAGGTGCTCCAGAGAGAGAGAGAGAGAGAGAGAGAGAGAGAGAGAGAGAGGAGAGGAGAGGAGAGGAGAGGAGAGGAGAGGGGTGGGTGTGTGGGTGGAGAGGAGCTAGTTGGCCGCACCTTGCACCTTTATACAGAGGCGCGACGGTCCAGGGTGGCAGTGTGCAAGGTGGGGATGTGTCTTACATGCTTAACTTAGAGAGGGACGTGGTTCAGCTGAAGTCCTTGGATCCTGCTTGCGTGGAAGAAGAGCTTAGAGAGAGAGAAGGGGGGGGGGGGGGAGCGGGGGGGAGGGACAAAGAATGAGAGAGAGTGGGTGTAGGAGAGATCTAGGAAGGAGAAATATCATAGTGAAGAATGCAAAGTAGAGGATATAGACAAAAGCAATGTTGAATAGATGAATTTTAAGAATATATGAGATGTATATAACGAGATAAATCCAGGATGGGTGGGAATAAAAGTACGGTTTTTGTGCGTGAAAGGCATAGTAAGCATATTTTTATTCTGTCAAGGGGCAAAGGGCGAAGATATGGGAGACGGATTAAAAGAGCAGGAGGGAGCAAAAAAAAAACACTGCTAAGCGTGAGGAAAATAAGAAAAAATAAAAGGTACAAAAGAGGAAGGGTTTAAGGTAAAGGTATGAGCCAGTGACGAATACCAAGGAAAAGGAGAAAAAAAATGTAAGATGAACTATCACGTACGACCATGAAAAAAAAGGAAAATTGAATAAATGCGTAAAAATGTCCATTGACTTACACGACGAAAATAATAAAAGAAAATGATGTAAAAAGAGAGAGGGAAAAAAAAAAACAAGTAGAAAAAACAATTTAATGAAGGGTATGGAAGACGGATTAAGGGTAACAAATGGAAAAGAGAAAATGAATTAAAGTGTTGAAGAAAGAAAGATAAAACTGACATTATAAGGAAGAATATGAAGCGAAATTAAGAGTAAAGTATGCAAGAATAAAAAAAAAAAAAATAAAAAACAGGACCCAACACTGAAGGACAAAAAAAGTAAGAAGAAAAGGTAAAAAGTGGGAAAGAGAAAATAAATCAAAGTAATGAAGAAAAAACAAACTTAAAACTGATATTGTAGGGAAACATATGAAAGAGAATTAAAAGTAAAATATGTGAGAACAGAACATCCAAGACGGACACAAAAGTAAGAAAAAAGTAAAAAATGGGAAAGAAGAAAATAAACTAAAGTAAAGAAGAAAGAAACATAAAATAGACATTGTAGGGAAACATATGAAAGAGAATTAAAAAGTAAAGTATGTGATAATAGAAGAACACCCAAGACCCGACACTGACGGACACAAAAATAAGAAGAAAAAAAAAAAAGAAGAGGAAAATAGAATAAATAAAAGTGTCCATCATGCGCTTCAAGCCGATAATTCTGCATCGTAAAATACTTGAAGTTACTGGACACGCCCTGATCTCGTACACGGCCAATACACTTTACTATGCATGATGGAGTCCGTTGGGGAGATTGTACACTTTAAGGACGCTTTTAAGTTAATTTATAGTGAGAAGTGATTGCTCGCTTCACGCCAGTTTAAAGTTTGTAGTGCAGAAATGCCATAGTATTTCACCGCTAACAACTAAAGGCACAAAAAAAAAGAAGGAAAGAGGGAGAAAAACAAGAGCAGCTTTGTTTCACCCACAGCAACCAAAAGAGAGAAAAGATAAAAAAAAGGTGAGAAAAAATCCAGGGCAGCATTATTTCACTGATATCAACCAAAGGGGAAAAAGGTAAGAAGGAAGAAAGAGAGAGTGAGAAAAAATCGCAGCATTATTTCATAGACGAACACCCAAATGAATAAAAAGAAAAGAATAAGAAGAGGGAAAAAATAACAGGGGCATGTCAGATGAAAAGGTAGAGAGAGAGAGAGAGGGAGGGAGAGAGCGAGGAAAAGAAAAGAACTTCGTGTTAACCACTTGCACCATATCCATTTCAATTAAGGTAACACTGAAACAAACCTAGCAACGTACCTTTCCTTTACGAAAAGCAAAGCAAAAAGCACACGCCTTTACACCGCCGAAAAAAAGGTAAAAACACTTATACACACACAGACAATCAACCCACTAAATAGCAGCGCTCCTATTTCCTTCAAGGTAACAACGCTAAGATACCTAG
>CM035194.1:15558929-15565621 GCA_020233015.1 Callinectes sapidus
CTGTTCGAGCTCTGTCTGCCCTCAGCCATTATCTTCAAAGCTCCGGGTCGCCGCAAATTGAGGGTCTCGAGGGATGACAGAGTGAAGCCACAAAGACGTAAAGGACGAGGTAATTGCAAAGATAAAATCCCGAGTCTTCATTCCTTTAAATCGGCAGCAAAACACTATATTGGTCTCCAGGGAAGGCGGGGAAGGGATCGCTGACTCAGCAACACCAGTAATTGTTCCGTTTTCTTCCGTATTAGTCATGAGCTCTTATTTTTTGCTTGCCTATCGGTGAAAGGACAGCCGGTGGACGATAAGGTCACCTTGTGCTGTGAACTATGAGAGTAACCTCATTCCCACACATTAATTGAGAAGAGGTGCTCCATTACGAAACGTTTTCAATTAATTTAAAACTCATTTCGATTTACTTTTTTTGTGGTATGATATTTTCTCCCTGGTCTGATATAATCATTTTGTCCAATACTGATTTATCCTTGTATGTTTTGGCCTAGTTAATGAGTTTTAATTACCATTTTACTTTTCCTTTGTTTATAAAGAACTATCATCCACAGGACTTCAATTACTATTGTGGTATTACGTTTCCGCCAAGGTTTACACTTCTTTTTTCTCATTATAAAAAAATTATCAAAGAATTATCGTTATTATGAACCAACACTTCTTGTCCTCCCGTGCTGCTGCTTTGCGTCGTCCACAGAATTTGGAAAAGCGAGACAGAAACGCCCTTTCTGTTTCGCAGTCAATTTCCTTCCTCTCCTCCTCTCCTCTTTTCTCTCTCCTCTGTCCTCTCTTTTCTTCTCTCTGCCCTCTCTTTTCTCCTCTCTCTCTCTCTCTCTCTCTCTCTCTCTCTCTCTCTCTCTCTCTCTCTCTCTCTCTCTCTCTCTCTCTCTCTCTCTCTCTCTCTCTCTCATCTCAGCGTTTTGACCTTCATGTCATCGTCTGCTTTATGACTCAGATACTTACTGTTTGCTTTTTTTTTCCGAAGGTGCATAGATATTTGATACACCAACATATCTACCACGTATGTGTGTGTGTGTGTGTGTGTGTGTGTGTGTGTGTGTGTGTGTGTGTGTGTGCGTGTGTGTGTGTGCACTCTTCTTTTTTCATTTAATCTAATTATTTTTTTTCTTAACCAGAGAACAAAGGTCCTCCCTCTCACATCTGCTCCAGCCCCGCTCCTCGCCGTCTCTAAGTAACACACCTTCCTCCTCACCAAGTTCTCTCCCTGCTGCACCTGCTTCCCTTTGTGTTACCTTTGATTTTCACTCCTTCATTTTTTTTTACTACATTGATGGACCTGAAGGCGCTCTGAACAACGAATGAACTAAAATTGAGGTTCGTGCTCATTTATGCTAAACTCTACTTAAGTATAGTTTCTAAATTCAAACGAATATTTGTACCGATAACATATTGCTTGAATGATTATTTACAAGGCTTCGTACTTACTTTCCTTTTCCTTCACTAATTCTTTCAAACTCTAACAAATGTATTTCTAAAATCACTCGTTGGCTTGGGTCGCTCTTCTTAAAATTTGTTTATATATCTTCCATGTAGCATTAGCGCCTGTTGCTGCTCCCTGTAACGCCTGCTTTTTGTAGTAAGGTTGCGTGACGTGATGGGTGGACGTGCTCGACATCATGCGCTCCAGATCTTGGACGTGCTGGGGTGGTCCTGTGTTCCCGCGTGGCAAGAAACAATTTGAACGCAAAGCGGCCCACTATCTCTTGTGGTCTGAGCGATGCTTCTTATTGCTTCCTATCACGTTTTTTTTTTAATCCCCAAAAGCAATAATAACAGGAAAAGTTGCAGTCTCGTCTGTTTTTCAGGTAACTGAAACCCATTCCATCAAAATAGCTGTGAACCAGTTATAAATGTTCGGTTTGTAGTCATACTTTCTAATGTCCTTTTCGTGATCAACTTATCGTTTTACCATTTGGAATTATTTCTTTACTTCAATGCAAGATACTAATAATATGATAATTTACTTATAAATAAAGATTAGAAAATATAAAAGAAAAAAAGGAAACACTTATAAATTTTATATAAACTCTGTATCAATATTTTTCTTCCATTTTTTATGGTTGAGATTTAAGACACGTTATGTATAGGTTGATTTATGTTTTCGCATTTACAGCAACGTTAAATAGAACCATAGTTCCCTTTTAAGCCAAATTTATGAAGTGAAAATCCAAACTTTTTAAATTGAAATTAGCTTTCCACATCAATATTTTCATTTTTTTTAGGGTCCAAGACTTACGCAGTTTAGAGAAAAATGTTTTAATAGAAAAAAAAACCCAGCTGAATACCAATGAAGAAAACGGATTTAAAGAAAATCTGATGCGTTTATATGCATACTAAATTTTTTTTCGTGTTCAAACTGCAGTTGCATAGATATGATACTGCATAATCATATCTTCTTGATGATATGGTGATATATCATAAAGTACCACAGGGTTTGATGCTGGACAGTGCAGGGCAATGTCTTCAGACTCACCCTAACACTACATACCATCTCTCAGGCAACTCATCTCTGCGTAATTTTCAACCGGAAGTCACAAAAGTTTGCAAATGAAAAAAAAGGCTCACTTTTTTTCCTTTTGGGTTCACGCACAGGGAATGAATGTCTCCCGCATGTCCGATGGCTGCTCTCCAAAAAACGGATACTGCATTCCTCTTTCTCCCCGTCTGTCCTCACGCGACTCTCCCCGTTATTAGAGGGCACGCAGGGTGCTCATTGGTGTAGGGGTGAGGGTGTGAAGTCTGCCGCGTGAGGTGCGTCTCAGCGGACAAGGGAAGGGGGGAAAGGTGGGCTGGCGGGTGAGTGGCTGGACAGTGATGGGTGTAATGACAGTCTGGGAGTCATCATCCGTGGCCAGAGTCTTGACCACTACCCGCTCCTGCACGTCTCTCACGTTCTTGACTTACCACCACGGTTACACTTATTCCACTCACATCCCGGCGTTCAGCCACTCCGCAACCACTACATGCATTACACAGCCTCTGCCACCACAGCGCATCTCATGACGTGCTGTATCCGACGTGTAAAATGACTGGTCCTCGTAGCACACCACATCCCACACCACACCACGGCACACCACACTGCACCGCCGAATATTGCAAAACACCGCAAAATGTTCGTCCTCCTTCAAAAATACATAAAAAAAAACAATTATTTTTTTCAATCTAGTGTTCTGTCATAAGTTACCTAAGTTTACCTTTGTGATTTGGTTCTAATTTAGTGGGAGGGCACAGAAAAATATTACACACATTGTAAAGAATCAGAGAGAGAGAGAGAGAGAGAGAGAGAGAGAGAGAGAGAGAGAGAGAGAGAGAGAGAGAGAGAGAGAGAGAGAGAGAGAGAGAGAGAGGAGCGTCACGTGAGTGGACATCGTGGCGCTAAACAAGGCAGTGCGTCACCAATGTTCAATCCCACGCATTCTAACGCAACAACAGACGCAGCGCCGGAAAATTAAAATCTCTGCACTGTATCGTTCTGCTGTGACGCGGTGGTTGTTGAGTGTCGAGCCATGTGTGTGTGTGTGTGTGTGTGTGTGTGTGTGTGTGGGTGTGTGTGTGTGTGTGTGTGTGTGTGTGGGTGTGCAGGTTTTCAATTTTTTTTTTAGGTGATTTGCAAGTCTAGGTCAAAAAACATTCACGATTTCCTACTTACGTACTTTATAATACAATTGGCGTCGTGTTGCAGTAGTTGTTTGCTCGAGTACCCATGCTGTTTACCTGGGCTTGTTTCGTTCCCTGGCAACTCACCCTTTTCAGCAGGTCAAGTCGTGATTTGAAACGGATTCTTTTGACCTTTATGATGTGGCAGCCTTTTATAGTGGTGTGGGGCCTCCAGTAGAGTGTGCTCACAGCCCAGCACAACACCACAGTCTACCAGAAGCTGCTCCTGGCGTCCTGTGACTGGTCTCACCACGCCAACCTCAGCAGGGAGGCGCTTGGCTTCCAGAGTGACTTTTCCCTTCCGTGTCTCGTCCGTCATCATCCCTTTTGAAGAGGTCCGCCATGTTTCGGTGATTCCTTGTGGTCGCAGCGCCCCTCAAGGCTGCAAAGAAAGCCGAGTGAGATCGGTGGCGCGGAAAATGAGTTGCATGGCTAGTGTTAGCTGGCCTCCCCGCAGTGGCCCTCAACCAACTTCGACGGCATCTCACGGTGGACGATCTTTTAAACCAGAATCCCAAGTGCGAGGTGGTGATCACTTGAGTCTCAAATGTTTTTGCATTATACTGGCCATCCCTACTTAATCTAGTGTAATTATGTATCTTCTGTTTTGAAGAGGAGGCCTGCATGGCGTCTACAGGGAAGTTTTGAATAAGTGGCGCTAGCTTTCAAGGAAAAAATATTGGTTAGTTGTGCTCTAGACCCATAAGGTCTTAAAAGATTGCAATGGCATTCTAATTAATTAAGTGATAACATGGATGTTGCGGCATACGTATGTTTCTATTTTTTGTCTTGCTTCAGAAAATGCCCAATTAATTAGTTATTTGAATGTGTTATGAAATTATTGGTAAAACAGCCACAATTATGCATTGAAAGTAGATTGTTTCAGGTTTCAAGAAGCTCAGAATTTGTTTAAATTTTCCAGGAATCACTTGTGCTTGGCAAGGATCAAGGCATGTTTTTAACAAGTCTGTCATGTACACTGCAGAGTGTTTCTTCTTTTTTCCATTTTTTACCACCATATTTTCTTGAGTGATGATTTCAAAAAAAAAATTTGTCGGCGTCATTTGCATGCCACTGATATTCATTGAATTTATTGTCTTTTATAATTTTCATTCACATATTTTAAAGCATTCAATTAGTTTCTTATGGTGTGTTTGTGGAGTGAATACTATATTTGATAGCAACATTCATGTCTGAGGAAGAAAAAGAAAAGATTATATTTGCATTGCATTATAAAGCCTCTAATTATCTCTCATATGTAGATGAAGGTAAAATAATTAGGATGGAGCAACGCACTCCGCCTCGGGTGTAACAGAACTCATGCAGGTCGGCAGAATGTACTTTTACGCTCGGATGGAACTGATTTAGTATGGCCATCATTAGGCTAACTATAATTCCAAATTTGCCGCAGAACTACAACATGGGCACGTGTTATAACTCCCCTGCAATATTAACAAACATCTGATTGAGCGTCCCCATTGCTCTCCTGATTGCACTCCGCGCCTCGTCCCCTTCATTAATCTGTCACGCTGCACCAATTGCTATGACCATATATCCTCCGCTCCTTCATCTACCAACAGCAATTATTTTCACCCTTCATTCGTCACCACTACCACCACCACCACCACCACCACCCTTTCCCCTCGCTACCCACTCGTCACCACCACCACACCGCCTTCCTTTTGCATCCTCATCACATCCACATACATATCCACCTCATGTTGTCCAATGTTCAGTTTTACCTTCACAATATTCTTACCTTCCCAGCCTGAGGTGCGGTAAATCAGGTCCTGCCCGCCTCGGCGTTCCTCCTCTTAACTCTCCTCCGCGGGCCAGTTTGCACCTCACTTGGCGAGGCACCCCAGGAACGTAACTCATCACCTGACTTTTATTTTGCCGTCGCCTGAGACACTGATGAGGCCCAGACACCCAATAACTCACGGCCTCCCTGTCTGCTGGGCGATCCCACTGATGTAGGTGAGCGACCTCGCGCAGCTCCCCGCAGTGTGCTGGGAAGGTGAACACTGATAGGCTCGCTCGTCCCTATTGGGTTATGGATACCCACGCACGCGACCCACTGCAGCAATCAGCTCCTAAATTTTGCACTTGGTTTGGATGCTTGAATTATGTTTTCACTGTACTTGTCTGTGTTTCTTTTTCCTTTATTGTTGCAAAGAATCGGAAGTATAAGCTTAAAAATGAATGTGCCATTGAAAAAAGTACGTGTATTATTGTAAAAGTTGGAAATAAGGATCCTATGCGTTTCGTGCTTGTACAATTAAGAAATTTTCATGATTCCTGCTGAGACTCGAAAATAGTGGATTTACGAGTAGTACTTACACGCTCAATTAAAAACAATCTCAGCCAACACATGCATGCACAAGATCCGGTCCTTCTTGCAGGTAACAAACAATATAATAGTGGAGGTTAAAGATGAACTGCTCATTAACACAAACAAACATTAAAAGACCCACTGGCAAAGACACATGAATCACTCACAGGCGCAGGCGAGTTTCAGCTGTGCACGTGAGTTAAAATAATTGACAGTATGTATTTAACACTGTTCACTATCATTGCAGCCTCCATCATGCCTCACACGCCGTATAAATTTAAGCATCAGGGAGCGAGCGAACATGCCGGCCAGTATAAAGTTACTTATAATTTGTCCCGAGCAGTGACTGCCTCTCGTAAATATCACAGCAGCAGGGTGGCTTTAGAATGTACAGAGAGAGGCCCGCTCACGCCAGACATTCAGGTGACTCAGTTTACCTTTGAAAGTGTAATGAGTAGAGTGAAGAGCCCCCCGCCTCTATGTCCGCTTCTTTTTATCGCCTTAATGCCATTCAGAACTAGTGTCTTGAGCTTCCCGAGGGACATAGTGGATAATTAATGATTTTCCTTCGTTTCAACACAGGTTCAGGCTTTATCTCTCTCTCTCTCTCTCTCTCTCTCTCTCTCTCTCTCTCTCTCTCTCTCTCTCTCTCTAGCTCTCTCTCTCTCTCTTTCTCTCT
>CM035194.1:15580777-15598519 GCA_020233015.1 Callinectes sapidus
TCTCTCTCTCTCTCTCTCTCTCTCTCTCTCTCTCTCTCTCTCTCTCTCTCTCTCTCTCTCTCTCTCTCTCTCTCTCTCTCTCTCTCTTATTTTCGTCTTCTTCTTTTTACTGACACGATGAAGAGTCAGTGATTTGATGTTTATAGATAATGACTATTGATTAGTAAACATTGTGTCATAATTATAAAACGATTATTTATTATTATTACATGGATCATACATACCATCATATATTATTTATCTCAATAATATTGTGACTTATCCATAGCTCTCGTAGTGTAGTGGTTATCACGTCTGCTTTACACGCAGAAGGTCCCAGGTTCGAGCCCTGGCGGGAGCATTGGTATTCATTTTTTTTTTTTTTTTTTTTTTTTTTTTTTTTGTCCGCATGTCATTTCTAATTCTTTTAAGTTTCAATACTACTCTTTACTTGCCTCACACTTATTTTCCTAAGGGACCAGGAAAAAATTCGTTACTGGAAACGAAGTAATGCCCTTTATCTTATGTTTTACACACTAATTATAATCTCTCCTTGTATTGTCGTTCTATTTGTTAGTGTTTATTCCATTACGTGCGTTTACATTTGAATTCAAGTTTTACTATGAAGTAAACAGTTGAATCCTTATTGATTTCATAAGCAAATTGAAAAATCCGGAAAAAATGTAGAATTCTTCGAAGACTTCAAAGATCGCAAAGAATATTTTTATCTTCACGACGCTTGCTCGCTCACACACACACACACACACACACACACACACACACACACACACACACACACACACACACACACACACACACACACACACACATTCGCCTCACGATCGTGTCCATTTGCAGCACAGCCTGAAACCTTCGCGGGGAAGGAAAAATGCAACACCTCGTTCACAATCATAAAGAAGGCCTTCATTTTATTATCGTGCTGACAGTCGCGCTTTTATGAGTGAGGTGCGTGCATGCCTGACCAGAGCCGGTAATTGGTGCTTGTGCCAGGTCATGCAGGCTGCCTGAGGGAGACAGAGCAAGGTAAGATGGGAAAACGGAGCATAGATAGCATCAGTAAAGGAGAAGAAAGGAGCACAAGAGAAAGACAAGAGCTGGGAAAAGGAAAAGAAAGAAAAGTAGTAAAAAGACCCAACGATTAAAGGACGAGATGAAAGGAACGCGGAAAAAAAGGAAATTTGGTGAAAAAGATAAAAAGAAAAGAAGGTGAGAGGAACACGGTAAGATAAAAGAGAGAGAAGTAGGGCATGAAAACGATATCAGTAGAAGAGAGGAAAGACACCAGGAAACTATTAGAATTAGAAGACAAGAGAGAAAAGAAGAAAATAAAAAAAAGTAGGGGAGAGAGAAGAAAGGAACACAGTGAGAGGAAAAAATGAAGGAAGACTTGAAGGAATATGATGATGGAAACAGCGTGTGAGAAAAAAAGAATAAAAAAACGGTGGAGAATGAAGGAGGAGGAGCGAGGAGAAGCTGAGGTCGTGCTGGTCCAAGTGAGGAACTGATATTAGAAGGAATCATTCAAGCCTCACACAATATTGTTTTTAATTAAATTGTTGCCTCGCCCACCGCGTCACATGCAGACATGCACACATGTCAGAATTTATGGAGTTGTATATTTAGTTGAATAATTTATTACAAGAGAAAATTTATAAAGAAAATGCCTGTATCCTGCGGCCAGTTAGTCCTCTCTGAAAAATTATAAAACCAGTGACAGCGAGAAGATAAATTATTCCAAAGCCTTTCCCTACTAATGAAGTGAACCATCTTTATTACAATAAAGACGTGGCAGAGCAGAGGCCAAAAGGAAATAAAAAGGAAACAAGTGGTGAATAGTGCCGGACAGTCACAGTATGATAACCTCAAATTTATTTAAGCAACGTGCAAGTAAATTGGCCATGCAGGTGAGCCAAGCGGTGCCGGAAGATATTAAAACCAGACAGGTGTGAGACAAAGCCGGGCAAGCAGGAGGTACCAGGTGAGCGTAGGAGCACCAGCTGTCAGGGCGGCGGGTCGCTATTTCTGGGGGCGGGACGAGTGGGCGAAAAGCCGAGGGTGAAGGTGGCGCGGCAGGTGGTGTTGCGAAGGAAAGCGGACTCGCAGACGGTGGGACGGATATTTCAGGCCAACTGGTGGATGTCCAAAGCCGACCAGGTTGTCTGTAGGTGTAGTCGCTCGCTCACTCTGTCTAGCTTCTCCTTTCCTCATGTGTGAGATTGAAAAAAAAAAGAAAGTATTCTAAGGTAGGAATGTTCGTCGGTGTTTCTTATGAGATGGATGTCTCTCTAACATTATGTTTTTAGGTTTTGAATGTTTTTGTTTTTATTTTGCTGATATTAAGGAAAACATCGAGGTTTCAGATTTACCTCCGTTTTTTCATCTGCAATCTTAAGAAATGTTGATATTGCATCACTGATTCTCCGCAACTGCCACATAAAAAAAATTGCAGGTTACTATTTATATAATGAAAAGTGAGAGCAACTATTTGAACCTTTATCTTTGCAGCCATTTTCGCCTTCAAATGTGAAAGGCCTGATGCACATTTTGCCCCTAAATCAGAAGTCACGAGGTGAGGGGAGGCAGCATTTCTCACCTGGACGGGGACGCGAGTGCCGCCTCCTAACGCATCATAGTTCTTGGCAGGCCTCTAGACCGCGGCAGTCCAAAGGCAGAAAATGCAGAAACCACTCTTGACATGCGAGTAGCGGGCAAAAGTAAGATTTTATCATTTATACTTGATGTAATATTTTTGTCACCAATTCGCAGAGATATTTCTGTTCTTTACCATAATTTTCCTTTTTGGTCAATTGAATAAATCTTAAAAACGCTGTCAGTGCTCCAATCACATATATTGACTCTGCTTCATCTCTTTTCTTACTGCCCTCAAATTCTCATACATGTTTCAACGGGCGAGAGGGAGCGAGTAGAATACAGTGAACCCTCTTCTAACTGGTAGAGAGCAAGAAGCATGCTAATCGTATTTTGATGTAAGTACACCATGTAGTTGACGATCCCCACTTGTGTATCATCCCTCTCTCTCTCTCTCTCTCTCTCTCTCTCTCTCTCTCTCTCTCTCTCTCTCTCTCTCTCTCTCTCTCTCTCTCCTGTGCGTCTGCTCATTAGTATAGTCAGGTGTGTCAGTAAGCATCGTGAAAACATACCTCTAATTTCCTCTGTTCTCTATAGATGACTGAACCTTCTCAGTTCCCGAGGTTGGCAGGTAGAGTGGCGCAAACCTGCATGTTCCTGGTTTTACCTGAATGCGTCTGCTGCGGCGTGACGGTGAGGGAAGGGAGGGGGGAGGGGGGGAAGGAAGGACGCGAGGAAGTGCGGGTTGTGGGTGATTAGAGCCCAGTTTATGCCCGTGTCAGAGTAAACACGGGTCATCAAGGCTCTCCCTCAGGTATTAATGGTGACGGGAATATGCTCAGCGACGGAGGGCACGCAGATGTCGGCGCGCTGGCTCGTAAACCCACAAACGTCTTCATGGCAAAACACACTTACGCGCGCACTTACACACACACACACACACACACACACACACACACACACACACACACACACACACACACACACACACACACACACACACACACACACACACACACACACACACACACACACATACACACTTGGATGTTTCCTGTTAATTAAATTCCACCAAGGTAAACACCACCCATGAAGATTCATCAATGGAATTCTCATCTCAGAATAAATTCCCTTCTGATAAATTCCTCCCGTCTAAACTATCCAAAACCTAACCTTACTTGTCTAACCTACCTTAGCTAGATCTACCTTACTAGTCTATTACTCTGACCTCACCTAACCTAATTTAACCTAAACTAACCTAACTTAACTCTAAACTACCATAGCATAGTGTAATTCATCACTGGGGTAATAATTTTTAAGGTTAGATATCTTTTAGTTACAATATTCACACATACGCAGCAACAATACAATTTCCCAACAATTTTACAAACTTATTTTCCTCCGTCAACAGTAAAGCAACCAGAATATAAGCAGGCACCTTTCACGTCAACATTTCATTCCCTCAGCAAGTGCCACAACAAACATCCCCAGCGAGCGAGTGTAGGAGGCAGAGGCAGCAGCAACGTGGATAGTGTAGCAAACTAACTTGCTCTCTGACACCACCACAGTTTTCCCGCCTCGCCTGTACCTCGTCAGAAAACGTTGGCATGTGTGTGGATTTAGAACGCAGCGCCCGAGGATCCACTGTTTGTTTGGCCGCGAGAGAGTGACGTGAAAATATTTGTACGTAGTCAAATGAACATCGGGTACCCATGCAGGGAGTCAGTCAGTCAGGCGGTGCGTCAAGATTTCAGCTTTAGTTTGTGGCGAACGTGCGGTGCGCTGGTATGGCTATTATGCCAAGTATAAGGATAGATGGCTAGATAGAGTTGCTGCCAAGACTCATATGCTACCTTTATTTCTTGTCCCGTATGGAGTTAGTGGATGAGGGGAACTATTAGTAATAGTGCATAGTGGTAGTAGTAGTAGTAGTAGTAGTAGTAGTGGTAGAAGTAGTAGTAGTAGTAACAGCAGCAGCAGCAGCAGCAGCAGCAGCAGCAGCAGCAGCAGCAGCAGCAGCAATAGTTGTAGTTGTAGTAATAGTAGTAGTAGTAGCAACAGTAGATATAGAAATTTTCTGCCATAGATATACATGTAAAAAAAAAAAAAGGAAAGTGATATTTTTGTGCACAGATGTGTTGGTGCTGTTAGCGCGTGTGGCAAAGGACACAGGTGTTAGATGAGCGTATGCATGAACATAATTACTATCATATTTAAAGAGATGTGAAGTAAAATTGGTTGGAAAAATATGTTGTATACAGGTCACGCACTTTTCTCGTAATCTTTTTACTACTACTACTACTACTACTACTACTACTACTACTACTACTACTACTACTACTACTACTACTACTACTTTTACAACATAAAAAATAATAAATACTCTTACGCCCCTGCAACACAACAATATATCATATTTTTCAAGGTATCATGAACGCCTCAATCTTCTCTAAAACAAAGAAATTTTTGAGTGCCTAGCCAAAACTTCACACGTATAATTAGGTTCGGAAGGATTGAGGGGGGAGGGGGGGCAGTATACCCAAACACACACACACACACACACACACACACACACACACACACACGTTAACAATTACCACATTGCTATAAGTCAGCACAAGTGGGTCAGGAAGGAGCCGGAGTGACGCCCTGCACAGGTGTTACCCAAGCCACAGGTAAACACGAGGATTGAGTATTAGTATGCATGTTTAGTAAATGTGCCGCGTATCTTACTCTAGATTAGGTACACTGCGGCTCTATGTAAGTACAAATTACCATGTTTATTGGTAGTAAGATGATGTCTTCGTAACCAATACCGATACCATTCAGGTGTAGTTCATAAATGATGCAAAACATTTATAGAATAGACAACTCGGATTTATATTCAAACCTATGTGGGCTATTGACGTATGAACTATCATTAACCTACTGAATTATATAGGGTTTGGTTCTATGCGTTTCGTGGAGATCAATGAATGAGATGGAATCGTAGGCGCGTATTCTGAAACGCTTTGCTCTCTCACCATCACTACTGTTTTAGGGGTGTAATTGAAGATTCTCTTGTTTTTAAGATTACTTTTATGGTTCTGGCGTAGGAATGGCACGATTTTTGCTTCATTGTAAGAAAAAAAAACTATATTGAAAACCAATCTAGTCGTTGGAAAATAGTTATGGTGAGAAAACACGTTGATTAAGAATACGGTCGAGAATGTCTTAGTGGGATGAACGTGTGGGTGCGATACTCGACCAGGCCGCCACGACCCAAGCAAGGCGAGCAGGGACGCGGGGATCTATCTCGGGCGGGGCGCCTGAAGGGTGGGCGGACAACCTGTCATTGGGGTGAAGGTTTGGGCTCTTTTGGTGAGACTGAGAGCACTGAGATATTCTACGGTGATATCCTGCACACGGTTCTTTGAGCTGATCTGTCTTCTTGATCGCAGTGGATGTGGTGGTGGGTGTTTACAGGAGTTATATTGAAGGAAAGAGCAGGTGGGCATACTAGACTTGGTGTTGTGGTGGCGGGGGTTTCTAGAAGCTGAGTCAGAGTGGGGAGTGACTGTGCGTGTAGCGCTGATTGGCAGGCATCTCTGTATGCAAAAAAAGAGACAAATGGTGTGTTTTTGTTTTGGATATTGAATCACTAATGGCTAACTAGATGTGTTTGTGTTGTTGTTCTTAGTGTATACATAGGTTTACTTGGTTTACTTGTGTGTGTGTGTGTGTGTGTGTGTGTGTGTGTGTGTGTGTGTGTGTGTGTGTGTGTTTTACATCAATGTGAAATTATTTTATCGATATGCAATCTGAAGAACACATTTTATCTCTTTTTTCGTGTCGTGTCTGTGCCTCAGTGGTCGAGTTATCCCGTGTATCAAGCAAGCGTCATGACTCTCTTAGTTATGTAGCACCACATCACCTCGCGACACTGAACCAATCATGACAAGAGTGACATGGGAGCGTTTTTCATACATTCTCTCTCTCTCTCTCTCTCTCTCTCTCTCTCTCTCTCTCTCTCTCTCTCTCTCTCTCTCTCTCTCTCTCTCTCTCTCTCGCTCTCTCTCTCTCTGAGCTTAATGCAGCACACTCGTGAGATATTTATCTTATCTCGGCATACGTAGAATCATGAACTGTATTCACATGGGAATATTCCAATAAATTCTTCAAATACTCAGAAGAAAAAAGAAAAAAAAGAAATTTCAAGATTTGTGGTCGATAAATTTTCTAACTTCCTAACTTATTCAGCTAAAGAAATAACCATGAAAGTTTCAAAAGCACGCTTTGTTCCGGAGTATTATAAAGAATCTACACGTATAGACTCCCTCTGTATAAACAAAAAAAATAAAGAATTCCTGGAGATAAGACAGCTAAATGTCAGAGGAAAAAAAATAGTCCCTGGGTGTTGGACATGTCTCCATCACATGCCACATTATCTCCCCTGATACGATGGTTTGAAATGTGTGAGCTTTGCATTGAAGTGTTTGTTGTCCCGTCGATGTGTCTGTGGGTGGACGGCCGCGCCTCAGCCACAGTGTGCGGGGGAAGGGCTAGGGGCGGGCAGGTGTGTAGGTAGGGTCGGGAGAGGAGGGGTCGTATGGAGCATGGGAAGGGCAGAACTGACTTCACTGGGCACATGCTCAATGCTCACCTGCTCACCTGCGTGTGCTCCCTCACCCCGTTTGTTACCTGAGAAACCGAAGACTGGAGTAAGGGACAGGTTGTGTGATTTATATATCCGGGTGATTAAAACCTGTCTAAAAAGCATGATGTTCTTTACTTCTTACGTAATTTCTGTTCATTCTTCTGTTGTTTCTGCAACGTCATTTCCTTGTGTTGACTTCACGAGACGCATTTACAGAAATACCTACCTGTTTTTTTTCTCTTTCTCTTTTTCATTCCTCTTTCTCATATGCATATATCAAGAAAATAGCTTTGCAGATACGCCTAACCACAGACTGCTTTGTTATGCACTTTAAGTTTTACGGAGTTAAATATCATGTTTCTCCTGGCAGAATATATCTCGCTCATCATTGTTATCACCTGCGTGCCAAACAACACTAGATATCATTGGAGCGCGTGTTGTACATTCTCTCCATTCACCGCTGCATTAAATAAGAGTTACGTTTTGGCGATGGAAACGGAATGTGCATGTATAATAGAGATTGTTTTTCTATCTTAGGCTTATCACCAGGTATTTCTTGCCTCACAACCATCTATTACATGATAAAATATAAACAGCTGACCAAAGATAAGTTCCTCTTCCTCAGTTACTTTCATTTTCCTCGTCCTTACCTGGATTTTTGCCTTGGCACTTTCCAGAAGTAGCTAGGAAAGAGTAGTTCAAACAGGTTACGAAGGACCTGGAACTCGTACTGTTTGCTATCCTTTGTACTCCTTTCTTTCCATTTTATTTTTGTCCCTTACTCACGTGTTCTTTGTTTTCCCTTCCTGCCAGTAGCCCCTGGTGCGGCCGTCCCCTTACAGGAAGTCGAGGTGGAACGCATTAAAAGTTTCCTCTCCCCTCAGCAGAGTGTTAAATATTCTAAAACTTCGTCAAGTGGTGATTCGCGTTTCATGTTGCAGCTCCCTTCACCTCCCCAGTCTTCTCTCTCTCCCCCTTCCCTCTTTCCTCTTCCTCTTTCACTCGGCTATTGGCGGCTCTGGTTTGGGATCTCGGCGCGTTATTCCCCAATGTAGATGAGGCAGAGACCGAGACTGCCTTTTTTTCCCCTCCCTCCGTTCCTTACCGTCCATATCGCCGCCACCTCTGCCTCGCCATTATCCATAAACCAGTCACCCACCACCCACCATAACTTCTCCACCTCTCACCTATCATAACCACGCCATCTCCCAATCACCATCCACCGTAGTTCCTCCACCCACCACTCTCCTTACACCCTCCTTACTCCTTGCTATCAGCCATGCACTCCTGCCCTACCACCCACGCTGCGTCCCACACACACACCCACACTCCCTCCCTTATCCAGCCGCTCCTCTGTTGGGCTTCATAAGGATCTAATGCTGGTAAGACGTCTAGACCTGTAGGGAGGGTGGGAGGCGGCGCTACGGGCAGAGGTGGGCACTTCCTTGACCTTTGACCTGGTCAGGTGTGGCATAAGTCACCGCTCGTATAAGACGTATCCCAATGGCAAGGTTTTGGAGGGAGTTTGGTCTTTATGTAGGGAGGCGGTGAGGTTTTTGTGGTGGTTGGCGGGGTGGGCTAGTTGGTGTCTGCCGGCACGAGGGAGGATACGTCATAAACTAGCAAAACTTGATCTTCAACTATGTGTGAAGCTGATATAATGAAGTACGGGTTTGGGAGATGGTTGCGATACGTATATATGTATAAGTGTGTGTGTGTGTGTGTGTGTGTGTGTGTGTGTGTGTGTGTGTGTGTGTGTGAGAGAGAGAGAGAAATAGAGAGAGATAGAGAGAGCGAGAGAGAGAGAGAGAGATAGAGAGAGAGAGAGAGAGAGAGAGAGAGAGAGAGAGAGAGAGAGAGAGAGAGAGAGAGAGAGAGAAATGGGAAAGGGTGAAGGGGCAAGTATCTAAGAGGGACGGGGAGAGAGGCTGAAGCGGACATCGTGAAGGCGCCACTAACGGGTGGACGCGACGTCGTGATGCCCAACCTGTAGATGATGGTGGTGGTGGTGGTGGTGGTGGTGGTGGTAATGGCGAGGTCGGTGGCCGATAAACACACACACACACACACACACACACACACACACACACACACACACACACACACACCAACTTTATTTGCTACCAATTAAATGGCGAAATTTTCATAATCCAAACGCACCCACAGTGGAATCATTGCGGGCGCAGGAAAGAAGTGTGCCATTTGTCATTGTGGCGGTGTGAAGGCGCGTGTGTGAGGCGTGACGTTACCTGAGGGTGTGCTCGCTCATCTCACTTCACTCATTCATGACTCATCGAGGCGTGCTTGTGGAAACGAAGCCACAATTTGTACTGGTGTGCTGAGCTGGTGAAGTCAAGTAAACACAATCTTTTAATTCCATCAACGTACCATTTTCCTTCTTCTCTTACTGTGTGTGTGTGTGTGTGTGTGTGTGTGTGTGTGTGTGTGTACATTTGTAGTACCAGGTTTTATTTCAGAGAAGTATATACTAAATTGTTCTTGCTAAGACATTAACTTGTAAAGAAATTCCTGTTGTATTTTACATATATCTAGTATTTTCTGCTCGGTAACTTTAACAATTGATCTTACAATTTTTACTCACGTTTTTCAATGTTGATTTTAGTGATGTCTTAGTGTACTCTCTTGCATGGTTGCTTCATTTTACCACAGCATGATTCTTCCTGAAGCCTTACCTTTTAGCGATGCAGTGGAAATGCTTTACCTATCGTCCTCAAATCCGTCACTCCGACGTCAGGTCTGATCGAGGATGGGAACGGTTTGTCGGGAAGAACAAACTGCGCACACGAAATCCTGTGGAACTCAAACACTCATGCTCGTCAGATTTACTCGAGGGGCTGAGCAAGGTAACTGAGGCAGGGCGCTGTGTGTCTCTCCGCAACCAGCCTCTCCATATCTTCCCCTGACAGGGTACAAGCGGCCAGGCATAATGAACCCACTATTTTCCGTCAGATTAATATCCCCCATAATTGTAGCAGCTTGAGCCAAATCAGTAAACTATTATTTGTGTTGATTTCTGCACTCCCCCAAAATTTAATGAAATTTTCGAGTTTGTGAGAGTTACTTATTAAGATTGATATGTTAAATAAAAACCCCAGTATAGCGAGTTATCTATCCTTACACTGTCTGCCAAAATTTTCTTATCTTTTCGGGGTTGCATTGGTGCATTTAGTTTAACATTCAGTTTATATATATTTTTTTCTTTCCTTCCTTGCAGAGTTAACGAACACTTTCCCAGACTGATGTTGCTAGTTTATCGTCCATTATATCACCTCAGTACACGGGGAGATTGAAAGGAGGAAGAGAAAAGAAAGAAAAAGTGTAATATTGAGTAAAGCCAAGATGAAAATGTCGACTTTTGTTCACCACCACAAGACAGTAAATAATTAGACGCTCAACTTGTGAATGAAATCATGTCGTGCAGCTTCTTCCACCCTCGACTCTCTCTCTCTCTCTCTCTCTCTCTCTCTCTCTCTCTCTCTCTCTCTCTCTCTCTCTCTCTCTCTCTCTCTCTCTCTCTCTCTCTGTATGTGTGTGTGTGTGTGTTAGCGATCTCGGTGACCTCGGCAGTCGTACATAAATCCCCGATGGCAGGAGAGCAGCACACAACAAGCAGCCAGGCAGGGTTGTGATTCCATTCCGGTGCATCTTATCGATCTCCCGGGCAGGATATTGGCGCCTTTACTTTATGTCCGCTTGTCCTGAGATGAAAATAAACACTGTGAACATTACGGAGCATGATATTGACACTATTTCTTTATGTCCACGTGTCCTCTGATGGCAATAAACACTGTGAACAATACTGAGTGAAGATGTAACGCTAAGTCAGACAGTTACGTAAATGTTGATGTTTTAATTGTCATGCATTGTACTTAGAATTGAGTTGCATAGTTTAGTAGGTAGAATAAATTTGATAGCGTGGTAAAATGTGAATATTGAATCTGGTGAAGCTGGTGGTTGGTAAAGAAGTGTAAAGACCTTTTGATCTTTTGGTGTTTTAAGATGTATGTTTCGCATTTTCCTTTTGAAAGTTGGATTCATTTAACACACACACACAAAAAGATAAAGAATGACAACTAGTATTGGTGCTTTTGCTACTGTTTCCAACAACAACAACAACAGCAACAACAACAACAACAAAACAATAAGAATAACAATAACCTCAACCAAACAACAACAATAACTGTAGTGTTGTTAGTAATAATAATGATAATGGTATTAATGATGACGATGACGATGATGATGATGATGATGATACTACTACTACTACTACTACTACTACTACTACTACTACTACTACTACTACTACTACTACTACTACTACTACTACTACTGCTACTACTACTACTACTACTACTACTACTAATAATAATACTACTACTAATAATAATAATAACCGCAACAACAATAAAATAATAAAGAAAACAGTAAAATAATGATAACGATAATAACATAAACCATTATAAAGAAAATAAAGAAAACAAAGGAGAAAATTAGATAACCTAAACCTGAGAAATATTTGAATTGAGACATTTTAACAGTTTGCTTTTTTTTTTTTTTTCCATTCATTGAGATTTTCTTCTTCAGGATCCCATGATTTTTCCGTCCAAAGCTCACGATTCTTCCTTGTATTGCAGGTATGTGTGTGGGCTGGTCTACCGGTGCCCTGCCCTCCCGTGCCTGCCGCGCCCCTGGTGAGTGTGTGTCCAACCTCCTGTTTCTTGTTGTTACCTGGAAACGATGTGATGGTGAAGGTGTGGTCTCTATATTAAGTGTCTCGTTGGCCATCTTTGCTTAACTTTATACGTGATCATCGGTATTTTATTTTGTGGTTTGTCGTTTTATGGTGTGTGTGTGTGTGTGTGTGTGTGTGTGTGTGTGTGTGTGTGTGTGTGTGTGTGTGTAAAGATCTTTCAGTTTGTCATTCATTCAGTCGTTCACTCATTTTACTTTATCAGTCAGTTATCACACTTCTAGCAAATCTTTTCAGTCAACCAGCCATCCATTCCCTGAATTAACCTTTCATTTATTTACTCATTCTGTATACCTTGTGAAATGGAAGCGGTATAAGGCAGGGACAACCAGGAACAAGCTACCAGACCCCCTACAGTTGCCTTGTCTTTGTGTGTATAGGTGTGCAAGTAAGCGTGTAAATTCTCCCTTCCTTGAACCTGCCAGGCTTCCCGGAAAAGGTTGACGTGTAAGATTTAACTGTGGCTCAGTGAGTGTGCATTTTTATCACGGGTGGTCTCTGTGGTTTCTACGCTTATTAAAGACTTGAAAGCGATGGAAGGTGATCGTTTAAGGTGGTTGAGGATGTTCTTGTATTGGGAGCCAAGGAGGGAGTGGCAGTGAAGGAGTGGTGAGGTAATGCGTCTGTTTGAGATGGTGGAAGGGGAACAGTGTGGGTAGTGGGGTGTGTGGAGGAGGCCTAGTAGGTGATGTGGGTGTGGATAATGCGGATGTTTGTGAACCACTGTTGACTATGAAAAGAAATTGAGTATAAAGTACTGAACTCTATATATCCACAGTTGTAGACATATCCTACATATCTTTTCTTCATAGTGTTTACTCAGTTTTTCTTTACTCTTCGTTCTTTTTCCCCTATATCTTCTTTTATCTTTTGTTGGTAAATATATTTGTGAATATCGTAGAAATTTATGGAGTCCTCTTTATCATATACTTTAAACAGTTCTTTGTAATTGAATATTTTGTAAGAATACTCCCACCTTTGGTAAGTGTGGATGAGAAAATGTCTGGTTTTTTTTTCATCCTTCTGAAAGTTAGGGACTATATATATACAGTGTGTGTGTGTGTGTGTGTGTGTGTGTGTGTGTGTGTGTGTGTGTGTGTGTGTGTGTGTGTGTTTTCCCTCAGGGTGGGTGGCAGGAGACATAGCCGCCCACGTTCTGACACACCCACACCCACCCTAGTTATTTATTTTCGCAGCGTCTGGGCGGGCGTGGGCTGGTCAGGGGGAGGGGAGGGTGCCGCAACGGATCATATATCGATTTTTCCGGCGACCGTCACTCACTGGCGGAAAATCTTCGGCGTCTCTTGTGAGTTTCACCGCGAACCTTGAACTTTGTTTCTGCTGCACTTGTTGGATTAAACGTCGAGGAGAGAGAGAACTTAAATGAGTAAAAAGTTAGACTGTCCCTTAGTATTTTCTCTTTGATGTTTATTAATTTACTGATATTGATTTAAGTTTGCAATTTTGCTTATGAAGTTGTATAAACAGCATTTTTTAGAAAAGAAAGGAAAGTGAGTGCATGTTTAGTCGTAGGAAAGTAAGGGATAAAATGCATTCCTGGTTATTTATCTGATATAAAAAGGGGAAAAAATACTGAATAAACACAAGACGCAAGTAAAAGCAGTAAATCTGAGTCATAAGTGCATGGAGTATGCTGTGTGTGCGGCGAGTTCTATCAAACATGCACACATGTTGACTCCACGAACAATACCACACAACAACGATAAGACATTCAGTGCGGCGCGACGCGGGACACGGGCCGAGCAGCAAGAGAAAAATGCAAATATCTTAAATAATCCGTTGCGCACAAAACTGCTTTGCATAAAACACCAGTGTCGCCTTTCTGCCTGAGGAGAGTCAGGGTTCATTAGGAAGAAAAAGATGTCTAAAGAAAAGAAAGGCAGGAACGGATAATAATAATAAGTCGTGCAACAATGCAACGCACTCACCCGCTCCGCCATATTCACCTCCGATTACACCGCGTCGGGAACCCCCAGTTCAGGGCCGCCGTACGGATCATATAAATCCCCCCTTACAAGGCTTGATGGGAGGCGGGGCAGCGCATCGAGCAAACGGTCAATCCCCCACGTGAAGATGGAAAGAGAAGAACCAAACCAGTCAGTGACGCGCTCGGTAAAATTTCATTGAAACGAGGGAGAATCTTCCGCTCCACCTGCACCTAATGTCTGCGAATAACGTTTGCTTTCCCTTCCTTTATTTTGTTGGAAGTTTTGGTCGTCTGATTCGTGGATGGCTGCCCAGAAGCTCGAAACAGTGGTGGCGCATTTACAGAAACACGGGCATCGGTCGCTGCTTCTCAGACGGAACGAAAATGCAGCCACCTTGATAATATCTCGCATAGCCAGGCATTACGTGAGATAGGACGCGGCGGGTCACGGCGGGCCACGGTGGGCCAGGGTGCGCGAGCAGAGGGAAGAAAGGAGAGATGCAATGAGCACTGGTGATTCCCGGATAATGGTGGGGCGGCGTCTGGCAGCCACTCTCTTATGGTGCCCTTGATTCATTTTGTTTACATCTCGCCAACAGGAGGGATTGTTAGAGCGAGAATTGTGCAAGATATTTAATTAGGCAGGTGGAGAGAAGAACTGTGTTTTCATGAAAGGTTTCCTTTGAGTTTTTCCTCAACTGGGCTGGCTAACGCGGCGCTGGCAGAGCAAACGTTTTTCTTTTTTAATTTTTCTCACGTCTTGCTCAAAATATTTTAGGGAGAACCTGGTCTGGCAGCTTTCTTAAATTTGATGTAAATAGCAGCTTGTTTTTTTATGCCTTTGATTGAAAGATTCTTACTTTACTGCCTTTTTACCGGCACAGTCAGAATAGAACTGGACAAAAACTCAACGCTGCAGATTTTTTTCTACATTATAATCAGAGGTCTTTACATCACTATCCTAATCGATAGCAACACTCAAATGCTCATTTAGATATTTTATTCTTATATTATTATACGGAAGAAAATGAATGTTTTCGTCTTTCTTCTTCATTTATATTCTAATTCCGCACTTATCTTCCCACTTCGCCTTGCCACTTGGCCCTCTGTACCATAACTTGAACACTACTGGCCTGGTCGTGACTCTCTCAGCACACACCGCCCTCCGCCCCTGTGAGAGTCCCCGCCCGCCTCACGCACCAATGCCCCCTTGCCCGGCTGCCCCTCTCTAGTATCTGCTTCCCTACCAGTATGCAGATGACCAGAGGCCGAACTCATACATAGTGATCAGGCCAGGTCAGCTTGGGGTCACCTCCGCCCGGTCTCACGGCACAGAAGGGTCAGGTGAAAGGGGTAGCGGCAGACGATAAGGCAAAGGGGAAGAAACAGCTGAGGGAATGGGATGTGTGCTCGCTCTACACACAGCTGGCGAAGGGTCAGGGCACCGTGGGGACTGATCTCTTGGCAGGTTTGAGGTAGTACCGGGGAAGGGGAGACCTTCAAGGGGAGAGGCGCAGATGTGTATCCTTGTTTAGGGCAGAATAGAGGGGAGGAGGTCACCCTGCTTACCTTGGGCGACCACCAAATGCGAGGTTTTATGACAGTTTACCTGACTTTCATATGCAAATAAAATAATCGTCTTGAAGCATTAAAAATTTTTTTGGCACCATAAAGTTAATAACACACTAAGTACTTGTTATCCCGAGAAGATTACAATCATTCGGAAGATCGTGTTTTTCCTGTTACTTTCCCGCGACTGTGAATCTGATGACAACACAACTGAAAGTCTTCCTGCTCACCCTGGCTTGCAGCGCTTGCTACCTCCTTGCCTTCCCCCCAAGCACCTCTCGCTTCACTCCAAGACGCCCTTCCACCCCCGGATATCCCCCCGTCACCTTTCATCCCCATAATCCCCGACCAGTTCCCCACTCTGCCACCTGGAACCCTCGGGACCCCACAAGGTGCAGCCAGGACGCTTCACCACAATGTTCAACACGTCTTCAGTGGTGGACGCTGGTCGTTCAGATTCATTCTATGGGACGCCGGCCAGCCTATCAGGGCGATGGTGTTTTATGCAAATGTCTAATCTCCAACGTCACATATTTCTGAAAGATTTTGTACCGTGGAGTATGCCCTCTTAAGACCACAACATGAACGGTGTGCACTGAGATAGTATTCATATATCTGGAATTGTTTTTTTTTTCTTTTAGGCAGGTGATATTGTTGAAGAATATACTGTTGTGGAAGGTGATATCCGTGTGTAGGGAAACTCAGAGCCAGCAGGTGTAGTGTTCACTATCGCACAGGAAATGAAGGTCTTTCTGACGCATTAATGTGTTGGAATTCCTCATCTTAGTCATATATCAGAAAGTTATGATTTCAATACTATTTGATGGTTTTTTTTCATATGATATTGCGATTATTTCAGAGTATATTTAAAAAAAATTGAAAATCAGACGTTCACACGCACGCACGCACGCACGCACGCACGCACGCACGCACGCACGCGCGCGCACACACACACACACACACACACACACACACACACACACACACACACACATACACACACACACACACACACACACACACACACACACACACACACTGTTGCTGCTGTTGTTGATGCTGCCTCTTCCAGTTAAATGATTGTAAAATATATAATTCATGAAATGTCTCGAATTTTAGAAAGAAAGAATTGTGGGTCAAGGAACTACATTCTTGCGTACTCATTTGTAGGTCTCAGTGTTTACAAGACTTTTGATTGGCGTGAGATGTTTTATTATTCAGTAGAAAACTAAGGAATTGGAATAACTTTTACTCTAAGTGCATGATTTATCGTTTTGTATAAGAATTGCCCGTAAAGGAGCGATTCAATGCAGATTTTGTAAGTGTAGATGATCAGACATATTACGGAAAATCGTACTCAACTTTTATTTATTAACGATGCAATAGATAAAAGAAAGGGCGATTACAGTACTGAAAAGTGGCAACCATTCATATTTGCATTAATGGTCTATAAATCAAAGATGACATCATGAATATATTGAGAAAAATTGCTGGACTGACTATGAGCGTCAGTGAGGTTGTTGTGCGACACATCCTGCAGGGTATAATGTTAGGGTCCGCTACGCGCATTGGGGACTGACTGGTCGCATGGTGGTCGTGAATCTCATGAATATTTACACCTGCAAGTGTTTAATAGAATGTCACGCGTCGTATAATGTCTGGTAATGGGTCACACAGACAAGAGGCAGGCTGTAGGCGGTGAGACTCACGTGCATCACGGGAGTTTTTATCTCTAAGATTTATAATGACATAAATAATGTCCTGCCTCGCCATGCGTCTGGCTGCTCAGGCGGCACCAGCGGGGCACCGGGACGCCCCGCATCTTGCCCCGCGGTGACGCTGACGCCCCGCGAACAGGAGTGAAGGGAAAGGGAAGAAAGTCGAGTGACGGACATCCGTTGTAACCCCATCGTAAAGATGCAGCCTGGCGTCTCTTAAGCACTAAAGTGTGTGTTTGTATGTGTGTGTGTGTGTGTATGTGTGTGTGTGTGTGTGTGTGTGTGTGTGTGTGTGTGTGTGTGTGTGTGTGTGTGTGTGTGTGTGTGTGTTTTAATATATATAAATAAATGAATAAATAGATAGATAAATAAATAAATAAATAGATAAATAAATAAATAGATAAATAAATAGACAAATAAATAAATAAATAAATAAATAAATAGATAAATAAATAAATAGACAAATAGATAAATAAATAAATAAATAAATAAATAAGTAAATATATATATA
>CM035194.1:15623710-15656210 GCA_020233015.1 Callinectes sapidus
TCTGCTTCCCCGTGGAGGCTGCGAGGGTAAGGAAGATGGAGGGTGGAGGAGGAGGAGGAGGAGGGGGGGAGAGGGCATGGCCATGGCGACAGCTGTGTATAAGACTGAGGGCACGTCTCCGTAGGCCTTTCCTCTCTCTCTCTCTCTCTCTCTCTCTCTCTCTTCATATGCCTGTATTCTTCTCTCTCTCTCTCTCTCTCTCTCTCTCTCTCTCTCTCTCTCTCTCTCTCTCTCTCTCTCTCTCTCTCTCTCTGTGTGTGTGTGTGTGTGTGTGTGTGTGTGTGTGTCGTTGCCTCATTCCTCATGACAAGTTCTTTTGTAATTGTAATTCTTATCTATATGACAAATAAGTTTCTTTTTCTTTTATGCATTTCTAACAATATATATTTTCTATGATTAGTGTCTTACTGCATTTAGAATTGGTATATACTCATTAATCTTACAGTCCTAATTACCACATCGAATTCTTTTGCATCTATATTTGACTAGAAAAAAAAAACTCTTTTCTTTTCCCTCCGTTAGTTTAACCCTATTTATTTTTTCTTATGTGGTGTTGCTTATTTTTCTCTGCTATCTATTTTATTCACTCAACATTTTTTGTTTTATTTACTTTTTTTTGCTTTATTCCTGACCTACCTTACCGTCCACTTTTCTTTTGTTACTTTTGCCTTAATTCTATTTATCTTTTGCATTGTTCTCCAGTTTTGTGGCTTTAATTTACTACAGCACTCAGAGACAAGGAGACGAGGGAGTGTTGGAAGTGTGTCCTGTGCATTTTAAAAGAACATTCAGGAACTTTAGTGAGACTTTTAAGTGGTACTACTCGTCCGTCCATTCTCACATTCTCTCTCTCTCTCTCTCTCTCTCTCTCTCTCTCTCTCTCTCTCTCTCTCTCTCTCTCTCTCTCTCTCTCTCTCTCGTGTCTTTATCGTCCCTCCCCTATTCTCGCCATGTACTCCTTTTCTCTTTTCTCACCCCCGGGACATGCTCACGTTACACAGAGACGGTGTGGAGGCCATTACCGCCCCCTCTGTCTCCTCATCCTGTCACGCAGACGTAACCCCCTTCCCCTCCTCTGCCCACCCTGCCCACACACCATGGCTGAAACCTTACCCAAGCCTACATACCACGGCTCTAACCCTCCTCATACCTATATATTCCATTACATTGTAGTACTGCACCCACTGCACAGTAGACCAGCTGCATCTGTGTGTTGTATGTTAAATTGTGATGTTCGTGTTGCTTTTTATTCATATGCGAACGTTCGGTGTGTCCAAACGTGCGCCTCTACACTCATACACCTCCTTGACCCACACTAGCACGCACACCCACACTCTCACACCCGCTGCACACCCTCACATTAGGGCCCACTCGCAGCCTACGCACCACCATCCAGTCTCGCCTCCCACGTCTCACCTCGCCTCGCCTCGCCGCCGGCTGAGGTCCACGTTCTAGACCTACTCCTCGCTTAATTCCGCTTGATCGCTTCTGTCGGACAAGCGCTTGAGGATGATTGGTGGTGTTTTTGTGCGTAAACACGGGTAGTGATGTATAACTTATCAGTGTGCAATTTCTTGTCCTTAGATCGTTGTACTGCCTCTGATGTTTGAAGGTCAAAGACACGCATGCAGCACTTAATTACAAGTTACTTCTTTTTACGTGAAAGTAATCAATTATTTTCACTGTTGCCTTGTACGTGTCGGTGGCAGCGTGATAAGTTTGAATCCCAGCAGCAAGATGTATCATCAGTCCACCTTTACCCGGCGGAGATTTTGTGCTTCTTAAAAAGTGCCGTTCTAAAAAGTGTGTAAATATTCTCAATGTTTTGCATCAAAACACCCACACACCCGGCTGGCTCAACCCTCTGGCCTACTTGGCCTGCCTTTCTCAGATGGTAGGGAGGGTCAGAGGGAGTGCCGCCTGCCAGATAAGGATACCGCTTCCTAGGGTCGTCAGCCTTCCTTGTAATAGCCGGTAAACTACTGTTCACTTTATCCCAGGCCAATTTTCAGATCGTTATTGAGATTGATGCAGGAAGGCACGCAAGGGGTGGGCTGGCGCGCCTTCCCATGCGGCGAGTGAAAGTGACTGGTTATCTTCGCCCGCCTCTGTACAACGCAGTCGGGCGCCGGCTAAGTACACATCGCCTTGGCCCATTACCATGCACAAACAGTTTGTTTCCTTCCACCACGAGGGTTTAGTACTGAGTGTCGTTTGGAAAAAAAAATGAATGCATTGTAAAATGTACTTGAATAATTGTATTCACAAGATCCGCAGCAACCTGTCAAAATGTTCGTTATTGTGTGTCACCGCTGTTAAGGAACAACAATAGGCTGACTCTGAGAGGAGCTGGAGATGAAGGAGGAGAGGTGTACCAGTAGAACAGAGAAAATAGAACTTTGGAGTGTGAGACCCAATGTACATACTAACGTACCTAATGAGGCTGGTTAAGATGTCTGTAAGAATCAGGTACAGAATGGCTGGGTGCATTGTTCTACTGGACTAATTTATTGTTGCTTGGTGGAATAAAGCAAAGTCATATAAATAGTAAACTTTACTATATTTCTAAATTCAAGTGATGTTTGACATCTTAAAGATATAACTGACATATTGAATTAAGAACTGGTCTGGTGTATTCCTAATGCATTATCTGTTTACCATTTAAGCTGAATTTTTCCTGCTTCTTATTACACAGACATGTTAAATGAAACATGGTAATCACTAAACACACAACAAACCCACCAATCCACCCACCCACCCACCCACCCACCAACCCACACACACACACACACACACACACACACACACACACACACACACACACACACACACACACAACACAAACAAAGGAGTAGTAATAATAATAAAAAAAGAACATGTTTCACACCTCTGTGCGAGCTGGCCCGGGTGAGGGAGGGAGGGAGTGAGGGTGGGTGTTGCCTTGCCTGGACTAGTGCCGCGGGAGTCTAGCAGGGTTTTGCCTCTCCTCTGATGCTTCTTAATGACTTACCGGTTTCGCTGCAAAAAGAGACGGCAAAAAAAGTAAATAGACCGTGAGAGCGAGGGTGCATGACTTCGTGATATTTCAATCCCTACCAAGTGCCGTCATGAGCTAACCATCTCCAGGTGTGTTTACCCTGCGCTTGTCCAACTGAGGGGAGGTGTTTCATGAAATATTCCCTCTGATATCGCACCTGCCAAGTGGTGTTTACCTGTACTCACTTTCGGACTTTAGGGGAGGGTCAGGGAGCACAGGGAGGGGGGCGAGAGGGAAGCAGGATGTGTGGCGGGTCACTGGGATCATGATGCCACGTCTTGTTGAACCTCAGGCAGGGACTCTCTGTGGCCCTTTTTCTGTTAGTTACTCTTCTTTCTTGTCCTGTTTTACCCTGCGCGTGTTGTCTGTTTGTTTGAAAGTGTTCATACCTCTGTCTGTGACAGTAAATATATTTTCATCTGTCTGATCCATCTTAAATCTGCCAACAGCTCCATATATTATGTTTATTTTGGAATCTTTTTTTTTTTTTTTTCGTAGAGGTGAAAAGTACGATTTGAAAATGGTTATATATGCAGTGTAAAGATTTAATGCATAGTTGCAGAGAAAGATATATATATATATATATATATATATATATATATATATATATATATATAGATATATATATATATATATATATATATATATATATATATATATATGTGTGTGTGTGTGTGTGTGTGTGTGTGTGTGTGTGTGTGTGTGTGTGTGTGTGTGTGTTCACAATATTCACATAGTGTAACCTGAATTCTAGACAGGAGGGAAAACTTTTCAAAAATTAAGTCGTCGGTGATGAGTGTTGCCTTTGTGGACATTATTGTTAACGTGCCTTAGAAAGAAGTGAAGCATTGTGCACAACCCGCTGGCCTGATCCACTGCACCTTCATTCTGCAGGTCACTTTGCTTCCTCGGTATTAATGCAAATGTCTCCGCGTCACATTATATTAGTGTCAGGGGACAAAATAACAGCATCACACCCATTCTGAGCTTTTATGCAAATTTTTGGTGCCTGGCATAGATACAATCGAACTTTGATGGCACAATATGACACATTTGCTTATACTTAATCTTTGTTGTCCACGTTTCTAACGTTACAATTTTATAGCGACAGAAAAAGAGTAGAAAGTATACCTTGCGGAGCCTAATTCATGTTTTTATGTCACTGCGTGGGACAGAGAGGAGAACCGTGACGCATTTTTAGTGTGCGATCTTACAACCCATGAAATAACCGTTCGTGGCACCAGGAAAAGAGTGGGAGAGAGAGCGAAAGACTCAGTACTCATAACTAAGAGGTGCCGCCCCCTTTATCTTGCCGGATTTAACTTTTCCGATCAGTGATATTCCCGTCTTGGATCACAGAACATTCTCAGCGCCCACCTGATAGAAAGACTGATTAATGAGTAATGGTGATGACTTTTTAATGTTTTACTGGCTTCTTTTGAGCTTTGTAGTGTCCTCATGCGTGACTTCTGCGATGATTGTGTGCATTTCCTTCATTATGTGATGAAAAATGCAATACTTATAAGCATAACAACGCAAGCAAGGGAGGATCACTATAACCAGATATAGACGGTCCATAGGGAGTGAGTTGAGTGTTGGGCAGTGCTGTGTGAACACCCTCAGGGACAGTCTGAAGTTCTCAGCGTGCGGCAGATCATCGGGGCGCTCGAGGCTCTCCTGTGTTGCCGGAGGGATTATAGAGGGTGTCCGCAGAGGATCAGAGCAGCGCCCCAGGTCCTATAAACTGTGGCGACCCTTGACCAGTGGGCCGCAGGGGCTGGAGGGCGGGTGGGGGCTCAATTATGGAGTCCTGGCAGCCACTTCCCAGGTGCACGAGGGCGAGAGATTAATGTCCCTTTGTTCCGCTGCATCTTGCATGTTGATACGCTGGACTGGCCGTGAACCAAGCGGATATAAGCTTGCGGCTCCACCTGTTTGTGTGTCTTGGTAAGGTTGAGAGCTAATTATACTCATTTAATTTTTTTTTTTATTGGGTTAATGTTGAAGTGTGTCAAGTAATGTCCCTCGCCTAGTTGTGGGAGAAAATTTCTAAATTGTATTGTTTCCAATTCCTTCACAACTTTAATTTGTTTTCTGAAAGGCTGAGAGAATCACGTGAAGAATGGAAATATATAGAAAAGTATTTTTTGATAGACAGATGTTGTTGTAGTTATAAAGTTTTCCTATAATTTTAGGCCACAATCGTGATATGATGCCCCCTTTTTCCACGTGAGACTGCCTGCATTTGTCTTTCATAACCTGTTAGTTACCAAGGACGGCAAGATCAGCACCTGCGGGACACTCGGCCACCAATTAAAGCAGAGTAGTGCCCGCGGTGGTGGCCAGAACTTGGAGAGCACAGCCTGTTTCATGACCGATATTCTTGCCGTCCCGGAAGTCCCTCTCCATCTCTCTCACGCGGCTGTCTTTCGCCATGACAAAGAAATGAGTCCATCTCACACATATTGCAGCTTACGTCATGTACAGCGAGGTCATTTCCCTCTTCATTACGTGGTGACGTGGGAGTCGCCTGTGTAATAACCCTGGAAGATGCAAGAGATTCCCGGATGACCCGCGGCAGGCAGGTCCTCCAGCTGCTTGCTCGCTTGGCTCCCACGACGGGCCGTCTCCTGGTGGCGCTGGCGGGTCAACAACATGCTGGTCCGGCGTAACGGTGCTCGCTACGTTCACCATCACCAAATGTGTGTGATACCTCGCAGGCGGGGCATGAGAACCGCACATTATGCCCCGCCGTCATGAGGATACTGCGCTGGTTTCTTTAGTACTTCCTCCACCCCTTCCAGGTATTTCTCGTCACCATTATGGGGCGTTATTAGTCGCTGTCACCTGCATCTACCGGCGACTATTTTTTTTTTTACACATATAGTCAATCTTTCTTCCTGTGTGTGTGTGTGTGTGTGTGTGTGTGTGTGTGTGTGTGTGTGTGTGAGTGTGTGTGTGTGTGTGCATTTCATTTTGGTTTGAGACATAAGATGGATATTCTAATATCCGTCTTATACTCAAAATGCATATTATCTTCCTTAAATCCAGTCAGCGCTGTTTATTATGGTCCCTGAGTGGGCTGCAGCAGCGTGTAGCGGGCAGCAGGTGGTTAGGTGAGGCTGGCTGGGCGGAGGGCGGAGTCCGGTGAGGTGCATTTTTTCTTATCTTTCTTTTTTGTCTCAGGCAATTACATGGAATATATGCAGTGGTAAAATAAAAAGTTAAGAGTTATATGAAGCAAAAAATGTGCATCAGATAATTGCTTTGAAGGAGAGGTTGAATTAATTTAATATTATAATATTCTCTTTGTAATATATTATTTCCGTCAAATTGCTCTCAACATAGTTAAGCATCAAGTATTTTGACAGGACAACCTACGTATTCACAGGGAGAGTTTTTACGATCAGTTGGACGTTAGCCTATAAAAAATACATTGGCCTATCATCATTATCATCATGAGTGGTGCGTAGTAAAGTAAAAAGATCAAGACATTAATAAATTTCATTACTGATTGTTGGGGATTTGCAACCTTGCGATAAATGATAGATTTGAGAGGCGGGGAATGGGAGCGCCGGAGCACCACAGTGACAGCTGAGGAAATCTTGCAGTCTGGATATGACTGAGTTTTCGTACTGGTTTTAATTACTTTGATTACGTGCTAACCGCTTGCCGTGTTACTGTACTTGTGGGGCGAAGTCACTGTATGAACCCAGAACACCAATTGTACTCTACTTATATAAGCACACCACTGCATCATCCCCGAGTCTGTGCAAGGTTTACAGGTTTTCACTGGCGCCAGCACAACGAATCAAGCCATGCTATTAAAGATCAATAAAAACGACGCAGCAAAATGTAGCCTCACCCCAGGCAGTCACCACAGAGGTGCACACTGACTCGTCTTGGACAGTGAGTGGAGGGTTTTGTACTATTATGTCCCACCGTCACGTCGCGGGAAGGGTTTCGGCGCGGCGCGCGAAGGAAGCTGAGATCAAGCAGGGCCCTTGAGTAAGATTACTGTATATAGAGCACTTTTACATCGCCTTTCACTAGCAGCAGGGAACACCTGTGCCGGGTCTGACCTCACTCCCACGCCTGGACGCCCTGCTTACTTGTCGGACCTTGATCAATGATAAATAACAGCACGGGTCTCAGGTACCACTCTGCTAATTTCCTTTACTCATCACCTGTGCTTGCATTAAGAAACTGCATCTTTTTTCTTTGTCTTTTTTCTACTCCTTCCGTCCATTGGCGGTGAGAACAGGTATGACCACCTTCGCGGCGCCTGTGACCTACCCTGCCGCCCGGGGCCTGAGAGTGACCCCTGACTTAGTTCTCAGGACGGGTCGACGGCGATGATGGTGGTAGCGGCGGTAGTGGTGGTGGTGGTGGTGGTGTTTGAGGTGGTGGTTGAGGTGGATGTGGAAGTGGTGATAGTGGTGGTGGTGGTGGTGAGCATGACCCCGGGGCGGACAGTAGTCGACCCGGAGGTCATGCGCCGCAGGGGAGTCACGGCATTCCCCCTAAGGCGAGCCGTGCCGGGGGAGCTTCGATGTGGAGACTTCAGGGGTGACCATTCATAAACTTATTGTTGTTCTCACTGACGGAGCCGAGATGCCCATTCATGCCAGTACCAGCTTTACTTTGGACCACAAGGATAGTAACTTGATACCGCCACCCCTCAGGACTCACGCCATGTTTGTGTGTGTAATTTTCGCCGGCAATTCTTTTTTCTTTTTCCCATTTAAGGAGCTTCCGCCAGACTGAGATGAGAACTGTTCGACATGAATAATTCCATCCTACTACTGCCGTGGTGCTGTGTCTTGGGCATGGTCATTTACCTCGACTGTGAGAGAGAGAGAGAGAGAGAGAGAGAGAGAGAGAGAGAGAGAGAGAGAGAGAGAGAGAGAGAGAGAGAGAGAGAGAGAGAGAGAGAGAGAGAGAATGAAAGGGGAGGTTACACGCTGCTTGACTATTCCTTAAACTAATTTTCAGAATGCACCAAATGTGGCCTTAATTTCCTGAAGGCGTGAGGTTGCACGTGCACAGCTTAGCTCTCCCCTAGCGGAAGTCCTTATCAGCTCAGGGTTTCTTACCAAACACACCTGAGACGGGAAGAAGGAAAGGACACCACCAAGAAGAAAGAACAACAATGATCATACGAAAGCAAGTGAGCAATAATAAAAACGTAAAGCGCTAAAGGAAAACGCAAACTCATCAGAATTCTATGACAACTCAGCACATATCCAGAAAGCAGAAGAATGGGAGGGAGCGAACTTATGAGAATGGTCGAAAAAACTGTTCACATGTGGCGGCCAGAGAAAGGTGGCTGGCTAGAGCTCCTCCCTGCAAATGATCGAGCTGTGTGTGTGTGTGTGTGTGTGTGTGTATGTGTGTGTGTGTGTGTGTGTGTGTGTGTGTGTGTGTGTGTGTGTGTGTGTGTGTGTGTGTGTGTGCTCTTCGTCCCACTTGTGCCGAGGCGAACCTTGATGTGGAGGCAACCAGGCGAAGATATGCGTTGTAGTCAGCCGTGCGTTGTAACAAATTATTTCATTGTGACCGCCCGACCAGGACATTAATAGTGCTTTGTTTTGACTTTTTGGGGAAAGGTGTGTCCCGCTGGAGGTGTGTGTGTGTGTGTGTGTGTGTGTGTGTGCGTGTGCGTGTGTGTGTGCATTATGTGTCTCTCAGGTTGTTTTCTAGTCTCGCCGCCACTCAGGAAAGTTTGAGAAAGCGGGGATTGTAAAAGGACAGGATATGAGATGATTGCAATAGTTCTGCGGCTCCAGAGAATCATGTGGGAGAGTGCCAGAACGGCGCATGACATTTTTGCCAAGTGTGCGTTTCGTGTTAAGAGAGTAGACGATTGTTCGCTCAGTATTCATATAGAGGTCATGGTTATATTATTATTATTATTTTTATCTCTTAAAGTCCATGGTCTCAATTGCGTCACTTTGTACTCTTCATTTTCTCGATTCAATTAGCGAGTTTAGGTTAGTTACGGGCGCTAACTTTGATTCCCATTGATTGTTGCTTCTTGTGTCTCTGCAACCTTTATTCAATACCGGTTTTGGTCTCTCAATTGTGTTTGCATTACTTTTCATCGTTTATTGTTCGTCATTTCTAAATTTGTGTCTCTTTATATGGGTTTAGTAGAATTCGTAATCTCTCTCTCTCTCTCTCTCTCTCTCTCTCTCTCTCTCTCTCTCTCTCACACCACCTATCTGTTCGCAAAGTTTCCTCCTTCTGCCCCTCCTCCTCCTGCTCCTCCTGGTCCCCCTCCTCGCGTCACCTCCATTCCCTTCCCCTCCACTCGCCAGCGGGCTCAGAGGAAGTCAATCCAGCTTTTTCCCCGCCGTGTGTTGCCCCAGAAAATCACGGGGTCAGGTATGGTACGTGGGGGAAGGTGTGTGTGTGTGTGTGTGTGTGTGTGTCGCTACCTCCCCTTCTCTGTCTCTTTCTCTTTCTGTCTTTCTTTCTATTACGAAAATAGTCTTGCATGATACTGTATGTATCAAGATCTTTACCATATGAAATGTGCAACTTTTAGCATAACAAACCTGTAGTTCAAGATCTTATTGTGGTGGAAGATAGAACACTGAAATCAATTGAAAAATATACATGCATTTCATTGGCTACAGATTTTGCAACCAGATGAACCAATAATAAGAGAAGAAAAAAAATAAGTACCCTCTCCACGAATAATTCTCCATGTGCCAAAGTTTTTCGAAAGTCAAGCCATCTAGGTAATATCAAAGTAGTGTTCACAAGGATTGGATTTATGGTTGTGACGAGGATGAAAGTGGCGCAGAGGTGTGAGGCTGATGAAGGGTTAGGAATGCTTAGACCATTTCCAATTTAATGTATGCAGATGATGCAGCGTGGTGCTCTCAGCCAGGGGACAGACAGGCCAAGGCAGGCAGGGATCTCGCCAGGTTTGATTATACTTGTTACGGATTTTGAGATGTGTGTGATAAGGAATATTGCAATTGATGTAAATGGTAATGATACAGGTGTGAAGGGAGGAGAGAGAGAGAGAGAGAGAGAGAGAGAGAGAGAGAGAGAGAGAGAGAGAGAGAGAGAGAGAGAGAGAGAGAGAGAGAGAAAGTTGAGTTACGGTGAGGTGAGTGATGCGGCACAAGTTAGTTTAAGGACCTGTTTAAGTTGGTGCATTGCTGAGAGACGTGGTGTGTGTGTGTGTGTGTGTGTGTGTGTGTGTGTGTGTGTGTGTGTGTGTGTGTGTGTGTGTGTGTGTGTGTTTTCTGGCGTCCCTCCTTCCTAGTGACAGGTTTTGCGTTCTCTCTGGCGTGGCGTCCTATAAACAGACTGCCACTGCATTGTCTTCGCTGTCCTACATCTCATACGTTATATTAGATGGTGTAGTGTGTTCCGAACAACTTATTGAGACTCGGAAAATTTGGTGTTTGTTATTTTTTGTGTCTCCTTGTGTGTTTATGGTGTATTGTTGTGGTGTAGACAAAATATAACACATAAATCATTATACGACCTGGTATCGGTAGGCCATATAGTAGTCATTAGTACCCATATTTTTCTTTAATAACAAATCATAGACACACAAAAATAAAGGAATAACATTAAACAATCCCATTGGCTTTTACGAGATTGTTTAAGAAGAGAAAAAAAACAATTAGTAAGCTATGAACACTTGCTTCTATTATTCCTAACGCATTATGATGAATTAAGTGACTATAGAGTGATTAAGTAGCTAGCATGATGAGAACTCCATCCCAGGTCAGTTATGTCCTCAGCTTCACTGGATTGGCATAGAGCCACGTACCCGCTATATACCCACCCTAGTACTGAATGGCGGCGCTGACTACCGTGGGAGAATCCGGTTGTGACTTGCGTAAAACTTCCTTCCCTGAATCATATTACATCGCCGCCGGCCACTCGCAGTGATAGATAAGAGAGAACAGCTTTATCTTAATACACAGATAGATCAACTAATAAATGCCGTCTTAAATGTAAATTATGCGCGCACAAAACATAATCATGAGAGGCACGCAGGCAAATGTTTATGAGAGAAGGACGGGAGGGAAATAATTTAAAACTCAGATGTTGCCACCACAGTCTCGGGCGGCGGGTCATTGAATGTTTGTTTTGACTTGACGGAGGAGCCAAGTCAGCTAAGTGGATGTGAGGGGCAAGGAGGAGTCAAGAGTTGGAGTTGTTGCAAAATATTTACATAGGAGACAAGGAGAAGAAAAAATGGCAAAAATGCGTTTCTAATTGGCCGTTTATTGTACTCTTTAATGTTAAGTAAGCACACACACACGCACACAAACACTCACTCACTCACTCACTCACTCACACAAACACACACACACACACACACACACACACACACACACACACACACACACACACACACACACACACACACACACACACACACACACTTTCCCATGCCGTCTTAGACATGGAAAGAAAGAAATAAAACAATGATATATAAAATTCCTGTAGTTGTCGACAAACATATATTTATCTTTCTGTTCGAGAGTCGTTGTGTCATCAGGTGTTGTTGCCGGGAAAAGGTGAAGCTTAAGACAGCCACAGCGAAATATTTGACCTCCGAGAGTGAGGTCTTCCGGGTGGTGTGAGGGCCGGGGCGTCTCAGGCCGGTGGCTCCTGCGGCTGGCGCTGCCAGGGTACTCGCCGCCCTCTGACCTCCGTCCTGGCCCCGGGCGGTGCCCCCGATCCTCCTCGGGGGCCGGATGTGGCTCCTTCGCTGCTCCCGCTGCCCCGAGACGAGATAAAGGCCGGGATGCCCGCTTGGTGAAGGAAGAGAGCGTGTTGTGTCGGATAAATTACCCGAATTGAGTCTTCATTGATAAAATCATATTCCTAGACATTCCTTAAGGATAATTAAGACGCAGTGCACACTTTATGTTTGAGGCGATAGTGTAGGAGTTCATTCGTGGTCCAGTGTACTAAGGCTGTTTATGACGAACCTTAATTGTCTTCCTTTCTTTCGTATGATTTCTGATAACTTATCTGTAGATCTAGATAATGACTGGGAAAAATCCAAAACCGGACTTGACCGTACTGGCTAGGTACCTCCCAAGATTACATGAATAACTATAAATATCATTATCAAAATTATTATTACTTTTTTCATTATTTAGTCGCCTCTAGTACAGACCTGAAATTGGAGATAGTGATTTTATTGGTTAGAAGGGATATTGTAAACATTTCTCTCTTTGCTATGACATAAATGTCTACGAAGATGCTTTATTGTTACTATTAACTTGAAATATGTGACATGAAAGTCGATTTTTCAAAAGTTTCTTGTGCCACATGTCCTTCTTATGCCAGATGAGGTTCTTGTAGGTACTGGTTTGTCAAAAGCTGTCACACATTGCTCACAATATAGCTTCACTATTTTATCAGCCAACAATGTCCCTTGGAAGATGACATCGTCAAACCATCAATTCACTCTCCCTCCATTAGTGATACACAATCTTGCACTCCTGCAAAACTACTGCATGTTCCCCATTAGAAGCATCTCTGTGTGCTATTCGACGGCACTGACCACTAACTTGTTTGTCTCTCCTTAGCGGTCTTGCAGATCTTGCGTTCTATCTTTCACTAAATGATCTTCGATAAAGATGTGAAGAGCTTATCAATCTTTTATTCGATGTGTACAGAATAAGTTCGAATAAAGATGTAAAAAATTCATGAGTAGTTTTACTCGTTTTGCTGGTGAATTGAAATACCTCCATGAATGTAAGGCGCATTATGTACCATGCACTAAATGGCAGATATGAATCAGTGTTACGAGGAAATCAATAAATGTTCTGTTGCTTTATCAACTTTTATCTCTGTCACTTACTTTTCAGAGTGTTTCCCTTTTACCTTTTTACCAGAATGACACATACATGAGTTTCATGGATTACCTAACTGTCGGCTTCTTCTCTTATTGTAAAACGGGTAATGAAACGCTCTCCTGCTCACTTGAATCACTCACTAATCAAGCGTTGCTTTCATTTTTCTACTCCCGGAAAGTGATCCAGTGTATTAATTAATTTCCTCATTTTATTCAATCTTCTTTTCTTCTAAGCAGGATTCTTTATATAATCGTTTCTTTATATTCCTCAAAATTTCAGTTGAATTAATGTTTTCTTCATGCAGTTTCTCCTATTTATTCTATAAATTACTGAGAGAGAGAGAGAGAGAGAGAGAGAGAGAGAGAGAGAGAGAGAGAGAGAGAGAGAGAGAGAGAGAGAGAGAGAGAGAGAGAAGGGTAATGAAGGTCGTTCATAAAAAAATGTCCACATAGACTCGTGCTTTGCTTGCCATGTGATGCAGATGTGAAGAAGCGAGATTCTAATCAATCCTGAATTAGCAACTGCCACAGATGAATTATATAACATCAGCGGAAGAATACAGCAATTAAATGTGAGATTGAATAAGATACAAGCTAATGCACAAATTTTAATAGAAGACGATGCACCCTTATATCTTAATGAGTCTGTCGATGACACTGCGAAAGAAACTTAATGACAGACCTGGAAGTCACAGTTGACACAAAGAAATTATGCGAGACAGCAAGAATATGCACAAGAATCAGAGAGGGACAGGGAGGTAGTGAGGGGGAGAGAGACTGACACTCCCGTCAAAAGTAATGATAGCCACTTATCTTAATTGAAAAACAACATCCTTTGCTCTCCATCCTTCAGTATTGAGAAAAGCATTGTTTTGAATTGCTGATATGCCTCTCATAGTAAAATCATAACTGCACGATTGTTTTTGGAAACGATAATTTGCCATTAATTGCATTGTCATAAATATTACGAGTGGATTACATTGCATAACTTACTAATGAGTCTTGTAAAACGTCAATTCTTTTTATGAAGCACAAAAAAGAGGCCTTCCCAGACCCAGCTTTGCTTCACACTCGAGAGCTGGGAGTCAGTCGCTCATCAGAGGTGATGCGCGCGGTGGTGGCCGGACGTGGGGTCACGCCGCCGCGGGCTGGCACTCCCACCTTTAGGGCAAACAATACCCGCCATCCACAGGGGCACTTTCACTTCCGGCACCAGGCAGGTCGGACGCCAGGCATTGTTGGTGTGCGGCGCCACTCCCTCACAATACACGGAGGGGAGGGTGCGTGTCCCGCGGCGGCCTGGGTCACGCTCCCGTGCTCCCTATTGTGCTTACACACTCACGCCTTACTCATGCACACACTAAGTAATAACCACGTGCAAATTTATCCTTGTCAATCACTCTCCACAGCTACTGCTACGGATGATGAGTTCACTCCCACAGTGACATCTCATTCTTCTACCCTTTCTTCTCCCTCCTCCTCCTCCTCCACCTTCTCCTCCTCCTCCTCCTCGCTTATTGCCTTTGTGGCCTCCCCGCACAAGCTCCTCGAGGAAGTGAGGAGTTTGTGTCTCTGATCCTTCCGTCTTGAGCCGTAAGACCGCCAAGGAGATTAACAGACCTTGAGGCCGCAGATGTCGGTGAGCGGGCCAGCATCCTGCCTCTCTCCGTACACAAGTGAGGCAGGATCATCCGCTAACCCTCTTGTTTACTTCATGTTGCGGTGATCAAAGGGATAAGTTGCACTTTTCTTTTTGATTTTCTAATCGTTCTTATCTGTTCAAAATAAAACTTCTCTTATTCTTCTGAATGCATAAAAAATAACTGCATTTAATTAGTAAGCAGTGAGAGAAAACCTGTACTTGTTGTTGGGGTTACCTGTATTTTTACAACAAAAACAGTGGTCAGCATTACCAGTATTCTAGCACAGGGATTGGGGTGTTGCTCTCTAGTCTAGCTACAGTATGAGTCACAGAGTAAAGACGATGACGCGTTGAGATAAGGACCAGAATGTGGAGCTCAAAGGAGAAAGACCAAGTTTTTATGTTGAAAGTAAGACAAAAAATACCGGCAAGATGAAAACCTGCTTCTATTTAATTCTAGGAGTAGCCTGAGCTGGAAACTCAGAAACACCATTGCGTTTATTTTAATAGTACGTACATGTCTTTCTTTCATTCCACCTCTCCTGTTGACCCACCATTGCTTAAGCCTCCGAGTCACTTTATTTGACCTGTTTGCCACCACCGGCGAGATGACCTGCTAAGAGAGCGCCATTATCAGCTGACCTCGCAACCTACAGAGCTGCGTGACTCGGTCTATGATTGCCACCGCTGCTAACAAGGTGCCGCTGGTGGTGTGCCCCCATCAGAACATCCGGTATACCTAGCCCCACTTAATCATTAGAAGTGTGAGCGCAATGCTTTTCTCAGTGGTTCCGAGATTAACCCAACAAAATGACCATCCCTTTAAAGTCTCTTTATCACCACAACTGACCTTTCTCCACTCTTCTTGATCAGAAAAGCCGCCTATGAGGTGTGGACGAACGTGGGTGGGCTCCAGGTATTATCATAATGACCAATTGTTTGCTTCAATCCTCCACACGGGGCCACAGGTTAATGTCGCTACCAATTTCACCAATTTAATGGGGTTGACCTCAGCAGCCCCCGCTTCCTAACTGCCTGGAGAACATGCTGAGGTTGGAAAAGGGAGAGAGAAGGAAAGAGAGAGAGGAGAAGGAGAGGTTAGGTGATAGGGCGAAGGTGGAAATGAATGACAGCGAACACTTACGAAGCTAATTGGAGAATGGCAGTGGTGTACAATCATACATGAACAAAAAAAAAAGATAGAAAACTTTTACTGAGCTGTAATCATATTGAGTCAGCAAGCAAATCACTCTACGAGATAACAGTATAAACTAATGACACTATGGAGAGACAAACTGATAACGTGATTCAGTACCTATGATGCACGAACGACAATATAAACAGTACACTTATAGATGAAAGATGCCGAGCTCACTTAATGCCGTAATGAGAGGGAGACAGTGTGAAGGAAGGTAATAACAGGAGGAGCAACGCTGTGGGAGGTGGCAGCGAGGGTAGCTAACGGGATTCCGCCGAGGGAGGTCGCCTTATCGTACTGTGAGGAAGGACGGCGGTGGTGCAGGATCGAGAGAGAGAGAGAGAGAGAGAGAGAGAGAGAGAGAGAGAGAGAGAGAGAGAGAGAGAGAGAGAGAGAGAAGGCTTGGCAGGACCACATGAGAGCTAAGGTGTGTGTCAGCACTCTCTCATCATTACCTCAACCTGCCCGGCCCGCACCTGCCCCCCTGACCTCCCTCTCTCCTCTTCCGCCTCCTCTCTCTCTCTCTCTCTCTCTCTCTCTCTCTCTCTCTCTCTCTCTCTCTCTCTCTCTCTCTCTCTCTCTCTCTCTCTCTCTCTCTCTCTCTCTCCGCCTAGCTCCTTCCCATCCCACGGCCGGTGACTCCCTGCAAAGTATGTGCCTTTGTACTTTTTTTTTCCCGCATTAACCCAACGCTGTGGTGCTTCGGTGTCTTATGTTCCTCCCCTGCAGAAGCGATAACCCGTCAAACTAGTACGAGCGCATGATGAAACTTTGTGTGATTTGTAGTTTATGGGATAATTGTTACTTTCCAGAGGAGTGGATGTGCCGCGCCGCCATGCCGTGGTGTGCTAGCTCAGTCCGTGCTTTATAGACCGTGTAGGAGGAACGAGGGAGTGAGGAAGAGGAGGAGGAAGAGACGGTTTGATAAGTCTCTGTCATCTCCATTTCTCGCTGATTTTTTGTTTCTGTGTTTCTCTGTTCTTGTTTTTTTTGTTATTTATTTATGTCTCTCTCTCTCTCTCTCTCTCTCTCTCTCTCTCTCTCTCTCTCTCTCTCTCAGATTTTTCCATATTTTCTTGATTTTTTTTCGTTTTACCTGCATTTCCAAATCATCATATATTTTATTTCTTTAAAATCTATAATTTCCTTTTTTTTTTCTCTCTCTCTCTCCTTTCCATTTACATACTTAACTTACCAGATCTTTGTCTTTACTTTCCAAATAGTATTTATTTTTACTTCTTTTCTCTCCTGTTTTTTTTTTTCCACTTCACTTTTCTTGGGTCACTTTATGTCGTGTCCTCTCTCACCCTGTCATACCTTGCCTTTCTCTTCCCTCTTTCCTCTCCAATGGTCTCTCCTGAATTTCTATCCATACACTCATTTTCTTCTTGCACTCCTATTTTTCAACATCTTTTATAATTTCTTTAACATGCATTCCACCCTATCCTTACTCTCTCCTTTTTCCTCTTCCTTCCAGCACACTGCGTCTCCTTTATTTCTTTTCGCTTCCTCTATCCCATTCCCATACTATTCTTTCTCTCCTTTTCCCTTATTCTTCTCCCAATTCACTGCCTCCTCTTATTTCTGTCCTTGCCAATTTCATCAATCTTTCACTTTTTTTTTATTCTTATCCTTTCAGTTTTGTTACTCCATTTCTTTATTCTCCCTCTTCCATCGTCCTCTTCCCATACACTCATTTGCATCCTTCATATCTTTCTCCCTTATCCTTCTTCGTCCGGCCATCAGTTGCTCAGAAGACAAAACATGGACGTCAGGCGCTGAGGCATGAAATAGTCAACACGCGGTGTCTTATACATGTTTACTATTGCTACTCCTTTCCGGGTACAAGTGTGTGACGTGCCGCATTTTCATCCACTATCCTGTATCTTTTATGCATTGGTGTTCCTTTCCTTCCATATTCACCCGTATCCTCTAATTGCTTCCTGTATTCTGAGTTTTTTTTCTTGCTGTTTGTATGTTAGCATAAGAAAATGTTCATTTAGTATGTATTATGTCAATCAGCCGTTTTTTCTTCGTCCTCCCTCTTTAAGCGTAAGGAAAAACGGGCTACGCGACCCTCCATGCTAATCCACTTTTCTCAGGCGGCGCTCCACTCAGTGACACGGAGGTAGAGTGGGTGACCTCTGCCCCGCCGCCAGGACCCGCTCGCCTTGCTCCAGGTCAGGCCAAGAGAGCGCGGCCTCGAGACCTGTGGACAAAAGCTGGCCGGAACCACTATCAGAGCGACCCGGTCTTGGAGTCCTGCTTTGCATATTGACTTCGTGACAGGTCCCAGCTCACGCCTTGGTGCTGGTGGGGGTGTGGGGTAGTAAGGGGGGAAGGGGGGATGTACGTAGTTACGGAGGTGAGGGAGGAGAGAAAGTGGTGCTGTCCAATTTTGGAGCGGGCGACGGTATTGATGAAATGATGGGGCTTGAGGTGAGGTACAGTGACGGGAATGTAGGTGATGGTGATAGTCGTGGTTAGAGTGTGAGTAGTGGGGGGTTAGTGGTGGATGCTGGGTGCATGAAAGTCCACAGCGGTGATAGCAAGCGGCCTGTGTGTCGTGGCGGCGGATCAGCGGTGGCGACGTGGAAGCAGGTGTGTCCTTGGGCCCCGTTAGTCATCACAGTGGCGGTACACTGCTGGCAAGGGGCGGCGGGGGTGATGGAGGTGACGGTGAGGTGATGGTGACTGAGTGCTAAGGATGCGGGTGGTGTCGGAGGTGGAATGGAGGAAGAGGTGCGTTGAGGAAGTTGTTAATTTGGTGGTGGGGATCGAGAGCAGGTATTTCATAGAGGATATGTTACCTGTCATCATTGAGATTCTAAACCTTTCAGATCAACATTTCTTTTTCCAAGATCAGTATTAAACAAACATGCAACCTTACCTTTATTTTCCTCCCTGTGACCACTCACCGGATTCCTTTCGTGAATGGGCGTCACAAGGAGGCGCTGCACAGTTTCAAGAGGACTGGATCACCTTATACGTAAAGGAGGATGAAGCTGCAAAGACCACTCCTTCCTCCTTCATTCCTCCTCCTGCTGCTCCTCCTCCTTGCATCATTCCCTGCCCCACCACTGGAGAGGTGTACCGTTCTCATCTGGTAACAATTCACCGTTGGAAGGAAGGAAAAAATAAACATTGCAGGAACAAAACATAAGCGTTCAGTTAACTACAATGGACGCATTAGTTTCCCCGCACCGCGTGAGAATGTCAGAGAAAACCAGAAATCCCAGACAATGAAGATTCAGCGATTTGACAGGCGAGCGCTGGTGCCTTGTCGGGAGGGTCTCTTGAACAGTTTTGGCCACAACGAAGCTAATGGTGAAATTGTGTTTTGAATATTAATTCCAAGGGTCAAGTGGACGTGGTGGGTGTGAGAGGGAGGTACACTCACGCCTCCTGAATGACAATACCTGCCCCACCTCTAGTTAGCAGGTATAGTACACCTCCCCACCACCCACTCCACCCACTCCATCCCTTCCTCCCCCACCTCCTTCCTTGACCCCTCTCCTCTCACCTCCCCCTCTCCACCTGCCCCTCTTCCTCCCCCTCCGCCTCTCCTTTCCTCATCTCATTCTTCTCCCTCAACATCCGCTGTCCCCGAACCCTCTACTACCTCCTCTCATGCCTTCCCGGCCCCTCCACCCACCTCGACACTTCCCACCGCCCTCCACCCAACTCTTGCCTCAGGAACAAAGAAAGTAACAATACTTTGCTCGACACCAAGACACCGATAGAGCACAATGAGTCTTGCTCTTTCGTGCAAAACATCAAAGATCCTTACACAGCACAACTCTAGTGTGATTCCTGTCTCTGTACTGTTGTGGAGTGCGCTTTAATGGGTGGCGAGTTTTCGAGGAAGTTCTTTTGTCCACACGGAAGGGAGAAAGTGAAGGAAGATTCATTACTTATTACACAGTGATGAATATAGTCGGGGATTCGTATATGATACTCACAGGTACCATTATATGACTTGTTTATTTATTTTACTTAATGTGTGTGTGGGGGGGATATGGATTTTTTTTTTCTTACAATATATGAATATCATGTATTCATGTATGTATAGTTTTTCTTAATGAACTTGTAATATTCCACTACATGATCGTAGTATATATGTATTCTCTTTAGTATGCTTCCATCATTTCACTACAGTAAAACAAAATGTTCAAATATTTACTTGCTGCCGCTAATCTAACAGGTTCACTTACTCAAAGCAGACCGACTTGTTCCTTGTTCCTCATTGCGATGCACCGAGACACTGCCTCCTCGCCTCACTCCCCTCGTTCCCGCTACATACAGCCGCCCCCTGATCACCGTGAGGGCGGGGAACAGGGTCGAGACGTGCGTGACCCTTACACAGCCACCTCGGAGACGCCTCATATAAATTTACGATCGACAGTAGTCTTTTACGACCAACACCAACCACTGGACTAATTGCTTAAGCATTTGCACGAGTTTAATTTTAGCTCCCGGTGCATCTGTTGACTGAATAATGAGCATGCTATGTAAAGCGCCGCTTCGTCTTGCCATTGCATCCTCCCATTATGTTGCTAGTTATGCTTCAGTTTTGTTCCACTGGTGTGCCTTTTTGCATTAAAATGTCATATATTTTCTTGCACATAACGGACACACGTGGATGTGTTGAAATGATTCACCAAGAATTATTTACGTAACGAACATAGATGTCGTCAAAATGAATGCACCAAGAAACTTTTGGATTTAAAAGTTGATGTGAATATCTCTTTCGCTGTGTTGCCTTTTGCGAGAATATGCAATACGTGTATGTGTGTGTGTGTGTGTGTGTGTGTGTGTGTGTGTGTGTGTGTGTGTGTGTGTGTGTGTGTTTGCTTATGTATACGAATATATATATATATATAGATATAGAGATAATATATATATATATAGATATAATATATATAGATATATTATATATTTATATATATATATATATATAAAATTCAGTATGGGAGTTGAATCAACAATAAATGTTCATGAAATGTTTTAGTTGAATTTCATGTCTCAGACATCGCTTGCAGTATTTATTATAACAAGTCTTTCCAATATTTTTTTTCAGTTGAGTCTCCCATTGTCAATGTAGAGATTATCTTGTTTTCTTTAGTCCACCATTCACATAAACTTTATTTCTTCACGCTGCAGTTAACAACCAGTCTTTTTTTTATATATTCTCACCCGGCGTATCTCCTCGAGCGGCGTGTGTAGAGCGCCCAGGAAGACAGAGACACACACGGTCGGCAGGTGTGGCAAGGAACCCTCACCTGCGGTCCCACTTACTTTCTTGCTCCACGACAGGTGTTTCCCGCGACCCGTGACGGTCTTCATTACACCCGTGAGGATTTAATTGCTAACCCTCATCAAGCTGTCCCTTCCCTCATACCTCCCTTGTTCTCTTCACCTCTCCCTTATTCCACCCGACTCCCCTCGAAACATCCCTCAATCTCTATTACCTTTATAATTGTTTCTTTTCCCTCCATCTTTTCGTACTTGTAATGAGAATGTGTGTCTAATAGATTCATCATCGTAACAAACCCGACCTCGTTTTGCGTGCACGTGTGTGTGTGTGTGTGTGTGTGTGTGTGTGTGTGTGTGTGTGTGTGTGTGTGTGTATGTGTGTGTATGTCCTTGCATTGTGGACGTCTGGAGCAGGATAGTTTTTTTCTTCTCCCCGGATTTCCTGGACCACCGCCTTGGCTCCTACGCCGCTGATGACCACGAACTGTTCCTGTCCCGTGGAGTCTCGGCTTCACTCTTCACCTTCCCCGTCTTTTCTTCGTTCTTCATTCTTCTGTTCCATTTTTTTTTTTATCATCACTCTTCCTCTTCCTCATTTTTTTCATTCGAAGGATTCAACTTATACGTGCGAATTATGATCCTTAAGTTCTAAATTATTGCGGTGAACAGAATTTTGATCCGAGTAGAAAATCACTTGTGATCAGCCTCTTTATGGTTTCCCCTTGAGAACTGCGGTAAAGCTGTTGCTAGATAGAGTTAATCGATTTATTGTTAAGTTTAAAGAAGAGTCAAGTCGATTAACACATAATTTCATCCTCTTAAACTTATCAATGCTGTCAGGCACATCTTTTCTTAATCAACAATAATAACGATAATTTATTTATTAATTTATTTGTTTTTTTCGTTCCACTGCCACTTTTAAATCAGTATAATTTAGGAAATGTAAAATCTATTCCTTGTGTTTTTAAATTGTCTGTTAGCATTTTGTGTAGTGATTTTGAAGCGATGAACTGCTATACATAACAGTGATATAATTCAGTTGTGCTGTGTGAAGGCAGGAGTCATGCATGGAAGGCCTACTGATGCATTACTTCCTTGTGTATTAAACTTGTGATCAGAATGTTATTTGGACATACCGGATACCGCACACGGTGGTTACTCCCTCACCTTGTAGCGACCATTGTTAGGAAATCTTCATACACGTATTGTTATGATCCGTCTTACACATTGTTGGTTTGTGGTCGCGTGTCCAAGTGAGTTATTTGTTTGATGATGCAATGGAGGACGCTGCGGAGAAGATTCAAGTCATAATGACACGATCAGATATGCCAATACTGGACACCGGGTTTATCCATAAATAGATGTACTTATGAATTATGTATTATTTTCGTGAAAACTCACAGCAGAGGAGGTAAATTTCTTGAAATAGTTTCAATTTCGGGAAAACATAATATGATTTCTTAGATGCTTAATGATGCAGACATACCAACCAAATATTAGGTTCTGTCGTTATAGGTGTAGTTTACATGAAATGCTTTATATTTCACCATAATAATTTATCATTAAGCTGACAAAAATAAGTGCATAATATTTGGCTATAAATGATTTAATGATACAGTTCATACGCAAGTTCTGGCATGAGACCTCTTCAGTATCTTCAACTTTACTTGCTCTGATTTTTCTAGAGAGAGGGATTTGGTATCCTTGGAGAATATAATGATTTGGGAGACCACATGAGAGGGAGGCAAGGTGCACTCCGACCCCGGCGGGAAGAAGGTGGCCGCGCCGGGAGGAATGCGGATCTCGTGGCGAAATTCAAAATGAGTTTCCTGAATTTCGAGGGTGGGTTCTTCTTGACCATAAGTTATTCCGGCGGGAGATCAATGTTGTCTAATTATCAGGAGCGAGCAATCATAATAGTACGGCCAAAATAGGAAACATTATTAGTCTGCCTTTTGAGATGAGTAGATCAAATTGTCTTTGCGTCCTAGAGGCCACGCGTTGAAAGTGGACCGCTAAGGAGGCGTTGATAGAGGAGACGAGTGAGTTGAGGCGAAGGGTCTGAGGGCGGGTCAAAAAGCGTGACGATAGTTGCAGTCACGTCGAAGGTAATTGCTCTGTGATCCTTGACCCAGTAGCGGGGGTCATTCTTCGGACTGAACGACATCCTCACCCTTTCCACGGCGTTGGTTGCCAAGTCTTTAATGGTATTCCGCGGTGCTCACAGGACCGCCTCGCTGAACATCACTCACGCCGCCTCGGACTCACCACTGAGCGGGCAAGATGTAAGTTCCCCATAAATCACTACTATTTATCTTCTCCTTCATGGGAAAAAATGTTACACGAGATGTTTGGCAGCGTGTGGCACCGAGCACTGCGGTCAGACTTGTTCATTCATCAGCCAACAGTTTCGCCGACTGCTCGCTCCGCAATCTCTCTTCCCCTCCTCCTCCTCCTCCTCCTCCTCCTCCTCCTCTTCCTCCTCCTCTTTCTCCTTTCCCTTGCCCGCCACTTCTTTCGTCCACTCACTATTCTTCTTTCAACCCCTCACTCGCCTCTTCCTCTGCTTCTTCTCCCTGTCACCGATGGTTTTTCACTACCAGTTGCTATTGTTGCACGTAAGACATTATAATACCCGGTGATCATGTCCATATTCCACACATTATATTGTGTAATAATACGAAATCAGTGATGGAAATATTCCCTAAAAATCATATTCCACGAACAAAAATTGCATGTTCGTTTATCATTTCCCTTCATGTAAGATCCTTCGCGATAACAATCAGCTCTCCTATCTCCACGATGTTTCTGTGCTGCAGACGTGGTGTTACGGCCGACAAGGACATTCAGAGGCCAGTGTGAAGGTATTGAGAGTGTAACGAAACATTGTCTCTAAATCTAAAAGAGATAATAATGAAAAAAAAAAGAATGACGAGGCATCAAGAAGCCTCCGACGGGCGTTTCCCTGACAGTCGACCTCACAGGTTGGGCGCCAGCCAAGACTCAGCCCGCGACTCCCCACCCCGGTCACCTACCGAAAAACTGAGAAGCGTTTTCCTCGGCGACAGGGAATGATACAATGGAAGGCAGAGAGAGAGGCTGGGACGGCTGTTCTGCTGGAAAAGAAGGCGTTTAGGAAGGTGCAATGGTTGGAGATACCAGTTGTTTCTATGATTTGCAAAAAGAGATGAAGGGTGTTGCTGAATTTAGGGGTAGAAGGAGCTTCTTTCGTCTCTCAGTGTAACAACAATGACAATAAACATATCTTTCACTGATGTAAATTGCCATATGACAGACAATGATTTGAATAAAATTTAAGATTGATTCCGAAAAAACTGAATGAAATGTTGAGTAAATCGTATTGTAATAGCAAATATACATGGCTAATTCATGGACCACACGACCTTTCCCTTTCATTAGTGGTGGATACGAAATTAGAAGCTCCGTGTATAGTGAGTTAGTACACATTTAGAAGACAAGACGGATATTAGAACCTGGATTGAGAAAGACCTCAGAAAAAAAAAAAAATGATTGCATCCTGTAATTTCGGAGACGGTGGTTGTTAGGATAAAGGTACCAGCTGTTGTCCACGATCAGGTATTTCCTCCTTACCGCCCCCTCAAGTGCACACTACATTCAGAGGCCAGCTGAGGGGTCGCGTCAGGAGCAGGTGAGGCCGTGACACCTGGCGGCGCCTCAAGATGAGACGAAGGAGGATGTGACTCAGCCGGACTCTTCTTATTCCCATCATGTGTTCCTGTCCAGACTCACTCATTCCCTTACTTCCTGTGTCCTGTCTTTCTTCATCCTTGGCTAAGAATCTGTGATTAGAAACTTTCCCAACCACAATTTAGTCTCATAACTCAGAACGAAACCTTATTTGTTGATATTTACGTTATATTCCGATTAATATTTGCTTTGTGTCACCAAAAAGTAGTCTATTGCAACTGAAGCGACTAATTTTCGTAGTACCAAGAAAGACAGGTGCCCATGATACCCTGAGGCGAGGTGCTGTAATTCCACCCACCACTACCATGAACTGATGTGGTGAGGTGGAAGGAGGAGGCAGGAAGCTTTATCCATTGAGTAAACAGAAAAATAGGCCATCAGATACTGGTGTTTACGAGGTGGTAATGGCACGTATATCCCGCTGCCAGACCACATGGAGGTAAAAAGCTTGTGATGAAGGGTGGCGCGTCTCGTGTGATTGCACCAGGAGCGTCCATGGGGAGGAATGTCGTGAAATGGGAGGTATCGGGGAGTCAGGAAGAGGGGCGATGAGGCCACGCTTCCAGGAGCACCCAACAAAGAAGACCTCACTGCAACCGTGTCAGTTTCTTTCCTCTGTTGCTCCGATCGAACCTCGCGCTTTCAGGTAATCAACCCGTTCCGCCATGACTGTCCCGTCTCTGAAAGGCTAATGTGTCCCTCTTCCACGGAGTCTTTATAGTTCATCGCAGTGTTTTTTTGTCACATATCTGAGTTGAGCTGCACAACTGGGTAGGTTTTTTTTCAGCAGAATTATAGAGTTTTATCAGGTACTACTTTTCAATGTCTTACTTACGTACTTTTGGTTGATTGGTTTTAATAATTTCCTTAATTGTTCAAGTTTGATCGAAAGCAGGCTGTTTTTTTTTTTTTTTTTATCTTCCTCTAAAACATCTGCTGATTGAAAGCGGATATCATGCTTATAAGTAAATATTTTCACGTTTAGCGAACAGATTATAGGTATTAAGGTATCAATTTTCGTCGATATTATAAATGAGTTTGTGATTGCTAACTTGTTTCTCGTTTGACACATGAACGCTGTCGTAAGAAAAAAGACAGTGTGATATGTGTGTTGCATGGTATTCTTTCATTCCGAAACACAATGTACAGTCTGCCTGCTGTATTCTATTAAAAGTCCCTGGTTTCTTTAGGTATGTTGGCAAAATCTGAGTTATACCTATTCACATTCTGTCACTCTCCACCTATGTCAATTTACACGAATATTCCTTATATCACTAATAGAATAACCCCAGAGAGAGAGAGAGAGAGAGAGAGAGAGAGAGAGAGAGAGAGAGAGAGAGAGGTGACGCAATCCGCACTTCTCTCACAATCATAGTTGAATTCGAGGGTTGAAGATTAGCGTCTTTCACGTGTGTTGGCAGTCCTCGCTGTATTCAGGGATCCCCACCTTTTGACCTTCTTCCCGTCCACAATACAACGCTTAGTCCATCCCTTCCTCCACATCACCTCCGTCTCACCCTCTGTCCAATTCCGGATTCTCTCCATCATCCACTCAGCTGCTCGTGTCCTTTTCGGGATGTTTGTGAGTTGATTGTTTGATGTGAAAGCAGTTTTTATTGTTTGACTTCCTCTTTGTAGTCTCTGACATCATCTCTCTCTCTCTCTCTCTCTCTCTCTCTCTCTCTCTCTCTCTCTCTCTCTCTCTCTCTCTCTCTCTCTCTCTCTCTCTCTTTTTCTCTCTCTCTCTCTCTGTTTTTTGGGGGGCATTTAGGTAATTCTTTAGTATGTATATAAAAGTATTCTTTTTAATAAGTAGGTCAAGAAAGTTAGTCATGAATAATTTTTGTGGATTTTTATTACGTAATCATCTCTGTTCAGAGTTAATGCTTAATAGCCAAGTTACTACTCTATCTGAATTGTTGGTTGCTCTCGACATGATATGAATGGTGTTATTTGGACTCTCCAGTGGTAACTTTAATAAATGTATATTTGAACTGGTCTTATATTTTCATTTCCAGTCACATTCCAGGGAAGAATTAGCAACAGCTGGTCTTTGCCTCCGATTTTAGCAGGAAGGAAGACGAACTTTTTATTTGTTTTTCTTACTGAGATAATCTTTCAATGAAACAATTAATTTCTCAGTGGAAGGAAAGGACAGTTGCGATTTCTACCTTATTATAATAGTACATTGGTTATAACGTTTTTCATTTTTAGTTTAGGAAAGTGTTTGATATGTTAAAGTTCATGTGCACTCAAGATGCTGTAAGTGGTGCTTGTAGATGTGTAGCTGCTTATCGGGTCTGGCAACAAGCAATGATAAGATGCCGAGGGACTGACAAAATGCACGCTTGGCCAGCCTCTTTTGTAATGGTGTGGAATTAACTCTCCTTTTTTTTTATGTTGAGGGTCATATCTTCAGCCTTGGTAGCAATGTGGTGTGGTGCAATTTTAAAGCCCAGTTATGCTATTTATGTTTGCCTGAACCTGTTTGGCACTGTAACAATATGTTTGAGGTAACAGATGATGAGTCGAGCAGCCCGGACTCGCGAGGCCTGCCATGCTGCTGCCGCCCACTGCGGCGCTGCTTGGTGCTAGGCGAGGCGCACACCCAACAAGGCGTAGTGTTGGCTTTGACGTTTGTTTCTGTGCGTCTGTCTACTTGTTTATCTGTCTCTCTCCCTGTCTGCATATGTATCTACTCCAGTTTGTCTGTTTGTCTACCTGTACATCTATCTATCTATTTACCTAATCGTCCGTCTGTCTATCTCTCTCTCTCTCTCTCTCTCTCTCTCTCTCTCTCTCTCTCTCTCTCTCTCTCTCTCTCTCTCTCTCTCTCTCTCTCTCTCTCTCTCTCCACATGTATACAAGACAACACACAGAAATTACAGCTATCGCTTTAATATTAAATGAGTAAATTGCAGAGGGACGTAACACGAGGACATAAGAGTTTACAGTAAATTGTATCTTGTGCTTCTGGACTTTCAAGGTATAATAACTCAGATAGAGATGGAGAGTAGCATTCCACCATGCTGCCTCCTCTTTTATTAACCTCAAGTAAGTAAGTGTTTTATTGCGTATTGCTTTAATGCAGTTTTAATTCAAACGAACATTCAGACCCGGAGTCATGGCACGGTCTGTCGAGCCGGCGCTCCCTGACAGACAGCTAACTTAATAATGATAAGTGGCAGGAGCGAAGTTATTTGGTAGTGCAGAGTAATAATATCAGACAGACTAAAAGGTATCTGGCTACTTGTTTGAATAATATCCTAAGTATTTCTTTGTTATCCTAGTGAAATATATCCTTTGGTTTTAGAGATATCAACTTTATTCAGCGGCTGGGAGGGAAATATTTTAATCACCACCGAGGTCAGTGACAGTCGCAGGTGGGTGTTAGGGGAACCTTCGCTACAATGCCCTGCTATGCCACCCAGCCAGTCAGCCAGCCTCCGCCAAGCCACTACCACATCACTCACTATTTGACCCACGCCATTCCAAGCCCACCACATCCCCGGCGTGCCACACCTTCGCTAGATCCCCGCTATGCTGCCTCCAACCACGCCCCACCAATCCTTCCGCCTTACTCTTCTCGTCACATCCTTCCCATACCTTGCCTCACCGCAGCCTCCACATACCGTCCTTGTTTCTTTAGTATACAAACACTCACCTCCAGTATATAAAAAAATTTCTTTCCTCGCCAACCAGAGATTTAACCTTCGGTAGAAATTCTCCTCCAAAGTCCACAGCGAAATGTTGGTGGTGGTGGAACATTCCGGGACGGGTCGTGAGTCCCTGTGTAGACCTTTAATTTTCTTAGATACCCCTTAATGAGATAGATGTACGTACAGTGAATTATATTGATTAACAGAGAGAGAGAGAGAGAGAGAGAGAGAGAGAGAGAGAGAGAGAGAGAGAGAGAGAGAGAGAGAGAGAGAGAGAGAGAGAGAGAGAGAGGGGTAATTAGAGATACGTAAATACATTGGTCGGGTTGCAGTTATAGAATCCTACCGGAGACAAGAGTGGTAGCCGCATTAGTAGCAGAAACAGCAGCAGCAGCAGCAGCAACATCATCAATATATTTGCAAGGATGAGGATAATAATCTCTCCGGATATTAATCACAGCTGAGGCTTCCTGTCAAATCTTTCTGCAGCGGGACGGTCAGTGGCCTCAAGTTTTTAGACAGGAGAAAATTGCATTAAGCCTTCAGTTGGTAATAATAGTAGTATTAGTAAAGAGAGTCTCGCGGAGTGCATTTCTCATTCACATATGAGAAACAAGAGCGTGCGTAATGTGCATGAAATGAGGATGAATGATAATTGCAGTTGAGTGCTACTTTGAATAACTTGTGTGACATTATGCATAACTGGTAGTGTTTGTTGCCTGGAGAAGGGAGGGAGAGGCAGAAAGGGGCGCCGGAGATGATGATGGTCCGGAGGAAGAATGGTGATGGTGAACAGCGAGGATAACAAGGCAGTGCACAGGAATAACACTGTGTTTGTTTACTGTAGGACGCTTTGCGGGATAAGGAGTTAATGTGACAGCAGAACATGTGCCCTTTTCTTCTCAGTGACAGAACCACTTGGTGAGAAATTTACATTTTACTTGCATGTGTGTGAGTTGTTTTTATGTGGCTGTTTTTATTCGCACAAGTCTTGACTTATTTATTCTATACACGAGTAGAGTTTTTTAACTGCATTTGTTTGTTTCTTTGAATAACTGAAAATGTATAGAAGCTAAAGCTGACTATTTTATCAGGCTATGTATAAGTTTGCTCTTTTTTCCGTCTGTGTTCATGAATTGCGAACAATAGATTCTGTGGTGCACAGTTTCTTGTTGAACAAAGCAGTGATCTCATCCCTGTATATAGCAAGGAAATGTGCGGAGGCGTCACCAGTTGCACCAGAAGCTGTCGTGACCCTAGCTAGCGTGGTCTATTTTCAGCTACAGTGGTCACCCAGACAGGCATGCAAGGGAACGGAGGGCGAGGCACGTGCTCCGCGACGCCCACCAATTACTGTTGACACCGTCCATCTTCCTCAGCCTGCGTGAGGGAGCGGCCTGCTCGCACCCCTTTCAGTAATGGCTGCAGTGCCGGGGTGGTGGCTGCGGGAGCAGCGCTGGTGGCGTGGCGGCAGTGTGCAAAAGTAGTAATTTGACCTGGCGTGATGAAAATTTGACGACGTTAGCGCTAGGGGAGAAATGGTATAATTAGCATTCTTGACAGAGAGGAGCTCTTAAGATAGTAGACGTTTTTATGTTTAGGGTCATGACAATGATGGCTGCCTGTGTGGGTAGTGAGTGTTAACAGTGTCAAGCCTCAGGCACGTACAAGATAAGATCGTACTGGCCCCATGGTAGTCCAACCTGTCTCGTCTGTCACAAGGCTACGGTCTGGCTGGGGGGGCCACACCCTGCCTGGCGAGGGCCGTGCCGCTGCGCCACTTGCTGCTGGACGAACACCAAATTGTCCTCAATAAGAGTGAGTCCTCGCCACTCCCATAGCGACCACCAAGGACGATACCACCACTACCACCACCACCACAACCTCAAACACACTCACCATTACCCTCACCATAACCACTACCATATCCCTCACACCCACCACCACCACCATATATCACTACCATTACCACCAGTACACCATTTCACCACAACCGCCATCTTTACCGTAGCTTTTCCTTCACCACAACAAACAAACAACTCAACAACCAGCAACGCTCACCGGCACTGCCATAAATAGCAACAACACCCTTAAATTTAAGTACCTCACCACCATCACCACGTCTCTTGCAACTCATCCGTTAAAATAGAAACAAAGTGAAAATGCTCCTAAGGAACGTGGCAGAGCGGTCAGCAGTGACGTCTATGGCATTCAGACAGTTCTTCATCTCTTTAGTTGTCAGTCCGTCAGTCTGTCCGTCAGTCTTACAAAGCGACAGTCAGTCAGGGCGTCCGTTCTTCAGTCAGTCAGTCACCTCGTCAGTCAATCAGCTTCTCACTTCATCTGCTTAGTTAGATTAGGTTAGATTAGGTTAGGTCAATTAATCAGTCAGTCGGTACCTCGAAGCCTTCCTCTTCACCTCGTAGGGAGTCACGCAAGTCTATTTCTGTAAATTTTTCTCACTTACCACCAGACGACTTTTTTTTTTCTTCTTGCCTTATACTCACTGCGTTCATGAAGTCCAACTTGTCCCCCTGCTTGTTGGCTGCTGGCTGGCTCTCGAGGTCGCGCCAAGTCAAGTTGATGTTTTTTTTTTTTTTCCCTCCCTTTCTTGTCTTCGTCTTAACTGATGTGGCAGTGTCCTGTGACTGATTTGCTTAACTGTTTGCGATGTTTAGCTATGTATCTTTGTTGTATACATCACTCCATTTCTCTCTCTCTCTCTCTCTCTCTCTCTCTCTCTCTCTCTCTCTCTCTCTCTCTCTCTCTCTCTCTCTCTCTCTCTCTCTCTCTCTCTCTCTCTCTCTCATTCCATTTCTCGACCACTTCTCGTTTTTCTTCTGCCCTTCCCCTTCCTCTCTCGGTACTCTCGACAGCACCTCTCCACACTAGAAAATTTATGCTAATTGTAATGATCGGAGGTGGGGAGTGGAAGCACACGGCCGCCGCCAGCCCGCTGTGCTCCTCCCCGCGGCAGGTGTGGAAAACTAAACTTATTTTTTCATCCCTTGTCTATTTGTACGTTTGCAGTTTAGGAAATAATTGTATACATGAAATACATTCACCGCAGTGTTCTCCGACGGTAAATTATAAGAGAATGTTCAGCAAGTGTCTTAACAGTAGGCTTCAAGTGTGGAAGTTGTTAATAGTAGCATGTAAGGTAAGGAAAAGTGTGTTGATGGATGTGGACTTTGAAATCTATCTTTTTTCTGTGTGTGTGTGTGTGTGTGTGTGTGTGTGTGTGTGTGTTATTTACTGTATGTACTTCATTTTGCTTAATTGAAAAAAAGAAGAAAAAAAAACTGCTTGGATAAGAGAATAACATGATTGATGATTAATCAGATAACAGATTTTTTTTTCATTCACACGGATGTTTTAGGTATATGATTACTGTTTTTTTTATTTATTTTTTTTATTTTGGTAGTAAAACATCCATTACAACGAATTATATAGCATTTTAAAATGATTTTGATGATCATGACTCAGGTTTTTAGATGCGAAGAGTAAGAGCATTCCTTAAAAGCCTGAGATAAAATGTTTTGGTATTCTTTTTTTTCCCATTCGACTTTTAAAATGTAGACAGTAATTGATATCCACTAAGAGATGAATGATATTAAAAAAGAGATAAAAAAAAAACTTTTGATAGCCCTCCCATGTAGACTTCAATTTGCTTTAAATACCCCCTTATAAGCAAATGTATCGCGTCCATCCTGCACTTTGTCATCAGGAGAGCCGCATCCTCTATCATTCGTGGCACTGAGGGAAAGTTAGTGAGCAGTAACAATGGGAAGGACTTGAAATAACAGGTCATCAGTTTGCGGCGAGAGAAATGGTGAATATATTGACCTCCAGGCAGCATTCCCTCGGCGATCCTGATGACCATAAATAGTGAGGTTAGGCAGTCAGGTTAATCGTAGGTCAGTGTATTACGAGTTATTAGCCAAAATTGACGGCAAAGAATGGCAGTTAAATTACGTGACTTCTCAACCATATAAAGTTTCTCAGTTTTTCGATGTCGTGTGGTCAGGGAAGAAGAAGAAGAAAAAGTTAGTTATTTGTATCATATTTTTCATTTATTGTCTGGATTTGTTTTCATTTTATAATTTGATTTAATGTTGTTGAACTATAAGCA
>CM035194.1:15668298-15689279 GCA_020233015.1 Callinectes sapidus
GAGAGAGAGAGAGAGAGAGAGAGAGAGAGAGAGAGAGAGAGAGATTAAAGACAAATTTACCATAATGTTTTGGTCATGACTGAATGTGCACAAGTATGATTGAGGAAAGAAGTGGAATGAGTGAAGGGTGTGTTTGTAGATGCTTGTGTAAGTTTGCTTATACGGCGACCAGTACATGTGTTGTTATTGTGGTGGCCAAGGGGAGAGGCAACATAAGTCTGGCTGCAAAAATAAGTTGTTGATAAGCGGACAGGAACGAGATGTGAAGGACCAAATCTTTCTGCTTGATATTTCTCTGCTATGACGCTTCCATATATTTATTTTATCCATTTCGTTGCATTTACTTATCTGATTTATGCTATTGTTATCATCGTTTATGTCCTCTTTTTCCTACCTCCATCCGATTATATTATACTAGATTTTTGTCCTTCATTTACTCAGATTAAAAAAAAAAGAACTCTGTGTTTCTTTTAATACTATTCTGATTTTTGTGAGAAGAAATTAAGGTTCTCTAATATAATTTCTTTGTAAGTTATTGCTGTATAACTCGATAGTCATAGAGAAGAGAGGAAAACCAAGAAATGAAGTGGTGAAATTAATTCTTGTAAGAGAAGGAATAAATTAACGCACAGATGTCAAGAATTTTGTGGCCAATTGAAGGACGCAGTATTGAGACGTTAAAATGTTATCGTTGGAGGCAGAGATAGACGAAAATGTTTTGAAAGAAGAGGAGATCACGTGCAGATCAAAATTACAAATATTCTGCTGCAGAGAGAGAGAGAGAGAGAGAGAGAGAGAGAGAGAGAGAGAGAGAGAGAGAGAGAGAGAGAGAGAGAGAGAGAGAGAGAAGTGAAAAAGAAACGAGTAGAAATAAAGGAACTTGGTTAGAATGTAGTGTTATGTAAAAGGCAAATGGCAGCACAAATTTCAATAGAAACACTGAAAAAAAAATAAAGAGAAAAGGAAAACAGGCAACAGTTATTTATGAGACTAACAACAAAAGAGGGCAAAGAGGATAAGGAAAAGGAAGCAGAGGACTAAGAGGAGGAGGAGGAGGAGGAGGAGGAGGAGGAGGAGGAGGAGGAGGAGGAGGAGGAGGAAGAAGAATAGCTACAGGATAGTATATGGCGTCACATTATCAAAGGAAATTCCGTCTCTCTGCCTTCCTGGAGTTCCGTCACTCTATTTTTTTTCATATACATCCTGTGTGGAGGGCGACCAGTCCGATTTGTTGCTTGACTCACTTGTTGATGGGAGGAAGCCACGTGTTGCCGCGGGCTGGGAGCGATAGGAGGCTGGGCCGGGGAGGAAGAGGAGAAAGAACAGCCGGTATTGCATAATAGTTGTTGGGTGGGACTTAAGGTTCAGTATATTTTTCTTCGGTTTACGCCTTTCCTCTGTAAGTGTGTTTCTGATAGCCTTTAGTTTTCAGCCACGCCTTCTATCAGGAAATATCTACACGTTTGGTAATACATATAGCATAAATAAGGCTGACTGTCCTCTTGGAAGCAACAGCCTTCCTTGATGCAGTAAAAACATGAGATGTGGCGACTTAATTTCAGCGTAAATAACAATTGCATACTTGAGGTTCCTGCCAGGAGATTATAAGCCTCGAGTTACAGCAGCACAACTAGGATTCATTAAATTCTTACTAATCTACCAAGGAAAAAAAACTTGCTCTCGGTAATAAACTAGTTCATTGGACTTAATTTTTGCTCTGATACGCAGATGAAAATGTCCAAATTCTTCAGCCATATTTAGCGCTCATATGTAAGCCTAATGATGCAGGAAAAAATAAATAGATAAAAAAAAGAAATAAAAATCTTTCATACTAGAAACAAATAAAGAAATACATCATGAAAATTTCTTTAAAATGCAGGATTCTTTTCCGAAATACAAGAAAATTTTAAAAATACAGTTTGAAATTTTCATAAAATTACAATAAGAATGCTGATCCATTGTTCACAAAGAAAAACTTTTACGAATACAGGTCGCAAAACCCAACAAATTTCCTTCAAAACACGTACACACAGGATATTGCATTAAAGTATTTGAAAATTGATCAGAGACGAGAGATAAACTGCAAGCTATCTAGGAATCCGATGGCTGAATATTGGCAGTCAGTTAGCATTCAGTCCCATCTGCCTGGAGTGAGAGACAAAATGCCTTCACATCTGGCCACATCGAAGGTCAACACAACCCGGAAATACCTGCGTCTTTGCTCCCCTGCACAGCCGCCCTCGCCCCTGTGCACCTGTACTTCTGATTGCCTTCCGAGGCGCCAGGTAATTGGAAGGTGTGGCCACCTGGCAGCCGGAAACTCCTACCGGATTGCATCAAACCACGCTCCACCACTAGGTTTGTTTATATGTTTCTTTGCAGGTTTTGTGTGTCTTCGCAGTCTTCGCAATTCACGTCTGCTGCAGAGAAAAAAAAGGTTGGGTATTTTATACTTTTAGTGATGCAATGGTGAATTTAGCGTTTAGTTTCCACAGATGAGAGTTCAAGTTTTTAGCTCATTCAAGTTTACCCAAGATATAAGAGGTTTTTTGGTTCCATTTTTTAACTGACTGAATGTGCATGCGAGGCAATTCGTCTTGACAGAGGAACAATCAACTGACCAGATCAACAACAAAAAAGTTTTTGCGAGCAGCGCTGCCCAGGGCGTAGTGGTGGTCACACACACACACACACACACACACACACACACACACACACACACACACACACACACACACACACACACACACACATACAAATGGCTTACACTAACGTGAATACAGGCAGCCATACACGCACTCTATGCCGTTACCTGCACCCGAGTAAGATTCTCGCATTTTCAATGAATCCTGTCCGTTTTTTTATGAGGAAGGAGAGAGAGAGAGAGAGAGAGAGAGAGAGAGAGAGAGAGAGAGAGAGAGAGAGAGAGAGAGAGAGAGAGAGAGAGAGAGAGAGTAGACACACACACACACATACACACACACAGTGATAATGATAATGGTGACAGTGATTATTATTATTTCATTGTTATTTTTATTTTATAGCATACTCCTTATTATTCTTTTATTGTCACTAATGTTAGCACTCCTGTTATCATGCTATTACGTATAGTCATCTGACTATTAATAAAATATTATCTTTAAAACACTTTAGCTAACTGTATATTACAAAGTTTATACTGCCAATTTGCGCTAGTGTTACTTTATCAATATTAGAATATAATTATGACTGTCGGGAAGTCTCGGCTTGACAGTCCAAGCCATTTTCAGTTATTGTTTGTCTATTTTAAATGTATCACACACACACACACACACACACACACACACACACACACACACACACACACACACACACACACACACACGGGGTAACCTCCTCACCTTCGAAGTCAGCTTGGCAGGGGCCGAGGGTTTCTCTTGGTTCAGAAGCCACGGTCAAGTTTACCTGGGGCAGTAATGATGCTGACCTTCGGGAGTTACCTGACGTGGTGGTCGTGCGGACAGATGGTGTTGGGAGAATTAGTTAGTTAAAGTGGTACCCGTGAGCTGTAATTAGCTCTTGTTTGTGTCTCGGCTCCCACTGACTTCATTCGCTCTATAGGCTTCTTTCAGACCTTAGGCGACCTCCTTCCCTTCACATTGTCTCACTGTTTTCAGACCCTCGGAACTTCTGTCAACCTTAGAGTGATGGCTATTGGTGTCCATGCGAGGGTCATTTGCAGCAGTTACTTCCCTCTCATATACCACCTCCTCGCCTTCCGCGCTCTCCCTCCGCCCACAGATGCCCTCGCCCTCGCTCTCACGCCAATGGGACTTACCTGACCCGCCACTCAAAACACTTAGGTCTCAGCTTCTGCCCCCATACATCTTCAGTGGTACCCACTCGCCCCGCTAAAACACCACCCCATACTGCTCGCCTGGACCCGCCCACCTATACCCAGACCCGCCCTGTTGTGCCACTTCCCAGCTACTGCCTTAGCCACCACGCGCCTTCCATCTTTTCTTCTACTCCTCCTCCTCCGCGCTGGTCGCCTCCAGGAGTGGGAGCTGATTGCAGTGTCCGCTAATTGCAGTGTCCGCCGAGGCAAGTGGCGGTCTCCGGTAGCCTGGTCCGCCGCCAAGATGCCAGATTACCTGCTGTAATTAACCGGGCAGACAGACGAGGGCTCAGGTGCTCCCGGGACGTGGGAAAGTGGCCGGGGCGGTGAGCATCCACAACAAAGGTGAGAGGCTTGGTGCTCCGCTCTCGGCGTCAGCACCTTCTCGGCACCAGGATGTCAGTGTGTATTTTGCGTCTGTAATCGATGTTGATTCCACAGCTATCGCCTTGGTAAAGAGTGTGAGATAGCGCCCGGGGCAGGGATTTCCAAGTGAGAGACATGCAATAAACACCAGAGATATACATCTTATAAACACCGACGGTGAAAGTATTCTCACTAGGGGGGTAATGCATTTTCCCGATGCCGTGCCGCCAGTGAGGCTGAGGACGCGGGGATTACATGGAAGGATTTATTCGTGCAAGAGGTTAATTGACGTGAGCGTGGTTGGCTGTGAAATATTTATGAGTGGATTTATCATTGTCCACGATAAGGGTAACCGTGTGGTCGTTAGTTATTATAAGCAGACAAGATTTACCAACACTCATCGATCACTGGCGAGTCAAGCCATTAGTGGAGAATTATCTACTGCGTCGGAGTTGTCGTCTCCCCGTCGCGTTGAGTCCCAGTCAAATAGTGAGACGCCGTCAGTGACTACCTGTCAGACTGCGGGTGGCTACAGGGAAGCGATGACCACACCAGCACATGAGGGCAACAAAAAAAGAAAGAAAGAAAGGGTAAAAAAATGCTTAGTACATAAAGTATTCTAGTCATCCTTCCTCTGATTTGAATGCCCCTTATCAACTGAGAGGTTATCTGCAGCAGGGAAATGAAAACCTCCCACACAGTGTTCTCGCGTCTCAGTCTCCCTGGCCCTCTAAATCACCACTACGCTCTCCTTCATCTCTCGGGACTCTTACGACGGTTTTCAAATTAGTTGTTCCTGCCTCCTGCCTGTCAAGGTTGCTATTCGACGTTATGTTGGCTTGTAAAGTGATTAAACAACAGAAAAGCTATCTTCAGGGTCTAATCCTTTCAGTTTTCAGTTCTCGTTAAATGAAGAAGAAAACAGATGAACTATTCTCCGAAGATGCTTTCACCGTAGAGATATTCAAAGCACGGGTGCCTTCTCATTGCGTCCATAGTGAATTCTTTAGTAATTTAATTAATAAGCAAAAAATTATCCACTCCATCCCTCTTACCATTAAAATTAGCATTCTCTTTTTTCTGTACTGTCTGAGTTGGCAGTGCCCTCTAGGCGACTCCACGAGGGCAGCGCGGCAGTAATTATGGCCGCCGGCGGACTGGTCAGCGGCGGGATTGTCGGACTCGTTAATAATCTGCCCTGTTATTACGCCGTCCGGAGCTGCCCTGCACCGCCACCTGGTACAGCGACGTGCGGCTCCTCCAGCTGGATGCTCCGTCCCTTCGCCGACGGTGGTCTTAGGGCGGGGCTCTTCCCTTCAAGGACAACATGAGTCCTCCGCCGCAAACGTCTCCTGAAGCGTCTGCCGGTGTTGTTCGGAAAGGTGCGTTGGTCGGCGGCGTGTGTTGCAGGGTGTGGAGGGTGTGGAGGCCAGAACAAAGATGGGAATGGCTCCACCCGCTGGCACGGCTCCAAGGACACCGGGATCATACACCCAGGAAAAAAAGTATTGCCTTCTCAATTAATTAAGGTGGATATTACATGGTTATTATACACGGCTACTGGGAGACCGTCTGGGGGACAATATCTATGTTGTCAGGCACATACAAGGTGTGTGTGTGTGTGTGTGTGTGTGTGTGTGTGTGTGTGTGTGTGTGTGTGTGTTGCAGAATATATCAATATTTTCAAGTACATATATGGGTATCAAGATGTGCTGGCTTCCTGCAAGCATACCTAGTATCTCAAGCCTCGCGTTCCCTCCTGCTGGGTCACCATCACCTCCACCGTCACCACCACCTCCCTTACCGCCACTGCCTCCCCGTGGCGATGCCCGGGGCCCCGCGACCCAGGGGTCACATTGTGTAATTATCGTCCCTCACCAGCTTCCTGTCCATCCGGAGGCACAGATTTCTGTGAGTGGGTTGAGGGCGTGAAGGAGCGTCGTCCTCCTCGCGGAACAAAGGTAGAGCCGGTGGAGGTGACGCGTCACCTGACCGTGGCGATCTTGTGTTGTTTAGTGTAGATACTCTGCAAATTATTACGCAACGAAAGTACTTGTATGATGATGGATACACGGCGAAAAAAAAGACTTATTTCATAAGCCTTGATTCGTGATTTACATGAGAACAACCTTTAATCTCAGCATGCCTACACACACACACACACACACACACACACACACACACACACACACACACACACACACATACACATACAAACAAACAAACAAACAAACAAACACACACAAACTAAAATTTGTTGATATTTGTCAGCGAATGCTTTTTTTTTAATACACCTTTAGACAACGTCGTGATAAATTTCACATTTTTGCCGTAATTACTTGGATTCTTGCGGTTTTCCACTGTTTCTCAATGACAACAAATGTATTTCCATATAATTTTCAGAATATGTGTTAAAATAATAAAAACAATTACTTACATTTTTTAAGCTGATTGCAGAGATGATTAGGTTTGAGTACATACCTGTGATATTTTGAACTGATACCTCCACAAGAAAAGCTTTATTTATATGAAGTCAATAAGTTCTTTTACATTATACTCATACTTCAGAATATTTTTTAACATTTTGCATTTTTTTTTAAGTTTTATTCTTCTGTCCTTATATATATACATGTGTGTGTGTGTGTGTGTGTGTGTGTGTGTGTGTGTGTGTGTGTGTGTGTGTGTGTGTGTGTGTGTGTGTGTGTGCGTGCGTGTGTGTGTGTGTGTGTCTTTTCCACCAAAAGTCCAACTATCAGTCTGTGTCTTTGTATGTTTTCGTGTTTATAAGACATCAACCATTCGAATAATAAATTTGTACTGAGGGACAGACAACACCACTACTACAACCACTACTCCTTGTCTCGATGTGCATATTATTCACTTACTTTCAGCCTTACACTGCAGGAGGAGAGCGACCCGAGTATGCACAGACTGCCTTGTTCCAGCGATACAATCACCTGACGTGCCTCTGTGTTATTCGTGCCAGGAGCAGGAAATTATCAGCGCCTCGTATCAGTGCCGTTGCTTTGGTGGTGTTGCGTCTCGACCTTTAACACCACTAGGCCTGAAGTTGCCTCGGTGTTCCTTCGTCTGTCTGTCAGATGTGTCGGTGTGTCAGCTCCTCCCCTTCCCTTCTCCAGCACCTTCTACATTCTCTTACCAAACGAGGTTTCTTTCCTCCACAAGGGCCCCTAATAAGGCAAGCGGGTCACGCAGTATTATAGCTTCCCCTCGCCATTAGATCTTGAACCATCTTATTAAATCTTATTATTAGTCTCGAGGGTGCAGTGATATTCAATGGACGAAGCATGGAAGCATTCACTCCTATGCCTTTCTCTTTACACGTGTTTTGCAAGGCTCCCTGAAACGCCTGGAACCTGTTGGTGTATTGCCTTACTGAGACAAGACGCCGGTGCTGCTGCTGCTGCTGCTGCTGCTGCTGCTGCTGCTGCTGCTGCTGACCAAGACTTGGATACCTAGTCAGGAGTTCGTGTTGTGGCCAGTAGTCCCTTTGTTATAGCGAACCGACGAACCGACGCCACTCCCCGACTGCCTGACATGACGCTGTTAAATTCGGCCAACTCCCTCCACTCCATTCTCGGTCTTCCTGCCTCCTCTCCTCCTCCCCTTCTCTAGTTCCCATCCCACTCCCTGCCTCCCTCCCACTTCTCATCTTCTCTCCCTCCCATCCCCTCCTCTGCTCCTCTCCCTTACGGCGGGGAGCCAGATCGTGACCATCTCGCCAGCTTCCAGTTACCATGAGGTCACACGGAGGCGGGTTCGGGCGGGCGGACAAAAAGCTAGAGTAATGGTCAGCCCGGCAATAGTCTGGGAAGAGAGAGAGAGAGAGAGAGAGAGAGAGAGAGAGAGAGAGAGAGAGAGAGAGAGAGAGAGAGAGAGAGATTGGAGAATATGAAAAAAGCGAGTCATATAAAGGAAGATAAGGAAAGAAGAAACAGGTCAAAGGTAACGAAATAGAGTGAACGAAAACTGAACATCGATTATGAGCAGGATGAGATGCGTGAAGGAATGTTTAAAGGAATGAAATAGGAATGCATTCTTATACTTTTTTTCTTATAAAAATGCTTAAAAATTGTAAAAGACTCCCTTCTGGAAAGTTTTTATTTAGAGAAAGTCTTAGCGAAACAAGAATGTTTGATAAAGAAATATGACAATAAATAGAAAAAAAAATATCAGCTACAACATTCTTATTCTAATGTAGAAGGAATAGTAATGCTTGTGGTGAAAATGCTCAATGAAATGCAAAAAAATATATACATGATTTAAGAATTCGTAATAGCGATTTTTAAGTGAAATAGACTTCCTCTTTGTCGTATAAACAGATAAGCTCCGTAAGTAAGAAAAGTATATATATTTATGCGATTATAATGTAAATGTGCGCTAAACTTGCGAGTAAGTGAAGATATAAGAATGAATTTTATCAAAAAGCTGAGTATAAACCGATTACATGCTTCCTTAAAGGATGAAACAGTGAATACATGAATCGAATTATACTCAAAGCGGAAAATACTTTTTACACAGTGCAAAAACAAATAACACAGGTGCGCTTAATGTGGTAAGAGTATTATCGCCCGAACAGTCATAGATTATAAGAAATAGGGAGACTTCGGAATTGAAATGACGAATATTTGTTTCTGGGAAGTGAAAACCTTGACTGAAGGAAAGAAAAATAAAGAGAAGGAAAAGAGACGGACTTAAGGGGAAAAAATCACGGAGTCTGTTTAAACGCAAGCTGCGAGACACGCAAAGAGACTCACGTATGACAACAAGAACACGGGAGGCAGCATCCAAGCCACCAGCAGGAGTGAGAGGCGGAGGGAGACGAGCACCAAGACCGCCGAGAGAGGAGTGAGCGGGGGTCACACACGGTAGCTGCGTCGTGATCAAATCATGACCCGCCCCGGGCCTGGTCCACCCCTGGCTCCCTCACACGGCTGGGAACGCCGGCTCCCGCACGCACACCCCCGGGAGCCTCCCACCACTCCCCCCAGCCCCAGCACGCCAGGCACCTGCCTCCCAAAGCAACAACAAGCGTCAATTTTTGCTGTAGCCCAGAGTGACGGCCGCCGAGCGCTGCCTGGGAGCTAATTCAAGGGCATCCGTGCCTAACTCAGCCACACCACAAAATGATAACCACCACAGCCGAGCTTCTTAGTTGTGGCCTTGCCAACATCGAAAATTCCAAAACTTTTCTACCTTAACTTATCTCCGCCATCGACAGACTCAATCACGACTGACCAAATGGTTATTTAAGACCACGAGAATCTTCCAGAGGCTCTTAGGTCCACCTCTTTTTTTCCTCATCCTTTCAATCGTAAAATGTGTTGATGACGGCGTGCATCATCCCACGAATAGGAAGGCTAATTGAGGGAGGCTTTCAGATATGCTGACCTAAATAGTCAGGTCCTATTTATAGACCTCCGTAATATCAGAGAGAGAGAGAGAGAGAGAGAGAGAGAGAGAGAGAGAGAGAGAGAGAGAGAGAGAGAGAGAGAGAGAGAGAGAGAGAGATTGGTTTCAGTAATATAGTGAAATCAAGCCATACATAAACCTGAATTTACACTCATTTATCACAAGGCGAGTTCACGAGGCCGGCTATTTCCGCGACTGCAGCTGACCTCATCATAATTAAGTCAGCGGCACAAAAATGGCTCCTGACCTAACAAGCAGTAAAGAGGCGCGTCCCAAACAGATTGATTTAGCCTTATTTACCGTGTGACACGGTCATTAGAGGTCGTTGAGTGATCATTCATCTCTGTTCCTAGACTTTAAAGGTGATCTGGCTACCTGAAAAGAAAACAACGAGAGAGAGAGAGAGAGAGAGAGAGAGAGAGAGAGAGAGAGAGAGAGAGAGAGAGAGAGAGAGAGAGAGAGAGAGAGAGAGAGAGAGAGAGAGAGAGAGCGAGATGATAATGATGATGATGATGATTCTTCAGTTCTTATTTGTAAAATTTTAATGTTTTATCAGAAAGCAGTGATGATTTTCTATTTTTATTTTGATGATACTTTTTCATAAAAATAATGCTGAATTCTTATACATCATTACTAAAATCAACATATCTTTAGAGTGCATTTTTTTCCAAGTAAACCTTATAAACATAGTCAAGATAAGCTTTACAAACATGTGAAAATATGGATCATGATATTAGGGTAACTGTATAAAATGATTGTTTATTTCGTGTAACAAAGCGACTTCTGTTTTCGGCCACTTCTACCAGGTGCGCCGCGCCGCCACGCCACTAAGCTGTTCTGACGTGAGACTGCTGCTCAAGTAAGTTAGTTGTCCTGGTGACAACGTAATGTTTTTGAATTGCATTTATGATAACTAGAATTGATGATGCCTCTCCACGGACTCGAGAGACGCGCATCGCTGGCGTTGTTGATCAGAGAAATCTGCCTTTGTGTCTTGTTGGGAAGGAGGAGCGTCGCGTCCGAGCATTGGCGTTAGTATTCAGGAAGTGGAGTGAGGAGCAGGTGTGGGCAGGTCAGCGGGGCATGCAGACCGGCCAGGTTGTCTCCGCGTGGAAGTCCTGCTGAGAACCTGATTACGGCAAGTCCTACACCAGGGCGTCGCCTGAGCACTACTGTTGATAGTGGACGAGCTGCGGGTGACCAGCCGTGTGCGTGAGTTTAGTGCCAGGTCTTCCTTGTTAGTCTTGACTCATCTTGTTTAGGAGCGCACCGTAATCACTCTCACCTGGAAGAAAATGCCTATATATGGCCCTTCAGCAGACCGACCCAAAGCCATCACCTCCCCACTCCCCCCTGCTCCTCGCCGCTGGCCTTCTCCCCGGCACCAGTGTTCGCCCTTCAGGTCATCGCTACGAACTACACTGACCATTGTGGAATTTCCTAAGGTTACTACTGACCACGGGGCCTCCTCGCACTCCTCCTCCCTCTTACTCCTTCCTCTTCTCCCCTTCTTTCTCCTCTTCCCACTTTCCTCCTCCTCCACGGTCTCGAGTCGTGCCTGGGTCGTTCTGGCCGTCGTTCTCCGTCGTCGATAGGTCCTCGTATTTTCATGTTGGGGCCATTAACTGGGCTGTTGTGCTAATGTGCAGCCGGTGCTCCTGTGTAGTCACGACTGGACCCCGGACAGCCCGACCTGGCAATTATTATTACCCCCCGACGTCAAGGGCATCGCTCTCTGGCCTCCCGCTGCCTCGCCCACCAGAAGCTCTCCCTCTCAAAGTTTTCGAAATCGTCACAGCATTTCCTAAGTATCGCTCGGACCTTCTCGTGGCCCGGCGTTTCTTTATTGTTGCAGGAACCTTTCAGATCCTCCCGCCAGCGACGTACCTCACGTGTTTCCTAAATGCAGAGGTATTTGCTCCGCCCTACGGCTATAACTTGTACAATGCCGCCTTCATTTGCATGGTTGATCTTCCTTCCCTGCATAAGAACGGCTCGGAAATACCTCTGCATGGTCATCCGTCTGATACACCTCAAACGCACAGCATCCCCTTTGTAATCCCTCCACCGCTGCCCACCTCACTTCAATATCTATAAGGCAAGTTACTTCGCTGATAATTGGGATATTTTATCATCACGGAGTCCCGGTGATTACTGGCACTAGCAGGACGACGAGACAAGCAGTCACTCATGAGATTACACCCTGCCCCTGGCCGCACAAACTAAACTATAGTTCGTCTCAGAAGAGAGAGCGAGAAAAAAAGTGCACCAAGGCAACCCAAAGCGGGTCGTGATGAGACCGGCCGCTGGAACCTATCCCTCAGCTGAGGTCAGAACATCCGCCTCCTGCAGCATCGAGACGCCTGCGGAGCGGCTCCCACGCGGCCACTCCAGCAACACGAAGGAGGGGGAGGAGAAGGCGAGAAAGAAAGGAGAGGAGATGAGGTGGAGGAGAAGCCTGGGGCAGGACTGGACCTGAGGAAGGGCGACAAAAAGCCCGCCTGACCACCCCTGACTGCTACTGTATGCCCGGGGCGCCCGCCGCGGTTCACCTATCATTACCTGCTCGGCTCCCACAGTGGTCTTCCTGGGGACGCTCCCACCCTTGCATAACAAAGCGGCTCACTCCTGCACTTATTTTTTTTCACGAGTCCTTATCACCATAGCCTGACACGAGTGAATGTTGGATATTCTTGTTTTTGTTCTGGTTGAATTTATTTCTTTTCGTGTGTGTGTGTGTGTGTGTGTGTGTGTGTGTGTGTGTGTGTGTGTGCGTGTGTGTGTGTGTGTGTGTGTGTTGAATTATATATTTATTTTACTTTTCCTTCAAGACATCTCTTTTTACATATATATAATCTTTTTCCCATTTTTTCTTTTTTTAAGTTTGATCGTTGAAATGAGATATTTGTTGCAATACTTATAATCTTCCTATTTTTTACGTTCTTTATGCAAGTATCATATTTGCTGCTGCTTAGCAAATATAGATGTAATATTACAGATAACACACACACACACACACACTCTCTCTCTCTCTCTCTCTCTCTCTCTCTCTCTCTCTCTCTCTCTCTCTCTCCACTCTCTCTCTCTCTCTCTCTCTCTCTCTCTCTCTCTCTCTCTCTCTCTCTCTCTCTCTCTCTCTCTCTCTCTCTCTCTCTCTCTCTCTTTTTCTTATCCCATTTTCTTTCTCCTTCTGTCCTTCCTTCGTCCACTTTCTCTCCGCGTGTTGCCTCGGGGCGTGTCGTGTGAGGGTCTGGGGCAGTTAATGACGGATGATGACAGTGGCGGAGGAGGGAGGGAGAAAGAGGAAGGAGAGAGAAGGAGAACGAGGAGGAGGAGGAGGAGGAGGATGTGATGGTGATGGTGGTGGTGGTGCTTCTGCTGCAGGCGGTGGTCAGCCTGCTCCTCCTCCTCCTCCTCCTCCTCCTCCTCCTTCTCCCCCCAGTTCCATCTCGCCTTCTTTCCCTCCCTCCCTCCTCATCCTCCCCCAGTTCTGTCCATCCTTCACCCGTCACTCTACACTCATCTACTCTTTCATGGACCCTCGTGTGCATTACTCCATCCTACTTACGTAATTTATCAGCATGCAAATGAACTTTCCAAAGAGAATAGTGAAAGAGAGAGAGAGAGAGAGAGAGAGAGAGAGAGAGAGAGAGAGAGAGAGAGAGAGAGAGAGAGAGAGAGAGAGAGAGAGAGAGAGAGAGACGAGCTGACCGACCTACGAGCACAGTGTAATGGGGTATCCTGCCTGATATAAGACTCAGACCCACGCAGGAGGAGAGGTATGAGATACAGGAGGAGTAGGTGGTGGTGGAGGTGGTTGTGGTGGTATCGTGGAGGAGAGGAAGGATGAAGAAACAAAAAAAAAAAGGCGCAGCTGACCAGATCACCCTTGGTCGCTACTGTGTGCCGGGAGCGAGACTGTCTGACCACCTATCATCAAAAGTTTGGGTAATCACTGGGAGGAACAAGAGATGGATCCCGAGTTGCCCGTGGAAGGAAGAAGGGGAAGGAGGAAAGGGGGGGAATTGAGGAGAGTGGCGGAGGTGTGTGAGCGGCCCAAGGATGGTTTGTAGAGGGGTGTATGAAGATGGATTGTCAGATGAATGGCTCTGTGTTCTCAGGAAAAATATTAATGGGTTCAGTAAACATGAGGAAGAGGAGAGGATTTACTCATAGTGTTTGTGCAAATGAGTGAGTGCAGGGAGAGGGAAGGTTTGAAGGCACGCATTCGTCAGATATGTAATGCTTCTCTTGTCTTTGTTAACTCTATTATTTTATTTATTTGCTTTCTAAGAATACAGCAACAAAGAAGTGAAAGATGATCATCATGACTACCACGTTGAATACCAAGGACGTTCAGCGCTTCATTCACATTCTCACTGCAATTCCTTCTAAAGAAATAAAAGCTTAGACGAACCACAGGTGAGCCCACAGAAGTCCATCCTGACCAGTACTACCTGTCGTCAGCTCGTGTTGCTCACCTACCTGACTTACTGCCCCAACGTGCATTACCTGTGTTGCGCCGGGGAAGTAATCGCGGCACTTAAAGCCCCCGACTTTGTTCGAAGGAATTGCCTGACACCATTAGCACGGCAATCTGCATGTTAAGCAGAGCTGGGCATTCATATGCATACCCGGGCAAACCTTCTTGGCAGGGTAACAAAGGAAGTGGCTTAAGCGAGACAAGGAAAGTCATCTGTTAATATTTCCAGGAGTAGCATGACGCCTCACGTGCATTACAGACAGGCAGATGACATGTAAGCCCCCAGGAACTTTATTGCTGGAGGTGAGGTGATTGAATGCTCTCTATCATTACCTGAATTGTCAAAATTTCGCTATTTTCATATATAGTTGTTTTTGGTAGACATGGCCTACTTTAAGAATAGGTATAAGATTTTGAGATCACCTCTCCATGTTTCGGTGTCATATATTATAAAGTTTAAGTGGTATATCTTTTTATAGATATTTTTCTTTTATGAGTGCACTACAATTTTCTAATTTGAGGATAGAAACAATATTTACGTTTATATTTGTTCTTTAATATATATGTATTATATTTCAAAGATGTACTGTAGCTCATATATTCTACGGGTGCATTCTGATTTGTATTCCTTATTGCCTTATATATGTACATAGTGCAAATGTTTGTATTTCAAGGATATAGTATTTACATTATTTTTAATGATAAGATGGATCATGTAAATCTCGCGTCACTTATTATTTTCGATAGAGGCATTGGAGCCTACATGGTGTAGCCAAAGTTACATCAAACTTCAAATGAAATATGCTATAGATAGATTACTTTGTAGTTGTCAAACTACATCATTTTTTTTCATCGAATAATCTTGTTATATTTTATCTGTAATATTTTCAAATATGGAACTGGATAATATGGCCTTTGATAAGTTCAATATAAAAGTTATTTTTTAAGCACTTTTCTGTTGTATATTGAAGAGCAAACTTGTCTTCATTTTCCATTTCATTTCTTCTTCTTTTTGGTTTTGAGGTATGTAGTTAGCGGCGAGGGGCGGCAGAGAGCGAGAGCAGGGTCGTGGGAGAGGACGCCTGGGTCATTATGTGGCCAGCTCCCAGGGGCTTAATGATCACTGCTGGCTACTGGCAGGTCGCCCTCTGGTGGTGCCTCGCCCATGCTACTACTACCGGCTGGCCCTCCACATTCCCTCGCTTCAGGCCACATGTGAATCCAACACTCATATTTACTTTACATTAGATTTTATCCCCTGCCCTCCCTCACTTGACGAGGTCTTCAGGTGAACATATATGGAACGCAGGACAGAAAACACACACACACACACACACACAAACGCGCGCGCGCGCGCCCTATCATACCTCTATAATAGCTCTAGCATTGATACGTTGGTTTCAATATTCCCTCACATTACTGAACCATTAACTGCGAATATTGAAACAATGCATTTTTTTTATATTAACGTGTGTGTGTGTGTGTGTGTGTGTGTGTGTGTGTGTGTGTGTGTGTGTGTGTGTGTGTGTGTGTGTGTGTGTGTGTGTGTGTGTGTGTGTCCGCCAAAAGTTTAATGGTGACGGAAATCTTGAGACGCGAAATAATTAGAGCTGTAGAGGAGATAATGATAAGGTAACGAAGTTTTGGGAGGGAGACAGGAACTTAAATTGGGGGTAACGTGTGTGTCATAGTATCTTCGGGAACTCTTTGTATCAGAGTAGGAATTCGGTGGGTCTTGGCCATGGGCGGGCTAATGTTCAGCTAAGTTCATCGAGGCCTTTGTCGCGTTCCTGCACGGTTGGGGTCTCGGTCAGGGGTGCGAGCCAGTCCAGCGGGGAATCCTGTGATACTGTAATTTGATATATGCCACCATCGCATAAAAACTATATAGAGAATGGTGCGTATAAATTTATGTGACTAGCAGCACGTGTTATGGTGTCCTGATCAGATGGGTTACGTCTCTTGGTTAATCATCAGCACAGAACAATGACATTTTTATAAAGTTTATTAAGTCATTTTCACAGCAAATTACTTGAGAGATTTATTTGTCGTGGTGTTTGATAACCTACATCTATTGGGCTAGAAGATGTGTGTGTGTGTGTGTGTGTGTGTGTGTGTGTGTGTGTGTGTGTGTGTAGAAAGAAATGTATTCCTCTGTATAAGAAAGGCTAATGTGTTTCAAATTACACCCCAACAATATTTTCTTCTTGAGTAGTGCTTGAGTAGTTTTTCAAGGGGAGAGAGAGAGAGAGAGAGAGAGAGAGAGAGAGAGAGAGAGAGAGAGAGATGAGACTTTTGAGAGAGGAGAGAAGAGAGAGAGAGAGAGAGAGAGAGAGAGAGAGAGAGAGAGATCTAGGTGCGTGTGTATGTGTGTGGGCTGGCCACTCGTCGCCCATTTACCGCCAGCCATGTGGTCCTCAGCACGTCAATTTGTCACCAGATGTCAAGTGGAGGTGGAAAATTAAACGACTGTTGGGTCTTGGGTGGTGGCTCTCTCCCATCCCTCTCATCCTTGCCCGCAGCACTCCAGCCCTTATAGGTGGAGGTGCGGGGTGTGCTGCTCCTGACTAATGGCCCTTTATTTGCTGTATTAAAAAAAAAAAAAGTTTTATTGCATAAATAATCTGTCTTTCTTGATTCAAGGAACTGATATATCATTGTAATTTTTCTTGTTAATGGAAGAAAGAGCTGAAATATAATATGAGAAACAATTTTATAAATAAAAATAAAAGATACTTTTTCATTGCCCAGATAGAACACTCAAGGTCAAAGAATGAGAATGATCTTCCTCACTCCATGAAATATTTGATTTTTCTTCTTTCTATTATACATTTATAGCCATTGATTCCTGAGAACTCACATAACTTATGAATGCAACCATCTCTTGATATGCATGATGATGATCCTACAATATCACGCAACCCAATCTCTCGTTTCCTGTTGGTCGCTGTGACTAGCGTAAGCTGGTACCAGGCGGGATGATCTCAGGACGGGGCAGCTTGGCGCCTGCAGCACTCACAGGCCTGTTCCGTGAGTCTAGACGCAGACTTATACATCTCACATGAACACTTGCCCTAAAAACTCGTCCAGCAGCTGATGTGTCTTGTAAATAAGTCTTATCAGATTTTATATACTTATTTGTTTCTTCTTGTTATATTTGTTTTATATTTTACTCCTTTAAGTCCGGGTTTGCGATGATAACTTATGCCAATGCACATCTGTAACTATAGTGAAGGAGACGTACTGTAGGAATACACAAACAACAGTTCCTTCTACATTTAGTATTCACGGCAATAAGTTGACTAAGACTCTAGCGTGTTCAGGAGAATCTGTAATGAGTTGTTCTTTATTTACTCCGCCGGCGAGTCTCCGTCAGGAGCGGATGTGACGTTGCCTTACCGCCTGGGGAACGAGATGCTGTGAAGGACACGTACTGGAGGCCCTTATTAAGATTCTCGAGGCGCGGCCGTGGCATAATCAGCTGCAGTGAGAAGTACCAATGTTCTTTGTTGGTTTCTCTTATGACTGCGACTAATAATGGTTCTTAAGCTAATTACAAGAAAATGCTATTAAAACTTGTTAATTTTGCTCATTTAAAACCTATGAGATAAAAAGTCATCTGGTCCCATGTGTCGAAGGGAAATTATAACCGCTCTGATTACTTCTGGAGGATCGTGCAAAGCTCGCGCTAAGCATTGGTGCTCTGCCCTGCCTTCCACCATAATGTGTATTCATGGTCTCACCTCGCACGCTTGTCAGGCAGCCGGGAACGTGTCTGAAGCCCTCACTCACTCTTAGTAAAACTCAGTAATTGAAATCCACCGAAACCCGGTTATAATTCCGCTTCACCCCGCGTTCAAAACGTACCGCAGAAGTAACGTCTTGATGGGGCAGCACGAAACGAATGTGCCTCGCCACCATGTAGTCAAATCACCGTACCAAACCCCATGTGGGTCCTTGGAGTAAGATGGGTGTGCCTTCAGAACCACCGACACTTTTGCGTTGTTGCGAAAAAAAAAAGGTTTCTGCACTCCGCGAATAATTGAGCCTAGCGAGCACCGTGGCCCGCAGGTGTGCTATTGCGTCAGGTGGTCGTGTAAGTGCCCCCAGCCTTCAGTGTGGTGTCCGTTTATGCTAATGTATTCGACAGCTAGGACTAATCTGGAGCATGAACCGAAATTTTCATCATGTGATCGTGCAGAGTTTGCTAAGAGGCGATTTTCGTAATAAGGGAGAAGAATGATCATCAAAATCTATCTTGGGGCGAGTCTAACATTAGCGCCTGAGAGGCCCATAAGAGGCGACGCTCCGGTGTGCTGTGCGGAGCCCCTCCCATCAGGCGCGCGGCAAGGCCCTGTGGTTAGGGTGAGGCGGCGCCACAACCACTCCGGCCTTCGTGACTCGCAGCTACAGACCAAAGCGAGAGGCTCTAACTTGTCTTGTAGCAATTAAGGAAGATGGACATTTTCTAACAGGAATAACTGGTTCACGGTTTAATTTCGCTTGGAAGGCCTTGACTCTTCCATCCCTCCTGCATTCACTGGAGCCGTCCCCTGACATTTGATAGCATAGTAATGAATAGGCTTCGTTCCTGGTCCTTTTACATCGCCGGCATGATCGGTAAGTTCTGCAGACGCCGCGGAAAATGAATGGCCACTTAAAATGCTGCAATGGATGCCTGGGTCACGCGCAGCCCTGGGCCTGCCGTGATGACCACGTCTGCCCACAGGTGCTCACGGTCTACAGGGCTCCACGTCTCCCCCACGTCCTCACCTCCTACCCTCGATCTTTCTCTCCCTCCTTCGCTGCATCCCTCTCCCCTTCTCCCTCTTCTTCGCACCATCCCTCTCTCCCTCCCTTCCTCCCTTACATCGTCCCTTCCTACCTCTTCCTCTCCCTTGCGCCATCCCTCTCCTTGATCTATCCCTCGTCCCTTCCCTTCCTCCTCCTCCCACCCCGCCTTTTCTTTTTCTTCCTCGTTCTTTGTGCCTTTTTATCTTCTACCGTTCACCTTTCCAAACAGATTTTTTTTTTGCTCTACTACATATCGTCAACATAGTAATTTATCTATGTGGAATTGGCTTAAGGCTCTAAGGGGGACACACACACACACACACACACACACACACACACACACACACACACACACACACACACACACACACACACACACACAGAGGTATATATCGGTTCATCGATTTGGCCCGCAGTTATCCACTCCCACGCGGGGGTCGGCTTCGGGGTTACTTCCCCTTTCATCACTGTGACCAACTACTTTCTCCGTCGACCCTGGGGTTCAAAGGATCAGCCCGGGTCACGGGTCATCAAAGCTCCTCCAACAAATGTCATAGATGTTGCGAAAGCTGTGTTGCACCGGAGCGATAATTCCCCTATTACTGGGATGACATACAAGATTTCGCCGGCGATTAGTGGGTAATATCGAGAGTGTCTTAAGTGTTATGGACTGGCGAAGCATGTCACTCGCTTAGATGCTTTTACTGCCATTATAGATGATCACTCTGTCTCTCTGTCACCGTCGCCATCCCCCCCCTTTCTCTCTCTCTCTCTCTCTCTCTCTCTCTCTCTCTCTCTCTCTCTCTCTCTCTCTCTCTCTCTCTCTCTCTCTCTCTCTCTCTCTCTCTCTCTCTCTCTCTCTCTCTCTCTCTCTCTCTCTCTCTCTCTCTCTCTCTCTCTCTCTCTTTCTCTCTCTCCCCATATATTGACACACTTTTTTTTCATTTCTATATTTCTATATTAAGGTTTGATTTTATTTTGGAAGCTATGCTGACTTTTCGCATTATAGATTTTTTATGTAAATTAATAAGTTTAAACAAATTTACAAACTGGAATGACAATGAATATAGTTTTTTTTTCTACTAGGAGACTCAAGTGTAGACCTGAGAGTTTCTTGCAAGCTCTCTTTTTCCTTGTCTGTACGCTCTTATTCACTTTTTTGTACTGTGAAATGCTACTAAATGAAAGTTATTGTATTGTATCAAGTGATTATTTACATCCTAGCAAGTATCTTGAAACACTTCTTAATTTCAAATGTTCCTATGTTCTTACTTACCTTTTGTAACACAGAAGGCTACGGAGAAATTTACAGCGTCGCATTTAGTACCACATCCCATCTCTCCATCTCACCTTGATGCTAATGTTTACCAAGAGGAGACACGTTGCTGTAATCATAATGAGTTGCCTGAAGGGTGAAATTCATACCCCCCTCCAGGACCATGACGAGTAACAGTCAGGTGTCCATAGGAGGCTGGGAACCATACACCCCCATGCCAAGGCTGATGGTAAACTAATGAAGGAGTGCCAGCATTCATCACCACTCTCACCACAACGGCTAACTGTCTGGAGGGTATCTCGCTTAGACATCCCCAACACCACCATCACCATTACAACCTTCACTACCATCATTATCGTTTTTGTTTTTTTTGTTTTCCCAGTGTCATTGTTCGTGCGTGGGTAGGTAGACCGACCGCCCGTACTTTCTCCATTTCCTGTCGTAGTCGTAGTAACTTAGAGTACATTTCCACCTCCATCACTCCCTCGCTCGTTATGTCGCTCTCCCCCTCCACCTTTGTGACTCTCTCGCCTCTCTGACACCATTAGTAGGTTTGCGTAATCGTCGTTATCTGCGTTCCTTCGCCACATTGATTGTTACGCACTTACGCCATCGCTCACTTTGTTATAACGTCACGGTGCTGACGTCATGCATTTTTAGTACACACTGATTAGCATGCACGTGAACTTACCCATACCTCCCCTCCCCCCGTTCTCTCTCTCTCTCTCTCTCTCTCTCTCTCTCTCTCTCTC
>CM035194.1:15759931-15769971 GCA_020233015.1 Callinectes sapidus
GCCTTTACGAGGCAGTATTTACGAGCTGAGTCTGAAAAATTCTTGTATTTCAATGTGTGCGTTGCGTCAGAGGTCACGGGGCGCTCAATTACCACGTGATGAGCCAAGGGCCAGCACGAGCTCTCGCAACTCACGCAAGGAAGAAAAAAAAAGATACGGAGCGGCCTCCACGTTGTGGTTGCGAAACAGAGGCAGGTGTGTCCCTCGTTGTCTCGTAGTCCACAAGGAAGGGCAAAGGGGGTCAGGAGAGAGTTGAAGATGACCTCCGTCCAGGTCGACCAGTAACTCCCCCAGACAGCGAGGCACCGTTAAATCTATGCATGAAATATCGACAATCAGAGTCAGATGGGAGCAACTCGATACCCCCAAGGTCGGTGCGCGCAGGCCGTTGGGTCAGGGCGGCGGGCAGGCGGGGTAAAAACATGATTATATGGATCAGGTGGGAGACGGCTGCGAGAAGACCCCGACTCGCGTGCTGCAGGAAAATGTTGAGTGAAATACAGGACAGAGATAAGAGGATTTATGAATGCGGGGACCTGTGTTCCTCCAGGATTTACGAGTGTCAAGCAGTCACGCAGCGCTCCATACATCAGGACTTGGCAGTGTGTCACCTGATGTTTATACAATGGAAATAGCAGGTATTTTTGTATACGTGTATATATATTTTTTGTTTGATACTCTCACAGAAATCTACACGTATATATATTTTTTTCGTATATTGAAATTTCGAGGCAAAAGTTACACAACCAGCTTTGGAAAAGAAAACTTATGTATACCGACGGGATGAGAAACCTCGAGAAAAAGCTGCTTGTAGTCTTCGATTCGTGCGTTGAAATTTCCATATCTAGACACTTCATGCCGGATATTTCTGGTCTTTCTTTATAGAAATTTGAATAAGGTATTTTTCTGTTCAACAATAATACTTTAAAAAGCCAAGCTTAAATAAATGTTTCCTTATATTTTCTTTATTTCTTCCAACATATTAAGGTGGGCCATGCCTCGTTAACATTACGCTGTGTTCCTCTTCCTACTCATGAGCGAGAAATATAAATGTAAAATTCATCAGTAATGTGAAAACTTCCCTCAGAGTGAAATCTGTTAACCAGTCACGCACCTGCTCAGCGATACCCGAGCGGCGGTAATGTCATGCGGCTGCGGCGGTGGTCGGCGGCTGGGCGCTGCTGTAATGGACCACGCTTTGTGCTGCCTCTCGCCGGACGCATAATTCTGCCTCGCTCGGCTTCGTACTTACACTGCCCATTACACTGATCAGCAAGCGACCACTGCGAGGCATGGGTTTGGGAGAGTTGCACCCATACGGCAGACTGGACCGGGGCTGTATTAGGAAGAAACGTACGTACACACACATGTGGTTAGCAGCTTCTTCCCGCGTTGATAGTGAACACCGAGAACATACCTACCGTTCCCGCTAAGTCTTTTCCCTCGGCTTCTTCACGTTTCTTTACGCCTTTCTTCAGCTGCCGCGGTTACAGCTGCCCCCACCGCCTGACCCCTGCCCCTCCCTTGCATAAAACAATGGTATAAAAGCCCTGCTTGTGGATCACGCAGCAAGTCCTCTTCCATTAAGGTGTTCCCCCTCAAGACCGTGAAGGTGCGTCACGAACCCATAGGAACGAATATGTGGATCAGGCTTTGTTGTGCTATTTCGTGCCGTCCAGTCAAGGTGACCCTCATGTCCACTTCCTGCTCGCCGTCGCTCTGGTTTTCTCTTGCGTGTCTCGAGAAAACCTATCTTAGAACTTGACTTTTTCACAATGCCCGTATTTGGTATTGTGGGCGTGAGGGCGATGAAGCTTCTTTTTGAGCATGTCTGAAACGGCTTGTATAGATATTTCACGGTGATATTTTGCTGGCTTGTTTGATGTCAGTAAAAGACTTCCACCTCAACCCGACTGTGTCTTAAGTGTTGCGAGATGAGCAACTAGATACGTCTGGGGGGAGGGATCAGCACCACCAAGGTCCATTCGTGAAGGGTTTTATGATCAGCGCCTCCAATGATGCCTTATTGTAGCTTTGAAAACTACTTAGGTGGTCATACAAGCCTTAGAAAACTATACTCTCAGGGTCTACTGCGTTGATGAACTTTATAATCCTCATAGAACTCGGAGAAAATCATCCCCGTATTAAAACAAAGAAAATTAATTGCGGATTTCTTAAGATATCTTTTTTGCAGTAAGGAAAGAATAATAATGAAAAAAAACATGATATCTCGCTTTACCTCCCTGTCTGTTACATCAATGGAAGGCTGGAGCTCACGTATCACATGATGAAGCTCGTTATCTTTTGTGGTGCAGGAGCTTAAGGAGCTAAATGACGGGAGGCTGGTGAAGGGAGTCACGCTCGAACAGTGAGTAGCAGCAGCACATCTGAGAGTCTCCGGAAACCGAGGACACTGAACGCTCCCGGAAGTGCAGCAGCATCCAGCGGGAGAGAATGTTAGGGTGGGATGTGAGCAGAGGGAGAGGCCCAAGTAATAAATTCCTTCGCATTCTGAGAAGCATCATCACCCCTCCTTACCCTCACGCAGGCCCACGCCGAAGAAGGGTAAAAACAATATTTTCACGCATCTATAAACAAAGCCTTCCCCTTGACCCACGGAGTTCCCAGGGCCCCTCCTCGTCGTATAAGCGTGAGGGACGATGAGAAGGGAGGGAGTGCCAGCCACGGGGGAGGGTGGAGGTACCTTACTCGCGAGGTCACGGTGGGAGATGGCGAAGGGATGCTGTGCTTGTTCATTTTTTCACCACAAAGGACACATCACGCTTCGTTGAGCATGGGGTACATTGTCACCACCACTGTTATCATCACCATTATCAGCATTATCATCAATGTAGATGCTGTCTTAACGTTAATTCTTTATTTATGTGAGTTTATAATGAATTTGTTTGGATTCATTTTGTTGAATTGAGTGGAGTTGGCGCCAGGATGCTATTTATTTATTTATTTATTTATTTATTTATTTATTTATTTATTTATTTAGAGAGAGAGAGAGAGAGAGAGAGAGAGAGAGAGAGAGAGAGAGAGAGAGAGAGAGAGAGAGAGAATGATCAACAGATAGATACAGACAAACAGCCAAACAGACACACAAACAAACATAAAGACAGACAGACAGCCTCAGAACAACAGCATGGGCCAAACAAAACTATACACACAGCCCTCCACTTAACCAGATCGCTTGCTATTTGTTATAACGTGTAAGCCACTGCTATTAAGGTAAAAAAGAAACAGTGAATTGTAGCTTTCGTGCAGAGGCTATCGAGTCAGATGAATGCCTCACTGCAAGCGCCCATCCACTCAGAGTACCGGTAGAGGGTGTGTGGGAGCGGCGCAGAAAAAGCTTGTCTGTCGCCGTTCATTACGTCGTTGCCCACGGTGAGGGTGCAAGGAACGGCGCTGCCCCAGGAGGCTCTGCGTGGGAATGTGCAGCCGGCCCGGGTTGCTTGAGACAGTACAGTAGTAGTGCCAAGGGGAGGTAATAATAACACAGAGCAGGTTTAGTAAAAATCTTAACACATGAGCCATTTAGCTGTATTTTACATGGATGGCGGTGATGAGCTTTAATAATGTACCATGTTGCTGTTTCCACTTGAGTTTCCAGCGTTTTTATATACTTTCTTTTTTTTTAGATATCCAAGATTGCAACATCTTTTTTCTCATAGTGGAATTGACGTACCAGGTTCCCACGTCTCTCCCACGTATGGTTTTCTTTTCTTCAGTGCTTCATATGGTGAGTATATTTTCACAGAGTAACATACAAAGAAACATTTACAACTAATTCCACCACTTTTTTTCCATCGTTTCGTGTGACGGTCCTGTAAGGGAAAGTGAAAACGTGTGAATTACCTGGACAGGTGTGAGTGTGAGAGGCATTATTAAGCAACAGGTGTGCAGGTGGGAAGATGAGTTGAGCTTCAGGTTCTCGTTCTCATCACATGTTCCTACATCTGTAAGACTAACCGTGAGATTCTGCAGAAAAAGTAGGAGGAAAGAAAAAAAAAAGAAAAAAAAATACATCAACAACTTTATTGGAACACTGGAATCTTGTGTGTGTGTGTGTGTGTGTGTGTGTGTGTGTGTGTGTGTGTGTGTGTGTGTGTGCAGGCGCGCGTCTTTCTTTCCAAGTGTGCGTGTCCATAAAACGTACAACACTTTCTTACAATGCGCTATTTCTTCCCATTTCAATGCTTCTTTCAATTTTCACGAAACGGAAAAGGAGAAAGAGGGCGAAGGGCATGTGTCTGGCTGGAGGTGCTGGAGGAGTGGGCGGTGAGCAGGGAAGGGGGCAGCCAGAGGTGAAGAGAGCGATGGGAGGTTGGGAGAAAGACACAAGGAGAAAACGAGAGAAATAAAAGGAAGAAAGACTTGGAATAGAAAAATATGTAGGTAAGAAGAAGCACGAGAGAATAGAGAAAGAAGACTAAAAGTGCCAAATAACAAATCACTTCTTATAATAGTAACTTCTAAGAGAGTCTCAAGTCCATTGCTCAATACAAGGGAGGGAACAAGACTGGTAATTGTGCATCCATAATTTCCTGACTTCACGTTTTGTAAAATACACCCAAGGCATCGAACGAACATTTACATTTTTTTTTGCTCTCTCTCTCTCTCTCTCTCTCTCTGTATAAATCAGCATCCTTCTTTATAGTAATTGCAAGGTGACGGTGGATGCGTGAGGTGATGCATTAATTCGAATATGAATGTCTTCCTCAAAGATTCATAAACACTCACAACTCAAACCTACCAAGTGAGAGGCACCGACTGGGTCTTGGGAGGAAGGTAGGAGTGTAAGAAGAAAGGAAAGGTGGACTGGAGGCTGCCTTGGTGGACTGGTTGGTGTGGTGACGAGTTAAGGAACAAAGGAGTGCGTAGGTCAGTAAGAGAGAGGATAAGACAAGGAAGGGGCCGATATGGGGAAGGTGACGAGTGATGGATGACGAGGAAGACGAGGACGGGAGAAGGAAAGGAAAGGGATGAGAGAACACACTGGTTTAAAATGTAGGATGCTCCGTGAAAGGAAGGAAGGGGCAGGGTAAGCTGAGAGAGAGAGAGAGAGAGAGAGAGAGAGAGAGAGAGAGAGAGAGAGAGAGAGAGAGAGAGAGAGAGAGAGAGAATATACGCGCGTGCGTGTGTATATGTGTGTGTGTTTTGAGGGTCTGCACGTTTGTCTATCTCTGTCTGTTTCTCTGGGTCAGTTTGGGGCCGGACAGGGATGGCGGCCTCAAACAGGTTGTTGGTGCAGGACGAGGCAGGAACAAGGGGTGTTTTAACTGATGGAGGGACCTGGACGGCGTGTGAGAGAGGGTCGAGGTCCAGCATGCCTCCCTGGCCTCGTGGTCACGCCGCCTCCCTGGTCGTGACCAACCCGGCACCCTGGCCACCACAGGACTAGCCTCGTCCTCCTCCCCTTTCTCCCCCTCCTCCTCCCTCTACTCCTCATGTTTCTTTTGCCAGTTTCGCCGCCGCCTTCACCGGCGTCATTCCACCAGCCTCCAATATCTCACACCTCCCCGCCTCCTTCCCTTCCTCATCCACTTCACTCTTTCACCTCTTTCACACGTGCATTTTTTTTCTTAACCCACACTCTTCCTTCCTCTGCCTCGCCCATCACGGCTTCACCTCCCCCCTCCCCCAGTCATGCACCTCGAACCGTCACTTAACTTCACCACCTTGGCATCAACCACCATACTCACCACCTCCACACCATCACCACTTTCGTGTCATCACAATCACCATCACCACCAGCAGCTACACCATTCTAGTATATACAGCGTCATCGCCTCATCTTCATTATCACTACCATCGCCACTATATTTTCTCAGGATTGAATATGTATATGCAACGATAAATGCAATTTTTGTGATGAAATTTAAGGTTCAAAAAAGCTATTTACTTTGTTGTTTAACACTTTATTAACCCACCGTTATCTATACCAAAAATCAGATTATCACCAACAGTTAGAGCCTCATATCATGTAATGAGGATATGTATTCTTTATAAGAAAGCATCCCATCATCACATTACCATTATGTAATGGTGCGATCTCAGGTCATTATGAGAGTGCTTCGAGCTTTTTTCCGAGGTCTCGATCGTCCCGTACGACCATTTCCATCCATATTGTGTTACTTTCTGCTATCAAACTTTTCGGGTTCACTCGGTATATTGATAAGTTTTGTTGCATCATTTTTTGTCTTACCTTCAGTCTTTCCTTTTTATTTAAGTTACCCAAATTAGGCATATTATACCATTACTTTTCATTCCTCATATGGAACGTATGAACCCACTCGTTGAAGCAATTTAAACATGGTGCTTCGTGAGGCCTCGTAACACCGAATCACCAGTATGCACTACCAACTCAGCGACTCACTGACCAATAGGTGCACATCGGGGATGCATCTTTTTCGGACAGTTGGTAGCCCTGAGCGTGAAGTCCTACGTCCTGTGCGGCGCCCACACCCACACGTCCATGCCACTCCCTCGGCCTGGCGCGTGACGCTCTCAAGGTGTTTCCGTAATTTTTTGGTGCGTATCTGTGTCGATCTGCGAACTTTTTCTCCTCTTTGCGTGTGTGTCGTGAGGAAGGATTTGGGAAGAAGTATCAAGTGAGACATGAGGTATTCACCGGCTCCTTGTGTCTTGCTCGCAGATTCTACGTGCCTACCTCCCTCGCACCCCGATGCAAGTACAGAGACGGGAGATCAGTAGGAAGGTTAGTCGCTTGTATTTTGTCAGGTAAACTGTGCCATCATGTTTTTTGTGTTTGTAAAAGGGACATTGGACTAGAAAAACAATAAAGACGGAAAAAAAAGGCTACTGATTTGCCGGTTCCTACTCTGCTGCTCTGTTGTGCATGTTCGTATATATGGATCGTTTTTAGTGAGGATGATGAAGCAAACGCGTGAAGTTGGTTGTGTAGGAGAGCGAAGAATGAAGCAGTATTGTGTTAGCTGGTCTATCTTCAATAAGGGCCATTGCACTTGTGTTATTTTGTACAGTAAACGTCTTCATTTATGCTGTCGCTGTCTTTTACTTCTGTGTTGATTCTCTTTGGCTGAATGTAAGATTAAATTTGTTTATTTTATGGTGCGGGAAAATGTTGTAAGAAGCAGCATTATTTTGTGTTATCGTAATTTATTTGGAAATAAAAATTGTGATCCAATTGATTAATTGATTGATTTATGGGTTTCAAGACTGAACATCAAAATTTAGTTGCTCAACTTTAATTCATAAGAGAATGAAAATTATAGACGAATTGGCTAGTTATTTGCTTTGAAGGAACAGCGATAGAATTACTAAAATCCTGCATCATCATCTTTCCTTTCATTTCAATATCATCAACCCAATAAGATTTAGTGTTACATGTCTTTAATTAACGTTAAGATCATAGTAATTTATCTTATCTGTTGTAATGTAAACAAAATTCTGGATATTGATTACTGATTCCGAACTTAATCACGTCTTTTTGCTTCTGAGGGAAGAGTTTTCTTTATATTTTCATTATGGTTGAATTGATTTCAGCTTTTGAGTCTAATAGATTCTGCTAAAGAGAACCATCATCAATTTCATGAGGAAAGTAAGATACTTAATAGGTAAAAGCACAACTAAGAAAATTTGGAGCATCATTTTGCGAGATGAAGCCTTACGCTTTCTTCTCGTTTATTGTTTTTGTTATGGGGTCAATAACGCGTCTCGAGGGGAGTAATATTAGTAATGAGGTTAATGGATTAAATATAAGAAGAAAAAGCGTCCGAATAGTTTCATAATTGTTTATTCTTATCTGTTAAATGAGGAGAAATTAACAAACTGGTTCTCTTTAGAAAGAAAAAAAGAAAAACTTATATCATTGTAAAGTGTAATTCCTTTATAAATGCTTCAGAAAATATTATTATCCTGTCCTGCCCCGTGTCATCATTAATGGATTGGATTTGATTTTACAGATGTGTATTCAGTCAGCTCAGTTCTTTTCTGCGTATATCAAACTGGATCTATTTTTATGTGAGTATTCTTCATTTCAGGGCAGTAACTTATCCCTGTATAGTGTCGTGACGTGCAGTATCTCCGTGTTTGTGTTCGTGGTCGTGCACAGGAACCTATGGAACAAAAGGAACCAGTTACCATATCTGGGGAGCGTATGAAGGCCTTATATGGAGCGTCGTCACCACTCTCTTCCTCCCCTCCCCCCTATCCTCTCTCCCCCTTCCCCTAACATCCTCTTCTTTCTCTTTTCTCCGGCATCCATACAACTTCGCTTCCTCTTTCCAAACATTCCTATATTCCTAATGTGATCTCTTCCCTACCTTTACTGTTTCCTTACCCTTCATTCCCTACGCTCCGTCCTCTTCCTCCTCTACAACACCTGTTTAGATATTCCTGCCCCCATACCTTTTCTTCTCTTTCTTATCATTTTCATTCTCCTGCCACTTTCTCAACATCCTCTTAATTTTTCGTTTTCTCCTTTTCCCCATATCTCCCCAAACTACTTTCCTCTTTTATCTGGCCTTTCCATTGTAATCATTTCCTTTGCAAATAAAATACATCATCCTCATTTACCCTCTTAAAATGTGTTGAGGAACGTTGAATTGCATAAAGACAGATATAATGAATTCTAGTGCAAATTTCCCATGCAATTATTCCAATGTTATTTTTTTCTTTTCCTTTTTTTGGTGTTAATTACTTTCACCCTCACACCTCCAGTAATAGAACCAGCGTATGTATGTGTGCAAGTGTGTGTTCTCAGCTGCATATATTTCTCACATATCACGGTAATTTCGCACGGCTATTATGCGAGTCAGTTGTTATGATTACCTTACACTGCTCGATTCACCTTTTAAATACAACTGCAAATTAAAACAATCGCATAAGCTGTATTTACTAAGCGTTATCACGTATTAGCTCAAGATATATAAGGACATGCTTACCTAACACGGCCTACAATGCTCATTATGTCTTGATTAATCCATATGTTTCATTACGTCATGCTTGTCCGCGTCAGAACACCTCGCGAATTTAGGCCAGACAAGCAATTAGTGGGGAGGAGAAGGACCACATTACCTGGCAGTGACCGAGAAAGACCAGACCACCCAACCAAGCACACCGGAACACACCAGACCAGACTAGACCAGACTAGAATACATAGAGCACACCACAAACCCCAGTAAATCTGAGGGAAGAGCTCGGGGAAGAGGTCTGGCAGGTGTATTGAACTGACTGAGCTAGCTGAACTGACCACTGCCCCGCCCTTTCCACCTCCTTCTCTCCCCCACCGTTACTCCCCTCCCTCCACATCCCCTTTCCTCCTTCCTTCCCTCCTTGCCTCCTCTCCCTCTCTCTCACTCTCTTCCTCGACCCGTGGGACTGGGACTGGCTGGCCTCAAAAGTGCCCTAGGCCATCCTTAACGTTAGCAGGTGAGTGGTGACGTGGGAGAGGAGAAAGAGAGGGAGGGAGAGGATGAGGCGTGTGACCAAGCATACCGGGTCCACTACACTTGGCACTTTGACCTTCCCCCGTTGATCTCCTTGTGTCGTCCACGTCCTAAAGGGATTTTGGGCGTGTCCAGGCCAGGCTTAGCGTCCATGTGGTGATACGAGGTCTGCAGGGTCTGGTGGGTGGTGTACGGGAGGGTGGGTGTGGTTGGTGGTGGCTGCAAGTGGTGGGGTGTGTGGTAGGTAAGGAGGATCTCGGTGGTAGATGGTCGTGGGAACTGAGAAGTTTAGGAGTGTGGAGTGGTGGTGGTGGTGGTGGTGGTGGTGGTGATGATGATGATGCTGTTAACGGATGTGAAGACGCTTCTGCAGTGATGCTGAGTGAGGAAATACAAGTTGAGATAAAGAGAAAAAAATATAGGTATGGCGTCGATATTGTGGTGGTGGTGGAGGTGCATGTAGTGGCGGCCATGATAGGAGTGGTGGATGGAAAAAAATAATAATTGTGCTCAAAGGTATAATTAGACGATAAATTTTGATTCCATAAATAGTTTTTCTTTGTTAACAAAAGATTAATATATATATATATATATATATAT
>CM035194.1:15784040-15796540 GCA_020233015.1 Callinectes sapidus
TCTCTCTCTCTCTCTCTCTCTCTCTCTCTCTCTCTGTTTGGTGGTTCTGATAAATTGTCATCACTGTGTTCATTTAAACTTTTCTCCTCTCCATCATTCGCCGTTGTCTTCTCTGATTACAATTACCGGTGTAAAAGTTTAATCCTCTAGTTGCTATACCGCCTTCTTTTCTGAACCTCTCACCCTTTATTCCCTTTTCCTCCTCTACTCTCCACTTTTTAGTTTGTTTCTTCAGCTCATTCCCTTTTTCCTCATTCAAAACCTTCTTCCTTCTTTCCTTTTCACCCTTTACATTTTTCCCTTTACCTCACTTTTTCTTTCCTCACCCAAACCCTTCTTCCTTTTCTTATTTTCACCCTTTACTCTTTCCCTTTTCCTTACCCTTTCTTACCTCACCCAAACCCTTCTTCCTTTTCTTCTCTTCACCCTTTACACTTTTCCTTTACCTTACCCTTTTCTCTCCTCACCCAAACCCCTTTTCCTTCTCTGCTCTTCACCCTTTCCTCTGTTCCGTCAGTTCACCCTTTCCTCCCTTCTCTTCAAGGGTCATCAACGAACACTCGGGTCCGGCGGTCGAGAGGGAAAGAAAAAAAAAAGTGCCATAAATAAGAGTCGCGTTGTTGTGCGTTTTGTGGGAGAAAGATTACCCGTGTCGTGGCGTCCCCTAGTGTCCCCTCTGTGTCCTCTGGCGTCCCTCCGTGTCTCCTTTTCCTCCGTGTCTCTAGGTCATCCCTTGTCCTAGAATTACAACCCCTGCCAGAGGTCAGCAACGTCTCGACCACTTGACATGAAATGGAAGAAAATAAAGTCAGCGTTTGAAATTCCATAGAGGTATTTTTGTCTGTCCTCGTCTTGTCCCTCGTCACCCTCTCGTTTGGGAATGTGTGGCTGTGTTTGCAGGTTTTAAAATGGAGTGTGGATTCCCTTGCCGTGTTCGAGTTTAAGGATACTGATCGTAAAATAGTAGAAATGTCCGTAATTGCCTTAGGTACAATCACGTAAACGAATGCTTCTGTGATTTAATCGGACTTTTTGTAATGGTCTGAGGTTCAGCATAAAAAGTTTTAGTAGACTCGATAGCAAGCTTATAGGATATGTGTTAATAGTTTTGCTTTTACAGTCCAGATAAGTCAATACGAGGCTAGGTTATTGTACCTACTTCATCATCTACAAGGAAGCCTTCCCATTGTATAATTTGGTGGTTTAGTAAATGTTTACATGCTGTTTACGGTTAACAAATGTTCATATTAGATAGAATATTACCTCTCTTTATTAAACTAAAATTAAGTAGAAAAAATGTAATGCTGAATTTTAATACTAAGGCATCACATGGCTGACATTGCAGGAAGAAAGAGGACTTTTGGGGAACACAATGCTAAGACAGAAGTGTTAAAAGAAAATAGAGTAGACTAATAACTATTTGAATAGAAGAAAGTTAGCTCAGGAGTATCTTGAAGTGTATGAGGCGCTAAAAGGCAATTGAGAAGTTATTTACTTTGTTGAATTATTAAACTGGGTGACCAGTATTATGATTTCAGTTTTCTTTCCCTCTTGCAGCACCATCCTAATCAAATACATCCTTACTTTTAATGACCATGCCGCTACACACACACACACACACACACACACACACACACACACACACGTACATACTTGAGGCGTGGCTGTAACGGCGTGAACCTGACCATCGGCCTAACTCGCACAAGGAGGAGGTTGTCATGGCTAGGGGTCACAGCCCGGCACTGTCCCTCGGCACTGCCCCTCTGGCCCTGTGACACTACACAGAGGTTCCCGGACACACACCCTTCCTCCCTCGCTCTCCCGCACCTCGCCCTTAGGTCATTTGTAATCGTGATTCAAATTACCCCCCAACAATGAGGTCTCTATTGTGCTTACGTGCGTGTCAAAGATTTGGTTTTATTTATTTTTTGTCAGTTATAATGAAGGGCTTTCTAGTTAATATGCAATTACATTCAGTGTTTCTCTCCAGATCTTAATGTGGCAACACGCACCTCTCTCTCTCTGTCTCTCTCTCTCTCTCTCTCTCTCTCTCTCTCTCTCTCTCTCTCTCTCTCTCTCTCTCTCTCTCTCTCTCTCTCTCTCTCTCTCTTAATGGAAGTATGAGCAATGGTTTCCCCTACATCCTTCGCTGGTTTCACTGTACAGACTACAAAGTTGTCCTCATACAAAAGACAAATGGTCCTCAGAGCAAAATCGTTATGCTTGTGAGTCTTGTGTGTGTGAAGGCAGCGTGTTCCTCTCTTTTATTCACCTCACTGCTTCTGAAGGCGTGGCAGTGATCAGTCTGAGTAACCCTTTGTCTTCCGGGTGAGAAGTGACGTGCGAGTCTTCCATCCCGTGAATGACTACCACTAATGATCCGCCTTGTCGCGGCGCTGATGAGGACAGGGGAGTGTGGAAATGGCGGGGCAGATAATCGAGCACGTCGTAAAGTATGCTTCACTCTGTATCTGATGTCACTCGAGGCCCTGCACCGCCCGGACGCTAATAGAGGACGTGACCATTGTGCGAGGTGCAGCGCGGGTGTGGGTTACACTCGGCGGCCTCCTGCTGTGTGGGGGCGGCCCTGGGGGCGGGCGAGGGTGGCAGGACCCCCTGGTGGGCAGGGACGGCCAGGGTGGCAGGACTCCGCCCAGTAGGACGCCGCCCAGCCACCCGCTGACCCCTGCCCACATTTGTTCCTCATACGTCACAGTAATTGCTTTTCAGATTTTTTTCCGTTCCTATAAGGCCATAATGATGCTCCCCTCACCGCCGGGCGGGCAATTTGACGGCATGAATTTAGGAGCGATCATCTCAATTTTTCTTCATGTCATTTTGTGCGTGTAGTTTTTCTCATCAACGCTTGAAGGGGCAGTCGGCCGTACTCTGACGCCGTGGGGAGCCATATATTATTCTGTAGGAATATATTAAATGTAATTGGTGTCTGGTTACGGCGTGGTGATAGCTGGTGAAGAAGAGGCTGTTGCAGGATATCATTTGTAATTGTTTCATGTATGTATGTGTTCCTTTTCTTTATGAGGTTCGTCTTCCCGCCTGGGTCAAGGGGTCATCCAAAAGGTCAGGAGCACGCCTTCACTCCCCGCTGATCGACTCACTTCAATGCACACCATATAAACATTTTTTTGAGGGGAGGTTTCACCGTCATTTGTAGCTTCGTTGCTTTCCCAGCGTTAGCGTCGTTTTTGAATAAGAAAAAAAAAACCCTGTAGATGAACGCTAAGAATGGAGATGATCAAACAATGTATTCAATAATTCACAAAAATGAAAAATATATGTTATCAGATAACTACCTAATACTTTCCATCTATGTACAGTCTACAACATCACCACCACCAGCATCACGACCACCACCACTTGGGCCGCGCCTCTCTGGCTAGTAGTGGTGCCTGGTGTCGCCGCCACATAAAGTTGTCATCGTGGGGTCGAGTAGTGAACTGGTGGTCATTTGTGGTGGCCGGAACCTCCCCTCCCATCAGGTGTCACCCTCTGCCTTGTCTCCCTCCCATATGTCCTTTTTTCTGCTTTCCCTCCACCCTTCTCACTTCTCTCTCTTGCCTCCCTCCCTGCGAGCCACTACCCTTCCCAACCCATCCATCTTGTCCCTTCCTCAACCTTTATCTCTCCTGCCTCTTCTATAATGTCCGTCCTTTCCCTCCTCTGCTCTGGATTAATGTAATATCACTTGAGCCATAACTACCTAATGGGGTACAGTATACTCAAAGAATATAACTGATACGATAGCGTGACGTCAAGGAAATGCATGGCAACAAAAGGTGGTAAGCGGAATACTCGGCTGTATTGTGTAAAAAACGGTACTTGTGTGTTGTAAAGTGACAAAGTGGTATATGAATAAGGATAACTATCTTCAACATTGATCCTGTTGTTGTCTGCACTGAATAATATTGCTATCGTTGTAAGAAACTAGTTGGCGTATCACACGCTGACTCATTCTAGGAGGTCAAGGAAGTGAAAGATTATTTCGCTTATCCTATATGTCTTGTTAATCTTATTTGATAAGTGAAAACACCTTTCACTGTGAGTAATGGTGCATGTTTCCAGTGCCACTCATCTTTCTGTCCTTTTTCACATCCTTCCTGGAGGGCGTGAGGCTCCGGCCGTGAGTGTCTGTGATGGGAAACACGCCACAGTGTCCCTCGTTTGTAGGAAATTGTGCATAGCGGGTAACCTGATATCCTCCACAAACTGCGACCTCGTTGGTCACTGGGTTTGGCGCCGCGTCCGATACTGTTACTGAGGCCTCATCCAGTAGAGTAGCGTTGTCCCGCTGTGTCTTGGGAAACCTGATTACTTGGAAACCTCGCAGAAAGCCAAAAAATTTTGTTAAGAACGAAAATGTTGCTCAGTTTAATCTTTGCCACAGCGGCAAGTCCCCCAAGACGGGCAACGAGGTCCTGTAAGCGTGTGTGGAGAGAGCGGCGGCAGCGGCCGATATATGGGAATCTGTGGCAGACTGACACCTCCCGACGGCACGATGGATGGCGGCGAGGACCCAAGGGCCCGCTGCCGGACACCCGCGATGAATGTGGACACCAGAGCTGCCGGACAGCCGCCGCGGTGCGTGTGGACATCCGAGATTAATGGAGGTGGGGACACGTCCGCGGGGGACTTAACACGGCTCGCCAAATTGGAGGATAATTTAAGGCGTGCAAAGCGTCTATTTCTCTGCTAACGCTGTTAAGAGCCGCTCTCTATCTTGCCTCACTCATTCATAGGAAGGGTTTGAACTGGTACGGCCACAGTTTATTGTGTATAATGTATTTCCTTTTTTTTAATATGCAAAGTCAATGGAGATTTTTTGTTTTTTAACAATCGCTTTTTTAAGAGTGAGTTGCTTTTTCTGAATTTAATTTTTTTTTATTATGGAAGGATTATTTTCAATGACCTTATCATCATTGCCTCGCCATGAATATCACCATCTTTACCATTATCATTATCAACTGAATCAACATTTGTTTTATCATTATCATCGTCATCATCACCACCATAGTTATCATCTTCATCAAGATTGCTTTTTGTGTTGTTATTGTAGGTAAAGAGCTTTCCAGTATTCTTCGCCATACATCCTTTGCTAATTACTATTTTATCGTTTTCACATCAAGCTTAATATGATGAATTGATCGATCACTGAGGTAGCTCCTGTCAAGTAATCCTCACCAGCGATGAATGGTTATGTAACGGGACTTGGATATGTACCAGGCTTACTACATTGAGTTGTTATATACACGCAGACAAAAATATATATCTCAAACTCATTATCTTTAACTAGAATGACTATAGGGATCACTGCAGCACTTCATGTCAGTGTTTTCCAGTACTAGCAATATAGGATATGATCACGTACAGGAAGTAGGACATGCCAAGCTTACAACATCACGCTATCACAGACCTACACTAAAAAAGAAAACGTAATCTCGTCTTCTTTTACCGCACTATTTTGTTACGAAGCTCGAGCTCGACAGTCCAGCCCGGATCAAGAACCATAAAGGTTTCCGCCACACTTTACAACCCCGACCCTCTCCCCCACCCCACCACCAGCCCTTGATCCCCCGCACCCTATTCCCGAGCACCGCTGTCTTTAGTCCGTGACGGAAAATTTATGGTTTCTAATCTTGGTAAATAACGGAGGTGGATTTTCCCCGATGTGTTGCGTCGGGTCTTTTATGAAGGTCCTGATTGCAAAGGCGTCCGACTCTGTCCAGTGTTGGGTGCTGGTGGCGCCTCTCACCCCCAGCCTCACACTTCCTGTCGGTAATGAAGTGAGTTGCGCAGTTACCGGTAAGATTTATAGTCAAGACGCTGGATATTAGTAAAGTGATGGTGGATGGTGGTATGTAGGTCGTGGTGGTGATGATGGTGAGGTGGCGGGGTGACTGGGTGAAGGTGAAGCAGCGAGCGTGTGGTGAGGTTCGCACGAGTATATTGTCCACCTTATCGAAGTGGTCATAAACCAGGAGTCTTGCACACCACACCAATATACCTCCTCCAGGGCACCGCGACTCATATTCATTCCCACGTACTGAACCTCCAACATTTCCTACACCTTGCCTCTTTCTCTCTCCTCCTCCTCCTCCTCCTCCCTGCCTCTTTATTCCTCCTCCTCTCCCGTCTCGTCCCTGTATTCATCTTCTTTTTCTCCTCCTCCTCCTCTTCTGTCAGTGCTCCACTTTTCACCGTACCTCATAATATAAATCATTTCCTCTTACCTTGCACTTTTTCTATTCACACATTCTTGATTTTTTTTTCAGCAGTCAGTATGCATGTGCTTATTTCATGCTGTATTCCTCATTCCTTTCACATTTTTTTCCCATTTTTTCTTCGATTTATATTTACATATTTAGCAGACACGTAGTAAAAAAAATGTTATCAGGCATTGTTTAATCAGTTGTCCCTGTGCTTGGATATCAGCGTTAATTTATCCTACAGTCAAATCTGGTCTATAATATTGTGTTCCACTGGAGGTAAAAGAAAAGGAGGTAGTGGTGAAAAGAACACGAGGTAAGCTATGACGAGTTTTGCAGTAGCTTCGTCAGAGGAATTAATCTTCTAAAAGAACTACAGTGAAACTAATAGAAAAAAAAATAAATAAAAAACTAAGCAATAACTAAGGTTCCTGAGGCCACTGATTACGTAACTTACAAAAAAGAACCCATCAATAAAACAGGATTGCAACAAACACACCTTAAGTCTGGCTAGTTGATAGCAAGAAGGTATTACGTATGTCTGAAGCGTCCAAGGCGGTTTATTGTAGGGATTGTTTGATTATTTGGGGCAAGGCGATTTGTGGACTTACTACGGGGAACTTTGGGGCTCAGGAGCGGCAGCTGATAAGGAAAGTTTTTGATAAAGTGACAAACGTGACCCCTGGTGATGGTGACAGCTGAGAAGTATGTTGATCATCTATTTATTTATATATTTTTGCTTCGTTTTTATTTACTTTTTTTATGCTAGGATGTTAGAGAAAAGAGTAGGCGATATTTTTTTTAGTTATGTTTTTTTTCATGTATTTGTATTACTGGATTAGTTTCTGCGTTAGGGGAGAAGTTTGTTACTATGGCTACGTATAATCCAAAGAGAATTTCCTCAGGTTTAAAAATATATGCCAGGGAACGGGAAATCTTAGAACTGACGACGACGATCACCACCACCACTATCACCACAACATCTTTGCCACCATCTTTTCTACCACTTCCACTACCACCCTCACCACCTCAATCATCACCAACACCGCCAGCACCATCATCACCACCACCACCACCTCCACTGTAATCATCATCACCACCAACACCATCACCATGACCATCACCACCACTTCCATAACCACCACCACCACCAACACCACCACCACCACCACCACCACCACTGCTCAACCTACCAAAGCCATCACCCCAATCACGATCACTATAACCATCTGCTGCACTACCATCACAGCCTACACCTCCCATTTCCTAAATCATGAGCATCACCATTCTCTTACCGCACCATCATTAAACATCACAAACACCACAATAATTTACAGGGGAAGTGGGAAACTTTTTAAAACAAACTAGTGGAAGAGAAGAAAATAATACTACGGGTAGGTCATAAACTTGTTATCGCACACACGCTGTTATCTTTGTTCAGTCGTTGGCCGAAAAGAGAGGAGGAGGAGGAGGAGGAGGTGGTGGTGGTGGGTAGTGACGATGTTATCAGGAGAATGACCCATTGTGTTCAGTGCCCACTCCTGCCGCGCCTCACCCTGGAACCAGCCTCGCATCATGTCAACACATCACCCACGTCAAGTGCAGTTCGTATCTGCAAGGACGTTTTCGCTTCCAAGTTCAACCTCTCGTGAATGTGTCTATTTATCTTCATTACGGACCTGGTGATAAGGGGAACGCAAAAGTAGCGTAGATGCGAGGTAGCGAGTGGCGTTATCGACCTGCCTGTGAGTCGGGAGGTAGGAACGGGTGGCCCTGATAACGTATCTGTGACGCTCGGGCGACGTGTGAAAACTGCCCACGTGACGCCTCGTTATCATGCCCATCGACGCCACCCAGACCACGGCCCGCCGCCCCACGCACCCCCTTTACCGCGCACCGCCGCCCATCGCCCCTCTGTCCTCACTCCCACCGCACTCCACTTGTTGCACCCCTGCGCCGCATGCTCCTTCCTCTGCCCCGCCTAGGCACCTTCTCACCTCCTACACACACACACACACACACAGACACACACACACACTAACAAATTTTCAGATCCTGTTTCCCTGCTCCGTCAACATTTTTCTACTTCTTACTAAGCTAACATTCAAAACCAATTGTATCTCTAAATAAACCATTCCGGTCGTCTTTCACCTCCTCCACACAACACACACACACACACACACACACACACACACACACACACACACACACACACACACACACACACACACACACACACACACACACACACAAACACACACACACTAACAAATTTTCAGATCCTGTTTCTTTGCTCCGTCAACAATTTTCTACTTCTTACTAAGCTAACATTCAAAACCAATTGTATCTCTAAATAAACCATTCCGATCGTCTTTCAATACTAAACTTTTGTATCTATTCATTTCTTTAACATAGCACTTTAAACGACCAGTTTCCCGAATCTACCATGCATCCGCTCTATTTTTGTGGCATGGGAATTTGTTTATAATCATCTTATTTGATTCTGAAAAGGGGTATTTTCCACGCATGTCTATTGGTTATCCCTGTATTCCAAGAAAGTTAGAAAAAAAACACTCATTTGTTCACCTTGTTCTCTGCCTACTTGACTGACTGGGTGGAATAATTGGAATAACAAAAGATGTGACACACCCATCCACTCCAGACAGGTGTAGGACAAGAGGCCCCATGAATTAGTCGAAGGTTTTAGGTTTTTTTTTTTTTCTACTAAAAGCGTCAACCTCTTTAAATGCCAGTGTAAGTTTCTTGCCTTGATATTGGGTTCATGCCTCGTTCTCACTGCCTCGGGAGAACTTCCTTTGCTTTTCTTTTTCTTTTAAGTACACATGTAATTGAATTGGTTCTTAACGGTTCGCACTACTGTGATCAATAGATTATGTTATTGTACTTTGTAGGTCGCGTACTGATGAAATGCGAGCTGCAGGTGACATCTATTTTTTTCCTTCGTGCTTTTAGGTTACATAGAAAATTTGTATATATATTATTATTATTGAACGAAAGAAAATATGAAAACTGCAAAATTTTATTGATCTTTGAGATAAACGTTTGATATCAGTGCACCTCTTTTCTTTAGTATGTATATATATGTTAGACTATTTTTTTCATATCTCCCTTTTGTATTTTCCTTATCTTTCTTTGTACTTGGACGTAAAGATACCAACGATGCAGCTGATTGCGTGGTGGTTTACTGTTATTGACCAGAGTTTGGTTATCAAGCATTTCAATGGGAGCAAAAAGTGCAAACTTTTTTTCTATTTCTGTCATTCGTTCCACTGACACAGGAAGCAGTCACTCGATAACCCCTTTGACTGATGCGTCTCATTATCCTCATCCACTTGTGCACGTACAACTTCCTGAACAATTAAATACAACTGATGCATTTTTAAATCTTATCAATTGTTTCCGAGGTTAGTCTTGTCCCGTCTTCCTATTTTCCCTTAACACACACTATTCATCTTTTGACACAATGAGGATCTGATATTTAGTAACCTTGATTACCATAAAGTCAACACAAATAGTACACTAACTACTTAAACAGTCTTGATTGTTGGGATAAAGGAATTACTAGGTAGAATCTCTAATGAAAATAAACAAGCAATTTAAAAATAACACGGAGGGGCCGAATCGCTTGCCCTTTTGGAGTGTCGGTTGTAACGCATCAACCCATCGTGTAGTCTTCCGCCCTCACACGCCGCTTCCCTTAAGATCACACTAGCATCACACGCCACGTAAACCCTCACAACACACCAAAGGGTCTCACTGTCTGGGTTAAGCCGCTGGACCAACATTGACCACCAGAACCCGACTCGAGACCCTCCACTAGCCAGAAAAAAGTGCAGTCTTTCAATACCCCAAGTGCAGCGGCTTGAGAATGAGACTCCTCTCGTCTTCTGTAGTCTCCTTTAGTCTCCTCCTCCCCCATTCTGGATCACTAGCGCGTCCGGCAAACCTATTCATCCGTAATTTCCCTCCCATTGCTGAGAGCCATTTAGTCTCCCACAGTAGCTTTCATGTGCAATAAGCCACTGCAACAAAGCGACAATGCATCTCCGGACAAAAAGTGTTGCAGGACCGGAGCCACGCGTTCCTTTGTGTCCAGGGCGTGGTTGCTTAGCGGACTGGAGGGCAGGAGGGATGGATGGACGGGAGGGGACAACAGAGGCCAGACCGGCACGGAGAGGAAGAGAGGGTTCAGAAAGGAGTGACCACTGAGTACTTAGGAGGGGACGCTGTGAAGGTTGTCAGCAGCCTCAGGGAAGGTAATTTTACAGTAAGGCGAGTTCCTGGCTTTTGCTTTGGGCGAGTAGTTACGTTCTTTTTTTTCTTTCCTTTTTTTTTTTTTGAATGGCCAGTAGTATGTAATGTTGTTGCTGTGGTGAGAAGCTGATAGGTTTCTCGTCAAGCGTCTGTTTGATTGACATGAGGGGGAATGTGATTATAAAGAAGGAATTTTTATTGTAGTAGTACTTTATTAAATTACATGATTACTTATTTATTTTCAGGAAACTATACAGTGTTCAGTTTGACGATAACAGATGTTTGAGCTTTGAACAACATTAAGAGCATAAGAACAGCCGTGTCTGATTTTCCATCCCATTTAATAAGCCTTGAATAATCAGAGGATCATGATTTTATACATGAAAAAAATATACAGGAAAACTTGTTGCTATACTAATTTTGATAATCATAATGTAAGCTGAAAATCTACTGGTGATGGAAATAATGATAGTAGTAGTAGTAGTAGTAGTAGTAGTAGTAGTAGTAGTAGTAGTAGTAGTAGTAGTAGTAGTAAGAGTAATAGTAATAGTAATATTAACAGTAATAATAATAATAATAATAATAATAATAATAATAATAATAATAATAATAATAATAATAATAATAATAATAATAACAACAATAATAATAATAATAATAATAATAATAATAATAATAATAATAATAATAATAATAATAATAAATTAATTATTCCACTGGCTCAAGAGCATGTCATCCCATTGCCGTCCTCATCAAACGTCTCCACATCTGTCTATCTGCAGCAGCCTCCTGTCGGTCTTGTGTCTTGTCTGTAATGAAAACAATACAATGACGATGATGGTGATGATGATGATAGTAATAATAAATTCATCATATATCATTATCATTACCATGATCTTAATTCTTACTATTATTTTAATGATGAAAATGCCCAGCAGTAACAGTTGCCAAGTGTCTCGAGTAACTTTACAGGTTTGTGTGACAGCACATTGAAATACAAAATAGCACAATGCGTTTCAGTGACTCAGGTTGTCGCTGTTTAGAGATACTGTAGCAATGAAACAAGAAAACGAATTATTGACATCTTGACCCTGTGTCACGTGATTGTTTATTTATTTATTTATTTATTTATTTATTTATTCATTTATTTATTTATTTATTTATTTGTTTGTTTACTTATTCAAATATGAATCTATTGATTTCTCTTTTCTATTTCTGCTTCAGACGCAAGGTCTTGAAAATATGTAAAAGAGTAGAGAAATATGACTTTTTTTTATGATTTAGAAACACATAAAGCCGCTTACCGCCCGGACAGGATTTATAAATAACCCCAAGTTGCCTAATATGCAAGAAAAAAACAGCTCAAACTTTTTCAGCCTTGTTATGAGATTTGCGTCACGACTGCAGGTCAGACGAGGATGTCCAGGCGGGTTATGCGGCTGTAAACTCCATGAATTGTGTAAGCCAGAGGTCACCCAGGAGGCCATCTTGTCCTTGGATACCTGGCCTGACTCTCTCTCTCTCTCTCTCTCTCTCTCTCTCTCTCTCTCTCTCTCTCTCTCTCTCTCTCTCTCTCTCTCTCTCTCTCCTCTCTCTCTCTCTCTCTCTCTCTCTCTCTCTCTCTCTCTCTCTCTCTCTCTCTCTCTCTCTCTCTCTCTCTCTCTCTCTCTCTCTCTCTCTCTCCCTGATAATTATTCATCCCGTCAAGATTTTTCCTTGTGTTTTAGGGAATTCGTGTGTTTGTGGCTAAGAACATATCTTTCACCACTCCCCTCCCCCACCCAACAACACCTTGCCATCCGTCTTTCACGCCCCTCCCTCGCCCCGTCACCTCCTCCTTCCCTTTCCCTTACTATCTCTTTACGTCAGTTAATCTTTGACTCTACTTTCTTCGTTCATCTATTTTCCTTATTTTTTTTGTATTCGTTTCTCTATCTGCCTCTCTTTCTCTTTCCCTCTCGGCTCGTCCCGCAAGGAGAGAGAGAGAGAGGGGAGGGCCAA
>CM035194.1:15801540-15804318 GCA_020233015.1 Callinectes sapidus
AGAGAGAGAGAGAGAGAGAGAGAGAGAGAGAGAGAGAGAGAGAGAGATGAACTCCGCATAAAACATTATTTCGTTTATCAATATTTCAGAACGATATAATTTAGTAATTGCCATGATGATAACTTGGCCATACCAGTAATTGAAGTGATGATAGGAAGAAAGACTCAGATATCTATTAGCGGATGGACAAGAGTGTGGGCGAGAGATGATGAGGAAGGGGAGGGGGGGGTGATGGCGGTGAGGTGTTTGGGTGAACCGAGGTTGTCAGACAAGAAGGGCTCGTAACCGGTTGGGTGCAGCTGCGGTGACCAACAGTTGTGGTGTTTGATGAGTGTGCGTGGAGGGGACAGGAGGAGAGGGAGGGGTGGGGTGTTACCGGAGGGGTGAGCAGGGCAGGAGTGAGTGAGGGGTGTTGCGGCGGGTCGAGGCGCTGCTTCCCTCACGGCTGACCATTGGCGTGGCACGGACTGGCGATACAGGAGCACCCACATCCGCCTAGAGTGACCCCTCCTCCTCCCTCGCCTCGCTCCTTGCACACTTCACACACACACACACGCACACACACACACACACACACACACACACACACACACACACACACACACACACACACACACACACACAAAGTATATGAATTAATTTCTGGTAGCAAGTACGTGTGCATTTTTTATATATTTTTTTCCTACTAATGCTCATGATTATAGACGTTTTGTAAACTTCCAAATCCAGAACGAATTAGCCTTACCGACTGCATAGTTTCATGAATTTTTTAGACAGTTCTTTATTAAAGACTACATCTCGATTAATTGTAGGATGGCTAGTGGAGTAAAGAGCATGATTATTAGAATAATGTTGCTACTGTATCCTCCTGAGACAACTAACACTCATGCTCAGACATACGGTATTATTCAATTATTTTTGTCTTTTTAATAGTAATAATAATATCTAGTTATGGTAGCAAAAGCATTACCACCACCACCACCACCACCACTACCACTACTACTACTACTTCTACTACTACTACTAATGCTACTACTAGTAGTAGTAGTAATAGTGGTAGTAGTAGTAGTGGTAGTGGTAGTTGTGGAGGGGAAGTAGTATATTTTTTCTTTCTGTTACATATGCATTATCCATTAATATATAAATACGTTAATAAGTTATTGAATCAAGCAAGTGATAAAGTAATCAACTAAATCAATGAAGTTAAAGCAAGTAATTTTAACAACAACTCGACAAACATTTCGAAGAACAGCGTCACGTAGCTATAACAAATTAATGATACCAAGCTATGTTAGAGGGCTCCCCCTGCACCCAGCCCACTCTTCCTCCAGCGCCGCCTGCACAAAGAGGTGGAGGTGCAGGGCGGCGTTAAGACATACAGCAGTTATCTTGTCACGCTGGTCTGGCTGGCTGTGAGACTCACTGTGCTAAGATAAGATACTCGTTTATCCGATAAGAGGTAATCCAATCAAAGAGGCTCAAGGCTGCTGTTGGTGGCGAGTTACTGAGACATGCTTCCTCTCGTTACATATTCCAAGCAAAGCACAAGTGACAGGTTGAAGTGTCTTGTAACGCTAAAATAAAGATCAAACATTTCATTTATCATCGAATTCGGTAAAAGACAGTAATATCCTGTGTTACCCTCCTCAAAAAAGATAAATAATTCCAGCTCTTCCTTTCACCCAGAGAGAGAGAGAGAGAGAGAGAGAGAGAGAGAGAGAGAGAGAGAGAGAGAGAGAGAGAGAGAGAGAGAGAGAGAGAAAAAATGCAAGTATATTTTAAGATTTCAACATAGGATCTAAATGGACGTTTTGTGTAGATGTCTGTGGCGTGGAGACTGAAGTTTTGTCCTTGATACGGAAGTGTTGTGTTTGTCCCTTGCATACACAAGTGGCTGCGAGATATCTGTTTGTGTGCTTGCCGCCGTGACCTTCACTTCCTGCAAGATGGATGCTGCTTGAAGAACACCTCTTCTCTCGATGGCATTATAGTGGCCGCCTCACACCAGCATGACCATCCACCGTCTGCTGTTCCGGTTTATAAAGCAAATTACACTGGAAATTATGATACTACTACTACTACTACTACTACTACTACTACTACTACTACTACTACTACTACTACTACTACTACTAATAATAATAATAATAATAATAATAATAATAATAATAATAATAACAACAACAACAATATTTAGCATTTTAAAAGCTTGCATACGAATAATGTCCAAAAACGGTACTAAACATGATATGAATTACCAAATAGCCTTTTTAAACCCTCGTCAGTAAGGGAAAATAAAGACATAACCTCTTTTTTTTTTCTTTTTCCTCCTTGACATACTCATTACAAAACAGCCTGTCATGGAAGCCACTTTCCCTAGCGTTAATAGTAATCACTGGCTGCGGAAAATGTGATAATAGTAATCTTCCTGACCACAAGAGCAGAGGTTTATTGAGGGTCATAAAAGAAAGTGAGGCAATGAGATAAGAAACACTGGTCCTTGTGCTCTGAACACCTACCAACCAACACGGGGTGGGAGGGAGAGTGGGAGGGAGAGAGGGTGCGCCGTGACCTCCATAGCTTGCCCTGCTCCTCTTGAATTGATTGATTGATTGAACCGACGCAGCAACAGGGTCATACGGCGCCTCTTCTTGGACGTTGCAAATGGTTTAGGCAGAGAGAGAGAGAGAGAGAGAGAGAGAGAGAGAGAGAGAGAGAGAGAGAGAGAGAGAGAGAGAGAGAGAGAGAGAGAGAGAGAGAGAGAGAGAGAGTAAAGAG
>CM035194.1:15804338-15825031 GCA_020233015.1 Callinectes sapidus
ATTATTATTATTATTATTATTATTATTATTATTATTATTATTATTATTATTATTATTATTATTATTATTATTATTATTATTATTATCATCATCATCATCATCATCATCATCATCATCATCATTATTGTTATTATTATCATTATTTTTATGACTATTCAACAACGGTTTGGCGCTTTATAAGATTCCTTCAGCTTCGTAATCAACCACACACACACACACACACACACACACACACACACACACACACACACACACACACACACACACACACACACACACACACACACTGTTTTGTTCCTCACATTGACTGCAGTAAGGAACACTCAAGACCTGCAGCAGTCTATAATTTTGTTTGTTCCGCTGTTCCATTTCACGTGTTTTGTGGCAATGCATACACACTGATAAGTTTTACTCTTATTTTTACATCTTCACCGCAACACAAAGTACGAAACTAACTCAGATTGCCAGTTTTCTAAAGCGAAGGGGAGTTATAAGTAACTGAGGAGATACACTTGACTGAAGCTCTGAAAACTTTAAAATGGCCAATCAGTCAGTTATTATTGAGTGCAGTCAGGTATTCATTCTTCACGTGTCTTTGATCACGCGGACAGTGGGCGTTGCAGCAGACACGTATCAAGGTTTGAGCGCGTTTCTCGGGATCAAAAGTGGTTTTTAAAAAGTTCGTGAGGCTTTACGGTCTGATAGCGAGCAAGTCGCAGCGTGGACGTTCAGGGTTGCGTTCGTGTGTCACAATTACAAATAAACTTTTTTTCTATCTATCACAATCTGAGAGAAATGATTAGCTGTATGACCTTTTCGAATAAGTGTTGCAATTTTCTACGTGACAATTAGTTTTGGGGATGAGGCTCTTTTATAGTAAGGATTTGATTGATACAAAAATGCAGTATATATATATATATATATATATATATAGTACTATCTATATATATATATATATCTATATATATATATATATATATATATATCGTCTTCTATTTGTAAATATAAAGTAGTGTTTCTTTTGCTTCGTTTTGTAAACTGAAAAAAAAATTTAAATGTTGTCAATTATTACAGTCTTCAATATTTTGCTTATCAAGGGGAAGAAAAAAAACTTGGAATCGTTGCCTGTGGTGTTTTCTTTTTACTCAGAAGCGACTTGCACAGCCGTATTTCCGGTCCTTTCTACTCCCGCAGTGACGCCTGCACACGCCTTGTAGATAGACACCACGGCACCGCCATGCATGCACCAGCCCGGTCACGTCACGCACTCATCACCTCATTTCACACTTCAGATTTGACCTGCTTTGTGAAATGAAAAAAAGAGAAAACTGGCATCACACATTTGTATCTTTCCTTTTAATTTTCTTTTTTTATTTTCATACTGCTGCATGACGATGTATGATCAAATTCTTTTACATGAATTCACCGTAAAGAGCATTCAGTTGATATTTATTTTCGAAGTATGTCTTTTATCCTTAAAGACGTCTAGTTTTTTCTTTTCTTTTGCATGAATCTACCTTAGAAATGATGTAGATGGGGAAAATTTAATTATCATTTATTTACTTTCTATTTGCGAACTTGTATTCATTCAATGCCATCTTCATCATTATTTATACTACTGATTTTTAACAACAAAACATGGACAACAAATATCGTGTTAGGTACTAATTCAAAATAATCGCCACAACTTTTTATCTCTTCACAATATAACAACTGGAAATATCTTGATAGGCTTTAATTTTTATCTCATTTTTACGTAAGAACCTTCAGCTGCAAAGGTCATTAAGTCATGTGTAATTTTTCGTTGAGCTAGGAGACAAAAAGTGGCGTATTCTGTTGATAAATAATCTAAGCCTTAAGATCCCCCGGTGAATCTAATAGTAAGGTTGGAGACACGTCATGTTAGGGAGAGAAAGGGAAAAGAACGCAGTGTGAGTGCAAAGCTAACTGGGGTCTTGTCACTGGGCTGCTGTGTGTGTGTGTGTGTGTTTGTGTGTGCGTGCGTGTGTGTGTGTGTGTGTGTGTGTGTGTGTGTGTGTGTGTGTGTGTGTACGTGTGCGTGTGTGTGTGCGTTAGAGGGGTGCAGGAACACGTCAAAGGGGTCCAGTGTGACGCACAAGACACGTGGGGCAGTGCCTGGGTAGTGTTCCACTGGCCACAACAGCTCCACCACTTCCGTCGCTTCACCCTGCCTCCGCCTGCCTGACTGCCTGCCTGCCCTGCTTACCATCACTCCCACTTGTCCTCGTTCTCCCGTCACTTTGTTTTATGCGCGGTAATTGTAGTCATTTTCCATCGTTGGCTTGGTCGCTTAGTTCGCGCAAGTATCGTCGGGAAGGTTTCTGTGTTCGAGTAACACCTTTTTAGTACGAGAAGAGGTATAGTGAACACACCGTAGGACCTTGTAAGTGAGGGAGGAGGACGAGGAGAACAGTGATGGACGAGGTGTTTAATCTGCTGTGGGAGAGGGAGGGAGAGAAGGGAGGCGAGGGGAAGGAGGGGGAAGAGAAGGAGACTGACTGGCTGGCCGGATGAGGAATTGGTCTCACTAACCTTTGCGACGAGCGGACAAGGAAACATAACTTTTCTTTTTCAAATTAGTTCAACAGGAGTCTTCAGCGACGTGGTGGGACAGGGAGGGGTAGTGGGGAATGTTGTGTGTGTGTGTGTGTGTGTGTGTGTGTGTGTGTGTGTGTGTGTGTGTGTGTGTGTGTGTGTGATGGAGAAGGGTGTAGTTCGTTCTGGATATAATGTTTTCGTGTGTGTGGGTGTAGGCACAGTGTACAATTTTTTAAAGATGGTATTCTTGTCCTATGACCATGACCCGTGACTAACGCAACTCTCTTCCTGCTTTGCTTTTCTGGTCACTTCACTTCACCGTCACATTCTCTCTCGTCCTCCTCCTCTTCCTCACCCTCCTCACCCTCACCACCACCCACCCAGCTTCCCCGCCATCCCCCGACTGACTCACCCTCTGCGTCGCGTCCGTCTAAACAATCAATCTCTCCACCACTTGTTCCTGGGGTGACCAACCTAACCAGTCAGCATCCTACATTTATGTACTCAACTCTAACTGTACCGCATCACCACTGAAGACGCCCAACGAAAAAAGAAAAAAAGAAAAGAAAAAAATGGACTCATACGCAGACATTTATATAAGTAAAAAAGCTCATTAAGATACAGACAGAAAAGGGTAAGAGTCTTTGTAAGGGTTAAAAATATAAATGGTTGTCGTTCGTAACTTGGCTGAGTGAAGTTGTGTTGGTGGGCGGATACACCACAACACTTGGCCCTCTCAGGAGGTCTTTGCGCTTTTGTGACTCTTGAGAGCTCTTGGTGGCGCCCTCAGGAACGGAAGAGGTGAATCATATCTTTTGTGTGTGAGAGGAAGAATTTTTGTTGCTTTCCAAGAGAAGAGGTGGTGGTGGTGGTGGTGGTGGTGGTGGTGGTGATAGTGATGGTGTGATGGTGGCTCAGCAGTGGACCTGTATATGGAAGGAGGAAGAGGAGGAAGAGTAGAGAAAGGCAGGAAGGAGGGATGGAGGGGAGTCGCTAAGAAGGAAGTTTGTGCAGAAGTGTGATTTGCTTGTGTATACTGTTTTCCCTGTGTTGTTATTGTTGCTTTTCGTTCTCAGATAATCAAATAAAAAAAAACTGGAAAAATAAAGCTTTATGTAATATTGTGACGGTCATATTATATGGGTACGGTGATATCCACAACAGAAAAATGAAGTCAAATAATCTTGCCATTTATTCACCAGAGGAAAAGAAGAAGAAGGGGAAAAAAAAAAAAAAAAAACTGGGTAATGGGGAAAGCCACAAAGGGAAGGCTAATAATCTGATACACTTCCTCATTCATCACGCTAATCAGGCACAAGATTTCCGCGAGCACAATCATGCAGTACACACTTCACACTTAAATAAACCCCCTTATCACTTCAACAACTCTCATGCAAAGAACAGCATCACCAACCACTCTTTCACACTCATGCACAGAACACCCTCACCACTCCTTCACACTCACACTACACTCTCATGCACCATACACACAAAAAAAAGAAATAGAAGAAAAAAAAAGAATAAAAAAAGGGAGAAGCGAACCCAGGGGAAGAGACTGGACTTACAAGGGCGGAACTTGAGACCAGCGGTAAGTAAGTCGGGCGGCGCCGTAGAGGTGGCGTGAGGTATGCCGGTTCGCGTGCAGGAGGCGGTCGCTTCTGGACCCGCAACACTTACGCCGAACCGCCAAGAGAGCTGCTGTAATTATGGGATTTGGTTACGTAATTACAGACGAGCAAATTCCTTAGGGAGAGGGACGGAGGAGGTGCCTGCTACTGAGGGAAAGAGGAGGTGGTGGAGGTGGAGGTGGAGGTGGAGGACAAGGCACTTAGGCCCTGCTTCAGTCTGTTCCTTAACGTTTTGTGTGTGTGTGTGTGTGTGTGTGTGTGTGTGTGTGTGTGTGTGTGTGTGTGTGTGTGTGTGTGTGAGTATGTGTGCGTACAAGCGTGTTTGTGCGCATCCATTGATTTTTTATTTATTTATTTGTTTGTTTATTTACTATTGTTGTTATTATTATTATTATTATTATTATTATCATTATTATTATTATTATTATCATTATTATTATTATTATTATTATTATTATTATTATTATTATTATTATTATTATTATTATTATTATTATTATTATCATTATCATTATTAGCAGCAGCAGCAGCAGCATTATCATTACCAACATTTTTTTTATTTTTCATTTATTTATCTTTATTTGTCCATTTATTTTAACTTATCTATTTATTACTATATTTACTTGTTTATTTTCTACCTCGTGCGTGTGCATCTGTGTGCGTGTGCGTGTGTGTGTGTGTGTGTGTGTGTGTGTGTGTGTGTGTGTGTGTGTGTGTGTGTTTAGGAGGGTCATGTGGGAATGGCTGTCTCCCTGGGATCACCTGCCTTTGCCCTAATTTTCACCCAGGTGTTAGAAATGAGAGACATTGGTCTTCTCTTCTACCTGCCTCTCTCTCTCTCTCTCTCTCTCTCTCTCTCTCTCTCTCTCTCTCTCTCTCTCTCTCTCTCTCTCTCTCTCTCAACAAAGAAAAAAAAAGAATAAATAAAAAATGAAAAAACACGCATCAAGACGAAATACAAACTATAAAAAATCAACCAGTATTTTCACAGACCGAAATAATGGAATAGATACTAACCATAAAAAAGAAAAAAAGAAAAAGAAAAAAAATGAAAGAAAGATGACCGAAGAATGAGAAAAAAAGGTCCCTAACAATACCAGTTGAATGTAAAGGCACTTAAATGTGTTCGCCTAACAAAGTGAACAATATGAAGCAAATCACGACGTCCGTTACCAGTCCCTCCCCTCCGAGAGAAGGAAACCGTGACAGCTGCTTGTATCCGTGCTCTACTGTGAGGAGTGACCGGGCAGGGCGGGCGTGAGGGTCCTCGTGTCCCCTGTCCAGTTACTAACACAGGAATCGGAAGTCCTCCACAGCAATGTCCTGAAAGAGAAGTGAATGCCACACACAGGCGGGTCTGAGCGCCTAATGGTCGGCTTCAAGAGGACTTAATTGTGGTGCTTCTGAATAACAAGTGAGCATCGATACTTCACTGTGCTCACGTTCTTTGTTTTTTTGTTATTCTTTTTTCACCCTTACTTTGTTTTTCATTTTGTTCCTTCTTATTATGGTGAATTTTTCAGTCTTGCTCACTTCCTGGTATTAGGTGGAATAGTGATTAATTTGGTATGAAGCTTCCTTATAATTCGTAATCAATGGCATCATCACGAGAATTAAATCTAGGGCTATCTAGAGTGAACGTTATCTTCTTTGTATTTTAGACTCCGGTGATCACTTTAAGTTAACGTATAGGGGAAAAAACGTGTTAGCCAAACTCTGATGAATTGTAATAATAAAAAAAAAATACTCCATAGATCCTCACAAAGTCCAGACAGACCAGGCAGACCAAACAGACCAAATAGACCAAATAGACCACTCACAGCCATCCATCCCCCACTTCTCCGCCCAATTAGTCATTGTGCGTTAGTTCAAGTGGAAAATCAATGGGGCAAAAATATAGTTGAAAAAAGAACAAAGAACATCCGTCTCGTCCTTTCCATTTTTGTTCTCTAGTGTGGGTGCGAGGAGGGAGGGAGGGAGTGAGGGAGGAGGGGAGAAGGTTGGGAGGTGTTACGGGCTGAAGAGAATTGGGAAGGGGGAAAAGAGAGGGTGAGGGGTGTCTGGTGCGTCAGGGAAGGGGTGTGCGGGTGTGTCGTGGTTTTGTGGGAAGGGCGAGAGGGGATGTAAGGAGGGGTCTGTTATGTGTTAGGGAAGGGGAAATGGGAGGGAGTGTACAGTAGGGAGGGTGGAGAAGAGAAGGGAGGGGTGCGTCTTGTCTTGAGGGAAGGGAGGGGATGTTTAATATGGACGGGTGTCTGCGGCAGGGGAAGGGGAGGGAAGGAATGGTGGTGATAGTAGAGGTAGGGTGTGTGTGGACTGATATAGGAGGATGGCGATTAGGGGAGGTATTGAATGGTGGTTTTTGGAAGGGAGAGGAAGAAGGTGAGGCGGTGGAATGGACGGAGATTGGATAGAAGAATAGTGCTTTACATGTCTTACTTAACCTCTTCAGTACCAGGACATATTTTCATATTTATTTTGCTTATTATTTATTCGTTTTTATACAGATTTAGAAAATCATGTGAGTATCAAAATAGTACAGACTCTGGCCGATCATCTTTTGACCTCCATAGAACCTTTTGATGTCAATGAAATCGTCTGATAACACCCAAAACTCGTGGTAAAAATATTTATCTGTACTAAAGGGGTTTAGGTAAGAAATGATAATCATAAAGGTTAATGGACGCAGTCTGGAATAATCTGGTATTTCATTCTCTGACTGTGACAAAAAATAAAACAAATTAAAAAAAGTGAAAGTGAAGAGTCATACTAATTCTAAAAGCATTAGGTCGTTAGATATTTGCTTCTATCGTTCTTTGTTATCGGTATAAAACCTGAACTGTCTTCCTTTGTGTTCTGCTAAAAAAAATATTGTCGGTCATGTAATCACTCTAATCGACCCCAAGAAAAATCCCACGTCTGATTTACGATTCCATGAACTTAACGTGAGCAACGCCTTGTGACTCACCTCAGAGAGATCAGGCGACGCGGTTGATGTAATTAATGCGAATCAGGTAGCTATAAAAGATCTCAACCCTTCTCCATTACCCCAACTAAGAACAAGCAGTATCAATCAAGTCACACAATAAAGAAAAACAAGAAGGATACGCCTTGCAAACGGAACATGCTTTACTGTGAGCAAGGCGACGATAGCAGTGGTGGTGGCGGTGGTGGTGGTAGTGGAGGTGGTGGTGGTGGTGGTGGTGGTGGTAGGGAGGCGGGCAGTGTGGCTCTTGGGCGGCCGGCTAGATAAGTTATCAGCGTCGGTGTGTCCGGTGATAACAGCGCCATTGTTCTTTGTGACTTCCGCCGACGGGGTCACCTACGCAGCTGCCGGTGTCCAGAGCTGCCCAAGGACACGGAGTATGTGGTGTGTGTGTGTGTGTGTGTGTGTGTGTGTACCCTCCTATTTTACTGCGGACTCAAGGTTACGTCTTTTTTTTCCATGTATTTATGAGATTTGGACGCGACTCGGCAGTAATTAAGAATACTACAAGTGTACTGGCTGGAACACCTGGATGTTTCATTAGATATCCTTAGTATTCTATGTATGGGTCCTTGCCTTAGGGGAGTATCTCTCTCTCTCTCTCTCTCTCTCTCTCTCTCTCTCTCTCTCTCTCTCTCTCTCGGCGTTGGTTGCCTACTAAAGAAAAGTCCTTCGCCAAAAACAGTAACGGGAGACAGACGTGAGTCAGCCCAGACCTGCCTGACCTCGCTTCCTGCCACGGCCTCCAGCACGACTGACACTTGTTATTTGTCGCACAACGTCAGCAGCCAGCCCTTCCTCCTCCTCCTTCCCGTCCTCCTTCGCAGCTCCTTCTTCTTCCTCTTCCTCAATTCTGTTTCTTCTTCCATCACCTCCTCCTCCTCCTCCTCCCCCTCCTCCTCTCTCCCTCCCACAATATCTCGCCGTGAGGCATTCCCGAACCACTTTTTTTGCCTGTCTATCCTCTCTGTCAATCTGTCCTAATTAGCTGTCTCTCCGTCTCGCTACCTGTCTATCTGTCTCGCTCCCCGACTTTTCTTGAGGGCGAAGCGTGCCTTGTCGACGCCTGCCTGTGTTCACTTAGCGCTTTCTTTGCTTCCTCTTTCCGTCTCTTTTATCCCATTTTTATACTCAGCGCTTCCCTTGCATCGTGCGGCGAGTGTCAGTTACGCCTCGGCGGCCGTTCATCATGCGTACGGATTGCTCTGGTTTGATAATGTCTGATAACAGATTGTGAGACCCGCCGTCCTTATTATACCTGGGCTGTCCGCGGTTGACGGAGGAGGAGAGGGGACCGTGGAAGGGGGATGGCTGTGGTGGGTGCTAACGTCACTAGAAAGGGGAATGGGGTAACCGCAGCACTTTTTTCATGCTAGAGAGAGGTCATGGTGGTGTGAAAGATGAACTCATTCTCTTGTAGCGGTTCATAAGTTGACGCCCTGGCATAAGCTCCTACCACACACACTCTCTTTCCTGTCCGTACCTCATCCATTCTTCACGGCTGCTGCTGTGGTCAAATTCTGATCTCTGCTTTGATCATAAATTGGAGAACAAGGTAAAATAATGATAGCGCATGTGTACACTCTGGTCTTCTTTATACTCTTTAACCAATCAACTAAATAAATCTAATTAAAAGCAGCACGCAACGCTATGCATTGGACCAGCCAGGCAGACAGACCCAGGGGCGTCACAAACTAACAATTGCCATTAAGCTTCGAGTAAATTATTACTTCCAGAAATATGAGGGAGGTGGAAGAGCGGCTGATGAAGACGTCAGGTGGGCGGTACACATGCACAAGACAATCAGCGGCAGCCGTCCCTCAGCCCCACACTGCCTTGCCATATTTGCTGCCTCTCGTGCCTCGACAGCAGGCCGGGCCACGAACATGCTGGCTGCCAGGTGACATGCCGATATCAAAATGCCGATATCAGCATCTGTGTCGGTTCCACGCCGCTGATAACAAGCGGGAGGGAGCGCTGATAAGGCTGGACACACACGTGCACACACACACACACACACACACACACACACACACACACACACACACACACACACGTAAGCGCAGTTGCAGGAAAATTTATAAGCATACTCACAATAAAAATGCTGAAACACACACACACACACACACACACACACACACACACACACACACACACACACACACACACACACACACACACACACACACACACACCGATCGTTTTCATTACCTATGTAGAGAGGTGGCATGGCATTTTTCCATTAACCTTTACGGAACTTTTCACTGCACCTGAGCCTGAGAAAAAACAGACATTTAAGTTGTGGGAAGAGGAGAGAGGCGTGGAGGGACAGATGCTTTGAAAGAGAAGAGACAGTCGCGGGAAAGAAACAGGGAGAAAGAGACAGAAAGGGGAGCGGGAGGGGAAGGACGCAGGAGGAAGGGAGACGACGCCCCTGACGACTGCGAGTATAGCGGAGGGCGACGGCACTGTATGGTCGCCGAGGGAAGGAAGGGAGGAAGAGAGAGAGAGAGAGAGAGGGAGGGGAAGGGAAGGAGGGACTGGATGGCTTGATGGATCCCCCGTTCAGATAACTCGGCTGTCACACTCTTGCTTGGTTGACGCTGCGCTGGTAATTGTAATTTATTGATCTGTGCTTGACGGCGAAGAAAAAAAATAGGAGGAAGTAAAAAAAAAAGAAAAAAAGGGTTGGTTTGATATCGATTGGGCGAGTGGCAGTTCCGACGACCAGGGAGAAGAACGATGCATGTTGCGTTCTGCTTTCCCAGGAAGAGGAAGAGGAAGAGAAGAGGAAAGCGAAGAATAGGAAGAAGAGAAGGAAGAGGAAGAAGGGGAAGTTGTATACAGTAATAAAAGAGATGCATGGACGTAGGGGCCAGTCGTTTGTTATTCATTAATCTGTTTCTAATTTTGTCAGTGAAAGGATGAGAGAAATTTATGGAAGTGTCTTTGTGTTGGTTTATAGAGCTTGGTAGAATGTCTTGGTCGCTTTTGATTGGCTGTGATTCTCTCTCTCTCTCTCTCTCTCTCTCTCTCTCTCTCTCTCTCTCTCTCTCTCTCTCTCTCTCTCTCTCTCTCTCTCTCTCTCTCTCTCTCTCGCTCTCTCTCAAAAATAGATCTGATTGGTTTGTAGTTGTTCTATGTCTCATATATGTAATAATAATAGTGTTCATGGTTCTGACATTAACACAAAGAAACCGTTAAGTTCCGTTCGCTTTTTTTTCTTTTTGCTTATGATTAAGGACGATTTGCTCTCTTATTTTTTGTTGTGTTGATATTTCCACAATTTATTCGTTGGACTTCATCATGATATTATTTGCATTTTTTGTATATATTTCCTCAACTTTAACTTTTGTTTTTGTGATTATCTTTGCAGTTGTCATTTTTCCTGTCTTTCATTGCTCCCCCTCCTGTCCTTCCCTCGTCCGTGCAAGCATAACGACCTTCGCCACCACTGCAGTGATCAGTTCAGCGCCAGTGGGCACTCCCTCCCTCCTCGCTGCGTGGTCGTCGCCGTGTTCTCCTTCTTGGTCCCTTGTTGAGTCCCACTGTGTTTCTTCATTTCACAGTGTGTTGCGTTGCTGCTCTCTCGCTCAACACGCACCATTTGCCTTCCTGTGGCTTTTGCACATTCAGGTCATATGTGTGATACTCCTTTTTCTTTCTCTTCCTCTTTTCTTAGTGATGCGTTTATGCTCTCGTCTTGCTGTGGCGTGCAAGACTCTTCCCCTCTTTTGCAGGCTTATAATTGTTTCTGAATATATATATATATATATATATATATATATATATATATATATATATATATATATATATATATATATATTATGTGAGTGCTTTCCAGCCATTATTTCACGCTTGTGCAATGGCTTTTCATATATGAATATGATATACACCATTTTTTTTCTTTTTTCAGAGAATCGTGGTCAAGTTACTGCATATATTATCCACAGAGACAGCATTTATCGATTTTTTTTCTTTTTATTTCCCGAGAAAAGTGTATGCATCAAGAGAATGTTGAATCTTTACGTCACTTTGTTGCACAATAATGACAACATGAATACGAAACGTGTGTCGTAATTATCACGTTATTATCTAAAAGGTGATGGCGCACATTTCTGAGAATTCAACTCTCTTTATGGTAATGGAAAGTATTTCTACCAACATGTGTCCTTTTTCTTATTCTACTCTATCAATATGCGACATTCTTTAAGATTGACTAAGTATTACAAGGAGAAGTTAACCCAAAATCTAAAAAGAAAAATTCAGTCATACTATTAGACTTGACAGAAAATGTTGAATGAATAAATGATTTGTTGAATAAGAATTCACACGTTTTCGCAAGAATACTTGTTTTTGAATGAAAGGGAAATATTTCGCTGATTCTTAACACCATGAATATTTCAAAATTTTATCTAAATTGTAATAACGCATTTTTTTCTTGCTATGCATTTTTTTCAGACTATTATGTGTTACCTCATTTTGCTTTCTTCCTTTTCTTACTTATATTTGTGATTAGTTAACCTTTTTTTAATGCCTATCATATTTTAGAGTCACGATCTATAAACTCTATCATCCGCTCATTTTGTTTCAACTTTATTCCCATTTCTCACATTGCCTTCGTCTCTTTTTTCTTTTTTCTCTATTTTTTTATCTTTATCCTATCTACCTTTTCTCCATCACATCTTATCTCCACCTTTTTATCACTTTTTGTCGTCAACACGAACAGTACTTGTCTTTACCCGCTCCTCAAGACCAGGTGGCACTGCTGAGTCAAAGGGACCGAGGTGGCGAGTGGTGGTGATAACTTCATCATGTCCTTACTCACCCCCTTCCTCCACGCCCTTCTTGGGGTGCTACGCCTCAGATAAGAGAACCGAGATAAGGACAGGAAATTCCGCCACACCTAACCGCCTGGACAACGTTGGATTTAGCCTGAGTAATAAAACATGATCCACAGGCTTGCTGGATCTGATGAAAGGATATTAGTACTCGTTGATTTTTTAAATTTATTTATTTATTCATTTATTTTAAGTTTTACATTCATTTTGGGTAGCGTTACTAATTCTACATCAACGATTCGATGAAGTGTAGAGCCCCTTTATTTTTACTGTTATTTATTATAGTATACTGTTGTGATGAATGCGATATTTGTATGTAAAAAATATGGAACAAATATTTAATGATACATTCTCTCTAAGTTTTTTCTTTCTAAATTGTTGTTAAGCTGAAGTGTCTCACAATTTATGGTCTTGTTTCAGGTCAGTTAGGGTGGATTGTGTCCCGCCATCGTTGCTGACGCCGTGAATGTGAGTGTTCCTTTATTGTTTGATAAGTTTTTTTTTTGCTCTAGATATATAAGAATGAATATCGGGAGTATTTTTCTATGTGTAATTTATTATTGAAGAACGCATTCTCCTCAATTGATAAATAAATTGGAAAATTCTTATAATTATTACCACGACAGTTGTGTATAAAGAATCCACAAAAAAACAAGAGTCATGGTTCTCTGCATCGTTATTGGCATATAATTTAGATAATCTCCCTCAACTACACCAATTATATTGCGACAAGAAATAGAATAAGAAAATAACAAGTAGACGTATAAAGAACTGTGAAAATTATGCTCTTGATTCCACACGTCGTTGTCAAGGCGCGAGACTATTTACTCCTGTTTCTCTGACCACCCACGGGGCTTCGTGCCGCCTGGACGCCCTCGGACCCGCCACTTTCATTCCGTGCTGTCCTTCGCCTCGTCAAGGGTCAGTGAAGAATGAATGAAAGAGGTTTGTCTACTTCTCAGTCTTTCTTCTTTATAGTTATCCTTTTGCGGTATTACCTTATACCGTTTTCACAATCTTAATAACTTAACCTGAGTCCTTCATAGCTTATCCTTGGCTGTTGATATTTCTCAGCCAGTCCTCAGCTCTTTCCTAAAATAATGAGATTATCTTTTGTAAGAACACTGGGTGGCTCCATAATGTATTGTTTAGATTGTGCCCTATATGTTACGAATTCGATCCAGAACAACAGTATTCTCTATGAGCGATACTGCAATACTTTTAATCGTAACCCCTTCGGAACGGGCTCGCTTTTTTTTCTCATGAGTTTTGGGGCATAAAGAAGCGACTTTATTGGAATTAGAAAGGCTCTATGGAGATCAAAAGACAAAAGGTAAGAGTCCTCATTATTTTAAGCCTCACATGGGTTTGTAAAGCTGTATGAAATTATCGAATATTGGCAGAATGAGTATGGAAACGCGTTTCAGTGCTGAAGGGATCAATCTATGTTTCTTGGCCTCTCTATTGGACCGCCAGTACTCAATAAACTTTCGATGCTGGTTCACAAAAATCCTCGTGTCCTACAGCATGACCAGGACAGCTAACCCTTTAAAAAGACCGGGAGTCCCATACTTACCCTCCTCCTATCCCCCTCCTCTTCTTCCTCATGTGCCCACCGCGCGGCCGTCCGTAAGAGGTGGTCAGTTAGAACCGTCGCGTTATCTGGAGTGATCGAGGCTGAGGAAGGGCCGCACATCCCTCACCTTTGGCACTTCAATACCGCGGCCAGACCACCGCCACCGTCGCCCCCACACACCCGCCATTATGTCCCCTGAGTGGCGCTTATCGGCCTGAGAAGTTATGGAGTGGGAACATTTTTTTGACCAGTTCGTAATATATAATTTCCATCATCCTCGACGGGATTATGGACTCGGAATTAAGCGTGACCTTTTTTCCTCCTTCCCCTCGGCGGTATGGGCTGATTCATAGCTAATTAGGTTGTGTTTGCTCTTACCTGGAGAAGTTTTTGGTGGTGTAATGCGGGAATATTGGCTCTCAAGAGAAGCGTGTTCATTATATCGCCCCGATACAGTGGCTCAGCTTTTCTCTTGTCTATCTAACACAAGTGACAATGATAAAAATGCTCCATTAGTACTTACTTATAGCCTTGCTTCTAAACAACCAACCAAACGGGTCGCCACTCCTCCCTCCACTCGCCTTGCCCTCCACACCTTCCTTATCGATCTATGACTCATCTTTGTACTCGTCAGAAACTTTAATTTCTTCATTTAGGTGAATCAGCGCGAGGCAGGAGTGCGAGTCTCGGAGACCGTCACCCTGCAGTGCAACTTTCCTCAGCTGGGCACGGCAGGGTAAAGGTTAGCTCGTGTCTTCTCGGCCGCCTGGTGCAGGACGGCCTCAAGAACAGCAAGTCAGACAACACATGCGTCACGCGGCGGAAAAATGTAATTAGATGTTGTCCCGAAGTAATGGAGGTAAATATCTGATCAAAGGCGCAGTGGTTGAATATTGTAAGCATAACACTTTAAGGATCCTTAATCCCAAATACCTGATCCTAAATGTGAGAAAAAGAGTGATAATAGGAAGAACATGAGAAAGATGCGTGTTTATAATCCAGAAAACCTATAGCTAACTTGGGTTTTATGTTGGAAAGGTGCTTCGATGCTATTCTTGTCCCATATTAACCTCGCCATCTTTATAGGGGTCGCGAGAGGCCGAAGGACAGCTTGGTTGAATGCTGGGGGAATTATGAAGCCGAAACCGTGCTGGTTTGGGCAGTTGGGACTCACTCTGAGGAGTAAAGCTTTGGTTCAGCGTGACGGTTAGTGATAACAAATATATCAACACCTCCTTAGGAAGATGATCAATTTATGGCAACTTTCCCTTTATCACATCAAAGGTTAAATTCGCTTTGCTTTATACGTCGAGAAGTGAAGTATGATAATTCGAGAAATATTGCAAGAGACAATTTGTGTGTAATAATGTGAGCGAGGGTACGGAGCGGCGGTATGAAATAGTACACTCTTACCCAAGCCTTTCTCGCACCCACCAAGGGAAGATTAGACCGGCAGGTTATGGTGGGGAGGGAAGACAATCCCGCTTAAAGAAAAAAAAATCGATAAGGAGGAAGAAGCCTTGCAAAATTTAGCCCCGGCATCGGTGTGACGAGAGTGGAAGTGTATCCAGCAAGCACACGATGATCCCCACGCACACACACAAAACCCTCATCGCATAATGAAGAGTATTTTGGTGGTGGTAATTAAAAGAGTGCACTGAAAATTAGACGGTCATTCTCCCCGCGCGACGTTTTATAAAAATGGCCGCTGTAAAAGGTGCATGACACTTAGTAATGAGGTGTGTGTGTGTGTGTGTGTGTGTGTGTGTGCGGGTTCGCGCGTGCATGTGTTTGTGTGTGATAGTGCGTGCGTGCGTGTGTGCGTGCGTGCGTGCCCCAGGAGTGTGTTGGCGCCCCAAGTGAGTGTCGGGGGCCCAGCTGGCGTGTGCATCAGATACCATAATGGCGGCGGGACATGGTGATGCTATCGCCGCTCGTTCCTCATTTGTCACGTCAGCCCAACGCCAAGACCTGCTGGTCCTCCTCCGCCTTCCTCCTCTTGAGTCTCCTCGTCCTCTTGCATCTCCCGCTCGTCCTCATGACCCTCTCCTCTTGCACCCTCCCAACATTTATACCTTCAAGTCTTTTTATAAACCATTACATACTTTTACCTAATATAGAAGGCATTTTTTTATCACTTTTAATGTGCACTCATCTTTTATTCAACCCCTAAATATCTTACTACAAACGGCCTTACGAACTAGTGGATTCCTTTACTTCTGCTCTTCATTCATCACGCTTTCACCTACATAAACGTCCGGTTGGGCCCGCCAATGCATCACGTCCTTTCTCTCACTCATGGTTCTCGCCGGCCGCCTCTTCTCGCCAGCCACCAGCCTCGCGTCCCCCTCACGATCCATCACCGGCCAGTGCTGACAGGTTCCCGCCGTTGTGGGTTTAGCTGTTTTGGCTTCAACTGTTTGTATGTGTGTGTGTGTCTGTGTGTGTGTGTGTGTGTGTGTGTGTGTGTGTGTGTGTGTGTGTGTTTGTGTGTGTGTGTTTATGTGTGTGTTGCTGTGGCAAAAGGCAAACAAGTAAAGGAAAATATTCTTGGATAAGAAGGATACTTGTTAGTGGCCTTGTGTGTGTGTGTGTGTGTGTGTGTGTGTGTGTGTGTGTGTTTAATCAGTGTTTACATCTAATAGGAAAGACACGTTAGGGTTCTCATAAATTATATCCGAATCGTGTTTTTCCTCTTTTTTTATTTAGCCTTTAATGGCTGTAAATTCCACAGTCTTTTCATCTATCTTCTCGTTTTCTTATCCTACCTCCTTGTCTTTTTTTTTTTTTTATCTATCACCCTTGTTATTGTCACCCTACCACTCCTCGTCCGCCACCTCGTCCTTCTTTTCCTCCTCGTGCACATCCTCATCCTCGTCCTATTCATCCTCGTCTCCCTCGTGTCCGGTAACTCCCTCTCCCCACTCAGATGACTCCCCGGGATAAGAGGGGCGGGTTGGGGGGTACAGGTCAAAAACGTGGCACTGCAGCACGACCGCCTGAGACTTTTGGCGGCGGCGTTGGTGGTGATGCCGGCCGCACGCACCGCCTCCCCGACCCCTCCCCGTCCTATCCCATCCCTCCCTTTCCTCCATCCCACCTCCACAACTGCCCCATCGTGCCCACTATCCACCACCATCACTATATTCGCCATCATCATCACCTGTCCCTCCTTTGTCCCCATCTTCCCTCCTCCATCCCCCCCTTGCCGTAATACCTCATCGCCACCTCGTTCGCTAAACCTTCACCATCTCCTCCTCCTCTTCCACCTCTTCCTCCTCCTCCTCCTCCTTCTCCTCCTCCTCCTCCTACTCCTCCTCCTTCTAAGCTCTTTCGTCCCTCAACATGAACCTGAATAGCACGTTTGACCTTCACCACTCCGCCGTCTGTTTATTATTTTTCGCCCTAAACACTTTTTTTTTTCTCTCCCTCTCATTGCATCATGCACACTGAGCCAGGAGTGTCCCTGTGCTGTCCCCGCCGGCGTGTGTTAGTTAGGTCGGTGGTATTCATTCCCATGTCCTTTGTGTTTGCTATTGATCTTCGTGAATTGTGTATGTTGATGTGGTGGTTGGTTTTAGTGTATACCAGTTTCGTTGTTTTGTTGTTTTGAGAAGTTTTTGTTAATATTTTTGCTTTATTTTAATCGTAACTGCATCGCATCTCCCAGTTTTAGTATATATGATTTATATTTTCTTTTTTTTTTAGGAGATTTTTTATATCGTTCTTTGCTACGTCGCATCTTTCTCATCTTAGTATGTACGATTTTTACAGTTTTGCCTTTTTGGAAAGAGTGAATTTTAATATTTGCAGGCAGTACGTCACCTCTGTTTCTTTTCTATTTAACAGTGTGTGTTGTTATGGGATATTTAATATTATTTTCAGCTAAAGTACATCACCTCTTCCTAATATTAGTGAATTCAATTTTTTACGTTTTTTTTTAAGAGCAAATTTAGTAACATATCTCTTTTGTACTTTTATGATTTTTATTTAGTTTTTTTCATTAAAGTTGAATTTCAATATTATTCGTAGGTATGTACATTCATCACCTTTGGCTTTGCGCTGATACCTCTACTTCTTCCTCGTTTTCCCTGAATGGCGTCTCAACCCAGTCATATTTATGCCCACTAGTTCTATTAACCAGGTATTGATTTTAACATTTTCACTCGTTTCTCCAAGATTTCACAATACTTTTTTTCTCGTGGTTTTGGGAATTTAAGAGAATTTAACGTGTTGAGGAAATATTAGACAGCACACTTTGAAACACGGCTGATTCTCGCTTTGGTGTGCTGAATTTGAACGAGGATTCTGGCTGAGGAGAGGAAGTGGACAGCAGTAAACGGGATTCAAGGTGGCCTCACGATAGAAAAAGTTGAGTTAGAGGAGCGTGACTGTATAATGGTTAGTTTATAGTTAGGTATTACTCTTTGCAACAATGAGTAGTGCACATTAATATTGGTAGTGCAGGAATGGCAGCAGCAGAGGGTGTATTTTCTCTCTCTCTCTCTCTCTCTCTCTCTCTCTCTCTCTCTCTCTCTCTCTCTCTCTCTCTCTCTCTCTGTGTGTGTGGGTGGGTGGGTGTGTGCGTATGCGTATTAAACAACAATAACAACAACAACAACAATAACAACAATGATAATGATAATAATGATAATAAAACACGGTTTATTGAATAAGTCGGTTCAAGGACTGAAAATTCACACGAAGGAAGAAACGTCACATCTAATTTTGATTTAGTATTTACATGAATGTGTATGTGTGTGTGTGTGTGTGTGTGTGTGTGTGTGTGTGTAAGGGGAGGTGTGGAGGGGGGGGGCTGGGGGAAGGCAAGGGTGTTATGGAGCTCCAGTGAGTGGGTCACAAAAGGAAAGTGGGCGAGAAGGAGGACAACTGGTTTTGAGGGCAAAGGGGAATGAGGTCACATGATGGGAGCAGGACCTAGCGAGGGGAGTCATGAGTGTATAAGTAAGATAACAATCTCATAACATTACATAGCCTCAAACATTCATTACTTTCTACTCGCTATGATTTATGTGCGAGTATTTGCTTATTAATTGCTATTGGTAAAGAAAGTCACGAATTTATAAGCGGATAGAGATCTCATAACAATACAGTGTTTCATACGAAACTCTCCTATTTGAATGTTTTTTTTCTATACATTCACGTGTTTATTGATATATTTTCTCGTTATCATAGTTTGTTTCCTTTTTTTTATTTTATGAGACTACAAAAGGTCAGCAGTTACTCTGTGATCACCTATAACCATAAATATAATCTATATTGATCTGGCTTTTGTTCTTGCATAGAATTTGAAGTTGAAGGGGGAAAAAAACAATACTTCTTATCATTATCATCCCTTTTTTTCTTAAACACTTATCCTCACTTATCCTTTTTTTTCCGCAGTATTATACCGAAGAAACGGGGAAGTCAATTCTGAGTTATTGTTTACTAAAATTTTTTCATGGCAGGCACTCCTTGGCTTCGTGTGCATAAATTATGCCGAAGAAAATCATGCAAGTCTATTTTTGGGGTTTCATCTTCGTTTCACAGGCGCATGATTGTTTCCACGTGGATGACCAGGCGTGTGTAATCCCTCCAATTACCTGTGGGCTCAGACCCGCCTCTCTGTCACTGGTAAGGTATGCTAATGTATGCGTGGTGCGGGGCTCTCATCTTCATCAAACGCTCCTATCGTGCGCGCGTGGGAAGTTTACACCGTGTTCCCTGCTAGTGTTATTGGTATACACACACACACACACACACACACACACACACACACACACACACACACACACACACACACACACACACACACACACACACACAATCTATAAATAATGTTGGCTTAAAGTAGATTGGATTAAAAAAGTAGATGGGATAAGACTCACTCTCTCTCTCTCTCTCTCTCTCTCTCTCTCTCTCTCTCTCTCTCTCTCTCTCTCTCTCTCTCTCTCTCTCTCTCTCTCTCTCTCTCCCGCTCTCTCTCTCTCTCTCTCTCTCTCTCTCTCTCTCTCTCTCTCTCACACACACACACACAGCACTTTCTCCTCCGTCACGCGGTTAATATAATGCACTCATTCATTTTTATCTACAGGAAAATACCTCCCAATCTCAATCACTTTGTGGTTGCAGTGACCGTCTATCAGCCTGTCATTGAAGGGAGCCGTCCATTGTTTACATTATTCGTCATTACTCATCATTATCTTAAAGCGTTCAGTACCCCACCACCACCACCACCACCACCACCACCACTACCACCACCACCACCATTACCACTAGCATCGTCACCATCACCCTCACTCACCACCCTCGTGACTAACACCACCCGTGCAACCATTGGCAAGGAACATCGTCTTTATCACCATCCTATCACCATCCTTGTGTTCATAATTACCCTTTCCTCCCCAGCTTCATCATTAGAGACAGCGGCTGAGTCCCACCATTATCATCACTCAGGCCTCTCCTCCTCGTCCTCATCCTCCTTCGCTCCCCCCCTCCCCCCCCACAGTCTCCTGCCGCCACCACCATCACCGTCACCACCACCGCCAGCCTCTGCGTCGCGGGGAACACGACTCAACGTGACCAACTATATGATAACATGTTTCACCCGTCACGCTCAACATTCTACCAGTCCATCTTCGCCCTCTCGTCCTCCTCCTCCTCCTCCTCCTCCTCCTCCTCCTCCTCCTCCTCCTCCTCCTCCTCCTCCTCCTTCTATCCCCTGCCTCATTCTCTCTCTTTCTCTTTCCCTTCCTTCACGACATGTCCCTCATTGCATCCTTTCCTTTCTTCCCTTCCTTCCTTCTGTTCCGTCCTTTTCTCCTTTTACTCATTTCGTCACGTCATGTTCCTCTTTTCCCTATAATTTTTCGCATTTCTTTCTATAATACTTGATCTGTTTCTCTTTTTTGTTATATGTTCTTATAAATCTGTCTCTTTTCTCACTCTCTCTTTTCAGGTATTTTTTATTCATCTCCGCTTCATCTTTTTTTTTTTTTTTTTTTTACTTTTGTTCCGTCTGTTGCCTCACCTTTACAGTTTCCAGGTCGAAATTGTATTTTTATTATTTTTTTCATGTTTATCTCTTTCTCCTTCACATTTCT
>CM035194.1:15856725-15874887 GCA_020233015.1 Callinectes sapidus
GAAAGAAGAGGAAGAGGAAGAAGAAGAGGAGGAAAGAAGAGCACCTCGAGTTGGTTTACGAAGAAGGAAATGAGAGACACCGAGAAAAACAGGAAGACGATGGCAGGAAAAGAAAGAAAGGAGGAAATGAAATGGAACAAGAAGAAGGAGCAGGACGAAAAGGAAATGAGAAAAGTAGGAAAGGAAAAGAAAAGGGCACGGAGAGGGAGAGAGAGAGAGAGAGAGAGAGAGAGAGAGAGAGAGAGAGAGAGAGAGAGAGAGAGAGAGAGAGAGAGAGAGAGAGAGAGAGAGCGACGAGAGGAGGGAGAGACGGCGATGTGCGAAGAGAGAGGAGCGAGAGATGATGAGAGAGAGAGCAGAGAGAGAAGACGGAGGACGGAGACGAGAGCAGAGCTGCAGGGAGAGAGAGAGAGAGAGAGGCATGATAATAATGATAATGATACTAATACTAATAATAATAATAATAATGATAACAATAACATCAAAGATAATTACAATAACAATAATAATCATTTACCTGATCAGCCTTTCACCTGACCTGTTTCAAAATCACCTGTTCTCGCCTTTGACATGAAAAAAAAAAGAAAAAAAATAGAACAGGTGTTATCAGCATTATATAAATATTTCTCACACTCTGCTGCATAACAAAAGAAAAAAAATGATGCAAATTTTGAAACATCACAAAAACAAGTAATTAAAAAAAATGAAAGACAAGCAAGTGTAACATATAAATAACTCAACAATATTTCCATTTCAATTCCCAGTACAAATAAGTGGGAGTTGTTATTGATGTTGTTATTGTTGTTGTTATTGTTTTTGTTGTTGTTGATGATGATGATAATGATGATGATGATGATGTTGTTGTTGTTGCTGTTGTTGTTTTTAAAGTGGTAACGCAAGAAGTAAAAGAAGCATAACATTTTGGGAAATAATAATGAGGAAAAAGAGTAAAAATGAACCAAACTGTGTGACAAGAGAACTCGCAGATGTACAGTGACGAGACGGGAAAAATAGAAAAACAAAACTAGGATGAAAGAGGAAAAAAAGAAGAAAAGAAAAGAATACGGATGTGAAAGTAAGAAGGATGAGAACACGCAAAATGACGTGAGAAGGAGGAGGAGGAGGAGGAGGAGGAGGAGGAGGAGGAGGAGGAGGAAGGAAGAGGAGGAGGTGGTGGTGGTGGTGAAAGCAAGAGACACGAGAACATGCAAATAGAGATGAACACAGAATGAGATGAGGGGAAAAAATGAGAAAAAAGTGTAAAAAAAAGGACGGGTGAAGAGGGCAAGGAGGAGAAAGAAGTAGTCTCCTGCTTGTTCTCAAATTCCTTCCCGTCAAGTCATAACTTTGCCTCGTAACTTGAAGACACCTGCCCTCCTCCTCCTCCTCCTCCTCCTCCTCCTCCTCCTCCTCCTCCTCCTCCTGCAGTAAAGTGACCCGAAACTTTGAACTCTGAGAAGACAACAAACTTTCTTAGGCTTCACCTGACGCTTGCCATTAACTTTACACTCTTCCCTCGGCAGATTATTCAAGCCACTCACAAAGATATCATATGTGTCTAATTCTCCGTAATTATCATCATTATACAGCGCACTATGTCATCTGAACCTTTTTTGAGATAATCCGGCTGCGATATTTTTAGAATCTACTCGATCTCAGTATTTATTTTAGACAACAGAGATAAAAAGTCAGGTTCACATGGATTTCTCTACAGTGATGCAGTGAACGGTAGCGTAAGTGTTGAACTGGAACTGGTTACTGGAATTATAGAAACATGCCCAAAATATTCAGTAACTAACATGGGGGGACGTGTTAATTAATCCTCTCACTGCAACACAATACGAATTACGACATCAGAAACAGTGTATGAAAACTTTATAACTGTTTAAAGGGAGTTTAGGATCGAAAAAGAATAAATTTTGTTATTTCAATCCAATTTAAAGGTCGGAGTTGGCTTTAGAACAAGTAACGATGCCTCAGAGGCTCAAATAATTAAAAAAAAGATATAAATAATAATCAAAGGGTTAGACAAAATGCAATTGATAAAATATTTAAAAGCACACACACACACACACACACACACACACACACACACACACACACACAAGTCCTCTTCACATCATAACGCATCTGTCTGCCTCTTCCATTTCTACGTGTCTTTGATGTGCGATTGGATTCCCTTCAGCTACAAGTCTGGAACAGGAAGTATCAACCAGAATTCCCGATGATGAATGACAGCTTCCCCTTCACCGCTCCCTCCCCCCCCCCACCTTCCTTCTCCTTCCTTCTTCCCTCTCCTTTCCCCAATATTTCATTAGGAGGTCATCCCCTACTACGACTGACAGTGAAATATACAGTTAAATCTTTCTCAATTTGTTGTTTCCTTTCCCGCCGCCCGAACGTATGTCTAGTGTGGAAATGTTGTAGTATTCTTTTTTTTTTTTGCTCAAGTCACGTACATGGGTGTGTGCGTGTGTACGTACGTGAATAAGTGGAGGTGTGTGTGTGTGTGTGTGTGTGTGTGTGTGTGTGTGTGTGTGTGTGTGTGTGCGTGTGTATATGTGTTTTCCCTTTCACCAGCATACACATGGGAAGATGGAAAACTATCAAAGCATTACATGAAATTGACTAGCAAGATTAAATGGAGACACCGCCTACACCACTCCCGCCATCAGCCATCCTGCCGCCACCCACTCACCTCACCACTCCATTCCCTGCACCACCACCACCACCGCCCACTCATGATCGGAGCCTTCCCTACCCCTACAAGGGCTAGGGATGCCAGGTGCCCCCTCACACCCCCCAGACGCGCCTCCCCCACGGGCAGTTTTGTTAATACGGGAAAACTCACATCACCGGCTGGAATCACAAAAATACGAGCGCGCCCATGGAAAAATCCTGTTAATTATAATAAAGTATATTTTTTTCTCAGTGTTCCGAAGCAGAGTACTACATTTCCTCTTGATTGCACAAAAAACACCTTTTTCATCGCGCTTTTTTGTTTGTTGTTGTCGTTTTTTTCAAGCCGAAATAAAATATATTCTTTTCTCCTTAATTGACACATCAAGAATTTGCAAATTAGTTTACTGTAAAATTTGTTAGGGATAAAATTTGTTTTTTAGGAACTCTGCCACAGCCACCGCTCTTTTCGACGCCAGTGAGCCGCTGCCCACGCCAGCAGCCAGGAACCTTTACACCGCGACCTTCACCGCCCCGCCACGGCCTCCTGCCTCCTGCCTCCTGCCTCCTCTCCCCACCTCCCCTCTTCCTTGCATTCTTCTATACTTCCTACTTTTCAGCATCGTATCTTACATATTTTTTTCATCTTTACCTGTCCTCATTGTCGCCTCAAATATCCAATCTTCCCTTGCAGTTCACGAAAATAGAGAAGCATGATAACCACAGTACAAGTCAAGTTAAAATTATTAATATGGTGCGGGCGTGTGGGCTCAGTAAACACAACACTAGGTAAATACTTTAAAGCACTTCGCACTGCCGCATTATCATTATTTCTACAAACTCTTTTACATACATTAGCCTCACCCGAGCCCCTCTTTGCATAAATAAATAATGCGCCCCTTCCTGTGCTCATATTCTTTCCACACGAGACACTTGCCAGGGGTCTACCAACAATCCTTTTGCCACCACCACTCACACACTTGACAGCGCCACTCTCATCCCCTTCTTCCTCTCCAACACGCCTCAAGAGATCCCCTGCATGTCCTTCGCGTCCCCTTCAAAAAACCTTCAGCACCTCTCCCCTCCTCCTCCTCCTCCTCCTCCACCTCCACCGCGTCACTATCCTACCTCAACCCTTCCCTCTCTGTCCTTCACGAGTCCTTCGCAAAGTCTCAAGTTGATATAAGAAGCCGCGCGTTCCGAAATAGAATCGCCGCTCCAGGCCCCGTAAAGTATCAGCAAAAATTCAAGAAAAAGTTTGACCGCAGAATTTCGCCGAGTCTCGAACTTCAATCAGCTTGTCCCTCGGCTCTCCAATAGATCAAATGTCTGCGGTCCGATCCTCCTCCAGCTGTACGGCGCTTCAGACACGCCAATTACAGTATCCAATCTTGTCGTCTCCCCGCCCTGTCTGTCACGCTCCTCGAATTATTCACTACTCCTTACTTTCCCTGGATGTGAGGGTGCCTGAGAGAGCGAGACGAACGTGATGCATTATTTACCTGTCGATATCAATCCTGCCGGTGTGTGATGGATTTATGGCTGCTGCTGCTGCTGCTGCTGTGGTGGTGGTGGTGGTGGTGGTGGTGGTGGTGGTACAGATATTGGTGATAGTAAACAGCAAAGGTAAGAAGGTAGATAGGTAGGTAAGTAGGTAGGTAGGTGGATGGGTGGGTGGGTGGGTGGGTGGGTGGTAGTAGTAGTAGTAGTAGTAGTAGTAGTAGTAGTAGTAGTAACAGCATCAGGAACAACAGTAGTATAGTGGAAGTGGTAATGGTGGTGGTGGTGGTGGTGAATTTGGTAATGGCATCAGAGAATGGAGCAAGGTGTGGCTAAACAAGAAAACAGAGAATATAGTACGAGTCTAACTTAATTTTGACCATTTAATCCTACTATCCTTACAACAGTTACTTCCCTCTTTTTAATGACCAAACCTCAGCCCTGGGGAGTTAAAAGCAAGAATGCAGGAGGAGGAGAGAAGGAGGAGGAGGAGGAGGAGGAGGAGGAGGAGGAGGAGGAGGAGGAGGAGGAGGAGGAGTGTATCTGTGGGGACCTAGAAATTTATGCTCGAAGAATTCCACAAGATCCCCAAAAAGAGTGTTTTCCTGAAGCTAAATCTATTTACCGCTTCGGTGTGGCACTCTGGGATTCTCCCTTTGCTGGTGCGGGGAGGGAAGAGGCGTGTCTGGGGGAAGGTGTGAGCTCCAAGGTACTACTATTTGTGGTGAAGGAAAGAGCTAGGAGACAAACCGTAGGAAGTTTTAGTGATCTTACTGATAATTGTATACCACTGATTTGGTTTGATCTTTTTTTTCTTCCTTTCTTTTTTTTTTTTTTTTTTTTGGGGGGGGGTGGGGTGGGCAGATAGACAGTGTGGGAACAAGAAAGTAAAGATTGGAAGGTGAAGTTTGAATGAAGATATGAAAGAAATGGTATAGTACGAGTAAAAGTAGACGCGAATTGTGTACCATTGCCTTACTCTTGTTATTTATACCATATGAACTGTGTGTGTGTGTGTGTGTGTTTATATGAGGTCCCGTAAGAGCGAATCATCTGTGAATGCATGGCAGGAATAATAGCTTGCTGCAGCGCGAGTACATCTATCCTAACCACTGCCGACACCGGATCGTGTGAAGTCCATTGCCACTCTTTTGTGCGCGATACGAGTGGCTCTTGGAGTTATGGGTACCCAGTGCCATGTAGATGAGTCACAATACGCGCGACGGGCGAATAAAGGACAGGGATTAATGGGATTCAAAGGTGGGTCCTCTTCTCCACCGCGCCAGCACGTAACCACTCCACATTACTCCTTTCCGGCAATCACGTAATGGCGGAGGAGGGCTGATGCACTCACCCATCCATCCACACGGAGCCTTTCACAGACTCTTCCCGCCAACAAATCCCTCCCTCGACAACCCAAACACGCTAAGGGCTCACAACACTTACCACCGCCTGCCTCGTCGCTCTGTCGTCCTGTTCCGTCACCAATAACGCAACACAAATATCAATTACAACTTGTCATTTCTCGCTCGTCACCCGCAGCGACGTGAGTGACTCGCGGCCGCCGCAGGGCAGACGACGCTTGATGAAGACGGTCACGGGTCTATCACGTGATCACACTCAGCGCTGATTGGCTGTCTGTCTCTGCTTCACGGGATATCGCCTCCCGGAGATGATGGCTGGCCGAGTATGATAATCTTATTTGTTCCTCTATGATCATTCGCAGCGATTTTAGTTTATTTATGCTTGAAACAAAAATTCACATAGTCTATTTTTTCAAGCTATGTGTTAGTGTGCAGCGTGAATGTAAGGCGGCCGAGAGCATTGCGTCGAAACATTAGCTGTGGCACGTCTTGATTCGCTCTAGGGAGTCGAAGCTCCGAGGCTCCGAAGGTCCCCCTGGCTGCATACCGAGGGTTCAAAGCTTGGCGGGAGTTAACTCGGGAGTCGGGAGGAGGGTGAATTGTGTTTCTGGAACGGGAATCATTTGCATAAGTGGTGCGGTGCGGCGGTTGTCGAAGGGCGGCGGCGCTAAGTGGCTGGTAACAGTGGCGGTGTGTACGACTGGAGACACTAAATTAGACACACACACACACACACACACACACACACGAAACATCTGCTTGCCCGCCCTGTATTAACATCTACATAATTACATCAAAACGCAAATAATGCCCCGGAAAATAATAACTGCCGATTTCAATTAAGAGATAATGAGTTACTTTGATCATTATCAGGCCAGTGAGTAATGACCTTCACGTTAGTCAAATGTACTCATGCACAAAACAATTATCCTAGACGTCCGTTCCCTGTGTGTGTGTGTGTGTGTGTGTGCAGCAGGGCGTGGAAGGACAGACATTACTGTTGTGCTAACTCAATGAAGCACTAACGCTCTTGTTTCTACCAGACTCCAGAAGGATCCTTGCCTCACCGCCTCGCAATTCCACTTTAGTCTCTGTTCCCTTTCCCTTCCATTTCATTTCATTTCATTCGCTGCTTGAACTCTGCCGCTTATCAATTTTCATCTATATTATTCTTCCTTTTCATCTTGTTTCCTGTTTTCTCTCTTCCTGTTATCGTGTTACTCATTGCGGCACTCGCCCTGCACTCAACAATGCAACATGCCGCCACTTCTTCCTCTTCCTCGCTCTGTTTATCACCTAATCCTCTTCTCCTCAAGCGCCCTCGCCCGCCTCGACTCCCTGGCCCTCCCTCCCTTTCTTTAATCCCCTCTCGCCCTCACTCTTCCCGTCTCTCGTAATTATGCTGTTTACTTTCTTCCGGCTCGTGACGGAGTGGGAGAAGAGGGTCGTTCACGCCGGATTACAGACGTTAATCACCTTGTCGAGCGTACCCGAAATGGACAGACAGACAGACAGGCGGACAGACAGACAGACTGACTGACAGACAGAGTAGATGCGCTTGTTCCGAATTAAGTTTCTTACTCTTTCCTCTGGTAATTAATCTTCAAGGTAAACAATGCACGTCATCTCCACCACCTCCAGCACCAACCACCTCACCTTCAAGACCAGAGGAAGTGAGGAAAGAGAGGAAATACACGAAAACAACCCAAACATACTCCATTATTCTTACACACAAAAAAAAAAGTTACACTCCATCATTCAAATAAACAAAAACGATATTTTCATTTTATTCTTTCCTTATGATGAATGGCAAACACTTTTATCCACCGTCACCTTTTCCGCCTGTCCCATTCTCCCAGCCTCCGCTCGAAATAGAATAAAAAGAGATGAAACCACTAAAATAACAACATAAAATTCCTCCCTTTCCTTCCTCCCACCCGAGAGAAAGTTAATGAACCAACACGTGAAGAGACATCAAAGAAAAACGACACTGTGAATTACGACTTTCCGGTGCAAATTGGTGGTATCAGTAATGTCAACAGTAATATCACGACAATCTTCCCAGGCCAGCTATATCGGCCCGCGTCCCTACTATCGGGAAATGGAGGAGGAAATTTGTTATTGGGAGAATTTGCCAATATAGCCGACTACGATGACTATTTCTGGTGTTTGGGAGAGCAGGAAAGGGGAGACAAGGGGGGAGGAAAGCCTCTGCAAGCTTTGGAATAGGACTTGTCTGGGGAGAATGCGTAGGAAGGGAAGCTGCGGGGACAGAAGCCTGAGAAATAGCGGTGATGGGAAGTAGCAGAAGGGCGGAGGAAATGGGTATTGAAGAGCAAAGGCTATGGAAGTGAACAGAAACAGGAGAGAGAGAGAGGGGGGGGGGGGTGTATTTCACTCAGGACTATGGAGAGAGAACGCCAGGAAGGGGAGATGATAAGCGATGTGTTGCGGCTGCGATGGGAAGATGGGAGAGAGAAACGCGATAAGGAAAGTTAACACGTTTAGAGGATCAAAGTGAGAGAGAAAAAGGGGGATGCGTGCTGAAGAGAAGGAAACATGAGGCAAAAATTGAGATAGTTGAGGGAAGGGAACGGTAGATATGATGAAAAAAAAAAGGGTAGATACAGAGATGTAGAGTAGAATAGACGAAGAAAAAGGGGAATCAAAAAAATATATGAGGTAAAATTTGAGACACTGGAGGGAAGGAAACGGTAGATGTGATGAAAGAAAACGCAAATAGAGAGAGAGAGAGAGAGAGAGAGAGAGAGAGAGAGAGAGAGAGAGAGAGAGAGTGTGTGTGTGTGTGTGTGTAAAGGAGTAGAATAGACGAAGAAAAGGGAGAATTAAGGAAATAGCGGTGCGAGGGGACGGAATGCACTACCTCTTATCTTCCGCTTGACTTGTTGGCCTAATTAAAATACTTTGCTACTAGATCAAGGGGAGGAAGAACACTGCTAAACACGAAGCCAAAGTCCCCTCTGCCGATAAACAACACGAGAGGCCCCCCAAAGAAAATGAAAATAGAACGCGCGCACTAACACATAAAACCCATTCAACTAAACACGACCAGAATTACACATGCTCATGCTACTAACATTTCCACATACTGGCGTCACACTTAACCGCTGCCGTGTTGGTGCAATCCATGTCGGCTTTTCCTGTCTTACTTCGATGAGGCAGGATCAGTGGCGAGGCAGCAGCGTCATATACTCGATCAGCCGTCACGAGTTAGGCGATGGAGGGGGACCTACGTAAGGCAAACACCAAAGCTCAGGCAAGTGGCGGCTGCGAGTGGAGCGCATACACAGCTTTGACCGAGAAGTTACGCAGCTTCCGAGTTGAGGAGTTTAGAGACCCAAGATTTAGTTACGATTCTACTGTCCTGCGATGTGATGGAGCGAGACCAGGGGTAGATAGGGGTGGGTGTTCATGAGGGTTATGTTTCTCTCCCCATGTAAGTGAATGACAATGTCTGTGATGTGATTCAAGTGATTGGTCAAATCGTTCCATCCCAGTGAGTAATCTCTCAGTATAAAGGGTAAACTATCCCTGTTCCTAACCTTCTGGCGAAAGGCGGGAGATTATTCAAAATTTAGTGTTTGTAGGTATAAATTGCACATTAGAGTATGAAGTGTCCTTACCGATCAAATTAATGAAGGTTACATCTTGATATAATAGTTTACCATGTCTGGAGTATCATTTTAAAAGATCCTTCACAGCAAAAGGAGTGGTGTCATTCAAATGTTGAGGTGACTGCAGGTATTGATCACTTAAGTGTCTACAGGAAAATCACTCAAGGCAAGGAAATTAAGGTTACATTACTAGTGGTGGATGCCAACAAGGTTAAGTCATTCAGTTACAATTTAAAGTTGTCTATGCCATATCTTTAAAGTAACAAATGTACTTAAGGTTATGTCAGTGTTTTCACAGCTTTCACCCATTGGAATAAAATGACAAGGTATGATAAGTAAGACACAAGCATGAATCACAGACAGAACATTTTTATTATAGATGAAAAAACTAATATTTGTAGGCATCATAAGCTTTTTGGCAATTGAAGAAAGAAGTAAACAATTGGGGAGAGAAAAAAAAACTAAATATAGTTACCTGAAATGTGACTAAAATAATAATGGTAATTTGAACTTAAATGGCTCACTGTGGGTTGTCTGTTGGCAGCAAGTTGAAGTTAACCAATAAAAATGATGATGAATTTACACTAACTATCACATCCTAAAAAAAAAAGTTCTAAATAAGACTTTCCTTTATAGAATGTTTGGGTTTTCCACTAAGAATGGTATCAATTACAATCTTACATAAATATTGTAATTCATTACCAGTTAATTATCAGTAATTTTCAAACATGAGAGAGAGAGAGAGAGAGAGAGAGAGAGAGAGAGAGAGAGAGAGAGATAAACCAATTAAAATAGCATAAGAATCTAAATAGTATACATTTCATTGGCGACTTCACAAATTCCATTCCATCACAGCTTACAATGTTCTGTCCACAGGCTGGCTAATCAGGGTTCAGCTACCTTCCCTTAGGTTCCTTAGGTCACAACATACAAAAACAACTTCATAATTTGATAAGTGCCTGTACAACACACACTTGATCACTTCCACACACACCATAGCAATAAAAACAAAAACCAATTTATTTTGGTTTTCTTACCACAACAAAATTCATTTATTAAAAGCAAACTTGTGAAAATCTTCAAAAATGTAACCTTTTATGTTGAATCATGATACACTGTCTAATTTCACTTGTCAAGTTCCCTCATGTTGGTAACAAAAGCTGAGGTGCATTAAAGAGAGACTTGTGACAGCTATCAGTGAGTCACAAGACAGTAAATGTGCCAAAGGAAGATAGGAATTCCCAGTAATCCTTCTTCCACTAAGAGATAGAAAATCAATGAGCTTATTATAAAGAGGTAAACACAAAGGTTTCTCACTCGATGTAGTACACCATCAAACACCTGCACCGACTAACTAACACATCTTCACTGGAAGAGGGCTGTCATGAGCCTGTGCTTTTCTTGAACATATACATCAATCTTGGAGTTAGGTCTGGAAAGTACCGGAAATTTGATCAATTCAATGAGAGATGGAAGAAAAGACTAAATATTTCCTAACTGATTAAACCACAAACCTTCTACTGATTCTCATGTCCACTCTGCTTCCTTTGTCTCATTAACATAGTAATGGTACAGTCTTAGAGACATTTGCCTCACTTCTGGCAATACAAACATATGTATACACACTCCTACTAACAAAACAAAATCATGCTCATGGTTAAAGTCTTGGTTCATATCTGGTAAGAGAACCATGAAAGTTCTCAAGCTTGGCTGTACTTTGAATTTGGACCCAAACTATCTTTAGATCTTCTCTAGATTTCCCTATGATAACTCTTAACAATATTTTAGGGTTAGATATAACTTTTAATCTATAGAAATATCATTTCCTTAAAACCTCATCTTTTCTTTTCTTAATTCTTTTCATCTTGATCTATTAAATGGTTAACCCTGGTCTTCAGCTAAATTCAAAGCAATCTTTTCAACACCACATAGACATTCATCACCTCACCACCTCCCAGTGGCAAGCCACACACAAATGCTGAGATTAAACACTCAGTAGCTGAGTGACCACAGCCTTATCAACTCCACTGTACAGTGTCACCAGGGAGGATGTGCCAGTACTTTGACAACATTTACCAAGATATTGTACAGGGAAAACTGTACAAATGCACATTACAAACACACCTGAAGCCTTTGCCCAAGGCTCAAACCATCAGTTATCATAATGCCTGTCAAAACAAAATTTCCATTCACATTTGCACTTGCACATCCTGAAAAATACACGTTCGGACAACCTCCAGTGTGAACCATCTTATGCAAAATTGTCTAATCCAATACTATGCTGATGACTACCATGCACATCTCCATGACTCTTGCCAGACATTCAGCTCAACAGGAATCTCAACAGGTCACACAGAGGCAAAGAACACCAAACATATGACCTTCATATTATTTTAGATTAAGGCAGAGCAAACTTTTTATTCAAGATCTTATGCAAGAGTTAATTCCTTCATCCCTATCACTGGTGAACTTTGGAATTTGCTTCCTATGTCTGTATTTCCACCTGTGTATGAATCAAACTACTTCAAAGTAACAGTACTGCCACACAATAAAACTTTTCTTCAGCAAATTTTTTTTTTCATTTCTTGGAGCAGCATTGAGTGCTTTTTTATTCTCTTTTTCATCCTTGATCACTCTATTTTGAAAATAAATAAATGGACTTTAAATAAATCAGTAAAAATAAAAACTGTGCATCTCTATCCCTGTTTGCTTACACCCTTCACTTCCAAGACATAAATATTTCAATGCAGTACCAGCTAGAATAATGAACAGTGCTACCCATTCAACATGCACAAACTTACTTTGAAAGGAACAGCTGCAGGGCATTCTTGGTGTGTGCTGGGAAGGTAGGGTGCTTCACAAGTGCTGCCAGGGTGAGGAGACAGCCCCGCAGGTCCCACTCCAACTTGAATTTTTTGTCCTAAAGGTGAAAGAAAGATGGAAGATGTCCATTAGTTGTGATTATTTTGCATGGCTGGTCATCTAAATTCTGTTAATCACTACAAAATCTAATTTCCAAGTGATAGGAGCAATAAAGGGAAAAATTCATAAAAACAACCAAAAAATTGATAACGATAACCTTATAGGTGATACTTAATAATCAATAACTGGTGATAAATCCATTTCTCAATAACCAGGAAATCCACACTTTACTAAATAAATACTCATAAATGAAAAGTTAAAAAATGCATCTTAACCCAGGTATTAACTAACTTCAGTCATTTGTTTGTCTGGAAAGAGGAAATAGCAATACCTACAAAGAAAAAGTAATTTGTCCAAAAGAAAGCAAAATTGAATTATAGTTTTTGAAAAATTTGCAAAACTTATAATACCTGAAGGAGAAATGTAAGACCACATAGTTGTTCAGTATATATATATATATATATATATATATATATATATATATATATATATATATATATATATATATATATATATATATATATATATATATATATACCAGAAGAAATGCAAATGTTAAAATGAAAAAAAAAACTTATAAAATAAAAAGCAAGAAAATCCATTCCAATCTTTTGTAACTCAAAATTGTCTATATATTTAAACTGCATCACCTTCCAGAATTATTAACCATTTTTAACTATCTTCTTGGAAAGAGCTTGTTATGCAAAGAACTGTAGGTGAGAAATAGCAACAAGTGTGACGAAAAAATAGTGTCTGAAGAAAGCTTAACTTTTTAATCTATACATATATCAAGGTAAGCAAAAAACTTATAACCCGCTAAGACTGGTTCTCACCTCACACTTGATAAGACCAAGGTGGATGAGCAAGGAGTTTGTGGAAATAGAGGACAGATCGTCTTCTGATTTTTCAGTAAAGATTGCCTGAGCAAGATGGTCAGTGGCAGTCTTCACAGCATCTTGTACCTGAAAGCAATGGAGCAGTGAAGAGACATCAGTTTTGCTCATCACACTACAATGTTGATTCCCTTCCAATGATACAGCATTTACCAAGAAGGTATGTCCCCTGAAAACTTTTCATAAATTGTAATACAGATTGATACAATTCCCAGTTACATTACACTTTACACAACCTAACATCTCCAAACCATTACCCAGAAACACGTGTACAGTACTCTGAGACTTATTGCAAATATTCTGGCTTATATTCAGACATTTAGATAAGTCACCGGAGGAGGTGAGAGGAAACACATTTGTATGAAGTTAAGCTAATTCCCAACTGGTTTTACTATGGATTCTTTGGAAGCCTGAAGAAACAAAAAGCAAAACCAGTTAGTAATAAACTCAATTCCCCATAACTGTTTTCCCTCTCACCTTTGCTTCTATTCTGGTTCACCTCAAAAAGCCATTCACATCTGGTACATGAAATTAACATCACCAAAACTTACTGCTCTAACCTATCCAAGAGTGCATGTGTTGAATCTTCTATATCTACCTGTTTGTTACTGGAGATGGCGAGGGAGGCAGTGCGCATCAGGAGACCAAAGCAGTGGAAGATGAACTCCTGAGACCCTTCCGACAGCCGCCTCGCCTCCTCCACCAGCTGCGAGGGCCCAGAATTTCCCAGACCCAAGAGACGTGCTGCAGTTGGCTGTGCCTTGAACTCAGCTACTGTGCCCTGAAATATAAATAAAAATAGAGTGTAATACTTAGATCAAATAAATGAATGCATGGATAGAAGACTATTGGCCAAGGGCATCTTTTTTAGTTCTTCACAAGTGCTTAAAAATAGGCATTTCAAGATAGCATTTCAAGGAATGAGTGGTTAAGGCTGCTGTGGTCTGTGTGAGGGATACAACACCAATGAATTTAAGAAACTTTCCTTGGACATCATGCCAGGTGACTCCATTAGTCTCTTTCCAGTTGTCAAGAGAGCAGGAGGTCCTAATCCTAAGATCTTAGAATCGAAGCAAAAGATGCTTCAAGATCCATGATTCACCAAGACTTGAGGAAGATCAAAATCAAGAAAAAATTAATGATCTTTCAGGACTTAAAGGAAAGATCAAAGCCTCACCCTGACTGGCTGGATTACTGCATCTGCCCTCTTCAAGGGGCTCACACCAGACTGCTCCAATTCTTGAACATCATCATCATCTTCTTCTTCTTCTTCTTCTTCTTCTTCATCATCATCACTATCCACCTCACCATCTTCTGTGTCCTCGTCCTCACTGGCAGTGTACTCATCATTCTCCAGAGTCTCCAAGCAGTCAAGGCGCCCAATGTCTTGTAGAACAATAACAATGTTCTCTCGCCCTTCCGCCCCTGAAACAAGAAGACTCCTCAACCACTGCCCAATGCAAAGCCAACCATGAAAGCTTAATGATGCAAAGAATCTGAGGCTGATTACCACTGATTTCAGCCCAGCTCAAATAAAGAATAAATGCCATAGTTTGAATGTCATATCTTATACTTAGGCTGGAGAAAAGCAAAACACAGCAAGTTAAGCATTTCAGAAATACAGTAATTCCTCATCTATTGTTGGAATTACATTCCAGAACCACCCACAACAGGTGGAAATCCGTGAAGTAGAAAAGTATTGGTTAAAGTGATTCATCAGGATATCGCAATGTTCTTTTATATATTAAAACTTTCATAAGGTTTATAAAATGGCAAAATCTATACAATACATATTACACTTTAAGGTACTAGTTCCCATTTGCAACATAAACTACCTGCAACAGTTGTACATAAAACCTGAGGTAGGATTAGAATCCATACTAAATCACACTGATCTAGTCTGCTGAGTGAGGCACAAAGAGGACTGGGAGGATTGGCCTACTAACTCCACTAGAGAAAATATGCAAACCACACCACTTACCAAACTGATTGCCATCTAAGTTGAGGACCTTCAGGTTGTCCTTGTTTACCATAGCATTGGCCACAGCCAGACCGCCATTCACTCCTATCTCATTGCTGTCCAAACGCAGCTCCTGTAGATGATCACTAAACCTTTACAGCCATTCGTAATAATAAGAACACCTATCATCATTAAATAATAAGCACACTCTGAACATAAAAATATTCTTAAAGATCTCCTCAAAACAGATGTGAAGGCATGATTATAGTTCACTTGACAGAATATAAGAAGTAAGCTAACCTGCAGCTTGGTGTGGATGTCAATCACAGCATGAGCAATGTATTTGGCACCTGCAGTCTTCAACAGACAGTCACCAAAGTCAATAACCTCCAGATTATGCATGGTGAGCAACTTCTCTGCCATGGCCTTTGCTCCCTTGGGGGTGAAGGTGCTGCAGTGAGTAAAAGACCATTTATTGCACTCACTCCAGATATGGTTATTAAAAGTGTAAGCGGGTAAGTAGCAGCATCTAATAAACCAACATTCCAGTATTCTCCGTCTTTCATCCCTTTTTCTGGTAAACTCTAGAACTCTCTCCCTGATTCTGTATTTCCATCTGCCTATGACTTGAACTCTTTCAAGAGGGAGGTATCAAGACACTTATCCCATTTTTCTTTTGGCCATTGACTTTTAACTTTCCCAGGGATCAGCACTTCAGTGGTCTTTTTTGTTTTATTTTTGTAGCCCTAGGCTGCCTCCCTTCTACATAAAAAAAAAAAATGTCATCTTGAAGGCCAGCCACAAAAAAAAAGAAAGAATAACAAAAGCTGTGAGTGAAAGCCTGTGTTACTGAGGTCAGTGAGTGGCCAAAATCACGCCTGCACTTCAAGCCCCTTATAAAGAACAAATAAATAAAAAAATAGGAATGTATTAACCTACACTGAGTTGCTGGAAGATGATAAAATAGTGCAGACAACATGGCTTTCAAGAGAAGCGTACAGAGCATTGCTAGATTGTATTGCACCACTGTTACCCACTTCATGATTTTATAATAAAAACTCAGCCATGTATTTCTGAATACTAATCTGCTGTGGCCATGCATATAGTCATTGGTGAGAGTGCATCACCTCTCCCTATAATAGTGTTTACCTGCCATGAACAGAACACAATGCCAAGATTTGATGAGCAACCAGGCAAGGTTTTAAACAGATACTTCACTTCCATTGTTACTGGTGGTGACACAGAAAAAGAAACCCAAACATGATAACAGTCTTACTTGTCATTAAGGTTGATTATCCTTAGGTTAGGGTTCATACTGAAGGCAGAAGCAAGAGCAGCTATGCCCACGTGGAATATGCCATTCTGGGGCATTGCTACGTGTTCCAGAGTACCCACTGCCTTGAAGAACTTGGCAAACATCTCTGCACCTTCATTCTCGAGCCTGTTACGTCCCGAGATGAACACCTGACTCACCAAGGAAAGACATGTTAAAAGAACACATGAGGGATGAAAACAAAGATTACCTAATATACAAGTAAGATAATAACCTTTGATCATGAATTTAAAACATCAAAATTCTTTACATGGATGTTCACTGCACAAAATAACCCACATTTGGTAACCAAAATAAAACTCAAGATGATAAATTATAGTGGTACCTCTCGATTCGAACACCCTTTGACTCGAACACTTCCCAATCCGAACACATTTCGCGAACAAATTTTCACCTTCAATCCGAACGCGGCCTCTCAATTTGAACACAAACACAAGTGGCGGCTGATGCCACCTTCCCTTTTACAGTGAAGGTTAAGTTAGGGGATATTTTGAGGGGGATGTTTTTTAAGGTTGTTCTTAGGGTTTTTAAGGGTGTTTTTAGGATGTTTCAGGTTGTTTCTTAAGGCTTTCATGTATTTTGCACTCTCTGAGCACTACCAAGTTATAATAGTGGAAGACATGTAAAGGGACATTAAGTTTCATTAGGTTTGGTTATAGGTTAGGGGTGTTTTTTGGGGGGTATTTTGAAGGCTGTTTAAAGGGGTGTTAAGGGTGTTTTTAGGGTGTTGAAGGTTCTTTCTTAAGGTTTTCCATGTTTTTTGCTCGCTGGGAACACCACCAACTCGGACCACTGGGACACTTGTAATGGGACATTAGATTTCGTTAGGTTAGGTTAGGTTAGGGTTGATTTTTTGGCAGTTTAAAAAATTTTTGACGTTGGTTTTAGGGTTTTTAAAAGATAATTTTGCATGTCCTACCTGCAAAGGATGTTTAACATTAGGTCAGGTTACATTAGGTTATGGGTGGTTTTGGAGTGTTAAAGTTTATTTTGTTTTTGTATTTAAAGGGGTTTTCATGTTTATATTGGTTATTAAGAGTTTTCATGTTATTTGAGGTTTTATTAAGATGTTTTCATGTTTTTAATGATAACTTAAGGGGTTTGCAAAGGCGGTTTTCATGTTTTTGATGTTTTTTATGGTTAAGGTTAAGTTAGGGGATATTTTAGGGGGGGTGATTTTTAGGGTTGTTTTTAGGGTTCTTAACGGTGTTTTTAGGGTGTTTAAGGTTGTTTCTTAAGGCTTTCATGTTGTTTGCACCCTCTGAGCACTACCATGTTATAATACTGGGAGACATGTAAAGGAACGTTAAGTTTCATTAGGTTTGGTTAGGATAGGGGTGTTTTTTTTTGGGGTATTTTGAAGGTTGTTTAAAGGGGTGTTAAGGGTGTTTTTTGGGTGTTGAAGGTTCTTTCTTAAGGTTTTCCATACTTTTTTGCTTGCTGGGAACACCACCAGCTCGGACCACTGCGACACTTGTAATGGGACATTAGATTTCGTTAGGTTAGGTTAGGTTAGGAGGTATTTTTTGGCAGTTTTAAAAGTTTTTGAAGGTGGTTTAAGGGTTTTTAAAAGATATTTTTCCATGTCCTACCTGCAAAGGATGTTTAACATTAGGTTAGGTTACATTAGGTTATGGGTGATTTTGGAGTGTTTAAGTTTATTTTGTTTCTGTTTTTAAAGGGATTTTTGATGCTTATATTGTTTTTAAGAATTTTTCATGTTATTTGAGGTTTTATTAAGATGTTTTCACATTTTTGAAGATGATTTAAGGGGTTTGCAAAGGCGGTTTTCATGTTTTTGATGTTTTTTATGGTTAAGGTTAAGTAAGGGGATATTGGGGGGGTGTTTTAAGGTTGTTTTTAGGGTTTTTAAGGG
>CM035194.1:15892665-15904486 GCA_020233015.1 Callinectes sapidus
CTCTCTCTACTCTCTCTCTCTCTCTCTCTCTCTCTCTCTCTCTCTCTCTCTCTCTCTCTCTCTCTCTCTCTCTCTCTCTCTCTCTGTCTCTCTCACGGTACATTTTATCACTATCCCTTCATATCAAAAGATCAGAGACCACGAAACAACAGAGCAAACCATAATTAACAAAGACAAGAAAAGAAATTCACAAAAATGTTTCAAGTTATCTGTACGTAAAAGGAAATTAAGAGTAAACAAAAATACACCGGTAGAGTAAGCAACCTTTTTTTTTAGGCTTGCTCTTAATCCTCATCGCGTTTAGTGCACCGATCGCCAAGCAAAAAATATGTATAAAAAAAAAATCATGGAAATATACTACTGTGATGCAACAGCCAAGGTCATCCAAAGCATAAAACGAGGCTGTAAAGTGTCTATAATAGCGTGCTTTCTACACCACCTGAAGCTTACCAGTAAATTCCAATGTCTCTCAGCAAATATAAATGAAAACGATGCAATCAATATTTGTAAACGTTTTAAGGGGAATTCTTGGTAGTGTTTTGTTTGTTAGTTCTTGGTGGCGTTAACCCGATGGCGAGGATTAGTGATGATATTAATTTCCTGGTGTTATCTGTGTTCCTGGTGGCGGCAGTGTCATCAGGGGGAGGTAATGCAGTGATCAGAACCAGGAAACATTTGGCAGTCAGTAAACATTGACTCCCGTACTTGTTTATGGTAATTATGTATGATTCGGTGGTACAGATTAATTAGTTTAGTTCTTTATCCGGTTTTACTTTTCATTATCAAGTGTGCTGCTGTCGATGTGCGCTTTCACCCGTACTGTTCGTAATATTTCTCATAAGTTATCAAAGGGTTTCAATTAATTTCATGGAAAAAGTTGGTCTTGAGCCAAGGAACAACTGATTAAATTTTGAAGTGGATGCGAATATTCATCTCGATCCTGGATACTTTTCAACATTCCAAAGTTTCCTTTTCCAAGGTTACTCCTGCCACTGCCAGGGTGGTGGCGACGCTGGAAATCAAATAAGTGCCTTCACCGTTTATGGCGGATGCACATTTCATAATATTCGCCTGACTGCTGTAGAATCTTTTTTTTTAATTTACAGAGACATATCTACAAAGCTTAGCAACGTCCGTGCCACAAAGAAATCCCTACACGGAAACCTCTCATAAGAAAACTGCCAAAGAAAAGATTAACGACAAACACGCACAACTATCTAAAACTCAAATCACTTTCATAACAGCTTGGCATTTTTCTCCTCGAGGGAAATCGAAGTATTGGCCAACACCTGCCTGGGAACACCTCGTGACGCTGAAAGCTGAATAAGACTCCTGAAGAACTGCATATATGCGCGAGGACTGAAATTGCCCTCACGTGAAACGCAGCTTATTCGGGAAGCGAGCGGCGAAGACTGGAGATATACGGCGGCAAATTCGGCTAAGTTAAAATGGATCCAAACGTTTAGGAGATATAAGACGAAATTAGTCGATAATGAATGCATACTTGGCCGATGGTTCCGCCGCTAATGAAATTTCACCCCAACGACCATACGCACACCTGTCGAGAGCCACTCACGCCACGCCATCCAGGTGAGGCACGCCGCGTCACACCTACAAAGGACAGTAACACAGGGTACGAATGCACGGCAACATTGAGGCCCGAGACACTACAATTACATTAATGGCGAGATATCGTGATAAAGTGCATTCACTCCCACTCACTCCCTCAATCTGTTGGGAATTTATCGGTCATGATTTACACAAATATTCCCACAGAAGATCACAGAACATGAGATTGAGAAAACTTTAAGTACAATGAAAGTTAGAGTGGCAGGATATGCGACTTCTTTAGCAACTTTTCCACCTGCAATGCTATCACCACCACCACTACTACTACTACTACTACTACTACTACTACTACTACTACTACTACTACTACTATACTAAAACAGCTAGGTTCAATAGCGAAAAATGAATAAATAAGTGAACAAAAACTGCAGTACCGGCGTTACCATTAGCAGCAATGTTTTTCGCCAACCTCCGTCACAGGGCGCCCCGGAGGAGTGATAACACTAAAGCTGCTGCTAAGTACCTCAGCTCACGCATCCTATTTGTGCACGCCATCGTCTATTTCGGATTCGGATTAAAAAAAAAGACAACCTAACAACCCGCATCTAACTTGCACCAAGAGAAAGAAAAATGGTACTTTGCGTCTCTTGCCAACAGAAACATACCCTGACTGCGTATATACTTCCTGAGAAAATGGAAAAGAAGAAGACTACCTCGCCTTCTTTATTAACTGGAATTGCTACGACAGAACGTGAAGAAACATATGATTTCCTGAGTTGATACCCGTCACAAGAGAGCAATGTGACGGCAGCTAAACCCAAATATTATCCTGGATTTATTCCCTGGCTTATTACCAACAGCAGGTACTTAATAGCTTATCAAACAACAATAATTACGGTCCATCATTATTCTTTCAACACTCCAATCAGGTGTCGCGTCAACTCTCTGTATCTACTCGGGGAATAGCAGGGTGAAAGGGTGTTGTGGTGACCAAGGAACCATACGACAAAGAGTAGTAGTAGTAGTAGTAGTAGTAGTAGTAGTAGTAGTAGTAGTAGTAGTAGTAGTAGTAGTAGTAGTAGTTTTTGTTGTTGTTGTTGTTGTTGTTGTTGTTGTTGTTGTTGTTGTTGTTGTTGTAGCAGTAGCAATAGAAATATCAGCAGCAATAACAACAAAAATAACAAAAAACGTGGCATCAGTACTAATGATACCACCACCACCACCACCACCACCACCACCAGTACACAGTGACAGTGATGGCGGTGGCAATATTTGTAGAAAGAAGAGGACAGCGGGAGGATCCAGGCTAAGTAAGTATTCAGGCCATGAAGACTCCCCTGGTCATGCAAACCCTACACCCACCCACCACCCCACTTATACTCCCCAAAGCCTGCAGGATGCCAAGAAAACTCTTCAACGCACTTTGGTAACAGCAAAAACCTGTAGTGACCAAGGAGGCGGTGCGGGAACCCTTGCCTGGATTACGGCCAAAGTCTAACCGTGAAGCAGAGAAAGGAGGAACGCAAGGACAAGACTAACACCCACGGCAGAATCCTCTCTTCAGAAAAATTAGGAGCCTCACGCAACACACGCACACACCACAAATGAAGGAGGAACCCCCACGCGATTCCCAGTACCTCCGCCTTCTACGGATCCCCATAACGGCTGGAAGACCCACCCGCCCGCCCTCCACTTGTAACCTTATATATTTGCACCTCCTTCTCCAGCCAGACTCTAGGGCGGCGACAGCCATGGCAGGACTAAGGGGAGGAATTGTGTTAACTTTTTCTTCCATAGCCTGTAACGCGCTGTAATATTCCTACTACATGTTGTTATTGACTTGGGCAATATCCTCTCAGGTGCAAGACTCCCTGGTGAAGTTACCGTACCGTGTAACCTCTCCCCTGCCACTGACTTTCCCTTTTTGTCTACTTCTAAAAAGCGAGGAGAGCATTGCGACATTAAATGATGCTTTGAAGCTTTGTGACCAACTCAATGCCTCTTTTCATATCGCTAAGCCGCTAGTTGAGGGAAAAAAGGTCCTTTTCTCCCTTTTCTTCTCTTACGTTTCCTTTGAGGTGAAGAGGGTGACTCAGTTATCTTGCTTTTTGTAAAGCTTTGAGTGGAAGACACGACGCCATTTTGACGACTAAGTTGTACAAGAGCGCATAAATGCTGTTGGGACGAGCGAGGAATTCTGAAAGGAGACGAAGGGAGAGGGGCAGGGGAGGTGGAAACAAGGACGGCACAAAAAAGAAAAAAGAAAAAAATGAGTCAAAGTTATGTTTTCGTTTTTTCTTCGTGAAGAGACACGACAGCAGGGAGGAAATTAGAGAAAGCTCTTACAGAAGGTTTTGCAATACACTTTCTAAATATTTTTCCGTTGCTTCCCCTCTGTTCCCTCACAGTCTCCCCTCTGGCACACCTGCCTTCCCCTACCTCACGCATCCCTCACCCTTCCATAACCTTCCCTCATTCCTTGATAGCCGCGTCCTCCCATCTCTTAACTCACAGTACAGTACCTCCACTTTCCAACCATCACCTGTCCCTCTCGTCTCCTTTCCCTGCCTCGCCCATCACACCCTCCCTAGCCCTATCTCACCTACTACCATCTACCCACACAGACGTTCCAGTGACGAGGCTGCGTCCCGGTCGTTCCCTTAACCTGAGCAACATCGAGGAAGGGGACGATGTTTACTTCGAGTGCTCCATCAAGGCTAACCCCCCTGTGACCCAGATCTCTTGGCTCCACGAGGTATCCATTTATAGGGTTAAGGAAGGTTGGAGTTTGTCTGTAGTGGATTATTAAGGACTGGTGGGGGAGTCTTGGTGGTTTACTCGGGTTTTGTAGGGGTGGAGGAAGTCAGGGAGGCCCTCTGAGAGCTTGATGAGGGATGAGAGAGTAGTTTATGAGAAAATCGAACGCGGAAAACTGAGTAGGTTGAAGTTTATAGAGGAGTAATGGGACGAAGCAGTGAAAGAAAGTGTAAAAGTTTTGAGAGAGAGAGAGAGAGAGAGAGAGAGAGAGAGAGAGAGAGAGAGAGAGAGAGAGAGAGAGAGAGAGAGAGAGAGAGGTGGTAAATACGTATGAAAGAGACTAATGTTGATAGGAAAGGTAGGGAAGAAGAGAAGTGAGTTACAAGGATATACGGTAGTGTTTGGGGTACCGCGAGTGTGGTGGAAGAGAGGAGTAATGTAGCAAGGCGAGAGTTTGTGATAAAAAGAGTATTAGTCGTAACAGGAGAGTTGGGGGACGTGGTAAGACTTCCTCCGGGTGTTCTCCCCCAAACGAACCTCACCGGAGAGGGAAAAATATATACCACAGTCCCACCAGCCTAACGGTGTCCCATACCATTGCTCTCTTGACCCCCGCGCCACTTTTATCTCCACCCCACAGCTTACTATAGCCCGCAGTGAAATTTTAGCTCCTCGCAACAAACCCCCTTCCGCCTGTAAGCCTTCTCTCACCATTAACCTTTAGCCTTTACCGCAGCCAATTTGAGATGATATTTTTTGTGCTTACTCTTGGGACTGGCACTCTCAGTAGGGAATTTTTTTCTCTATCTTTTTTTGGTTATTCTTGGTCAGTATTCATCTGCTGTAAAAGGAAGTCTCTTTTTGCTCTCCTCTCAATAGACAATCTTTTCCCACATTTTGTAAATCTTGGTCAGTGCTCCTCTTAAAAACAAAACTCCGTTATTTCGCTCCCAGTAGGCACTTTTTCACTCTTTTTTTTATCAGTATCCATTTTATATACAAAACTCCGCCTTTTTCTCTCCTTTCAGGGTAAAAAGTTGGAACATAACGTGACTGCAGGAGTGATAATCATCAACCAATCACTCGTCCTGCAGAAGGTGACGAAGGACGAGTCAGGGAACTACTACTGTGTCGCCACGAACATTGAGGGTGACGGTCACTCCAACCCCATCGTCCTCAGAGTCAAGTGTGAGTATGAGAGTGCTGGGGCGAGCGTGAAGGGAACTCTCGTACTTCACACCCTGACGATCTAACTCTGTACTTTAAGGGGTGATTGTCTTAAGAGGATAAATGTGACTTAGCACTCAACGCGGGGCAAGGCAAGGCAAGGGAGAGTCCGTTTTTTATAGGCGTTAAAAGGATGGGAAAAATCTTCGCACGGGTTGGAGCGTTTCAAAGAGCTGAGTCCTTTCCTCGAGGCACAAAGAGGTGATGGATAAGGTGTGTGTGTGTGTGTGTGTGTGTGTGTGTGTGTGTGTGTGTGTGTGTGTGTGTGTGTGTGTGTATTCGCCTGTCTATCTCTGCGTGCACCAATGGGAGGGACCAAATCAGTGGGTCCCGGTCGTCACTCGCCACACATGCCCGGTAAAACACGCATCGCAGCGGCAGGTGTTCGACAGCATTTAATTTGCACGGCAACGCAAACACTCATGTCGCCAGCGCTTTGAGTTGTATTAAGTGCCATGCAAACACAGCAGAGGCAACATTTCCTGCAGGTGTTAATGAATCACAGCAGGAGGGGAGTTACCTGGGCGACGTCGAGGGCCACGACAGGTGAGGGAACTAATTAGGCGGCAGGTTTAATTTATCAGGCGTAAGGTGTGAGGTGAGGCCTTCTCGGTCCCCCTGCCAGCCTGTATTACACGTTATTGAGGGTTCCTGCCCTTCTCCATTTCACTACGTATCACCAGTGTCACCTCTCTGTCTCCTCTCTCTCCCATGTACCCGCCACTAGTCACCCTACAAATTTTCCTCGTCCTTTTGCCTTATCCCCTTTAACCCTGACGCTCCCTCCCTCGCCATCAAAGTTTGAGTTGATAGCAAAACCCATAGAAACACTACCTCGTGCGGTGAAGTACTGTATAGCAAAAGCCTTAGCATCTAAATTGTTTGCAAAGGGTATGTAAAAGGATTATCAGTTCTATGTGACGGCGTAATCCTTTTCTCCCTACCCCTGAAAAAAGTTAATCATAATCGGTTGAAAGTTTTTAATATGAAAAGAATCACTTGTCTCGTTTTCTCTTTTTTATGTCAATATTTGAAAACAAGTATTGGTATTACTACAGAAATGTTATCTGAACACTAAAATATGGAGCTATTTTCTGCTGCGTAACTCCCACAAACTGTTCACGGGAGCTTATGTGAACCAGAAAAAAAAAATGTTATGAAATGAAGTTCTGACCTCGGAACTAAGCTACAAAACACACACAAACACACACACACACACACACACACACACACACACACACACACACACACACACACACGCACACACACATTTCACGGTAAAAAATATCATACTTTCCCCAAAAAAACATTAACAATATCGATAAATGTGACAAATGCAAAAACAATATGGGATGGGATGCAACTACCGCGATCCGTACCTATAAAAACAGAAATAGGCCAACACACACACACACACACACACACACACACACACACACACACACACACACACACACACACACACACACACACACACACATGTATTTACTACCTACTAGAGGATGAAATGGCGCCATATGGTTTCAATTATTTTCTCTAAACATAAAAGCTGTGGAAAGCAAGTTAATAAACAACGAGTGAGCCTTTCAAATACACCACTGTTTTATAATGTACACGATATAACATTTGTAGTGAGCTGGAGAGGGAGAAGGAGAGAGCTATTGGGAGAGTGAGAGGGAGGGTGGTAAGGGAAAGAGTAACACATAAAGGTACGGTCGTGGTAAGAAATGAAAACTTATAGGAAAAAAAAAAGAAAGTTTCTCGAGAGCTTTTAGTCATGATTGGTTCTTTCTTTTTATTTATTATTTTTTTGGTTTCTTTCTTCACACATACATGGTTTAAAAGCGTCACTCTCGCCACACTACGCATTTCACAAAGCTGGATAAATGATGCAATTAAAATATGAAGCACGTTATGTTTTTAATGCCTCAGGAAAAGCAACCAAAAAAAAAAAAACGAGAAAAACCTGGATAAAAGCGAGAAATCATGCACCTGATCCCGCTCTCTAAAGAATCATAAGCAGAAGAATCTAAACGCGAGGCCAGTTTAGTGTTCGGTATTTCGCTGCTCCTTTCTTTAAGTATTTAAGTCAATGGTAAAGAAGATACAGAGAGAGGTTACGGAGAGAGAGTTACAAAGTTTACCGCTGAAACTGAAGCTTGCATTATTAAGCGTGGGGTTTTAGTTAAGTATAAAGTGTTTTGCAGCGAGGCAGTAAGTGGAGGGAGAGGTAATCAGTCAACAACTGCAGAAAAAAAAAAACAGTAATCGTGGCTGTAATGGTAAAAGAGAGAAACATGTGTAAAATATTCAAAGTGTTTGAAAGGTTTGAAATGTTTGCTCCAAGCGCCACAAAAGAGAACAATATGTAACTTTATATAACAACAATTGTAGCATCACATATATTACAAAAATAAAAGAATTAAAGCAAAGCCCTCTTAATACTGTTCATAGTTCCTTTCATGAATTTTACTGAAATCAAGAGATTATGTGTTTCATTGTTTGGGATTTTACATCGTTTAAACTTAGGTTTCAATAATATCTGTTCCATTAATTCCACTCATTTCTAAACGATACGAAGAATTCTTTTCACGTTCTAACTATATGATGTCCCGGTGAAAGGCTGAGAGGTCAGGGACACAAGCCTCTCTCCATAGAGGTGTTCGTGGCAACAGAAAATACGCGGTTTTCTCCACACGTTCAGCTGCTAAACCCTTGGATGGCATTTACTTGCATATATAACCTACAATCTGCTTCCATTTTCTAGCGTAATATTCGCCCTAGGAAGACACACGTTGTCACTAACGTGTAGATGCACTCTGTGGAAGGCACCACCACTAAGACATTTTAGACTCAAGCATGTTTCTTTGCTATTTCACGTAAAGACCTAACTACATCATAAACTTTGGCCACCAATGAATATAATGCGAATTTGCCACTTCATTTATTTTCCTTCATATTTCAGCAGTGCAGGTCCTCCCACATGCTTCGGTGATCACAGGAATGAAGGGCACAGTGTAATAATATGGATTACCGTTTTTAAAGAGAAGGTCTCATGGCATACTACTTTAAATGTCATTTATTATCATGTGTAACACTATTTCCCTGTGCTACCTGTCTTCTCTCTGTCCCGCCCATTCTCCATCCCTCCTATCCCCCACTTGCCATCTACGTTCTCTCCCTTGATTCCTCCCTCTCCCGCTTTACAACAACATATATCTCTCCCTGTAATAATGATTTTGTTTACCCTTTTCTCATCCCTTTCCTTGTATCATATTCTTTTTTTATTATCTCACACGGGGTCCTCTGTGTCTCTTCATACCTTTTGTTCACCTTTGCACTTCGTCTCCTCCCCTCGCCTCTCTCAGTCGTCCTCCCTTAATTCACACATATAGGCAGCAAGTCCATGAATTCTCCACAATATTTTGACCAATATATCGAGGAATAGTCGAAATTCTAGTTCCCTATGTTCGTTTTCATCGCTGTACCGTATTGTCGAGTCGACTTTCAACATTGGTCGAACAATATGAGAAAGATAAATGTTGTGACCGTACAGGAAAGCCCTCTCAGCTTCCGTCACCTTTACGATGTCCTGCCTTACCTCTCGCTTATCACACTTAACGCACCTTCCTTCCCATCAACGCTTGTCACCCTCTTCCGTTCATCTTTACCACATCACTACCTCTTCACCTCCCACACCCCGGCCAGCCAGCCCCTCACCTCCTCCTAATCACCCTTCCAGACGCTCCAGTGTGTAAGGAGGGTCAGGAGGCTTACCACGGCGCGGCCAAGCATGAGGAGGTTCAGATCCCCTGCCAGGTGGATGCTCACCCTCTGCCGACCTCCTTCAAGTGGACCTTCAACAACAGCGGGGAAAGTGTTGACATTCCCCAGGTGAGATGCAAGGCCGGAGAGTAGAGGATAGGAACCCACACCGACCAGGATAACCCACAGGAAAAGAATCGAGTGTATTACCAGAGTTCTAAAGCAGAAGTAAAGGAGATTTTAGTGCGAAATGAGGAGGATTTGGGTGATGAGAAAAGATTAGGTGTGAAATGAAGGAGGAGGAAGAAGAGGAGGAGGAGAATGGGGGAAGGAAGATGATTGAGAATGACAAGGATAAGCTCAATACAAATATATATATAAACACTATTGACATGAAAGTGTATAAAGGCAGGCAACAGGTGAGCCCAAGGGTATACCTGGTTGCTTATTTAAGGCAAGGGAACGTTAGGGAAGAATATTCGCGTGGAGCAAAAGGACGACAAACATTTATCTTCCTTGGAAAGTTTTTTTCTCACACTCTCTCTCTCTCTCTCTCTCTCTCTCTCTCTCTCTCTCTCTCTCTCTCTCTCTCTCTCTCTCTCTGTCTTCATCTGTCACGGGTGCTTCTTCTCCTCTGCTTCATCTCCTCTCTGATCCATTTTATTTCTCTCGCTCTCTCTCTCTCTCTCTCTCTCTCTCTCTCTCTCTCTCTCTCTCTCTCTCTCTCTCTCTCTCTCTCTCTCTCTCTCTCTCTCTCTCCTCCCACCTCCTACCGCTGCAATCGCGTCTTCCTCTTCAGTTTTTTCCACGAATTTAGGAACAGAGAAAGAGGAGGAGGCAGGGAAAAATAAATGAGAAAAAGGAGAAGGAGGAGAAGGAAGGGCGGTGAAAATAGACACGGTGGCTGCACTGGTTCTGATAATTAAGTCTAATTGTTAATATTTTTTTTACGTGTGTCTCTTTCCATTCATTCTTTATATTTATTTTTTGTATATGTAAGGACACAAGATGAGACTTCAATACTTCCTCTACTTTATTAGTGCGGCTCCTTTTCTCTTTATAGTTTGGTATCAGTTTCCTTTTACTCATCCCTCGTGTTCACCTTCCTTTCAATTACCGTTTATCATTTATCTGATGCTATGGGGATGTTCCTCCATGCTGCCCGTTTCTCTTATCTCCTTTCCTCCCTCCCTCCCTTTTATCGTACGTCACCCTTTCCCCTCTCGTTCCCTTCCATTCCATTCTCTCTCTCTCTCTCTCTCTCTCTCTCTCTCTCTCTCTCTCTCTCTCTCTCTCTCTCTCTCTTGTTCACCTCTGCCCCCAATATCTTCACACTCCCCCTCTTTTCTCTCTATACTTTCTCTTCCTCCCCTCACTCGAGTCACTTCGTCTCCCCAACTATCTCCCCAAAATTTCGACTTTCTCTCCGCCCCTAGCCTTGGCCGTCTCTCTTTCTCTCCCTCTCCCTTTCTCCCTTACACAGTAGTAGTAGTAGTTCGTTTATTTCTTCCTTTCCTTTCCGCTCTTCACTTCTGTTTCCACTCACTTCTTCCTGCGTACCTGCTATTTTCATCTCTCCCATGCACAGCCTTCTTCCTTTCGTTCCTCCCCTTTCCCTTCCTTGTGCTCTGATTTCTCCACAGTCTTTCCTTACGTCTCTTTCTTGTGTCCTTTCTTCCGTTCTTGTTTCTCTCCTCTTCCCTCTCAATCCGGCTTAGTCTTCCCTTTTCCTCACCTCAGACCCACACGGATAAGAGAGGGTGGCAGTCCACGGTTCGCTACACGCCAAACACGGAGCTGGACTACGGAACGATGCTCTGTTGGGGGACTAACCCTGTAGGGACCCAGCTCACCCCCTGTGTCTTCCATATCTTCCCCGCTGGTAAGTTACTCCAGTTATCTCCCTCAAACAGACATAAACAGATTTAAGTTTCCTCCTGATTTACTTCATTTCTCTTCGTCGTCGCTTTCTTTACGTTGTTAAATGTATTATCTTGCTCTCTTCTTTTTCTCCTTCTTCCTCCAATTATTTCTCTCAAACAGGCATAAATAGACGAAAGTTCCCTCCTGGTTTACTCTTTTTTTCTTTCTTGCTTTCTTTACACGGTCATTTGTATTATCTCTTATAATTATTATTATTTCTAATTTATTTTTAATAATAACTAGCATTACTATTATTATTATTATTATTATTATTATTATTATTATTATTATTATTATTATTATTATCATTATTATTGTTGTTGTTGTTATTATTATTATTGGTGTCTTCTTAATCTCCGTTACTTTCTTTTATCATTTTCCTTATTTTTATCATAATATTTCTCTTTTTTTCTGATTCCTGCAGTGTTTTGTCTTCTTTATCTTTATTTATCATCGTTGCTTGCTATTCATCATTCTGATCTAACTCCTTTCTTCTCCTCTTCCTCCTCCTCCTCCTCCTCCTCCTCCTTGTTTGTCTCTTCTCTTTATTCTCCTCTCTTCTATCCATCATCTTTTCGTC
>CM035194.1:15920102-15935102 GCA_020233015.1 Callinectes sapidus
TATATATATATATATATATATATATATATATAGTTTGTTCAATATGCATGGAAGAATTGAGGCACTGGACAAAAAGTAAGAAATCCATGCGCTTCGGTGTTCCAGTGATATGGCGGGAGCAGAAAAACCAGTGATGATTGCTATTTCCGCACATGCAAAGTCAAAGAACAAGGAAAAATATAGCCTATCCTAATCTTCCATCAGCATTGCGACCTATTCCTCATGGTCTAGATGTGCCAGACCCATCACCTCGATGTACAACTAAGTTCAGGCTCTGAAATCAGCAATGATGAATCAGATTTCTGCTATGGAGATTAAAACAATGAACTTCAAGTGTTTGGTCACAGTGAACTAAATGATCTGGTGAAGGATCTGGGGCTGGCAAAGGAATCAGCAGAGCTTTCATGCTCAAAACTTAATTCTAAGAATTTGTTAGCTCTAGTACATCATTCTACATAAGAACCTAAGAGGGTGGAGACGTGGAGACTGCAGGCCAGTATGACCTATACGAGGCAGCCCCTTTAATCAATAGTATTTATCCAACCCACCAATCATCTCTATCCATACTCTCATCTAACCGTTTTTTAAAGCTACGTATTGACTCTGCACTCACTACATGTTTGTCCAGCCTATTCCAGTCATTCACCACTGTTAGTGAACCAATGTCTACCTATGTCTGTCCTGAATCTTGGCTTATCTAACTTGTACCCATTGCTGTGTGTCCTGCCCTGACTACTAATTTCAATCACCTGTTCAGTGTTTCCTTTATTTATCCCTTTTACCCATTTGTAAACCTCAATCATATCGCCTCTTGCTCTCCTTCTCTCTAGGGAGTGGGGATTTAACGATTTAACCTATCTTTATAGGGTAAATTTCTCATCCCCTGAATCATTTTGGTCATTCTTCTCTGAACTGCCTCCAGGAACCATATATCCTTCCTATAATACGGGCACCAAATTGAACTGCATAATCTAGATGGGGTCTAACTAGTGCTAAATACAACCTCAGAATGACCTCTGGAGTCCTATTTGTCACACACTTGCCTATAAAACCCAATATTTTGTTGGCTCTATTTCTAGCTAGAATGCACTGTTGCCTTGGGCGTAGGTCACTACTAACTTGTACTCCCAAGTCCCTGGCACTACGTGTCTTTCCTATCGTGTTATTATTTAATGTATATTCTACAGGCCAATTTTCCTTACCGACGCTCATAATGGTACACTTGTTAACATTAAACTGCGTTTTCCATTTCTCTGACCAATCCTGTAATCTATTTAAGTCCTCTTGTAGCCTACTAGTATCCTCTATATTCCTAATTGGTCTTCCTATTTTTGTGTCATCTGCAAATTTACTGATATCGCTGCTTATTCCTACTTCTAAGTCATTTATGTAGATTACAAATAATAGCATTCCTAAAACTGAACCCTGTGGAACACCACTAGTGACATTACCCCATTCTGATTTCTTTCCATTTATTTATTTACCCTCTGTTCCCTACTTGTAAGCCATCCCCTGATCCACTCTAATACCTTCCCATCTATTCCATGAGCTCTGACCTTACTTATCAGTCTCCTATGGGGTACTCTGTCGAAGGCTTCGCTAAAATCCCCCCAAAATATATCATACCTGTCACCACTATCTAAAGTTTCAAATACTTTCCTGTAGAAGGATAATAGGTTTGTCAGGCAGGACTTCTTGCTAAACCCATGTTGACTCTGTTTAATTAGTTTATGGTTATCTAAGTGCTTCCTAATTGCCCTTGCTATGATAGCTTTTAACATCTTCCCTACTACTGATGTCAAACTAATTGGGCGGTAGTTACTACTTTCTGCCTTATCCCCTTTTTTTTTAATATGGGAACTACATTTGCCTGCCTCCATAACCTGGGAACTATCTAACGAATTCCTGAATATCCTTGTTTTAAGTTTATCTATCTCTTTTCTATCCATTTATTTCTCTACCTATGCATATGTCATTTAATTTATCAGCCTCTTGCCCCCTAAAAATCTGTTCTAGCTCTAGCTCTCCATCTGGCTCCTCTTGTGTAAATACAGATAAGTAATTATTTAATTCCTTACTTATTTTCTCCCCTTTTTCAATCAAACTTCAATCCATTCCTTTAAGAGGTCCTATTCCTTCCGTAGCTTTAGCCCTGTATAGCTGGTAAAAACCCTTTGGATCCTTCTGGGCATCCCTAGCTATTTTAACTTCATAATTCCTCTTTGCAGTTCTAATGTCTTTTTTAACCTTCCTAGCTAGTTCATTATACTGTCCTATGAAGTGTGCTTCCCCCCTTTTAATTCTTCTATAAAGCCCTCTTTTTAATCCTATATCCCTCCTTATGTTCTTGTTCATCCACTTTGGGTAATTTCTACTTGATCTTATCCTCCTCTTTGGTATATATTGCTCCTGTGCCATCTGAAGTTCCCTAACTATGCCGTTGTACTGCCTCTCTACTTCATTTACTCGATCCTCCCCTCTGCCTACTTCTATTTCCTCCCAATTTACACTCTGTAGGTGAATTCTAAGGCTTTTCTAAAATCTGGCATTAAGGCTATATTTTATTATTCTTTCCTCTTTGCATTTATCTTGAATCTTATTTCATTATGACCACTTTCATCAAATATATCACCTATATCTACCAGATCCAAGTTATTTCCTTACCTTGTGTGTTTCCTAATGAGTTGATGGTAAAAGCCATCCTGTATTACATTTAAAAATTCCTCAGCGTTACCGTCTTCTGTCTTCCTATTCCAGTCAATGCCTCTATAGTTGAAGTCCCCCATAATGCACACATTATTATTTATACTTAGCTGCCCTTCCAATTTCCTGTATCAGCGGTGCACTAGCTACCTCATCTAAGTCCGAAGGCCTGTACATGATCCCAATAACTATTTTTCTCCCTCCCGTGACAATGTCAACCCATAATAATTCTGCATTACTGACTGACTTTACAGTGATGAATCAATATAGATATTACATAGCTATTTAGTGCTCCTGACGTACAGTGCTACTCCTCCTCCCTTCCGACCTACCCTATCTCTGTGATAAAGAGTGTACCCATCTATTTCTACTTCGGGTAGGAAATGCTTGCCTGCTATGTCTAACCAAGTCTCAGTGATACCTATAATATCTAATTCTTCTTCACATGCAATACCCCTAAGTGTTTCTATTTTATTTATAACACTCCTACTGTTTGCATAAAAAAAACACTAAGTCCCTGTACATCCCTCCCACTACCCTGTCCCTTGTCTCCTCCCTCTCCCCCATTTATATATAGTTTCCCTGACTGTACTGCCTTCGGGTATTGTCATCGTGAGAAAGCGTTCGCTCCTTATTTTGATCAGGAAAATAAGTTATTGTATTGCACTGATCCCAAAGGACACGTAGAAAAGTTTGGTATATGTTATAACCATGAAGAATGGAATATCTATATTGATTCATCTAAAAGAAGTCTTAAAGCCGTTCTTTTGCATAATAGCAGTAAGTGTGCTTCAGTTCCTGTGGGATACTCAGTGATGATGAAAGTCCTATGAAAATTTTGTGGTTCTTTTAGACAGGATCAATTATAAAGATAACAACTAGATGATCTGTGGTTGAAGATTGTATGTATGTATGTTGCTGGAGCAGCAAGCAGGGTGCACGAAATTCTCATGCTTTTTGTGTGAGTGGGACGGTAGAGCGAGGAATCTGAATTGGACTCAGGAACGTTAGCCTGGTAGGGATTCACACTCACACCAGGGACAAAAAACACCTTGCGGGAGAATTTAGTGGATCCTAAAAAGGTTCTACTGCCACCACTGCATATTAAACTAGATCTGATGAAACAGTTTGTAAAGGCTTTGCCATGGGAAGATGGTTTCACTTATATTTTGTGCAGAAAGTTCCCTGGTCTCTCGGACACCAAGATTAAAAAGGGAGTATTTGTTGGTCCGAACACAAGAAAGCTCATGAATGATGAAAACTTCGATAGCTCTCTTGCAAAGGCAGAAAAGGATGCTTGGATTATCTTCAAAAATGTGATTAAAAACTTCATGGACAAGCACAAGAGTCCACACTACAAGGATATCATAGGAAGAATGCTGGAAAAGTTCAAGGCTTTGGGATGCAACATCAGTCTTAAAGTTCATTAACTACGTGCGCATCTTAACCATTTCTTAGAAAATTTAGGAGACATGAGTGAAGAACAGGGGAAAAGGTTCCACCAGGACATAAAGGAGATGGAAAGAAAATACCAAGGAAGGTGGAACGTTAGTATGTTAGCGGCCTACTGCTGAATGTTGCACTGGGAGACTTCACAAAAAGCCTACAAATGTAAAGGTTACAGACGTAGGTTTCAAGACAAGAAGAAAAGATTCTGATTTTACAATTATAAAGAACAGTTGAGAGTACATTTTCATAAGTTTGATTTATACTTTTATTCAATCTTCTCTAGATAAATGATCAGGGAAATTTTCTATTATTTTATTTAGTCCATTAATATGTCAAGATCTCTACAAATATGTTCCGTAATCTTACGTGGTAAGGAAAAACTGTGATGATATTTTGATTCAGCACCCTCGAAATGTTCAAATACACATTTCATTTTCAAATCAATTATTGTAAAATCCAATTTCGCAGGCCTGTGTAATCTGTTGCTCATTAGACTAACAGAAACTTTGACATCGATATATATAGGCCAATCATGGCCTTCACAGCAAATCTCATTATAAAGTTAATGCTGTATCAAGGTGATAATGAGGGAATTTCAACCCAAGCCTATCAATATGTACTGTTAAGGGCCCCACACACGCTCAGGCGGCCTCTCCGGCGGCCTCAATAGTCCAGTCAAAATACGGTTTGACCCTGAACAAATTCCAAGAAAGCGTTTTATGATTTTTTTTTTATTACTATTATATGTGGGGAACAACATACTAAAAGTTTCCCAAAAATTGATCACCACAAAGGTCCTAACTATGACATCATAAGACGATGACAGGCATCACACTAAAAATAACCAATATTTCCCTATTTCAAAGCTATAGCTGTAGGTTACAGTTTGCATTTTTTATACAATATGTATATTTTGATTTAACATTTTTTATACAAAGTGTTATACTAGCTACATGGACAGGCGAGGTCATGACGTCATCAATGATGTCATGACATACATGTTCATTTCTAAAAATTATAGAATACACAGTGCATTTTAAGGCCTACTTCATCACTAAATAACCGTGTCAGTTCAATAGTCACTATTTTCATCATCAGACACTGCTTCCTCACTCATATTGTCACAATGCCCTTCTTGACATGGTCTGCATACCCGTGAACAGGTAAGTCCATGTCTTTTGCAAGTGCACCGAAGTGTACTACAACCACGAGAACAATTGCAGTGAATTATTTTCAAAAGTGTTTCTGGCGCAGGTGAAGTATCCATCATCACTGGAACTAGAATGTTGTTCAGCAATTCCCATCCCCATTCAGTAGTGTCCATGGCCTCACCATTGTCCATCCAAAGCATCACTTGGAGGTAACTCCGAAGGGCATGATACTTCGTTGCAGAGGAGGTCGGTGGCAGTCGTTCAGGTGTAACAAAGATTTTGGCTGAACCAACTTTTTTGGCAGAGACTAGAATACCTCATTGCAGACAGATTGTCTCCAGGTTTGGCCCCGAACAATGCCACCATCGCTTTACACCCAGCGTCTTCAATCTCAGCTATGCTCTTCTTAGGTGTGGAAAACATCTTAGCACAGCTATTTAAGACAGAGTCTCCCTTCAAAACCTTGTGTAGACCGAGTTTTTTTCCGATCCCAAAAACCGCGGAAGTGGTATAGCAAACCCGTGAATGCATGCAGGAACAGAAGACTGCTGCAGACATCGTTTCCCAGCAACTTCTTCATAGCCTTAATGTCGTATACTGTTGCAGGACTCCCTTTATCCGAGTAGAAATAAAGCTTGTTGCCATCGCTGGTTGATGCGTGATGAAGTAATAACACCAATAGATCTGCATCTTCGCCAATGAGACTAGTACTTTTGTTGGATGACATTGACACTGCTGCCTTAACAATCTCCACATCTGCATCCCCCTCTGATTGTATTACGTGGCAACCTCTGTCCTTCATGCGCTGTGAAACAAGATTGATAAGAGACTGTTTGTTCTCCACATTTGAAAGGAAATCTTCCTTTTTCCCGACAAATTTCGTTCCTTCAGCAATGTTCACTTTGTTACTTGTTCGATTTTTGTGCCGTCTCTGATGGGTAATGTCCTTAGTGTTTGGTCCTCCAATGTAACCATCAAATACTATCGTAGCCTTACCATAGTGCTTTACTGTGAAAGATGCATAGTCGTTAGCGATTGAACAATATGTCTTTCCTTGTGACCACTTCGGTCGATGGAGAAGAGAACCTCCGTCAAGAACATAATGTTCTACTTCTGGTACATCCTTGAGTACTGCATCATCTGAACTCTGTTCTTTTATAGCAGCCATCAGTTGTGCTTTGTTTGGTTTGCGTAAGAGATGTTTTGCCTCAAAGAGGGATGGTGGGTATGGTGAAAGTTCATAGGCCATCACCTCATCAAGGGAAAGATCAGCAGTTTGAGACACCACAAGAAACCTTTGGAACAAAAGAGCGGTGTCTATTGTTTTGTCCTTAGCAACGTCAATTGCCTCACTGGATGCCAGGGTCTTGGCTTTCATTGACCGCTTGTACTTAACTGAAAACAGTGATTGACCCTCCATTGTTGCCACTATTTCTCTGCCAATAGTGAACAGGTTATGGACATTCACATCCTTATTTGCATTGGCACCGGTGATAATGTTGCGAAGAGACACTTCATCAGAGAAAGGTGAAAAGGTCTCGAGTTTATCTGCAATTTTCTCCACGTCTTCACGATCTCTTCTCGTCCTTGACGCTCTTGCCTCCTTGTGTTGTTCACTGGTGACAAAGCTCTGGCGAGTGAAACCCTGCATTGCATCACTGTAGGAAGAGGACACTGGCACAGACAGAGTCCACAAGGCCCTCTGATGTTCGGACATTCCACTTCCTCTGGTGAGTCCTCCTGCAGTTTTTAGGGAGCGCATCAGAGCTTGCTCGATGACTAGGTCGCAACCCAGGCCTGCCCAGTACTGATCAGTACGCCTTACAACATGCAAACAATTCATAAATCTATGTCGACGTTGTCCGCAGCGAACAGCAGTGCCGTATCCAGTCTGTCTATGGTACCACCGAGTACATCCTGGCCAAGAGAAGCGGCAGCGTTTTCCTCGAATCGCTGAACTTCCGAATATGATGAGCAATATCCCATGGCTGAGAGACTGTCTACAAGAAATCGAGACCTGAAATGATGATGGAGCTGGACTGCTAACCTAAGTTGCAAAGGAGCTACTACAGCCCTGGAACGTACAGCCTGAACAACTGATTGTCCAATGCTTGCGACCTTCCTGTGAATGTCCTTTCCAACGAAGAGGTTTTCAAGCAAGCAAAGCAAACTCAGAGGGAGATAATCTAAGGCAGACTGACATTCAAGCGAAGAAGTCTTCGGATATTCATTGGTTGAAGATGGGATATTAGACTTGATATCGCTCTTGATGAGTTTGGCCGCAGTTTCTATGATGGCTTTCTTCTGGGCTTCTTCATCTGTTTCCTGAATACGGAAATAGTCCCTCAGGATTATTCTTGTCTTTTCACGGAACGTTACAATGTTAGGCAGCCCTTCACACTCTGCTATGAATAGCGAATCGCCATACCTCTCCTTCAGCCTATACCTCAGCCATTTATTACTATAGGCAGCACTGTCTCCTTCTACAAGATACTCCGTCATTTTCTTTGCAAGATCTGTGACAGTCAGTTGCTCTTCATTGTTGTCCTCAAGAAAGGCACACATTCTCAAGAACGCTTGCTCTTGGTCCATGTTCATCGGCCTCCCTACCTTCCGCGGTTTCTTTGTAGTAGATCCACCACCATGACGCATAGGAATTCCGTAATTTGTACGAAAGTTAATGTCACATGAACGATGATACAGACAGTCTGCAGCATGTAAGTCCTTCCCAAAGTACGCGATTCTCCCTTGAATAGTGATTGCCCAGTCATCATTATGCTGTTTGCAATGTGACAAGATGGACCTTACAAATCCATCCGTTTTAACAAAGCTATAGTCATCGAAATCACTACTAGATCTTGTCTTCACCACTTCATGTCCACAGAAGAAGCACTGCGACGTGCTATCATAGGATCCAGTAGACACCCGTGTACGTCTCTTGGCAGGTGAATGATGAACGGAAATAGCTTTCTTATGCAAGTCTATTTGCTTCTTGTTTATGTAGTTCATACGACATCTCTTGTGCACTACTGCTCCAGCAGCTATCACAGTGCTAATGCCCCTCTCAATACTGGCTTTATTGATCCCTTCAGCTCCTTTCGCACCAATCACCACTCTTTCTCCGTCATCTTCTACTTCATGGCTGCATAAGGGGCAAGTTTCTTGACTTTCCATCATTCTCAGCTGTGTAAAAAAAGAAAAATCAATCGTTAAATAATAACTATAATAATAATAGTAACTGTAAAGAAATGAAAAGCGACTCGCCTTTAACATTTTACAGCTTTGGCGGCCATATTCTTTGACGTCACATTTGGACCCTTTGTGGTAACCCTATTTTGGTAAACTTTTAGTATGTTTTTCCCTACATGTAATAGTACCAAAAAAAAATAATAAATAAAACGCTTTCTTGGAATTTGTTCAGGGTAAAGGTATTTTTTTCGTATTTTGACTGGACTACAACAAAACAGGACTGTTCAGGCCAAACTGAGCGTGTGTGGGGCGTTCAGGCGGCCTGCGCAGGCCGCCGGAAGGTGGCCTGAACGAATCTGTCGCTGTCAGGCTTTTTCCATCCGGCCAACGTCCGGTTCAGGCCGGTTTGAGTGTGCACCACTGGGAAATAGCTCCAATTTTGAGCTGAATTTATTGAAATATATAAGGAAAATCCATGCCTAACGAAAATCAAGTCAAAAGAATATTCGGATAAAGTAAAGAAGAATGCAGCATATGACTTGCTTGTAGAGAAATTGGAAGGGATGGGCGCCGATGCTACTAAGAGCTAGTCACAAAGAAAATTAACATGAGGAGCTCCTTCAGGAAAGAGTGCAAGAAAGTTTCGACCTCTATGAAGTCAGGTAGTGTCCTCATATCAGAAAACAACAAGTTTCTCTTAAACCTACTTTCATGAATTACTAAAAGTCTTTTATTTCTACATATCAAATCCAATTCCCCTTTATCTAGGGGAGAAGCCATGATCTTCACTCTGCGGTGTCTCTCTAGAACTGAGAGTGGCCTTGAGGCAGGACTGAATAGTGTGTGGGTGACATCAGGCGGCCAGAGAGGCCGCCTGAGCGTGTGTGGGGCCCTTTAAGGTGGATTCTTTCCAAGTGAGGAGTGAGTGCCCTCTACCTCCCATAGCTCATTCCCCCCTCTGTCTCTCCTCATCTGTGCCTCCCCTTCCTCCTTTTTGGGCAGCCAGGGTTCTTTCCCCCCAGGGATACCATTGTCCCTGCCCATGGCTGGTCGGGGTGGTGCTTGTAACCCCTCCCTGTAAAAAACATCCACTGTCGCCACCAGTGCTAGAGGTAGAGGTCGGGATAGGGGCTATAGACGCGGGCGAGCCTCTGGCCACCGCCCCGATCCAGGTTTGCTGGGAGGTCCAACCATGCAGACCTCTCGGGTGCCCAGGCACCAGAGGGGCCTGACTAGCGGTATGACAGATGCAGGGGAAAGCCTGTGGGAGCCCTGTGTCCTGAGAGGGGCGGGAGGACCCCCTAGCCCTATTTCTAACTTTGGGGGTGCCGGTGGGGCTGTAGATGTGGCGCCTACACGTTGGACCACTCCTAGGGTGAACCTTCGAAGGGTTCTGTGTGTGGGCTCCTGGAATGTCCCGAGTCTCTCAGAGGATCATCGGCTGCCTCATTTATCGAATGAGCTCAGTAGGCTGAGGGCGGATATGGCGGGGCTCTCTCTGAGACAAGGAGGCCTGGTAGTGGCAAGACCAGTAGTAAGGGTTTTTACTTACTACTGGTCTGGCATGAGCAATGGTCACCATGTCAAGGGGGTAGCCATAGGCATCGCCAGCAGACTGTAGCCGTCTGTTGTAGAGGTTACTCTGGCTGATGAGCGTATAATGCGATTAAGACTGAAGCACACTTTAGGCTTCATGTCTGTTGTTGCAGTGTATGTTCTTACCGAGGCATCTCAAACTGAAGAGAAGGAAATGTTCTACGCCAAACTCGACTCTGTACTGGACCAGTGTCCCCGTTGTGATGCACTCATTGTCCTGGTTGACTTTAATGCTGTCACTGGCACTGAAAGGGCTGGCTATGAAATATGTGTTGGTCCCCATGGTTCTGGTACCAGAAATGACAACAGCTCTTTCCTTCTGAATTTTGCAAGATCCAGAAGGCTGAGAATTGCAGGTTCCTGGTATCAGAGACCAGCGCTGCACCGCTGGACTTGCTATACCAATGCCAGAGGGGTAGTGAAAGAGATCGACCATATCCTTGTCAGTACTCATTGGAGGATCTTCCAGAACTGCAGGGTTTTTTGGAGTGCTGAGTTCTTTGCAACTGATCACAGGCTTGTTGTTGCTACACTCAAGCTTCATGTCAAGTCCAGAAAGTGTCCAAGATGTAACCACACTGTGTTTCAACTTGAGAAACTGAAGGACTTGATATGTGCACAAGAGTATGCAGTGACAGTCTCCAATCGGTTTGGAACGCTCGACACCCTTGAGAACCCTGAAGAACTATGGAATACCTTCAAACATGAGACTCTTGAGGCTACCAAGGAATGCATTGAGGAGTGCCCGAGGTCACGGAGTGGCTTCAACTTGGTGGAGACACTGAAGTATTGAGAAGAGTCGCGCTGTCAGACTTGCTGGTGACCATGACCAGTACAGGGCTCTGTCACGTAGGATTAGAACTCTCCTGAGAAGAGACAAGATGTATGTCAGGGGTCTTGCTGAGGATGTCAAGTGTCATTTAAATGCTAATGACCTCAGACCTGCCTATCGAGCTCTGAAGAAACTCCGCTCCCAGTCTACTTCTCAGGTGAGTGCTATCCGAACAGCAGATGGTTGTCTCATATCTGACGCCGATGGGCAGATGGCTCGTTGGGCTGAGTACTTTGAGCAGCTTTTCACGGTGGATCCTCCTAGCGGACAGCTCCAGACTGCAAGATTGCAGAAGCTGGATGCTGATCCACCCATTGACGAAACTGCAACCTCCAGCCGTGTCAAAGAGGCTTTGGCAAAGTTGAGGGTTGGAAAGGCAGCTGGCATCTGCAGCATCAGTTCGGAGCTGCTCAAAGCTGGGGTCGAAGCCATGATCCGTGGGTTGCATGCTGTCTTGACTGCTGTATGGCATTCAGGTACCATTCCCCCTGACTGGAAGAAGGGGTTGGTCGTCCCTATCTGGAAGGGGAAAGGAAACCATCAAGACTGCAACAACTACCGTGGAATAACACTGCTCAGCGTATCAGGCAAGGTGCTTGCCCATTTGCTGCTGACACGGATCCACACTCACCTGCTAAAGCACCAGAGACTTGAACAGTCAGGGTTCATGCCCGGCAAGTCAACAACTGACCAAATCCTAGCGTTTCGCATACTGGTGGAGCGCCGACGTGAGTTTCGACAGGGAATGCTTGCAGCCCATGTTGATCTCAAGAAGGCATTTGACTCAGTGCATCGAGACACGCTCTAGAACCTTCTGCGTCTCCGTGAGATTTCTGCAAGGATTATTGGTCTATTAACTGGCCTGTACTCCGGGACTGTGAGTGCTGTGAAGTGTGGAGGAGACATGTCCAGCTTTTTCCCTGTGAATACAGGTGTGAGGCAGGGCTGTGTGCTTTCTCATCACTTTTCAACACATGCATGGATTGGGTACTAGGCAGAGTTCTGGATGTTACGTTACTGTGAGTTGAAGACCGTGTGAGTGCAACGTTAACAAATAATAAAAACTTAGTGCAGGTTGAGGGGAATAATATGGAAGGTAACTTAACAATTACTTTAGTTACTAAACATTCCAAAGCAACATATGAACATAAAGAACGGGAAAAAACATACACAGATAAACACAAAAAACACACATGAAAACACAGATAAATATACAGAAAAATATTCCTACCTATCCTGAGACACATAGGGGGGAACTAAAGGGGTGTGATACTCATCCTTGTAGTATAATGGTGATCCAATGGTAATCCAAGAAGACGTGGTCACAGTGGAGAGGGCCTTAGCCGACTGCCTTAGCCAACTCTCGTCTGGTCCTTGATCCTGAGGTATAATATAACCTCGGTCGAAGCTCATTGTGGGGCATCTGTTAGCAACACTGAGATTATAGATCTTGTTTTTGCTGATCATGCAGCAATCGCTGAGTCACTGAAGGTTCTGGTAATGGCTCTAGAGGCACTGCACGAGGAGGTCCTCTTGGGACTTAAGGTTTCCTGGGCCAAGACCAAGGTCCAGGCGTTTAGAGGCGTACTGGATGAAACAGTACAGTCTGTCAATGCGTGTGGCGAGGACATTGAGATCTTGAAAAACTTCACTTCCCTTGGTAGTGTAGTGCATAACGATGGTGGGTCGAGCCAAGAAGTCACACGGCAGATTGGCCTGGCCCACGGCGTTATGGACTCGCTCAACACGAGTATTTGGTGTTGTCGATACCTGTGTAGATGGACAAAGATTCGGATCTTCAAGTCGGTGGTGATCCCGGTCTTACTCCATGGTTGTGAGACATGAACACTGAACACCGACCTGGAGAGGCGAATTGATGTCTTTGATACTAGATGCCTTCACAAGATCAAGGGATACCGCTGGTACGACTTTGTGTTAAATCAGCGATTGTTCCGTGAGACTGATTCGAGGCCTATTACTAGCATAGTCCGTCAGCGTCAATTGCGGCTATATGGGCATGTGGCACGATACCTGGAAGCCAATCCTGCTTGTCGGGTTGTTTCCGAAAGGGATAACCCGACTTGGAGGAGGCCAAGGGGACACCCACAGAACTCTAGGCTGCGGCAAGTCGATGCCTCCTGCTGAGAGTCACTCGGTATGGGAAGGGAGCCTGCATGGAGACTCGCGAGACGTGACCACAGGGTAGGCGAGGCAACATGCCCCACGGTGTATGCCCCCCATGATTTATTGACTGAGCCAGTCATAGCCTTCACAGCTAATCTGATTATAAAATTAATGCTGTCAAGGTGATAATGAGGGAATTGCCACCCAAGCCTATCAAAATTACGGCTCCAAGGTGCCCAATGAGGAGCCAGCAATAAATCTGTAACAATTAGTACTGGTCACAAAAAGGAAGTAATGAATATAACTCTTATTTGGAGTTCGGTAACACCTGGAATCATGCAGAACATGGACAGTGAATTTTGTCATGATGGTAATGTAGTAGTTGAGTGAGAGAACCAACTGCCACATAAATCCTTCATGTTGCATTTCGTCTGTGATGCACTTTTTAAGGCCAACCATGTGAGCATCGGCTCCCTCCACCATTAGGGGGTCATCTTATACAATGGTAGTAGCTCAAAACCTAAATTTTTCCCTCAAATATTTGGGGTCATGTTATATATATATATATATATATATATATATATATATATATATATATATATATATATATATATATATATATTATATATATATATATATATATATATATATATATATATATATATATATATATATATATATATATATATATATAATATATATATACAGGTACCTCTCATTTTACGTGTTTGCTTTATGCGTTTTCGAATTTATGCGGGGTCCAAAATCCGTAAAAAAAATTATTTGCATTTTTTCTCACTTTTACGCAATATTTCATTGCATGACTACAATAATTTTTCTATACGTATTTATTATGCTATTAAACCACATGTGCAATGTTTTATAATGTTTTGAAGGTTTTATAAGTTACAAGGTTTTCATAAATATTGCTACAGCGGCACCTAGTGTTAAGATAGCAGTGGTAACACTGTCAGATTGGTAACGCTAACATTGGTATGGAGGTGGTAGAGATGGCCGGAGTTTGTGGCCAGCTGGATATCTTGTGCCTGATTGGCCAGTAGAAGGGACGCATCTGGGATGGGAGAGAGAGAGAGAGAGAGAGAGAGAGAGAGAGAGAGAGAGAGAGAGGGAGAGAGAGAGAGAGAGACGCGGCCGGAGGAGCGACACAAAGGAAAGGGGGATTTTGACGACTCGCTGGGAGACTCAAGAGTGAGCCGAGCGAAGGCAGTTGCAGCCCAGTGAGGAGGCGAGTGAGAGGATCGCCGCGGGTGAGTGAGGGAATCACCCCCGCTCTCCTGCTGAGAGAGACGTAGCCAGCCTTGCCTTGAGAGGACATCTGCCTCTCCCGGTCTCCCTGAGGACGCGATTCTGCCTTGTTTGTGTAGTGCTGTTAAGTACTGTGTGCCATCCTGTATTTACTCTCTTGTGTGCCAGTAAAGTAAGGAAATAGTGCAGTGCCTTTAACTGCATTCCTGCCTCACTGAGTAAGTCTGGGGTCTGTGGGTCTGTTACCTCGCTCCCCCTGTTAGCCACGGACCTAATCGAGAAGTATTCCCTGTCTGCTGCCAACCCGTCCTGTGTGCTGTCCTGAGGGTGACACTTTTGGTAAGAAGAGTGTACCTGTCGTCGCCGTGGAAGCTGTGTGTGTGTGTGTGTGTGTGTGGACGGGGGGGATGCAGCATAACAAGTGGTGTCAGGAGTGGGATAGTTTGGCTAGCGAGGTTGCCGGGTATAAAGGCACCATGGCGGACTCAGACTCGAGAGGCAGTGAGAAGCCGGAAGGCAGTGAGTCAGGCTTGAAAAGGCTGGAAAACTTGGTCATCAAAATCACACAAGAACTTGAACAGGAGATAAGGCAAGTAATAAAACAGGGATTCGGTGAAATTAAACAGGAAATCAGCACAGTGGTGGTGCAATTGGATTGGTCGAGAGAGGAGTTCAGGGAGGAGCTGGTGG
>CM035194.1:15940102-15945764 GCA_020233015.1 Callinectes sapidus
ATTATTATTATTATTATTATTATAACAATAACAACAATAACAACAACAATAACAACAATAATAATGATAACAATAACAATAACGATAATAATAGTAACAACAACAAACAAACAACAACAAACAACAACAACAACAACAACAACAACAACAACAACAACAACAACAACAATAACAACAACTACAACAATAACAACAATATTAAAAATAATAATAATAATGATAATAATAATAATAATAATAATAATAATAATAATAATAATAATAATAATAATAATAATAATAATAATAATAATAATAATAATAACAATAATAACAATAATAATAATAATCATTTAAATGTTCAAACTCTTAAACACTTCATTCTTTCATAAGTATTACTTCTACAGACCACACACAATAATTATGTTCTTAAAAGTGTTTTTCTGTTCAAGAAGTATATTTTTATAGCAAATTTCAATTAGAATCTCGAAGGCATCTTGAAATACCAAAGAACTTCTAATATAACTTAAGGAATGACAGATGGAGCAATGAAATATATTATAAGAATCCAGGTAACAACATACACGCGTCTTGCATTCACTTAATTGACAGTTATTGGAAGTCTTGTGTTATTTTTGGCTTTTCCAGCATCCTCCGCTTTCCGAAATCACTTTTACTTTTAGCGGATTGTTTCTATTATTAACAGAATAAAAAGGAAAAAAATCGTATGTTTACCTTAAAAGACATTTCCCATTTACCTGGCCGCGCTGCAAATCTCCACAGATATTGCTCATGGCTTAGTGTGTCTTGCAGCGAGATAAACGAATTTCCAATCTCGGGAGCTTTGGTGAATTTCGTAATGCAGTTATTCGCGCACCACATTCACGTGATCATTATACACTGCAAACCACGCCAGAGCAAGAACAGAACCTCCAAAGACGCTTAGTTCGTCCATCACTGCGCCTCACTCACTTCCCGGCGGGTGTCTTGTGTTGCATGTGTTGGTCAGTATGAGAAGTTAATGATGTGCAACGCGGCTTAATGTAACGTACTCTTCCCTCATCAATAATTCAAATGGCAGTAAAAAAATAATGCAACGAGAATATTTAAAGAGGCGTTCAAAGTTATATCGATACACACCGGCGGAAGGAAGAATTGTCGTAAAAATGTGGGCAGTGTTGTGAAATAAAGTCGCTCCCAGACTCATTAATATTCATGTTCAAACCCTCATCACTAATGCGATTACTGCCTTGCGTCTAACCACCGCTATTATTATTATTATTACTGACGCTGTAGTAATTATTATTATTATAACTGGTATTACGGTATTATTAATGTACCATCATTAAAATCATGATCATAATTAATTACCAAAACGTTATTGTAATTGCTTATCATAACTTCATTACCACTTAACATGTACTATTAATTACTGCAATGGAATTAAGGCAGCACATAAATTCGAGTTACTATCAAATATACGCCACCTTCATGCTTCGCTACACAATTATTGCACTTCATTAAAGATTTTCGATGCTCCATGCACACGTCACGGTCTTATTATTATTATCATTATTACTATTATTATCATTATTATTATTATTATTATTATTATTATTATTATTATTATTATTATTATTATTATTATTATTATTATTATTATTACTACTTCTACTACTACTACTACTACTACTACTACTACTACTACTACTACTACTACTACTACTACTACTACTACTACTACTATTACTACTACTACTACTATTACCATTATTATCATCTGTTTATCATTGTTGTTTCTGTTCTTGCTATTGTTGTTGTTGTTGTTGTTGTTGTTGTTGTTGTTGTTGTTGTTGTTGTTGTTGTTGTTGTTGTTGTCAGCATCATCACTGTTATAAATATATGCATCATCGTTATCACAGTTTTTTACTCATTATCATTTATTCAATTCATTATAACTTTTAGTAACTTTCATTCATTTTTATTGTGTTATTTTTCACTCGGCCCGAAATATTAATCCACCTGAGACTTTCATATATTCCCCGTCACCTGCTGGAAATATATGGGCTGCAATGTTACAATAAATTTCATGTTACTTTTATATATACATTTAATTACTTTTTGTTTGCACCGGCGAAAAGTCACTGGAAATGAATGAAAGATTGCGAGAGAGAGAGAGAGAGAGAGAGAGAGAGAGAGAGAGAGAGAGAGAGAGAGAGAGAGAGAGAGAGAGAGAGAGAGAGAGAGAGAGAGACATTTATCACACTATCACTCCGCAATAAGATGAGTATCACACACACACACACACACACACACACACACACACACACTGTGATTCTGGCATTGGTGTGTTTCTCCTTGGTAAACTTTTCCCTTTGTTCTGAATTATCTCCTGCACATGGCGGTGGCGGTGGTGGCGGCGGCTGCAGTGTTGGTGGTGGTGGTGGGAGAAGAGGCGAGGAGGGGACGGGAAGGCATCATTGTTTATATTGCCATTGACAGCCTCAGTGCCGGCGTTGTTTATCACAAGGCTGCACAACCCAGAGCTTATAAAAAGAACCTCCTGACAACACACACACACACACACTCTCTCCCTCTGACTTCTTCCGCGTGCATGTTCTTCCCAGTTAGCGATCGATATTTTAGATCTAACCTTCACGCCCATCTTTCCCTCGACCACTTCCACCTCTTCCCGTCCCGTCCCGTGACTCGCTGCCTGCTTGCTTGAGTGTTTAATGGTGTGCTCGTGTTGATGCTGGTACGATATCTGCCGCTGCTGTTGCTGTTGATGCTGTTGATTTTTCTCTTGTTGTTGTTGTTGTTGTTGTTGTTGTTGGTGGTGGTGGTGGTGGTGGTGGTGGTGGTTGTGATTGTGGGGGTGATGGTGGTAGTGGTAATGGTAGTATTTATTTTCTTTTGTAGTGATAATTGTCGTTAGTGTTGCTTTTGTTGTTGTTTTTGATGATATTGTTGCTGTTGCTGATGATAATTATGATTAGTCTTCTCCTTCTTTATCATTGCTATATTCCTTGTTATCGATAAACCCCCATTACTACTACCACTACCACCACCGCCACCGCTTCCACCGCCACCGCTTCCACCGCCACCACCATCAGAACGGTGAATAATGGGGTAAATGTTCAGATTCGGGGAAAAATTGAAAACATGTCAAGAGGAGAAAAAGTTACACAGATGGTAATGTTGTTTCCTTGTTCGTCGGTCCTCGCAGCTGCGGCGATACTTACGTAAAAATGGTTCACGGTTTTATCATCTGAAATGAATTATCATATTGAAAAATGGAAATGGAATGCAAATTAATTTTTCATTCATTTTAATTCACCATTCTTATAAAAAAGTGTGGTTAGATATGTATAATTGAAGTGACTGTTCCATTTGTTATCTCCCAGGTCTCCATTTCCTGCACGAGCTGCGTGGAAGCTGAGAGAGCTGCCAAGGGGAGGGGGGAGAAGGCTGGGTTTTGGTGAATACCGAGCTTTTGTCTCTGATCACAATGTTTGCTTTCACAGATTGCGCCTCAAACATAAAAGGAATTTCCAGACGTCCCAGATAGGGATTGTTACCCTGAGAGACTGATGAACAACGTATATGCTTGAGGTAATGTTGTCATCAATTTAGTAGTCTCATATGTGATTCTTTTTTGTCAAATTTGAGCTACATTGGATGTATAGAGATGGAACAGTGGTAGTTTCTGCAAATGCGATCATTTTAGGAGAGAGAACAAGATAAGGTATGTTTGGATGATTTCTTAAGAGGCGAAGGACCATTTCAACGCTAACACCTTCTTACTATTGCCTGTAAGGTGAGCGTCAATCACAGTGTGAGCTGGACCCGGGAATGAACAACTTTCTTCGTCTCGTGTTCGAGCGGTGGTTCGTCGCCAGGCGATCAGTGGCAACATATGTTCTCCCTCTGAGGTCGTAGAGACTCTGACAGTATTAAATGGTAGATATAAATTTATTATGTAATTATTAAGGAGCTGCTAAAACTAGGGTTTGTGCTGGTTTGGCAGTCTGATTACACTCATCCTATCTGGAACAGAGTGGAGTCCTGAACGAACCTTGACACGGAAAGGAAACAGTGTCGATTACCCTAACAGTGAAGTGCTTGCCTCTTTGCGCGCCTTTGATACGTGTTTGTGACCATCTGCTGAAGTTGCAAAGCACTCCTAGGTCACTAATGAAGGCGAGAACTCACCGGAACGTAGCGTCTGTCGGGTTTGTACATGATAATCCTTACAGCAGCAGGTTTGTCTGTAATTTAAGGAGGCACTTAACTATGTTGACTGTGAAATGCTGCAAGGGAAACCAGTGTTAGTAACTGACTCGCCATTGGGAGCTAAGTGTCCTGCCAAGTGCTTAGGGAAGCATTTGGAGAATCTGTCTTCTAGCTTTAAGGTTGAGGCAGAAATATGTTCCTGTGTTCAACTGTGAATTTTTATTGAACCAAGCAACAGTGTTATTGTCACTAAAAGAAGGCTGATTGTTTAGATGACACTGTAATAATTGCATATTTATGCAAGATCATGGTAGTGGCTAGATCGACTGAACAAAACGACAAGGTCTCAGAAACTTGTAATCTTATTAATGGAGCAGTAGTATCCCCTACACCTCGTACCTAAATAAATAGATAAAAATAATGATGATAAATAGTAAATGTTCTGGATAAAGTAGTACAGCATATCCGTGTATGTGGCGAACACTCTGAAATCTTCAATACCTTTACATAATTTGGTAGCAAAATCTGCAGGTGAAAATTTGGTACCTAACAGTTAGTAGATTATTCATGTGACAAAAATAATACAGGTAAACATTAAAGGAAAAGCATGAAAGTTTTATTGAATAAGGATTGGATGTAGATGGAAAACCTGAGTGTGGTATTTATGTGGTGGTGGTGGTGGTGGTCGTGGTAGTGGTGATGGTGGTAGTGATGGTGTGATTGCGATTAATACTTTGCTGCGTTCGTGGTGTGAGGACAGACAAACAGACAGACGAAGATTTATCCTGAGGAATGGAGTGTAAGGGCGTGTAAGGTGTGTGTGTTTGCGTGTGTGTGTGTGTGTGTGTGTGTGTGTGTGTGTGTGTGTGTGTGTGTGTGTGTGTGTGTGTGTGTGTGTAGAGGTGATTATATATTCATTGTTTAGATTTTCTCCTCCTCTTCCTCCTCCTCATTTCCTTCCTCCTCCTCCTCCTCCTTTTCTTCCCCCTCCTCCTCTTTTCTTCCTCCTCCTCCTCTTTCCCTTCCTTCATATTCGATAGCACCATAAATCCAGAATCTAAGGCAAAGATTCCATCCTTTAACATTTTTCATCATCGAAGCATTTCATTTTTACTTTAAGTGCAGCAGAAGGAAAGGCAAAGTATCATAGAGTAGTTGCAGAGATGTTCCCTTATGAGCTGACCTGGATATGTGCGATCGGTAGAGCGTAGTGTAAAAGTCTGCGGGAGGTAGTGAAACGTGGCGCGCGGAGTCCCAAGATTTCCACGGCTCTCTTTCTTTACGCCAAGGTCTCGTTGGAGGCCTCGGTGTGTTTATTTTTGCCAGATTATTATTAATTCCACCCCGATGCTTGGATAGATATACTCCTCTTTTCTCTTACTCCTTCTCCTTCTCCTCCTCCTCCTCCTCCTCCTCCTCCTCCTCCTCCTCCTCCTCCTCCTCCTCC
>CM035194.1:15954007-15988350 GCA_020233015.1 Callinectes sapidus
GCAGCAGCAGCAGAAGCAGTAATGATTAATAATTGATGATAATGAAAATAATGGTAAAGAATAACCGATAAAGTTAGTGTAAATGCATAAACTTATCTACAAAATTCGTAGTGTTATTATGATCAAGAGACGCTGAATTGGAAAGTCCCTGGTGACAATACTATGAAAACATGAAAGAGTATCTAGAACATAATAATAACAAATCAAAGTAAGAGGAAAGTTCAAGAGCATAAAAAGAAAAAAAATCGAGAGAAAAATTATCGGGACACAGACAGTTGGTTAGAGAGAGAGAGAGAGAGAGAGAGAGAGAGAGAGAGAGAGAGAGTGTGTGTGTGTGTGTGTGTCTGTGTGTGTGTGTGTGTGTGTTCCGATTACTCATTAGCTAAACCTCGTAAACTGCCCAAGGCTGTGTGTGTGTGTGTGTGTGTGTGTGTGTGTGTGTGTGTGTGTGTGTGTGTGTGTGTGTGTGCTGACCTTACACTCATACAAGACCAGAGAATGAGGAACAAGTGAGAAAGGCTTCTGAAAGACAGATGTGTTGGTTGTGGTGGTGACTCATTGCGGAATGGGCAGGGGGAATGATGAAGAGGAAAGAAGAGACGAAGTAGGAGGAGAGGGGAAAGGGGGAGGAGGAGGAGGAGGAGGAGGAAGAAGAGGAGGAGGCGGCATCCTTCACTGACTCAGGGGAACTTCTTCCGACTACACTCCCACTCTCCCACATCCTCCTGCGCCTCCCTGACTCACGCGAGGTCCTTCACTGTGCATCTCTCAGCCTCTCATCACCCAGCATGTATTGCATCCGATCCAGACTGAAAAAGTTTACATTTGTAGATCAGTACATAACATGAGAGTTGCATAAATGGAAGACTGAAGACACGATGGAAGTAAAGATAGATATGGAGATGGCTTGCTGGAAAACCAGAAAAGAGTATCCCTGACCCAGCCCAAGTTTTTTCTTACCATCTTAACACTAATGAATGAATGAATGAATGAATGAATGGGTGAATAAATAAATAAATAAACAAGTAAATAAATAAATAGAGTGAAATAAAACCAGCGTTGTATGTCTCGAGCCTACTGTTACAAAAGACTGCCAAATGAAGTTGAAGAATAAGTATAAAGAACAGTGGTAAGGCCAGCTATGATGTATGGTCCAAAGACTTTGCCAATGAAATAGACTAACCAAAAGAAAAAGGTTTTCCTTACCATTTTTACACTCATTTGTCTTACTACTACTCAACATTCATTCATTCATCCATTCACTCATTCATTCATCCAATGAATTTATATTCCATCTGCATCCTCCTGGTAACTTTTAGACCCTTTCTTTTCCATCTGCTGCAACAGTTTACATAGATATTTGAAGTTTCTCATACTGACCATCTAGGGTCATGCTCATGATGTCTATTCATGGTTTTTGTCCTTGTCTGTCATCACCAAGAAGGTTGAATGTGCCCATTCATCCTCCTTGGTCATCACTCATCACCATACATTCCGTCTTACTTCTGTTTAATCGCAGTCCACATATTTCTAATCGTGTTTTTTTTTTTTTTTTTTTTTCTTGATTTGCTATACAAAAAAGTATTCATATGTTGATTCGGCCAGTTGTACCAGCGAGTAGTTGAAAACGCGCGGCATATTCAGATTGGTGTCTTCGCCACTAGAGGGAATGTGTGTAGTTTCTAGAAAATATTTACCTATATATATTTTCTAACATTCGAACGTTGTACAAATTTTTGAGATTTCTTTTGTTAAGTAGAAAATTGACGGTATTTTTTGTTGTGAAAAAAACATTATTGAAGAGATGAGGTAGTAGTTAGATGTGAGGTGGTAGGGGAGGAGCTCCACCACGCGGAGCGGCGGAGCCACCCTCCTTCCTTCTCTTCCCGCCACGCCGCCACCATGACCAGGTCTGTGCTCCATGGTACTTCCAATATCTTGGTATTTAGCTCTCCAATACAGACTTAGTTTGTATACCAACCAAGTGTTCATGATGTGTTTATAAAGCATCGTTCAAAGGTAAAGAAAATACGTGGAAATCAGCTTAATATTAAGATACATAAGGCCACCACCCCAATGGTTGACGGCATGTATTGGCTGCTGATCTTAGTGATGAAAGCCGTGTGAGGTACGGCGGCCGCTGTGATTGGTTACAGTGCTATTACGTAGGATGGTTTCAATATATGTAACTATAAGATTAAAAGTAGTGAGATGGGTAAGTTAGTACGAGTCTCCTCAAAGATTAGTTATTATTAAGGTGTGCTAGTGGCTGATGTCTTTTTCGGTGCTTGACACCCTTAATGCCAGTACTCTCGTTTCACTACAAATTAACTTGCATTATAGTGACGAGTCTCGGTGTTGGTGGAGAAAGCTGGCAGTCTAACAGACTTGTAGTGAGTGAAGTTATATATATATATATATATATATATATATATATATATATATATATATATATATATATATATATATATATATATATATTCCCACCTTCAAAATCTCAATGGCTGGAAATCTTAGAGTGCATATTTTGAACCACCATATGTGAGGAGGTCCAAAGGACATTGGGTTAGGATTGTGGAGACTATAAAATCAAACTGGGCCATGATGGAAAAAAGATTGGAGAACACTGCTTTATATAATCACATTACTCACCAAACAGGTGTTTTATACATCCATCACCACCATCCTGGGCCCATATGTGACAATGCAAGAAAGACGCTTCCCAGCAGGCTGTTGTTGCAATATGTCTTTAGAATTACACTGGGGCAGAAACACAGGAAATAAGAAAAGATGAGCTTCCTCAGGCTCCCACTTCAACTTGCTGGGACTCAAGGAATGGCCTAAGATGGAGAAAGACCTCAATAACCAGTGATTCTCTATTAAACTTTGGTGACACCCTCAATTTTGGTAATGCAGTAACACGGATTGCTCTAAGGAAATTAAATAACACATTGCCAGTGATCCACTCCTGATATTTCGGTAACACATTAACATTGATGCACTACCTGTCTGGTGGTAACACAGCTCGTAGGGGGAGGTCAGCAATGGGGTAAAACTTATAAGTAAGGATTATAGAATAATAAGGCAAATCAAGCACCATTAATTTAATTGTGATTTTTCAGCATTTTGATTACTTTCCTTTTTTTCACAGCAAGGTGACACGTGAAACACTCTATGAGTGTGTGAATGCGGTCCTGCAAGGATCAAAAACTAAGAAGCGCCGCTTCAGGGAAAGTGTTGAACTTCAGATTGGATTGAAGAACTATGACCCACAAAAGGACAAGCGTTTCAGTGGCACTGTTAAGTAAGTCTACCTAACCTTCAGTAGTGCTGGCAGAACAGTATCAGTCCTAAGAGGGGTCCCTTTTCATCTGTCTTGAGTGAGTCATGCTGCAACTTAACACTCATTGGGGTTAAACTCACAGTGAACTTTTGTATCAAGATTATTTAATTTCTTTGGCTAGATAAATTTGTTTGTCTTCCTGAAAGCTGATAACTGATAAGAGCCAAACTTAGAATTCCCATTTTACTTGCTAGGCAACATATTGTAGCAAGTCATATTTAATTAATATTGGAAAGTAACTTATTCAAAAATTGTCATGTTTGCAGTTGACCCATTTCTGCCCTAAACTTTCCAGAATGCATATTTTTTTAGTCACTACTTTGAAAATATAAAGGTTACCATCCCATGAGTTACTCTTTTGAAAATCTAGCTCTAGGAAAATTGCAATTTGTACAAAATATTGGCTTAGCCATGAGTGTAAGTAGAAGTTTTAATGAAATCTTCAAGAGTTGCTATATATTCTCATTCATGAATTTCCCATTCACTATAAAAACTTAATCTCAGAAGATGGTTGCAGAGACATAACATGGTAGATGTGATGGGATTGCTTTGTGCTGTTCTGCTTGCCTATTGTTTGGTATAGGGAGTTGGGGATTATTTCCTGACGGACCTTCACCCAGGGTCTTAAAATAACTGGGGAGGCATTTTTGCCATTACCATAAGTGTCTGAAGATGTGCGCCTGCTTCAGCCAAGAAACAGGTAAAAGGTGTTTCTTGATGATCTCAGGTTGTATTTGACTGTTGATTTTTGTTTAAGATTGTAGGAAATCTTGGAGTGTTTTCCAGACTTTAATTGAAGTCTTTGATGTTTTTACAGCAATGTTGGTAATTTCTTTGACAGTAATTGACAAAACATTTTAGTTGAATTTTTCAAGTTGCATTAGTGATAGAAAAATGCACGTAAGACTGTTTCTAATATATTCTTTAATATATTTCAATAATTGGGGCTTTCACTTTGGTTGGAGGAAAAAACTGTCAGTTTCATCATCCACCTGAAGTTTTACACCAGGAAAGTCACAGGTTTGTTAGGTGTTTCAGAGAAGTCAGTATGTCTGATACCAGAGAGACCTTTTGCCTCCATACAGCTTCAGCTGTCACAATGTCCTGTTTGCACAATTACTATTTGGAGGTGAAATTTAGAAACCCATAGGAAATATTTCAAACTAGATGTCACAGGATATTAGAGATTACGTGAGAATACAGAGAGCTTTGTTGCAAATATTTGGCTTATAATAACTGGGAAGTAGAACATTATCGCCTAATTCTATGGATCTCTCTCTCTCTCTCTCTCTCTCTCTGTTGTTTAAATAGGTATTTTTTTACTATTGATGTATTAGCATAAGTGTTTTAAGTTATGCATCTGCAGTTATTAAATGTTCTTAAATCTGTCCTTTGTTGAACAAGCTCTTGTTTACTCCAGTCAGTCTAAACTGGTCCTTTAGATGTGGTCTTGGGATTCATAAATTCCCTACATTATTGCCACCTCTCCGTAGATCACTGACTTGCCTTGTCTCCAACCCTGCTCAAACTCCTTCCTCTCTTTCCCTTCCTTGGTTTATATTTAATTTTGTGCATTTCTGAAGTCATCCTAACATGTTTCATATCCATTGCTGAAGTAAAAATCAGGGTGTTTTTTTGTGTAAACTGGCGAGTCAAGTCAATTTGTGACATCAGAAAGGTTGCACTTCCCTGCTCATGCAATGTTTCGGATCAGCAGAAACTTTTATACAGAAAGCACCTCTTGGATTTTACCTCTCTGATGACACGGAACAAGAATTATAATGATTTCAGAATTCACCAGTTTTATATACATGGAGGTACACAGTAAGGAGGTGGAGCAATGTTGAAGAAAAAAGGCAAGCCCATCATAATATATAGAGAAGTGGCAATAGTGAGGGAATCCTGATGAAGTACAAGCGCAAGCCTAAACAACCAGTCTTGATTGACCTGAGTAAAGCATGATATGGAGATGGATGTTCTCTTTGAACAAAGTTATGGTACTTATTTAACCTTAATGAATTTTTCTCCAAGGTTGAAGCACATTCCTAAGCCCAAAATGAAGGTGTGCATTCTTGGTGATCAGATGCACATTGATGAAGCAAAGGAAAATAACCTGCCTTGTATGTCTGCTGATGACCTCAAGAAGCTTAACAAGGACAAGAAGCTTGTCAAGAAACTGGGTAAGAGTAATTGTGATTTCATTACCTTAGCAGGCATTATGAAAATAAATTTGTTCCTATCATTGCTAATTTATAATACAAGAGGGTATTGGGAAAGAAATTAAATACAATTTAATCTGGATTTGTACTTAAGAAATATGTCATGAGCTGACAGACTTTTCTCCTTTGGTATCAAGTAGGATGAAATGTGCATAATCACTGATTATGATTAGCTCAGTAACCAGGCCACCAACGTATTTGTCAAATTAAAATTATGCAATCAAACCAGTTAAAGCCACATTTATTAAAAGTAACTAGTATTGTGTAATACCTACTGATGCAGACTGTTCATGTAATTGTACACAGTCCTGTTTTGAGGTGGTGATGGTCCGTGTAGGCAATATTTTTCCCCCCTGAAATTTCAAATGACTGCAAAATGGGTAGGATGTTATTGTTTATTTAGACTGAGGGATAAAAAATTACCTTTCATGATGACATGAACAACCTGAATCTATTGAAGAGAATCTCAGCTCACTCTGAAGTTTTCCAACACATTGTTGTTATTCCTTCACTTTTTACATGATGATAATCCATTCCTTTCTTTCATACAGCAAAGAAGTATGATGCTTTCATCGCCTCTGATGCCCTGATCAAGCAGATCCCACGTCTGGTAGGTCCTGGTCTCAACAAGGCTGGCAAATTCCCTACCATGTGCACCCACTCTGAGAAGTTGTGTGACAAAGTGGATGAAATCAAAGCCACCATCAAGTTCCAAATGAAGAAGGTAGGCTTTTTTATGTTGTAGATTTGTACTGTAAATCCCAGCATGTAAGGCAACATTTAAAAGACCAGCCTTAATTTTTAGGGAAAATTGTAGGTTGTGAGCTATTGTCACCGAGATGATCCAATTGTGCTCTACAAAGATGAACTTGTGTTTATTTTGCAATTAGTGTTTTTATCTTTCATAAATGCATGAACTTAAATCGTCACCACTTTCAGAAAAAAGTCATTCTTTAGACTTCATTTTCAAAAGTAGAATTAACTAGTCATTTCACATTTAGCTGATGGGGCAATGAACCATCAGTTAATCTGACTGCCAGGAGACCATGAGTGCTATGGTTCTATACTGAAACATGTAGTAAATTTATTTTTGTTCTACATGATTTCCTTCATTAATGGATAGTTTTCAGTTATGACTTCAACTTGTGCATACTTCATCCCCAATGATCTTTGGGGACGTGCAGAAAATTGTTTGTGGGTGAGGGAATTTTTAATCAAGTAACATATGCAGAAGAGGTTGGGCATTTATAAAATCATACCAAAAATCTCTTGATAACCAATTACACTGTCAATGTTGCTAAGTAGAATAAGGGTGGTTGGGAAAGTTGTGTTATTGTTTGCAGTTATAGATGGGATGGAAGTAGTTAGTGGTGAAGAGGATAGTTGGAATGAATACAAGTAGTGTACCAGTCCTCGGTCACTTACATGTTTGAATCCTTCACTTATGATGTTTGCATGTATTATCTGAATCATTACTGACTTGTGGATCAATTACAGCTGATTTCTTTTTGGGGAGGTGGTGAGTGAGTCAATATTTTGAATTATTGCCTACATTTTTCTTCAACAGGTGTTGTGTCTTTCTGTCTGCATTGGGCATGTGACAATGGGCCCTGATGAATTGGTGCAGAATATTTACCTGGCAATGAACTTCTTGGTGTCCCTCCTTAAGAAGCATTGGCAGAATGTTCGTTCTCTCCATCTCAAGTCTACAATGGGTAAACCACAGCAACTGTATTAAATAAATCTTGTTGTGGGTATATCTTGTATTTATTACCCAAAAACCATGGTATCTTATCAGAGACAGTGTTTTTTTTAATCAGTAAGCCCTTATATTATTAGAGGGCAAAAAGGCAGAAGTTTCTAGAACCAGGATGGGTAGGCACCGGTGCAAAAAATAGACTAAGTTTAAGGTGAGGTTTGCACATAGGAGACACGTCCCTCTCCCATAATGGGAGAGGGTAATCTTTGTAATGAGCCGACCCTCCCTACGTAGGGAGGGACGGGTCCCCTATGTGCAAACCTCACCTTAAACTTGGAGCATACCAGACCAGCGACAAACTTGTCTGCGTAGTTACTATGAAGGTTGCTTGTCAGTCATTCCCATCACCACCACTTATAAAGAATTTTCTGTATTCTTCCTGTTGTTATCAACCGTTTGAATATCTTCCTCTTGCTTCAAATTCCTGACACTGCTTCAACAAGTTGACTCCTTGATCATAGTGGACAATTCTTATACTATTGGCCAGCTAGGTGCTGTCTACTCTCTGGCTGACGACAGCAACACTATAATATAGTATTATGATGAAACGCCACTCCTTCATTTCCAACAACTGTCAACTCATGGTGACAGCAAATGCCAGGCAGTGGTAGGGGCTGGCAGGGCACTGATTCCTGTGGCCACCACACCTGCAAGGAAAATAGATCATTATTACTTCCTACACACAAGAATCCTGTGCAGAGATTCATGGCAATGTGTTTGATAATTGATTCTCTAGAAAACGGACAGCAAAAAATAAGACGAGGGGAATATCAGGTATACCACAGATGATGCATAGCAAAACAAAAAAAGCTGCATGATGACGGTACAGTTTCAAACTGTAAACTATACCCAAAACATATCTGACATGGAAAATACTCATTAAAGATAAAAGGTGACGTATAACATACTATGAACCTAAGGAATATATTGATTTCTCTTCTATATTTACGACGTTACGAAAAATTAAGAAAAAAATATCTAAAAGTTTGTTATATTAGATTCAACAAACAAAACTTCCCTTCATCAATTCATTATTTATAATAGATGATAAAAAAAAAAAAATAATTAACAGGCTCGAGTTTTACTCCACCTGAATTTAGTAGATAATACAGCATCTGGCAGTCATCGATTTTATCTGAGAACTAGCAAAATTACGTAGAGAAGTTGTACAAGTTTTTCAGATGTTGTGTGGACAATGTCTTGTTGTATGTACCTACTTCGCACCCTTTCTGTTCCATCTCCCGACCTTCACTGTCAGGTAGTGTGCCGACACCCGGAACCTCGTGAACGCAACTCTTATCCAGATGAACTTTGACATCATATATGTAGTGAACAGAGATCACGGTTTATAAATACGTAAGTAGCACGCCCAGAAGAGGTGGAGATAGATATGTTAGTTTTTATTTTCTCTAAAACTGCGGCCAGGCCATCATTAAGGATTCACAGTGTATAACAAACTGTTGATGCATTTCTCAGTTTGGTAATGGTGACAGAAAAGAATTTTTATCGATGATGCAAATGGATCGTCAAACATTCCCTGCCTTGTTTAAGGACTGCAAGGGTAGGTATCCAGTCTCCATTACATGCAATTAACCATACCAGACACTACAGCGCCCAGTTGTAGAGCTTTGCTATTGGTTTCAGATCTGCATTGAACAAAGACTCACAATCATAAAATGTAGCTGACATCAAACAAGCCTCCCCTTTTTTTTTTTTTTTTTTTTTAACGGTGACTTCTAATGAACGATAGAAATTTAGCTTTAGTCCAGAAAGTTAGGCATCGTGCAGTAGTACTAAAAATAATATGATATAAAAGAGGTGTAACTATAGTTCCATACTATCGTATACGTATACATGTATATAATACTCACTGACCAGTAACAACTTAAAACCACAGGTGTAATACTGTCTGGACTACAAGCTCTGTCCGCCTCGATCTTTTATACCTGGTTACTAACCTCACCGGGTGTAAATGAATCATCTAAAACAAAAAAAATCTTTATAAAAATTCTTCAACCTTTTCATCTGAAGGACTTATCCCTGTATGACCATCACATTGTAAACCACCCTTCCAGTTAATGACTTGTTACACTCGTCTATCATCCCGATCTTTAAGGGTGTGCCAGAGAGCTAGACTGCCAGTGTTGCCACCTGAATATCCTCGCTCAACCTGCAGCTATTACTTGCACACTCATATTATAAAACATTACACATATTTTCTGCAAAGCTACTAACATCATTTACATTCTCGTAATTCGTTTAACCTGCATTGACACGAAAAACCTCACAATCGACATGGAAATACTTGATTGACTTACGCACTGCTGGATCACGCTCCTCACCACTCATCAATGACACGCGGCCGCCAAGGTGATTGGCTCGACGATATAGTCTTTACTTATGTAAGGGACTTTAACATTGATGTTAATGGGAGCATGATCCGATGGCAGACCCTCCACTTTATGTAAATCAAGGCTCATGATACTTTTGACAGCATGACAAGACACCACACACCAATCTGAAACCCAGTATAGTTTAAAATGCCGGTAAGTCATTTCACTCTTGTAATGATAAGTTGGTGTTTAATCACCATCTTATTGTCAGTGCACACTGCAGACAGCATAATATGCATCATTCTTGTCATGGCCACACAATCAGGCAGAAAGGGCGCTTGTAGTACCTCACTCCGAGCAAGCAACTCACGACCGTACTTTCCGAACCTGCTGTTCAAGTCAACCATGATGACGTATTGACAATCACCGTCCATAAGTTCCTCTTGGATGGATGCAAATGGCTGGTGAGCGAAATATTCTGAATCGTAGGGTGAGATAAAAAAAAAAAAAAAAAAAAAAAAAAAAAAAAAAAAAATTGGATATGCAAATACCTTCCCACATGGTACCTTTTCTTACCTTGCAAACTAATTACGTCACCACATCTTTAATCGTTCCCCTCCTCTCTCATTTCTTTAGTTGATATATATTGTACAAAGCTATTTTTCACACAGGGACGGTCACGTGGAAGGCTAAAAAGTTTCTAGAATCTCCCAATATGTTTTTAGATCCCACCACCACCACTTACTCACCGCAAGATCCGTTCCGTATAGCGGCACAGGGAACACCTCCTCCCTTAACCACACTCAGCTACGCACTGCTTCCCTATCACCGTCTTCTTCCTAAGCTCAGAGTTCGAACGAACCGTCTTCAAAACTCAATGAATCGTTATCTTTATTTAGTAGTAGTAGTAGTAGTAGTAGTGGTGGTGGTGGTGGTGGTGATGGTGGTAGCAGCAGCAGTAATAATATAGTAGCAATAGTATGCATTTGTTCCCAAATTATAATTCAATGATAATTTAATCAGAGTTGAGTGATTCGCTTGTTAGTTTCGAAGCTTAATTGTGTGTGCGTTTAGGTGGCAAGTTTGTGTTCTAGTTTTTATTATTATTTCATAATATATATTATGTTATTTTTTGCCCAATTCTTTGTGTAGTACAAATCATTTTTCTTTTTTCCTGCCCAAATCTCTCTCTCTCTCTCTCTCTCTCTCTCTCTCTCTCTCTCTCTCTCTCTCTCTCTCTCTCTCTCTCTCTCTCTCTCTCTCTCTCTCCTGTGGCACTTCGTTTTCTGTTCACCTTCGGTCCGTGATTCTCCAGCAAGCCCCTCCATAACTCCAGCCCCTTTTGTAATTCTTCCCGACTCTCTGAGCCCAAGACAATATCGTCTGCAAAGAGCATGCTCCATATTACCTCCTATGTCACCTCCTCCACCAACACTCCATGAAAAGTATAAACAGATAGGGACTAAGAGCTGATCCTTAATGAAGTCAAACTTTCATTGGAAAAGGCCCTGTATTGCCAATTGTATTTTCTCTTGCCGTGGCTTCTCTATTCATGTCATACTTCTTCATTCTCTTTCACCTCATACTCTCAGTTCTCGGGACCTGATCATGAGCTTTTTACGAGCCAATAATCATCACATACAGGTCTTTTTGCTTATCGCTGTATTTTTCCATTGCCTGCCTCTGTGCAAATACTGTATCTTTTTTTCTTCAATCCTTCATGAATCCAAACTGTTCACTACAAGCTTCCGCCTCCTCTCTCAGCCTTTTATCCAACACTTTCCAGCAGCTTCATAGAGTGTAATGGGGAAAAAAATAATTATAAAAAGTAAAGCTTAAGTAACTAAATCAGAATATGAAGATAAAAAAAGTTACGTTTATGCATTAATTCCTAATGTCTAAAATCTATATTCAATATCCATATACAACAAAGAGAGGAGTGATGTGTGAAGTGGTTTACAATAGGTGTCTGTGTGTGTGTGTGTGTGTGTGAAATTCTTTAGGGTGTGCTTCGAGTGTGTTTTGCGATGTATAGTTTTTTAAGTGTCTTTAGAAGTGAGCTTTGGGTGTGTTTAAGATTATTTTAAGACGTTATATCTATTAGGGTGTGAAGGAGTGGTCCTCTGGGAGTGTGTTTGTGTTGGAGTCTTCCGAGTGTGTTTTTGTTAGGATGTTGTTAGGATGGATTAAGTGCATGCATACATTTCTTCCCATTTTGTATGCTTGTTATTTATCTAGACATTGTCCCTTGACGAAAGTTGACAAAACAGATAACAGGGCTTTATTGATAAGATGCATAAACCCACTTCTGTTATTAGGAGTTCCTTTCAGCCTGTAGCAATATTTGGATATGGCCAAACCAAGATGTTCTCGTGCAAATCATGGCTCCTTCTTACAAGAAAATTCACACTAATAATATTCATTCGTTGGTCTTGAGGCATTACAGCCAATCAACTGTTCACATGTTGGAAACATCGGAGAATTGAATTTGAATCTTTGGTAATCGAAACGGTTCAGGAAAGCATTTGACTTGAATTTTATCTTAAGCTTTGTATATGATCTTGCCTTAATAATTTCATAGTATTTATAGTGGTCATCACACTTTGAGTAATAGTTGAGCTCAAGCAACGAATGACACATGCATACAGCGTAACGCAGCCAGTAGGCGCCGAGTGACGGCGAGGCAGGACACCAACTGATTGACGGAATCCTCGGCTTGGTAAAGAGAGAGGTTAGAAGCTATGAACTTTTTGCAGGATCCTAAGATAATATCCTTGGTAGTATGTTTACCAGTATGCGAAAAAAAAAGTAAAAATAGATGCAAGGTAAAACGAATCCGGCGATGACACAAAATGATTATGCTTCAAACGTCCTGGATTTGATAGTGACGGGTGAGGTGTGGTGTTCCTTAATGCAGAATGTGTATGTATTGTGAAAACTGTACCTAGATTCACAAACCGGCCTTGGAGAAATCCCTAGTCGTCTTTAGCATCAAGAGGACTTATGGCATTTTTCCGCCACTTTATACTGTCGTGGAATATGCATACTTAAGGTTTTGTGAAGGTGTGGAGGCTTCGCTATACTGGAACAATATCAAAATATTATATATATCATTGATAATATACATTATGAGAACACTTCTCGTCCCCTTCATATAACAAGGATGTGGTGAAAAAAATAATGCGTAATGAATCAATGGAAAACTTTTAAGTGTTGCTAAGATCCATTCCCTTTCAATCATTGCTAGATTAAACTAACCAAGGTAAATATTACAGTTGGCTGCACAACTCCTCCCTATTGGTTTTTTTACTTCTAATCTTGTGAATCCTGGTGAGAAAAAGGGTATTTCGGGTGGGGAAAGTTACATTTTGGCCAAATTTTATTACTAACTACCAAAAATAAGTGAGGAAATACGATTGTTGTATTGTGAAAAATAAGTAATGATGTGAAAACACCATTGCTGCCACTCCATTTCTTTATATGTACAGATGACTAGATAAGGCTGTAAGGATGAATATTAACCACACCTATGAATATGTGAGAAGTTTGAAAAAAAAAAAAAAGGTATTGGAAATGGAAACTGGAATCATGCTCTCACTAGTGAATGAGTTAATATGTTAACTTGTCCTGGAATTAATTAAATAACATGACATACCATATCTGGAACTTGTACCATATCATCTTTCATAACTAAGAGGCCCAATCATGTTTCCAGTCATGGTTGACCTCTATTTTAGAGAGAAGAGATTTATGTGCAGTACTTTTAAAATGTAGTTGTTATGATATATAAAGGTTTGTCAGTCAAGAGGAAGAGATTGTATGAATAAACGATGAAAATGGATTTAAGGAAATCAGCCTTTGAAAAAAAATAAATAATAATAATAATAATAATATTTATGTGCCATTACAGGAAAACATGGCAACAGTCTGGGATGATCCACAGTTCCTTGCCTTTGATGACAATGAGTTGGATGATGTATTTGAACCACCATCTCTTACTTCCCTGGAGATAAAGCCTCAGGAGTGTAGGATGTCAGATGCATCTAGGAACTATATGGTCAGTATTCAGATGTTGTATTGGTTTGATATGCCTTATGTAGAATCAGTACAGTTTGAAATAAAAAATAAGAAAATTGCTGTATATATATATATTATATATAAGTGTGTGTGTGTGAATTTGTATATAGGAAAGTTTAATATTGCTGTCTTTGTATTAGATGTTTTTATATTAGAGGATTTTTACTTATAATTTCACAAGAACATATATATACAAATTATACATACAAAGTGCAGATGATATTTGTGTGCAATTTTCAACTGCTGATCTTATGCATATTTTTTTTTACTTTGTCAGTCATGTCTTCATGAAAACAGTGATTATATTTTCTTTTTTTGGTGTGTGTGTGTGTGTGGAATAGTTAACTAGAGACAATTTTGAACCTCAAAATTTGTGGAAAAGATACAGCGTTCTCCTTGGAATCCATGCCTGAAGGACAAATAAGGAGATTTCAGACTTCCTCAGCATCAGCAGGAGGATGGTGGAAAAGGTGAGAAAGAAACTGGAAGATTCAGGATTCTACTACGAGGTGACATAAGAGAGGAAAATGCATGCTTAATGATCTGATGCTGTCAAAATGCTGGAATTCATCATGTGATATTGATGCATGCCATTGCAAGGGAGAAAGGCATGGATGAAGAGCTCATCAGGTTGGTGATGCATGAGGACTTCCACTCCATTTGATACAAGATGAGAAAGAGACAATTTCTGTTGAAGATCATGCAGGAAAAGCAATTGAATTACACCAAGAAGGTGATCAACAAGTTGAAACACCCACTGGAGCAAGACATGCTATGGTTCTTCTCTGACAAGAAAACTTCTGGCAAGACCAGATAATTAATTTCCAGAACATCAGGTAGCTTGTTGTCTCACCCAAAGACCTTCTCACTATAGACTTTCCCTATGCTTACTCAAACTCAGCCAATCAGCAAGAGTCTGGCTAAGTGGTATGACATAGCCATCCGGATAGACTCATTCGTGAGTTGCGATAGCTCCAATTGAGATGTGCATTTAAATGTGTCTTTTTGTGTTCCCGATAGCTTTGAAACACGATAGCGAAACCCAAGTTAGTTAGGGGATGAGTGTAATAATGTTTTCTTTTTGCAAGATACTGCAGAGATTTCAAAATTGAAAATTTACACTTTTTGCCATTTTGAATTCTGAATGTATTTGATTACAAGATCTGTGTATTTCATATTTGTAGTGTCTAATCTTAATCTGTATACACAGCATGAGTGCATGACAGGCAGTCCCACCAACAGTGTCAGCCACATTGGGACAGTTTGCCCGGGAATGGTTACACTTCATTCGCTGAGCAGGGGACGGGACTCTGGTTATGTTCCATCTCCTTCATCATTTCACTACTTCACATCATCCAGTGACGAGGATGAGCCTGTTGATCTACCTGGGAGATCTCGTCCAGGTGTCACTCCACCGATAGCAATTCCTCCTTGTTTGCAATCAGCTCAGAGGCATAAGCTAAGTCATCACTCCCGTCAAGAGATCTATCACAAAGCTGCTCAGAACCCTATGCCAATAAGAAGAGGCAGGTCAAAGTCTTGCCCTGCCACTTTACGAGCGTCATTATTACAGCACCTTCCCATGTCCTTAAGACGTACATTCACTCCTGTGCCAACTCATGGGAGCTCTTGCTTTATACCAACAAGAGACGCTAATGGACAATGTCTCTTGATGTCTTCCCATCAAACAGAAAGCACCATCACACAGGATCCCAACAATCTGAGCCAGGAAGAGGGTGAGTTTGATGACTTTGCTCTTAGTTTGCTCTCCCAGTACTGTATTCCCTACAGAAATTAGCCCCAAATCTAAATATTCCTTTAAATCAACAGAAATTAAGATACAGATACCTTAAAATGGATGTTAAGTAGAAGTGTAGGTCCAGATCACTGACATGGAAGTATTCATATTAGAATCTCTGGATCATCTCCACTATGGACTGTTAAGGCATTTATTTAGGCAAGTTTGTTGATTTTTTTAATCTTATTTTTATTTTCTTTTAAAGTTATTTTTATATTTGTTTTCATTATTCTGGACTTGAAAAAGCTTTTGACAAAGTACCACATTGAAGATTAATATGGGAGATATGAAATTATGGAAGAATTGGAAGAAGACTACTTAAGTGGATAAAAGAGTGCTTTCAAGATAAAGAAATGAGAACTATAATATGAGATAATTAGTGGTGTCCTGCAGGGATTGGTGTTGGGACAAATAATTTGAGTTTTGTTAAATAAGGGCCTGCGTGTATTAGGAGTATGAACCTAGGCCTAATAATCAATAGCAAACACAGGCCTAATAACATAAAACTGACAACTGTGAGGACCAAAAGTGTCCCCAAGAAAGTGTCACCCAGGGCAGAATGGCCCACTCTGCCCACCCCTTAGCAATACCATTGAGCATTGTACATTGTATTTCTAATGTCATTTTGTGGTAAGTGATGATAGACTGTTTGATTTTAGAGACCCTTGGCCACCAGTGTCATGTGTTGGTATTGGCACTACCTGATCTTGTGATAGAGAGTAAGAGAGAAGCCCAAGATTCCAACACCCAGCCATCTCCAATCCCAGCTCAGTCCAGCAGGTCACGAGCGTTCTCGTGTGAGGTAACCCTTGCTGAGGAGGTTGGGCGAAAGCTGCGGTGGATTGCTGACTCTTTTTCTACAAAATCACAGTCATCTGATGCATCACCTTAAGTGAATTGTATAAATCTGTATAAATCTGAAATTCTGTAATTACTTACTGTTAGTAAGTAATTACAGAATTTCAGATTTATACAGATGTTCTAGATTATGTTCAGGTTTGGTTGCATTCAACTAACTGAAGTCATAGCAAGATTACTAATTTATGATTAAACTGTATGTTTTTATACATCAGGAAACAGCAGATGGTAAGATGACACACGTTCTATTCATCAATGAAAGATCATCAGTGAGTACATCAGCTTCACAAAGAGGTTATGCATCAGGAGTGACTTCAACTTCCACTCCTCAGGAAAGTGTATTACCTTTGAGTTTCATTTGTTTGCCTTGGAGATGAATAATTGTTCATCTGTGCTTTTGATGACATTGTTAGATCTTTATTTGGGAATACTACTGGGAAAAAACATTGAGATACATTATAATATTATGGTTTATTTGATTATTTGCTCTTGACATTTCATGGAATTGCAAGAGATGAAAAGTATTTTTTTGTTTCTTGGTACTGACTACCTAATTTTGAAAATGTACTAATTTAATTTCCTTTATACATAATACATTCCTGAAATTATTGTTTTGGATATGTAATTCTTTACTGTGTAAAGAGTATATTTTGAGGGGAAAATTGGCATGCATAACCAAAGCTACTCTATAGAAAGGGAAAACAAGGATGTTTTTATTTATGTATTTGTTTAGTTGTTAGCTTTGCATGGAAAATCTAATGATTGATAGTTTTTTTTTTCTATATTGTAGAAGATAGTAGATTGCTAAATGCTAAGGAGAGCTGTTCATCATGTAATGAAATATGAAAATAACAAATAGGAGAAAACAAATGACATTAATTTTCTTAAGGCTTCTAATTTGCAGTTCAATATTTTCATCTATTTTCAGTCATCTTATAACAAATAAGTTATATTAATTATTTGTATATAAATACATTTTTGTAAATCATGAATTTATTACTTTTTTCCTTTTTTTTTTTATCCATTATTGAATATTTTGAGATGATATGTGACAAACTTATTAAGTTTCTATATATGAATAATTGAATGAGTTGAAAATATAGATGCATGGGTGGATACTGTGTACCTAGACATCAAAAGTCCTTTGGTAAAGTTCCACATAACAGACTTTTATAGAATATAGAACACATAGGAGGACTGAGAAGGAAAATACTAGAGTGGTTGCAAGTTTACTTATAGAGAAAAGAGAACTATGATCAGGGACACCTATTCAAAATGGAGTAATGTAACAAGTGGAGTACTACACAGGTCAGTATTATAATTAAAGTTTCTTCTTTTAGTTCTGGTATCCACCACATGATGCTCTCCAGAACATCAACCAGGTAAACCCAACTCCCTACTGTGGCATTGTAACCACAGCAGCAACCTCCCAGTGAACAGCTCAAACTCACAAGCCTGAGCAAGACATGATCTACCAACCTTGGTAATGCCAGGTTAAGGAGGAAAATATCTGAGAGTTGTTATTCAAGATATTCTGAGCCCTGAATGGTATATAAGTAAGCTATTTGGCTCAATTGTACAAGATGTTGACTAATATAAAGTGGCATTTCAATACATGGATAAGAATATGATGAAAAAATTATAACCAGTATGAAACGTCCAAGGTTGGAATATGCAGCAGTGGTGTGGTCTCCCAAACATGAAGAAGGATTCAGACGGCAGCTATAAGGATAGTCCTAGAACTAAAAGACCTAACACATGAAGAAAGGCTGAAGAAAATGGGTCTGCCAACCTTGTAAGATAAAAGAAAAGAGGAGATCTAATAACTTTTGTATAAAATAGAAAATAGTATTGAAAAGACAGGCAAACAAGACCTGGTGATCAAAGAAGCTGGACAGACTCAAATATACTCTACATAGAACTGTGTATGTTTGGAGCGGGTTAAAGAGGTTGTTACAGCAACCAATGTGCATATATTTAAAGAGAAATTGCATAAATGGAGATACGGAGACAGCCTTACTCAAACATACAAGTAAGTAAATACATACACACTTTTGGTGCAGAGACACATGAATAAATGGTCGGACACACGCACACAGTAAGTAAATATGTATATAGTACACACACACAAATTAAAAATACAGAGAAGACTCAATACTTGAACTTAATTTGTTCCAAATGGCTGTTCAAGTATCAAAAAGTATGACTACTCATACTTATAAATCAGGTACCTTAGCAAAATCTCAAGTTTACAAAAATTTCAATGTATTTCTTTTCTTTAACATCAACAATTTTTCCATTTCTTGCACTGCTGCAAGTCACTTCAGTTGCCTTTTCATACCCATTGGCACATCAATACTCTTAATGGTCTCCTTGTTCTTTAATACGATGACTACTGTAGCTTTCACTATACAGTAATCAGCTGTAAGATTGGTGATTCTTGCTCCATTATCCGTATTTATAATGTTTATTTTCATAAAAAATACCATTTATTACTATTTACCTTATTAATGTTAACTTTCTTTCAGTGTACATCGGTAATACTAAACTTTAATTTGCATGTTTTTCTCATGTTGGAATGCATTATTCAGTTTTACATGTAATACGAGCTAGAGCTATTTCACGATATGAGCTCAGTTATGGAACAAATTAAATTTGTATGTAGAGGTATGACTGTATATTGTATACACCTGTGATTGTGTAACTTGTTATTTGGGTTGCATAAAGAAACTGACATGAGACATCTGTTGGCCACTCAACGAAATATTGCATGTAAGTGAAAAGAAACGTACCTAAATTATATATTTTGGGGGCGATTTTGGATCCTGCGTAAATTTGAAAACATAAAATGAACAAGCATAAAACGAGAGGTACCTGTATATATATACATATTGTACATACATATGATTGTGTAACAGTTGTTGTTTGAGTTGCATAAAAGAACTCACGAGAGGCTTCTGTTTGCCACTCAAAGAAATATTGTATACAAGTGAAAAGAAACGTACCTAAATTATATATTTTAGAAATTTAGGGGATTTTGGACCCCACGTAAATTTGAAAACACGTAAAACAAAGAAGCGTAAAACGAGAGGTCCCTATATTGCACATGTTATGCCTTAATAACATAATAAATACATACAGAAAAAACAAAATGCTCATCACTCATGTAAACTTGGTGCACTATTACTTGTGATAATGATGATGATGATGGTGATGGTACCTGAGACATGCATTTACTGATGATGAATAACTGGACGAGATAATATGGAGAGTAATTGCATACCATGAGGAGTCTAGTGCCTGAGTTGAGGTTTAGGTGGTGCAATAAGGGTAGCAGCAGGGTTCCTTGTGAAATACATTGTGATTGGTAACTGAGACCATTTCCTCCATGCCATCAAAAAAGTCTGGACAAACAAGACAATGACTGAAACAGTGGCCGATTGGCAGGCTGACAGTAGGGGGGATGAGGAAGGGAGGGAAGTGATGTGATGATAGGCTGCTTTGTTATTTTTTTACTTGAATTTTGGTGGCAGATTAGCAGACTGATGGTGGTGGGGGGATGAGAAAGGAAAGGTAGTGATGCAGTGATAGGGTGCTTTGTTACTTTTCAATGTGAATTTTGGTAGATATGTTAGTGCTGCTGGAAGGAAATTTGTGGATGTGTGAACCTCATGAAAGTGGAACTCACAAATGTTGAGGGCCTACTGTAATCTCCTTTTCTGTTCAATGGTCATCACTGCATTCATCCTTTTAAGCTTATTTTCACCATTAATAAGCCTCTTTGGTGCCCTTGTAAGTTTCTAAATGAAAAATCACAGACAGAATGCAGGAGTGTGGTTATTCTCACAACCACAGTGGGAGGAAGGTGCCAGGTGCCTTTGTTTACAACCATGTGTGTGGACATTGAGTACCAGATATTTTTCCTGAGTACCAAGTCAAACTATTGTGTTGAGTATTGAAAAGTTTGACTTCCAAAATTTTTGAGTATTGAGTCTTCACTATATGTCTCTCATGGAAATGAAGTAAATACTGCCTTGTGGTTGTTGTCAGCTGATAAAGAAATTAAAAAGAATACTGAAGGAGACCTAAGAGTAACCATTGTCGATAACATCACTAAAAAAAAGCACATAAAATATAATAACAGGAAATATTTATGATCTTTTGAGGAATATAAAGGTGACATTCACTTATATAGATGAAGATAGGATAAGAAACCTATAACAACTAGTACACCTTAAATCAGAATATGCAGCAAAAGTATGGCCACCACGTAAAAAGAAACAAATAAGGAAAGCAGGTGGGCAAGAACAAAGTTCTCCCGAGTTTAAATCAACTGTCATATGAAGAAAGGCTATGAGTACTGGGTTTACAACATAAGAACAGAGGAAAACAATAGATTTAATAACAGTGCACTGAGTGATGAAAGGACTGGAAAAATGAAATTTCATTTCCTCTTGTGGAAGAGCTATTCTTCCTCTGTGAAAGAAAGGATAGCTGCAGAAGAGATATCAAGAAGTTCAGCTTTCCACTAAGATGTGTAGAGGTGTGGAAGAGTCTAGATAATAGAGTTTTTGAAGGTAGAACTATTCATAATTTCAAAGAAATGTTGAATTTTCATAGCTATGGAGACAAGACTGCACAAGCATAACTCTTTTCCAATTTTACAACTAGGTTATCACAAGAACAAAGCTGAAGTGAATCCCACCAAGAAAATTCAAAAGAAATGCTGCAAAAATTCATGATTACATAAACAATCAAAGCATCATGGGACCTGACACTCTATTGTATCAAAAAAGTTACCATGGTAGTTTAAGGGTTAACCAAATAAATAAGAGAAAATAAATATGTGACAATACATATCACAATGACTATAAAATTTCATACTCTCTCTCTCTTTCTAGATAGATAGATATAAATATACACAATAATATAGCACATACCAATACATATCACAATGACTATAAAATTTCATACTCTCTCTCTCTCTCTCTTTCTAGATAGATAGATATAAATATACACAATAATATAGCACATACCAATACATATCACAATGAATATAAAATTTCATACTCTCTCTCTCTCTTTCTAGATAGATAGATATAAATATACACAATAACATAGCACATACCATACTCAACTGAGCGAAGGCAAAGGATTAGTAGCATCAAAATAATCTGGGCCTTGGCATTTGGAACAGGGTGGCCAGTTCCTTTCTCCATTGCATTATGTTACCCAGCCATGGCTGACTGGTACCCATTTGGAGGCTGAGCAAACCTAGGGGCAGGCAATCATCCCAGAAAAATCCCAGCCTTGGTCTGGATTTGAACTCAGGACATATGCATTGTACTCAGATACACACACATAGAGTGGTGACTTAATACTCGAACTTGATTAATTTTAAATTACTGTTCGAATATTAAAAGTTTCACTATTGATATCTATATATCAGATAATTCATTCTAACCTTAGTAAAACTTTAAGTTTATAAAAATTTCAATGTAATTTTCTTTATAATATTTTTTTTTTTTTCATTTCTTCCACTGCTGTAGATTCCTTAATTTCCTTTTTCACATCCATTGCCACATCAGCTACTTGCTCCTGCATAATTTCTATTCATTTTATTGTTCTTTCCCACTCCTGCACAAAAATGATTTTGTTGCCTGTATGATCCTTTTCATGCATTTTGCTTTCACCACAATATTTGTGTTTCTGCTCCTGTACTGCCTTCTATAAGTGATATCAACTTTGTATTCACATATGATATTATGAGGATCAGCTTGACTCTGTGTCACTGAGTGATAGTGATACTCTGCCTCAAATCGTCACTCTGACACTACACCACCTCCACGAGGTTTAAGGTCTCAGTATCAGGGAATCATTGTCTCCTCTCCTTGTTATATATCATGGGGTTCACTATCCATGAGGAAAGCACTGTAAGGAGGAGCATTGACTGTGGTGAGTGGTAGTTGTGGCCATGTGATGGTGTATCAAAGTTTGTGAACAATTTCATATGATATCCTCAGCCCTGGAGTAATGCCACCTTATAATTGGCTGTCTCTCTCCACAACATCACAATAGGGATGCCAATGAACAGTCTTAGATGAGATAGCATCCTTCACTCACCAACCACTACAAATCTTTGTGGATACCGGGGATAGGCAGTGGCAGTGGGAGGGAGCCTTAGTTTATAAACATGTGTGCAGATGTTTGAGTACATTTTTTTTAGCATTTAATCAAACTTTTGTATTTGAGTGCTGAAAAATTTTACTATTGAGTTGTTCGAGTATTGAGTCTCCACTGCATATAAATAGATTAATCGAAACATACATAAGTGAAGAGACTAATCAAAGATGGTGAATACTATCTTGTTTTCTTGAGACACCTCCCGTGGGAATTTGGTTTATTCCTGTGTGGTATCAAGAAACAATAGATGGCACATAAGAATAAAAAAGAATAAATAAATATATTGATAAGTAATAATAATAATAATAATAATAATAATAATAATAATAATAATAATAATAGGGAGTAAGGGATATCTGGAAAAAAGCTGTGTACAAGTTGTACAACTAATAAAAAATGTCAAAGTGTTCTGAATTAAGCTGTGATGTGATGAGCACAATACCTAAACTTTTCCTACCCTTTGTATCACAAGGATGATGGAACAATTAAATCATGATAGCATCACCCAATTACATACATACAAAGATCATATTGAAAATAGTTTTTCATTCCAAACATTAACATTACATTGACTTGGTTTGGAAGTACTTGTCCATTGCAACAAAGAATTAATGGAGTGGAATTGTTATAAAATCACACCTACTTCATATAAATATAAACTCACAAATAGTGACCTACCTGGTCAGGAGATTGTGCTTTTGTTGTGTTGAGCAGAGAGGCTTTTGAAAACTTCAGCTCTCTATCCACTTATGATTTTTCACCGGGGAGATGGGTGGTGAAAAGGACTCATCCTGGTATAACAAAAGTAAAATTAGTGTTAGAAATATATAAAAACTGGTTCTGAGATTCAAAAAGAAGATGAGCAGCAGAATAATATAAAATGCCTATACCAGAAATCCTACCACAATATTCACAATGAAATTTTTTTTACAAAATCATGGCATTTCCCATTTTCATATGGGGTCACATCTCTTCACTAGATGTCTCCACTAGTTCTGATCCATCACCTGCTCCTCACCTTAGCTATCTCTTCTTAGATCCTCCTTCAGTCTGTCCTTCTAATGTAGCTTAGATCTCCCTCATCTACATCTGCCCTGCATGTCCACCTCTATCACTCTCACTCCCTCCTCTTTACATGACTAAACCACAGTAATCTTCTTTCCTACACTTTCCCTAGTGCCAACACCACCTTCACTGTTCCAACTCAGTCATTTCACATTCTGTCTACCTTTGTCACCCCATATCTCTATGTCTGCTCCATACAGCAACACTGGTCTCATGACTGTCTTGTACACTATTCCTTTTATTCTAACACTGATTTTCTCGTCACACAGCACTTCTGACATTCTCTTCCAGTTGTTCCAAGCTACCTGAATCCTATGGTCAATATATCTTTTGAGGTCAAAAACTGCACAACAGGAATCCCCATGATAACTATAGTAAATGTCATATCACCAATCTACAGCTTGAAAAACATGTTAAAAAGGGTTGGTCACAAAATGCATTGTCTCTTTTCATTACCATCTTTCAGTATATGAAGTAGAAGTTGTGTACAGAAGTTTGTAGCTTTGAGAATATGTGACCTAGATTATAATTCAAATTTAAGCAATGGAAGTAAATATATATGATTTTGACCTTACTGAGAAAGGTCTCTCTAGTAAAGTGGATACCTATTACACAAACTTGATTATTTCCAAATGGCTGTTTGAGTCATCAAAAGTTTCAACTATTGGTACCTATAAATCTGGTAATTCATTCTAACCTTAGTAAAACCTATATTTAAAAAAAATTCAATGCAATTTTCATATTAATATACAACACATTAGTGGCAACTTGAACCATTTTACCATTTAATTGGGTAATGTTAAACCACTAGGCTGATAAATGTATTGGCTAAAATAACCCTAATAACTTATACAAAGTCCATGTCATTTAATCAACTAGGCTCTTCTTTTCTACTACCACAACCACCACCAATTCTTTTGTGAATGTCAAAACATTTTGATATACATATGCCATCACAAGTTTAAAGTAGGAAACTGAGTTCATGGGAGCCTTGGAACTATTTCAGTGGCAATTAGACATTGCCACTGAAATAGTTCCAAGTTATAACATAGAATTGGAAGGTTGAGTGGAAACAATTTTTATGCTTGGCTTTACTTATCTTAACTAGTTACACCCACTTTTATTCTTAATATATGTTCTTTTACTTATTATATTATTTCATCCTATTTACTTTCTGTTTTGTTTTCCTCTTTTTTCATTCTTTATGGAGTTTTATGTAATAGATATGAGATATTCCTATTACTATGAAGTGTAAAAATTATCCAAATCTGCATCTACAATCACAAAACTAAAAGAAATCTGCAGCAACATCCACATCAGGAGATATTTATTGTTTACCATCTGTAATTATAGCAGTAACTGTGTTTTTAGGATGCATTTTTGTAATCTGTAGACTTCTTAAATTTAGTATCAGATACATCACTATTAATTGTCAGGAGATTCAATAAACAACTATTGAAAGAGAAAAGAGAAAGTTGAATGAACAAGTATTCACTGGCAGAATTGTATGTACTACATCATAAATTAAGTCTCCATTTAGTATGAAAGGTGTACTTACGTATAGATCCTTCATGTTGAGTTCTTGGCAAGCAGCCATTAAGGTTCTTTGGGCATGTTTAAATTTATCTTCTTCATTGCTTCTACACAAAACTCTAAAAGCTCTCTCCTGGAATCTAAAACATTGAGGATAATAGTATATTAATTTAATATAAAGATTATATAATATGTATAACAATAACTGAAAGGTGTGTTTGTATTTAATTGCTTGAACCTAAATGCCTTCTTAGGTTCAATCATCATAATCTTGAAAAATAAAGTCCAGATGTATGGATGCTTTATACATTACATCTCATTATATCAACCCATAACTAGCAGGTGATGCACCAGTGTCTGACCTATAAAGAGAAGACTATTTTTCAAATCTTGAAATCCATCTCAAATAAAAACGCATTGAAAATCAAAACTTGCATCTCAGTCTCCCTCTAATTAAATTCTTGAGTCATTTTAAAAAGCCACTTGAAAGATAATTAATGTGGAAATTGTCTAACATTACTAGATAGTGGATGTATTCTATTCACATGAGAACACATATTCCCTTAATATAAAAACTGTAATTTAGTCACTGCTGCCTTGCACTAGGCTCTAAATATTCTGGACTTAGTACTAAAATTAGATACAAACCTCTCAGGAAGCAAAATGCTTTCTTCCTTCTTAATTTTCTTGGTCTTTGTTGGAGAAGTTTTGTTATAAAAATAGACCATCTCAACTGGGTTTTTATCTTTCATTCCATAATTTAGTTCCACTTGTATCACTATCAGATCTTCTGTTGTAAATGTACTGTTTTTTGGAATGTTCCTTTCCAGTGCTTCTTTGAGATTCTTGATAGTCTAGAAAAAAAAAAGCAATTTAGAATATTTTCAAATGTTTCACAAATACCTATATGAATACAATGGTACTTAGACTTTAATTTGTTCAGTGATGAAGCTCATATCTCAATTGGCTCTAACTCAAGATTCTCTGTTGAAATCAACTATTGGTTGAGAAGCCATTAATCTATTCCAAATATATAAAAACCTTTTGGTTCACTCATCAAATGAGAGTTTATGGCAAATGAAAGTAACTGGAAAGTGAAATGAACTCCTCCCATCTCCTTTGGCTACCTTCTTTCCCTTTACCTCAAGTTTACCACTTGTTTTCTCCATTTTGCTTCATTTCACATTCCTTACAGAAATCTAGTTCTTACTTTGTTATAAGAATACATAGAAAGTCAACATGTCTTTTAAAACTTAATCTCTTCATTCTCCCTTCAAACACTATCACCATACATCATCTTTTGAATGTAAAGAAATAATTTGGATTAATAAGAGAAAAATATTCTTCCGATGTAGTACAATGTTTTTTTTTTTTCATAAATGAATAAGAAAGAGGAAAATTAATTACTATATATACCTGAGCATAAGACAACTTTTTTTTGCCAATCTTGAGACTCCTAAATCGAGGAGTCGTCTTATACTGTGGTAATAAAACACAAACCTATAACCCCATGGTAAATATTCTGCAGGCACACACATGCATATATCATTTAGCGTGTGTGTGTGTGTGTGTCATTGGCTTAGCAGGCAACTCCTCTCAAGCAGTCTGTGTTTACTGGCGGCATCATTGTTTAAGTGGGAATCACACTGGCAATTGTTAACACTATCACAGCATGTTTTCAATCTAGTGTGGCAGGTCAAGTGAGGTGTGTCAGTCAAGTCATGCTTCCCTGCTCATATGCCACATTTAGGATGGGGGGAGTGGGAGACCTTTATACATAAAACACGCCTTATTTTTACTTCAACAGTGATATGGAACAAAAGTTAGAAATCGGTAATGAACTAATTTATATAAAAACAAAGAAGACCAAAACAGAAGTAAAGGAGGTGAAGCAGGTTTGAAGAATAAGGCAAATCCATGATTTATGGTGAAGTGGCAACAGTGGGGGAATCTGGTAACACCCTCACCCCACACATGAAACAGCCAATTCCAACCGCACCATGATAATAATCAATTGCCAATCAGACTAACAGAGATCACTGCCATATTCCTGTCATTTTGGAGTTCAGAAACACCTGGCATTGTGCAGAACAAAGACAGTAAATTTTGCCATGGTAACAACGTACTCAAGTGAGGGAACGAACCACCATGCAACCCTCTCATTGTGGATTAGCAGTGATGGAGTCCCTTACCATTAGCCAACCATGTGGAGCTCCATCCTCCATTAAGGGAGTCATCTTATATACCAGTATTTGCTCAAAACCTAAATTTTTCCCTCAAAAATTGGGGGTCGTCTTGTACTCCAGGTCGCCTTATAGTCCGGCACACATGGTATTTTTAATTAATTGGAATTAGTCAGTTTGTGAGTTATTATTACACATTCTTTTTGTTAAGTGATTACAGATATAAAGACAGGTATAAATAACATCTACAGTGAAAGAAAGAGAAGAGTTTATATATCTACTTTACATATGAGGTGCTATGAAAATTTTTGCTTGAGAAAAATTTAAAAAGTGAATTAGTATCATATTAATATTCAGTAGACTATTCATTCTGGAGCAGTCTGAGATACTCACAGTGGAAGGATTGTTGGGTTTTGTATGCCCTACACAAAGATATAGTTGGCGTCTGAAGATGTTGGAGAGAATTTTCTTGGCATGCAGTATATCTGGATGATCTCTCTCATCCAACAAAATTTGATGAAGAACCCCATCAGTTAAGTTAGTGAAGGCCATCATGTCGTCACACACATCTGCTAATGGATACCTCACCCTAACCAGAGAAAAAGGTGAGAAGTATTTGAAACTTTTACATGTTTAATCTCAAATTTTATTTCAGCTCAATAAAAACCTTCATTGGTTTTAATGAAATAATTTGAGTATCTTTTTACCATATTTGTAGCGTTAGGATTAGTATCATGCATATGTATGTATGTGTTGTGCCTCTCTCTCTCTCTAAATAAATACAATACATATATATATATATATATATATATATATATATATATATATATATATATATATATATATATATATATATATATAATAAACAATAATCATTCCAGGGAAAATCAGCATAATACCTTCTAAGGTCCCCCTAATTGTAAAAGTAAAATGCCACAGGTGTTTGTTTTGGGGAATTCTGAGCAGGGATTGGAGAAATAGAACAAAATATGGATAAGAGATTGTGATTGGAAGAGCCCAACAGAGAAGACAAGGTAACAGCATAAGGATTACAGGTAAGGAAAAGGTATATCTAAAACGGTCAGGAAAACAAGTATTGCATCAGTTAGTGTAGGTCATGGATGATAGCAAAGTTGAAGGCTAGTTGCTATGGCAGCTTCCACCTCAGTGGCAATCACATCCAAACCACAGAGAGAACTGATACCCTGACATGGGTATAAAATAACTTATCAGAGAAGTGCATGTACCTCATACCATGTATTTGTGAACATCAAACAACAAACATAATGACAAGGCACTTGTAGCGAACAGTAGAAAATAACAGCTCAGTGAGAAAACTAATCCCAAATGGAGTTTGTTAACTTTATTTCCATTAAAACTTCTAATGGAAAATTTTGAGACATAAAATGCTTGTAATGCCATAAACTTAAAATAATGTGGAGTATGTGAATGTGGTGTTTCTCTCACATGAATACCTGCCTGGCAGTTGTGAATATATCACTCACCCAAAACTGAAAAAGGGTAAACAGCCTCAAAATGCATATGTGCAAGCAGCATTTTTCCACACTGAATAACTTACAAACACTTTCACCTCTAGGAATAACTGCAGAAATTCCTATTACACTCAACAGTAATAAGGACATGACCATACAAATGCAGCTCATGCTCTTACTACTATTATAAAAGAAAATGTTTCAAAATATGTATGAAATATTTAAAAAAAATAAAAAAAAAGCACACCTCATTTCAATAAAAATGGCAGTGTAAAAACTTAGTATAGGTATATGGAAAAAGGTTGAGTCTTACCCATTCGATCCAAGGTAACAAATGTGTTTCTCAGCATAGAGTAAGGCATCAATAATCCTGTGGGAAGGTAAATAAAGACAAAATCAATCACTCGATAAAAGAATACTTCAATACATAAAACACACACACACATATATATGTACAATATATATATATATATATATATATATATATATATATATACAATGGAACCTGGAGTTACAAATTTAACTTGTTCTATAACAAAGCTCATACCATGAAACACTTATATCTCAAAACAAATTTTCTCATTTAAAATTCAGTGGAGACTCAATACACAAACTTAATTTGTTTCAAATGGCTGTTTGAGTATTAAAAGTCTGACTGTCGATACCTATAAATCAGGTAATTTGTTCTAACCTTAACAAAACCTTATCAATCAATCCAATCATAAGGTGAAACATGTTCCTACTAGCAAAAATTATGTACCTGTGTTATCATCATAGCTGTAGCAGCAAATGATGAATCAGTTTTATCAGCAATCATTGGCTTGAAAAACTATGTCAGTCTCGACTGTTAAGCTTGTGACACTTTTTCTTGATATAACTGTTTGTAGACAGCAATTACATTTTGAATGGCATGTTTGAATGTTATGCTTCTTTCATGATTGGGGTCATTGTCAACAATTTTTCTGGGTGACATTTTCAAAGCCACAAAAAGCGTTAGCCATGGAAGAGACGCAGCTGTTTTGTGGTGTTGTCCTCTGCCACTCATTGTTGTTCTATTGTCAATACGGCAAGCTTTGCCTCTAAGATAACAGCTTTTCTAGCTGTTTATGGATTGTCAGAACACTTAACTGAACTTGTATCATGCTTGCCTACCATTTTGTATTGTTGTAATCATTAATGACCTTAAAAAATTAGAATCCTCCTAACTTTAAATTTTCAATTTGTAAATCAGTAATAAGGACCTCATTACCTTACTTCCTATCTTTGAAATTCATAAATAGAGCATTTGTAAATCAAGGGACTGGTGAATAAATATATATACACACATCTCTCAGTTTAATGGACTAAAAGAGGGGGAGTACTGGTCCGATAATGTTAACTGTTCGCTATTACCGATAATCGCAATCTACGGTGCAAATACCCATGTTACGGCTAATATTAATGTATACATTATGAGAGACAGATAAATACAGTAATGTACAGTTAACGACTGACTGCAACAATGTTTCAGTATGACTGATGCTGGAATGTGGGTTTTTGCCTTGCTGTTCGTTATTCGAAGATCTGTTCGTTAACTGGGACAAATTTTTAGCGAACTTGCTGGTCATTAACCGATTTGTTCATTAACTTAGGTATTCTACAGTATATATATATATATATACTAAATCTTTGTCCTATCTCTGGATTGATCTGTAATGAGAAACATGTGACTTCATGCACATAAAGTACAGAAACACTTGTTTTCAAAAATAATTTGCCTTTACTAAAATTCAAATCATAAGAAATGCAGTGTTGATTTTTCTGATTAACTTTAAGACATTTTGATAAACTATGCATATCAACTTTAAAAGAACTTCTTAAAATCAAATGTAATTTTGCCACTTTCAAAGGGTGAGGATTGCAGAAAGTGGATGTATGATCTAACAGGTCCGTGTCCTATATCCTGGGCTAATTGGACTAATGCTTTCTTTCACAACTAAAATTATATATAAAAATATCTAAAACAATATACACTGACAACCATATCTGCATTTGCGAAATTCTTTCCCTCTTATCCATAATTGAAGTTTAAAAAGACTCAAATCCACATCTACATCCACATATCAAATTTTTAGACATCTCTAAAATACAGCAAGAAAGGCTTCAAAGTTAAGAACTACAAATCAAAAGAAAGAATATCTCACATATTATCAATGATGTGCACCACACGATGTTGATAGGCAATACGATGTAAAACCCGTCGGGCATGGAACATATCATAGACATTGCTGCATTCTTTGTCTCTAAAGCAGATCTGAGGTACTTCCTCCACTGATATAACTCGAGAGAACTGGATGAGGCGATGGTAGTCAAATGTCACCTGTAAAAAAACAAACATTGACAGAAATAGTATTTGATAATGTTTGGTGACCGCACACCACTACATATATATAGCATGTGCAGAAAGTCTTGATGCCACAGGATTGACACTTTCTTTCAGGGATCTCCATTCGAAGAGACTTCAATGTTCACCACCAGCTTCATCTTTCCTCTCTCTTCACTGACTTTCATGGTGAACTAGCCTTTAACTTTGCCATCCTCCATGACCTATAGCAATCGATGCAACACCCTACTTGTATCCTCTGACTATCTTGGAGATATGGGGGTTCCACTCACACAGTTCTGTTATATAGGGTGGAATCAAAACCTTTTCTTCTCATCAACTCCTCTCTTCTGACTGACAGTCTTCAGCCTCTCTTTCTTTGCCGGAATGTTGCATCTCTTGCTATCTTCTATCGCTATTTTCATACTGACTGCAAGTCCTCCCATGGCCTCACTGCACAAGACTTTCTTCTTCCCCTCACCCTAATTCTTTCTTTGGTAAACTCTGGAACTCCCTGTCTGCCTCTGTATTTCCAACTTCCTATGATTTGACTCAATTTAAGAGGGAGGTTTCAAGACATTTGTCCCTGACTTTCAGCTAACTCTTTTATCCTTTCAGAGGACTGGCAATAATAGTGGGCTTTTTTGTTTTCACTATTTTTGTTGCCCTTGGCCAGCTTCCCTCTCTTACATAAAAAAAAATGCACAGAAAAACCAAACTGAACAAAATTTGATATTACAGTGGAGACTCAATACTTTTGTTCCAAATGGCTGTTTGATTATTAAAAAGTTTGACTATTGATACCTATAAATCAGGTATTTCATTCTAACCTTAGCAAAACCTAAGTTTATAAAAATTTCAAATTTTTTATGATTTTTTTTTTTTTTTTTTTTTTTTTTTCCCCATTTCTCCCATGCAATACTTCTCTTCTGAATTACTTATTGAGGTCTTAGAGAAGTGGGGTACAAGGATGGCCTTTGGAGACAGTAGACAGACAGATGCAGTGGCAAGCACAAGGGGGGGGGGTTGATTTTATGTACTGACAGACAATGGAGACAATGTGTGCATTGCCAAGAGTAGAAGGAACAGGTAAGTGAGAAAATGTATTTTAGACATAAAACTGTCATAAGTATATACGCAATAACACACACTAACCTTGATGCCTAAATTAAGGCTGTCACGTAAAAAGTAGTCCCATTTATCAACATCAATTCCAGTTTGATTATTGGCCACAATCTGAAAAAAAAAAAAAAAAAAAAAAAAAATTAATGTAACATTCCTTTAAATTTACTGTAAAATCTGATGTGAATTATACCCTTCATTCATTTTGGCAAGATTATTCAAATAAGTTAAATACTTGAGATTCCATTTAATTTTTGACAAGCTGGACCACTCCAAGCTCTCTGATTTCAAATTTTGTATCCCCAAATATGATTGGCATATGAAAGAGACAGCAGGCACCCACCAACTCCAACTTACTCTGAAAGTGACTTGGTATGCAGGCTGCACTCCCTGCATAACGTATCCTGTATCAAACGCTACTGTCTCTCTCATTTGGAATAAACAAAGGATTGTTATAGCTATAGTCACTGCATCTACCTGACAACAGTTGGAAGTATTATAGAAACTACACTGCAGAAACATAAAGAACCCATAAGTGATAGGATGTGAAATAGGTCACAAGAAAATGTAGACTGCATACATTGATCTTCCTGACACTTTATCATGCATCACTAGCTTTCCAGGAGATGAGGCCTGTGCCGTGATATGTGGTGACAATATGGTGGCTCAAATAAACATCTCACAAAATTTTGTTACTCCCAAGACTTGCCATACCAGCAAAGCATCTAGGAAATTTTTCTTAGTGTTCCACATTTGTAATAAAGTTTTTCTTATTTTCAAAGATACTTTACTGGTATGGCAAGTCTTGGGAATGACAAGATTCCACAAGGTATTTGTTTGGGCCATCATATTTGCCATCATAGCTGATCACAGCACAGATGTGCCTCACCTACAGGAAAACTAGTGATGTATGATAAACGTGTCAGGAAGATCAGCATATGGGGTCTTCTTCTTATAATCCCTTTCACTTCCTATCATTCATGGGACCTGTGTGTTCCTGCACTGTAATTTCTATAACACTTCTACCTGCTGTCAGTTAGACACCATTACTACAGCAATGACAAACCTTTGTCTATTCCAGTGGAGAGGTGCACAGGGTGGAGTGTGTGCCAAGCTACCCTCTCAAAAGTATCACTAGGAAACAGTACAGATTAATGTACTTTATATTGATTCCTAATGGGAAAATGGTTTTGATTTTTTAACATTCCAATTTACAAATGGGCTTCAGAAACTAATTTAGTCTGACAACAAAGGTTCCACTGTAAAGATGAAATTTCTACTTTATTTCAAAACTCACCTGGTACAGAAATGCTTTTTTCCTGGGACGGCCTTTATAGCACCATTCTGAACTATTATCAGGTACACTGTAGATCATTTCCTTGATGAAAATTAGATCCTGGTCTTTCAAACCATATCTTTTAAATTCTTCAAAGAGATTGTTAGTTTCCAACAAGTAGTCAAACATCTCTGTTGAGGCCTTTTCATGCTGAAACAGATATTTGAGACTTCGGTTAACATTATTGAACTTTCTATGTACTCTTATCAAACTCTTTAGCCAATGAAAATGTGGTGAAAAATGTGTAAAATAGAAAAGATATGTGCATCATGCAATGAAAATGGTCTCATCTTATGTGTTATCACATTTCCTAAAACTAAATCAAAATATCATCTTGTGTAATTTTAAATATGGTACATATGCTAAAATCAAGTGAATAAAGAAATCTAACTCCATATATATATATATATATATATATATATATATATATATATATATATATATATATATATATATATATATATATATATATATATATATATATATATATATATATATATATATATATATATATATATATATATACTCTTGTAACAACGCTGTGGGATGCTTATGATTTGTAAAACTCTTTTGTAATGGAAATTGAGGGAAATGTTTTCATATATTGATTTTTATTTTGCTTTCTCTATCAGTATGTTATTTTCATAACTTAGGTTTGTATATATATATATATATATAT
>CM035194.1:15988450-16024106 GCA_020233015.1 Callinectes sapidus
ATATATATATATATATATATATATACACTTAGAATAACAAATCAATGTACAAAAGTCTAATGTACAAACCTAAGTTATGAAAACAACATACTGAAAGAGAAAACGAAATAAAAATCAATATATGAAAACATTTCCCTCAATTTCCATTGCAAAAGAGTTTTCAAATCATAAGCATCCCACAGCATTGCTACAAAAGTAGAGATTAAACATGAGATCAATAACATTTCATGTACTTGTAAAATCTCAAAACTGGGAAATCTCCAACAATTAACTTTATGTAAATGTAAGCAACTGGACAGTATTTGGCAAAGCCTGAAATTCCAGTCCTAAAAACTTGTTTTCTTTTTATGTAAGAGGGGAAAATTGGCCATAGGCAACAAAAACAATTGAACAGCAGTCCACTGAGATGCCAGTCTCCAAAGAGGCAATAAATACATCTTTTTTTACCTCCATATTAATAATTCTAACTATTGGGAAATTCAGATCATCACTGCATTACTGATATCATCCAATCATCTTTCAAGACAGTTAAAAGTGCTGCTCTCACTACCTCCATCCCAAATTTCAGTGAGAATGTATTACTTTAAAACAAAGTTTGACTGAGCAAAACTTCTTTTGCTCTAAATAACATAACACCAAATTATCCTTCTCTTTGATTACCTTTATAATTGCACTTAATGGTATTCTTACTCACTTTCCATTACCTCCAACCCTTTCATAAGGAACTCCACTTTTAAGATCAATTATTCTTTGCAGTATGACATCTATCAGATTACTCTTTTCTCCTGAACCTAAAAGATTGGTAACTGTTTGCTAAGTGTGTACATTTTTGTCCATCAGGAATCTGTGCTTGAATTGATTTATAGACTTTGAAAAAAAGTAATCACAAATTAACATTTCAACCAAAGGATCAAAAACTTTTGACAGAACTTTACATTATTGAAATCAAAGGTGGAACCACTCACCACCCAGTGCTTTTCTGGTCTTGCTTGCCTGACAAATTGTTCCCAGAGATGACTAAAGGGGCCATGACCTAAGTCGTGGCACAGGCCAGCTAGTTGTACACACAGGATGTCAGCTGCTGAGATACCCAATTCTGGTTGCCGAGACTGCAGTGCACACACTAACTGACCAGCCAAATAACACACTCTAAAATATAACAAAAATATTATATTTTCATAATATGAGTGAAATATTAAAACAAATTGCCAACTATGCACAGATTTCAGAAATTTTGTTAAATGAAAAAATACTTGAATAATACATAGTCACTGAATATCCTCAAATGAGGTGTCTGGGGTCAGAGTAACATAAGTGACATTCCAATCAAAGTGGATAGATATTTTTATTCCATTGTCTTCTCCACCATCCTGCTATGACAGGAGAAAGGGGAAATCAGAACAGACCCCACATATGGTTGAAATTCCACCCAAGTGAAGTAATTTACAAATCCTTCTTGATGTGCTTGAGGCAAAGCCATCAGAAATTGGTGTCAGAGAAAAGTAAAGAATTACCCTCTACAACAACGGAAGAGCCCAAATCCAAGTCACATTACATTAGTAATTTATAATTTCTAAAAATAATAATTTACCTATACTTTGTATGTGCTTTTCTTTATTCCCAATCTCTTCTGCAATGAAGATTAGTCAATTTAATGTTCCTTCACTGAAAAACTCTGATTTCCCACAAGATCATTGGTGATGACTAGTATGCATGAGTTCAAAGGTCATAAGTTGAAAACTATTAGCAAAGGAAATTATGTAGAACATCAATCAATTCACTTAAATGTCTCACCAGAGAAACATAAATATGAGAAAATTATTGGATCTGTGAAACTGAAAATCAGTTGAACTTGTATGGAGGTCCTGGCATGGTGACATTTTCATGAGTACATCCTGATAATCTAAGGAAATTTAATCAAAAGAAATTGATAATTCGAACCACTTCTGGTCCTCCTGCTCTTCCAATTAATGGACTTTAACAGTAGTAATATCCAGTTTGAGAATTGTAAAGTTACAAGGTAGGCCACAAGAGGGATGGATAGATGATGTAGAAGTATTAAAGGAAACATTACTGACACTAGAGCACAGGAAAATGATTGACAAAAGCGAATGAAGCAGTTGTGAGTGCGTGAGCACTGAGAGAAATGACACAAATCAAGTGCACAAATTGGCAATTCATTACAGTCTGAAAAAAAAGCCTATAAAAAAAAAATTACATAGCAATTTAGGTTAGCTTCTTATATGGTTTTCAAATCCTAAAATAACAGATTTAGTATTTGATGTATTGACACAAGGAGGAGTTTTCTTTCTCATTGACCCTTGTTTTGGATAACAAGATGGTTATGTTTTGGCCACTGGAAGCAACGAGTCCACAAATGCCGGTACACTGCCTCTTATGAATTACATTGAGCTCAACACTACTTATCTCTGCCTCAACCTATGGAAGAATCCTACTCCACACAGGTTTCACTGTAGCAAAATTGACAAAGTGCCAACATTCCACCATTAAGCCTACAGCTTTCTTGATATTAGAAATATGAAAGAAATTTTATATCTGGCTGGTGCTGGCAACACTGCTCGGGATGTTACTTCTGGTGCAGTGAAAATAAACAATGACAGGTAAATCCAACTGTGAAAGAAAACAACATCAAGGGTAATGACTGCACCAAAGGTTGGAGGCCAGCATGAAATATTAAAATTCTTATTTCTTTTCTTTTTTCTCCATGTAAATTAAGTGTATCCCATGTTTTTGCCTTTATAAAAGTATCAATCCATGAAATTGCAGCACAGCAATCAATTCAAAGGTATGTATTTTGATATAAGGGAATAAAGGGGGGAGGGGTGTCAGCTTCCTAATGGGCAGGAACAAATAAGTATTTTTTAATGTTTTCAATATCACAAGTTTTGCAATACCAAGCAAGAGCAAAACTCAAATAGGGAGGTGGTATGAATGATGTAGTCTTGCTAGAATTGTGAACTTATGGGAAAAAAAACAATAAAGAATGAGAGTATTAGTCAGGAAATGACCAGGAATATAAGGATGTAAATGACTACAAACCTGGTGGTATATCCCAAATTCTTTTCCTATTTTTCTAATTGCTTTGCTTTAAGCTGAGGATACATCTTCAATTGTCTCTTGATAACATGTAAGACATTGGCAAACATTTCTTGACTGAAGCACTCAATCCCCATTATCACATCCCTACTTTTCAAATCTTTCTCAATACATATAAAGAAAAAGTTATATGTATAATGATTTCCACTTGATTAATAGCATGAATTAACTAGCCTCTGTGATGTCACATCTTTGAGCAATAGTACAAAAAACAAGATATACTTACCCAATACAATGCTCAAAACGGTTGTGAGTTGCTGCAGGGAATACATAATAACACGTACCAACAGCCTTGATAAACCTGAATAGAAAAAAAAGGATAAATGCAATAAACTATATACACTATACAGTCATACCTCTACATACGAGTGCTTCAGGATACAAAAATTCCAAGATATGAGTTTGGAAAGGAGCCTAATCGTTCCCCAGGATACGAGGAAATATTCACCATACAAGCTGCGAGCATTTAGTTATGCCAAGCCACCACAAGTTCGCAGTACATGAAAAAAATAAATAATAATAAATAAATACAAAAAAAATTATAAAGCAGAAAAGATAAAAAAAATAGTGTTAAGTTGTCTTTAAGTCTATATTAATTTCATTATGTTTATTATGTAAGTTTAATTCTAGTCAGCTGATTTCCCTCCTCCCCTCCTCCACCACCATCTTATGCCTCCACCGTGTGAGTTAACTTATGTACATTTTTTACCACTTGATATTTACATTATTTGTTTATTTATTTACATTGTCTGTATTTATAATGTTTATTTTAATAACAAATAGCATTTATCACTGTTTTCCTTATTAACATTAACTTTCTTTCAGTGTACATCGGTATTACTCAACTTAAATTTGCATGTTTTTCTCATGTTGGAAAGCATTATTCAGTTTTACATGTAATTAAATAGGAAATTCCGTTCCACCATACGAGCTATTTCACTACATGAGCTCAGTTGTGGAATGGATTAAGGTATGACTGTATAGTGAAACCTAAGCTCGAACACTGTATAATACAATTAGGTAAATACAACTAGGTAAAAACACACACACAAAAAAAGTACAGTTTTCCACATAGAATTGTGGACACTTGGAATGGTTTAAAAGAGGAGGTTGTTACAGCAACCAATATACATAAATTCAAGGAAATGTTGGATATATGGCGATATGGAGAAATTACACACGCACGCATGCACACACACACACACCTGGTTGTGACCTGACCCAACAAAACACATGTGTTCTCTCTTGGAAGTCCACGACAAAGAGTGATCCTGCCTGTATCAATTTCTATCTTGGGAGCTCAGTCAATTAGGCTCAAGACAAAGACCGAGAGACACACATGCTCCCTCTATCTAAACCCAGCACTACTATAGTGGTGCACACACACACTGGTGGTGACCTGACCAGACAAGACACATATGTTCTCTTTTAAGAACCCAACATCATATATCACAACCAAACACACCCTCCCTCCCTCCCACCATCTCTCACTCCCCCACACTGATGCTGCCTTTGTCGTCACCACCACCTCATCTACCGACCTCTTTTCTTACCTAATAATAATAACCATTCTAGATCCACTTCGTTGCAATGTAAATAATATCAGTGAAAAGGTAGGGCAGTTTACTCTCAAAACTGTCACAGAGGCAGTGTGTGTGTGTGTGTGTGTGTGTGTGTGTGTGTATTTACCTAGTTGTATCTACAGGGTTCGAGCAGTGCTCATATCCTGTCTCCATATCTCAATTCATCCAGCTTAATCTTGAATGTATGCATACTGTCAGTCTCAACAATCTCTTCACCCAATCCATTCCACACATCCACCATTCTGTGAGGAAAGGTGAACTTTTTGACATCTCCCTGAGCATTGACTTTTATAATCGTTCTTGAAAGTCCTCTTCTATGTCTTGTTTCATTTGTTACCAACATTCAATAGGTCCGTTCTGTCTATCATTTCTTTTCCTTTAACTATTTTGAACATCATGATGAGATCCCCTCTTTCTCTTCTATCTTGCAGCATTAATAACCCCATTTCCTTCAAGTCTCTCAACTCTGGCACCATTTTTGTGGCTGTCCTCTGGGTCCTCTCCAATTTCCTAATGTCTTTTTTCATATGTGGAGACCAAACTACAGCTGCATATTCTAACCTAGGCCACACCATGTAGGTTACTATTTTATTCATCATTTCTTTGTCCATGTAGTGAAAAGCCACTCTAATGTTGGACAACATCCTGTATATTGAATCAAATATCTGTTTTATGTGTTTATCAAGTGACAAGTTATCCTGGATCAACTTCCCCAGATCATTTTCTTCCCTTTGCTTTGCAATAACTTGTCCCATTTTATAGATCCATGAGGGTCTCCTCTTACTCTTCCTCATTTCCAACACATGGCACTTCAGAGCATTAAACTCCAGTTTCCATTTGACACTCCATTCATACATCTTATCTAAATCTCTCTGTAATTCCATGCAATCATCTGGACCACATACCACCTTCAACAACTTAGCATCATCAGCAAACAGATTTATGTGGCTCTTTAATCCTTCCTGCATGTCATTCATATATCTGAAACATGATAGGTGCCAACATTGAACCCTGTGGTACTTCACTCTTATCACCATGGTTTTCAAATTCAATTGAGTGTTTGTGCAGTAAGTGCATGTAGTTTTTTGTGAAGTAGAGTTTTCTTTACAGGGCAGGCTGTGACTGCACCCTTGAGTTGTGAGACACAAAGAGAAACATTCAGGGAGGAAGATCACATTATCCATATCACTATAAAATTATTAAGAATTATAATTTATGTTGTTAATATATTTTGAATTACAACCTAACCCAATACTAGTACCTTCATTATCACACCATGATTTACCTTATATTTCACCTTCATTAACCTTATATTTCATCAAATAAAATGGCTGGTTTCAATGCAGTATGAATTAATATTTACTTGATATTGTAAAATCAAAATAACTGATCATATAGCAAAATTAGGGTGATAAAAATATCATATATCAGACAGGTTGATGATTAAGTCATTAAGAGTAAAGATAAAATCTTCAACATTAGAATTAGGAGATCTATAAATCATTCCAATAATAAACTTACAAAAAAGTGATTCTATATGAGGGAATTGTAAAGAGAAATCATTAAGAGTGTGAGGCTGAAAACTATTATGTAAGTAAAATAAAATACCTCCACCATGTGTGCTTTTATTCAGGAAAAAAACTTACTATAACCTTCAACAAAATACAAAAAACTTACTATAACCTTCAACAAAATACAAGTTACAAAGAAAGTAATTCAGATGGGTCTCATAAAAGCCTACAATATCAAGTTTCTTATCAAACCTATTGATACATTGTTTAATCCAAGTGCAATGGTATACAGTACTACATAATATTATATCAAATACAAAAACATTTCTACATAAAGAACATTCATTAATTGTTACATGAGATTCTACGTAAAGAAGCATAATTGCAAGATGTTTCATTCATATTATAATGAGAAGGACAGTTATTGACAATATCATGATAAAGATATAGAAGAGGATCACAATTTCAGTTGTTCAAAACATTTAGAACAAAAAATTGTGATGAGAAAAAATCTCTTCAATATCCACATTATTTTTCTAGATATCTAATAAAATCATTCATTACACAGTAAATGATAGTGTCATTACCTGAGTCTCTGAAACTGTGGTGTATCAATAACTTTGACACACAAAGGATGAAGTGTTATGGCACCATGCACAGCATCCTGGAAGGTCTTCTCCTGCATCCTCCAATCACCTGGCTCCTCCATCAGATACCACTTTCACTATTGTTCTGAAGAATACATTTAGTAGCTTGAGTATATTGTAAAATAAGTAAAGTTAGTACTTCATTATTTCTTGTTGCTTGTAGGTGCCATGGCATCCTTGAAGACTTGACGTGGAAACTTGTACTGTGTATAATAATTATAATAAGTCATAAAGATGTGCAAGAGCTGCTTCTTACTAATCTGTTTAATTCACTCGTTATGAACAGTTTATATACCTTACTTGAATGAGTGTCTGGTTATGGCTACATCTAGGAATTTCATTAGGTTAGGTTAGGTCAGGTTAGGAAAATTTGAAGGGGGGATCCAGGGGGGTGCAGCCCGCCGGCTAGAATAGGTTTATACTAGTGAGAAGGGGTTAGAATAGGAATATATTTGCTTGTTTACTACATTTAGGGAATTTCCTAGCTTTTTTCAGTATTTTTTTCCTTTTCTCAAGAAAGCTTTTCATATCCTTCCTCTCTGTTAGGGCTTTCCGTACTGAGTATTTCGAACCCCATATATAACCCCCGCAAATCATTTATAATGGCGCTAGCGATTTTAGAAGATTTACTGAATTTGTGGGACGCGGGCGGGATGCGGTTAGCCACCCGGTTAAACCGCCACATGTGTGTCGAGCCCGCAAAATTCAGTTAGAATCCGCAAGATTCATTTAGAGCCCGCGAAGTTCTGTTAGATCACCGCAAGGCTAGATTTCATCCCCGCCAGGTTTTTATTTAGGGGGGCCCTCCAACCCCCAAACTAACGATTTGCGACAAAAACAACAGGTAGATTAGTTTAAAACAGACATAAATCTACAAGGGAAAAATAGTTTCGTCCTCACCAATGAGAGCCACAACAAACACCGATGACGATCGCCAACAGAGCAAGTTTTGGCCTCTCGAACCCCAAAATCACTAAAACGTTAAAATTCCATAATCTGCGAACGAGAGTAGTTCATCATGCCATACAACCATTCAAAATGAAGTAAATAACCTCACCTTTACGATTAAACTACTGTCTGTGGCCAGTAGCGCTCTAAGCTAAAACATTACACGAACTAAAATATAACCTGGCGGGGGTCAAATCTAGCCCTGGGGTGCTCTAATTGAACTTTGCGGGCTCAAACTGAACCTTGCAAGCTCTAATTGAACTTTGCGACCTCTAACTGAACTTTGCGGGCTCGAGACACCATACATGGCGGTGTTCCCGGGTGGCTAGTAGCGTCCCGCCCGCGTCCCGCAAATTCAGTAAATCTTCAAAAATCGCTAGCGCCATTATACATTATTTGCGGAGGTTATATATGGGATTCAAAATACTCAACATGGAAAACTCTAACAGATAGGAAGGGTATGAAAAGCTTTCTTGAGACTGGTGTAAAAGTAAGAAAAAAAAATACCCCTAAATCTACCAGGGAAAAATAGTTTCGTCCGAATTTGAGACTGGTGTAGGAGTAAAAATTAACCGTGTTTTCCAGGGAAATTTTCCTACATATAGGAAAACTCGCCTAGATTTTTCAAACACCATATATCACTCATAGCGGCTGGTCAGGGAGATTTCCTGTCCTACTTGTACACGTCACGTCTGACTGAATGATATACCCAGTAAAATGCAACTCTCGTTCTTTATTGCTATGTTGGCAGATTTGGATTCATATTAACAGGTTATTATACTTCATACTTTTTCTGGTCATTAGAAAAAGATAATAAATACGCCCACTGAGCTTCAAATCTGCATGAAGTTTCTGTTATCATCAATATGAAGACCTTTACTTTCATTTCTATGCTTTTGGATTTTATTTGTCTTGTAAAAGAAGGCAACTCATTGGTGCGGCAATGGTGCCTGACTTGCTGTAGGACCTGTACAGGACAAGTAGATCACACTTTCTAACTCTTTACTAGGCCTTTCATACTAAGATAGTTTGTATTACATGATAAACCCGGGAAATGGAAATACCATCTAGCTAATCTAAGAATATCATATATATATATATATATATATATATATATATATATATATATATATATATATATATATATATATATATATATATATATATATAACCTACGTGAAATTCCCATACACATAGCAAATAGCAAGATTTACGTAAAATTGCTACATTCAGCATTATTTACTTACTATTGCACTTACCAGTTATAATTTTGAAGGTCCTCTTTGACACACTACCCCCGTTCAGTGTTTGTGTACTACTACTAGGTCGGTCGTGGTGGCTCAGGCTGCTGCGGCCAGTGTTGCCACACTCTCAGATTGATATTATCGTACTGCCTTCTCAAAATGATGGGTTTTTCAGTAAAATTATCGTACAGAATTGTAAAATTTATCGTATGTATTATCGTACAATGTTTCTGATATCTAACACATTTTTATAACTTAATTAGAAGAATATATGTATGATTTCTTTGTAGTTATTAATATCTTGTATTTTACTTAAGTCAAAACATAAAAATGAAACATTTGTTTACAAAAATGGTTGTTTAAACCCCGTCAGTACCGAGGTCATTCCGCAGATACATAAAATTGCCTTTTGTTAAACAAAATTTAATCAAATTAGACATTACTGTGTAGAAAGGATAAGTGAACTTGGGATGCAATTTCAAAGCCTCTTGGCAAATTAACAGCAATAATTAATGTACTGTATATCTAAGACTCTTCTTCCAAATCCAATTCATGTCCTCTGATGTGCTGGAATAACTGTGCATGATTATGTATTCTGGAAAACATATCCTTTGAAGGAATTAATTGAAAACATGGCCCTCCTGAACCTCTGATACAACTAGCAGAGAGAAGAGTCCTATTAACTGTCTGTTTTCAGTCTGTTTCTTGGTTTAGTTTTAAAGAGGTTAACTTTACTAAACACTCTCGCATTCAGCATTTCAGTGCGGGAAGAACAATGTAGCGAGTGCAGGTCCGCAGGACTGTAGGCAAGTGACAACAGAACAGAGGGCGGGAGGCACAGGATTAACGCGAACCATTCACGTTCAGATTTCAGTTGATAGTATGAACTTAAATCTGAACGTGAGTGGTTCGCGTTAACCGTGAACGGTGAATTGTTTGCCACACTTTCCGAATAGTATTCAAAGCATTTAAACAAAAATACTTTTTTGGAGAAATCAGCCTATTTCCTGGAGCAATTCAACTACCACTAAAATGTTTAATTATATATATTTACACAGTAGAATTATCGTACAAACCGTGCGATAATGGAAAATTCTATCGTACATCGTACCAAGGCTGTTTTTTTTTTTTTTTCATCGTACATTTACGATAATTATCGTACGTCTGGCAACAATGGTGGTGGCTCAACCCCCAGCTGGCAGCTGTCTGCTGGCAGCTTATGTGGAGGTCTCGCGCCAAGTTCCGTTATGGTAAAACCTTAATCCGAAATCCAACCCGTTAGTTTCCTTGCAGGCTACCATCAGAGGCTACAAAAGAAGGAAAAAAAAAAAAAAAAAAAAAAAAAAAAAAAGAATGCCCACACAACTCTAAATCAACTAACAAGCACACCGAAAACATTTAAAGGGACAGGGTGACATTTTTAAATCCCACCGTTAAGTTGCCAGAGACCGAAATTTCCTTAGTTCCGCTCCAGCCACACCTCATCTGCTATATTCGCTTTTGATGGTCTTCATACACAACGTCTCCCACCATATATTACATGCAACCATTATTTCATTCTGTAAAACTTTAGATATTCATAACTGAATAAACCCATTTTCAAAACAGAACTATACATATAACCAAATACACACTTTGGCAATCTATTAGTAATGAGGGTTATGACTTATGGATGAGGATTATTGTGGACAAGGATATTATAGATTAAGAATTCTTGATTATGGATGAGGATGGTTTATTGATGAGGATGATTTATGGATGAGGATGGTAGGTTAATGGATGAGGATGATGGGTGGAATTCGGCCGCGTTCATCATATAGGGACTAGTCTATCAAGGATTCTGATGATATCCTTGAGTATTATCTAACTAGTTTCTGCAGCTTTCCTCTTTTTTTCATGTTCTTATAAGATGCACAGTGAATATGCCTGCACCCCCCTTATATTATTTCTACGGTAGATAGGTAGTCTATACTTTTTTTTATTCATCAAAATCTGCCCTCTTTAGTCAAATTATTATATTTAGGAGTCACTGTGGTACAGTGGAACCAAGGATATTATTATTATTAAAAGAATCCTTGGGTGGAACTGCTTGCGCTTTGGGATTGCCGAGCGCACGGGTTCGAATCCTGGCCACGGTCAGTCAAGAATATTATTAGAATGCTTGGTTTGAATGGAGATTAGGGATCCACTCCGGGTAACGGTTTAAAAATGGGTGACTTTCCAGTTAGGTCTCCATTAGGTGATCTTCCGTAGCCCATATATTCCCGTAAAAAGCTTTTTTTTTTTTTCTCTCTTTTTTTCTTTTTTAATAGGTATCTTTCTTAAGTTTTCCTTCTAAGAGCTTCTTCATGCCATTTTCATGTTCCTGATTTCACCGTGGTCACTTATCTAGCTGCCCACCAACATCTACCTGTATGACTGTTTCTCCCTGTATGCTAGAACAAAGGATATTATAAGAATCCTTGGCTAGAAGTGACGAGTGATATTGGGGTTCCAACCTCAGGTGCAGTGTTTTGTGACATTGCTAAGTCAACTACAACAGATAGGTTGATCTAATCCTTGGATCAGTGACAGAAAACAACAGTAATAGTGTTGTTTGTACAAAAAGCATCAGGTAATGTGGTAATAATGGATAAGGACCCGGAGATAATACGTTACGGATTACAAAATAGAAGAAAATGTAAAGGAGCTCAAGAAGATTGAGATGTTTTAGTATATGCAGATGACATTGCCTACTGGAGTAATAGCTGGCTGCAGTTGGAGTGGGCTCTGGTTGCTGGAAAAGATGTCTTAATGAGGTAGACTTGAGTATTAAAATGAGAAGACTGAAATAACTGTTACAGGGAAATTATGATATGAAAGAGATGAAGATTGAAAATCATTATGTTGGGAAGCTGAGTGTGTTTGCAAAAGGATATAGAAACAGAGAAAAGATAAAAGAAAAAAATATCAAAGTACAGCAGGAATGTATGTGCTCTATATCCTATTCTAAAGGATAAAAATATTGTAAGACAATATTTGTATTAGAAAGCTGGACATAGACATCAAGAGATTTGAACAAATTGAATCATCACAAATCAGAGCATTATGAGTCATAGTAGATAAAACTAGAAAAGATTGAATCAGAAATGATGAAATAAGATAAATGATTGCAGTAGTTAATTATAAGCAAAACAGAAAAGGCACAGCTATGATAGCTTGGACACTTGAAGAAAACTAGACAAAAAAAGAATTGCAAAGAAAAGATGGAACTGGAGACCAGAAGGTAGGAGATCTAGCATAAGACCAAAGAAGAGATGGAAGGATGGAATGGAAAAAATCCAGGAGAAAAATGAACTTGGTATGCTAGGGGAGCTAAGGGAGGAAGAAAGGTTTGAGCAGACCAGCTGGAGAAGATTGCTGGCTTGCTGACAAGCTAAAAGCCTACCTGGGAGCAGAAATAAGAACTAAGTAAGGTAAGATAGAGTAGAATTGCCACATGTCAATTATCATTGGTACATACATATTTATGTGCTAATGATAATCCACATCTGGCAACTCTACTTATTTGTACATATGTATCTACAAATGATATTCATTCTATAACAATCCTATTAATTTTCCTTTCCTTACCTACCAATACCATATTATGCAATGCTTTTTGTATAATCAACACTCTGTTGTTTACTTTCATGGTTACATCTACCTGCCATTGTTTGTTTTTCATGTGTTTCAGTGAACAATGCCCTATGTATATGGTAAGAATTTAATATAAAAAGACATCACAATGTTATATCTTTAATACATATTTGTGTAGTCATGTTACAAATTTTCTTGTTAATGAAATAAGTTTTTTACAAATTTATGTCAAAAGATATAATTTGAAAACCAGAGTAAAAAAATAAATAATGCAATGTGACCAGAATAATAGAAAAAAACATGACAATGAAAAGAAAATCTACATTATTGTTTACAAGAGCCTCTAGTAGTGTATTTGGCAAACCATAAAAGTATATTTCAATTAACTATGGTTAAAAGGAATAGATAGCTGTAAATGCTAGTGACTTTCTAAATGATGAAAAAGATGAAAATTATGAAATCTATCCTGTCATTTATGACTGAATAGATTCAATGAAAATACATCAACATTACACTGCCTAAAATGGTTTACAGAAAAACTTTAAATGGAGATCCATTCCCCCATAAAACAAAAGTAAAAGGTGACAGGCTTTTCTAAAGTTTAAAGATGATTCATTATATATGTAATTTGCTAACTACATAATTACTTTAAATAAAAATCATCTAACAACAGACATGTATATATTTATTACATAAACAATAGTTCATAGTTACTATACTTCATCAAAAGTTTTTACATGCTTGTAGACTAAATATCAAAACCAGATTTTTGTTAGAAATCCCATGAATACAAACTAATACATACATATCTATATATATATATATATATATATATATATATATATATATATATATATATATATATATATATATATATATATATATATATATATATTGCAATGCAAAGAGGTACTGAAGCTATTACAGCTTCTCATCATTTTCTTTGTCTCACTTCATTCTCCTTGTTCTCTTCCTTGACTTTCCTGTTGAGGAAATGGACAAATTAACAACAAATATAAATTACATGCACCTTTCAGAATAATAGAGATTTGTTACATGTTTAATATCAATTCCATCTTCTTTACATAATGAATATCTAATAACTTCCTTAAGACTGAGTTGCAGCATCATGTATTAGCTCAAATATTTGAATGAATACTGGGATTTACTACATAAATATTTAACATTTCCATTTCTTTTCAGCATTGTGAATACTTAATAATTTCATCAAGATTGATTTGGAGCATTATGCATTAGCTCAAATATCTGAATGAATAATGATGTAAGAATTAACCAATTATAGTTGTAATTGTTACTTAAAAGCAGCTTGGTCATATCTGCGAAATCCTAGTTTAAATTATTGGTCGCTTGATTTGTCTGGTCTTATCCTTCCTGTTAAAGCTTCCTTATTCACTCAACAAATAGGTAACATTAGGTTCCACTCACACAGTTTCATTAGATAAGGTATTAGATAGCTTCTTGTCTTATTAACTTTTTCTTCTAACTCACCATTTACAGGCTCTCTCACACTGCCCCAATGTAGCATTATTTGCTATCTTCTACTGCTACTGTGACAGTTTTCTACAGCCTTCTGAATTGATATCATATTTGTATTCATATACAATATTGTCAAGAGGATCACCTTAACAACATAGCACCTGAAATCATCATCCCAACACTACACCTCTTCCACCAAGATTAAGGTCTCACTATTAGGGAATCATTGTCTCCTTGTTATATATTGTGGGGTCCACTAGCCATGATGAAAGCACTGTGAGGAGTGCTGAGTGTGGTGAGTAGTAGTGTGGGCATGTGAGTGTATAAAAGTTTGTGAACAAATTCATATGATTTCCTCAGCCCAGGAGTAATGCCACCTTATGATTGGCTACCTTTTCTCATGACATTACAGTAGTGACATCAATGAACATTCTTAGGTGAGATAGCATCCTTCACTCACTTCACAAATCTTTGTGGATGCCGGGGTGGGCAGTGGCTTTTACAACCACATGTGTGGATGTTCGAGTATTAGATTTTTCTTTAGTATTAAATCAAACTTTTGCATTTGAGTATTGAAAAGTTTGACTATTGAGACTCCACTGTGTATGTATACTATATACAAGTTCTCTCTGAAACCTAGTGCCTGCATCTATATTTTTTCATTTCCTACAACTTCCAACTTTTCAAGAGGCAGGTTTCAAGACAATTTTGATAATCCTACCAGCTCTCTCTTTATGGACTTTACTGTTCTAAACCTCGAGAGAGAGAGAGAGAGAGAGAGAGAGAGAGAGAGAGAGAGAGAGAGAGAGAGAGAGAGAGAGAGAGAGAGAGAGAGAGAGAGAGAGAGAGTTTTGAGATCTGTTATTCAAGCAAGAGTAGATAAGAGATTGTCTCCTATTTTCATAGTTATAACTATACAACAATGAAAGGTGAGACTGAATCATTGAATTAACTAACAATAAACTTTCATCAATTAAAGATCATCTCTTTAGGTCTAATAGGTCATTCATGTCTTTTGGCACTTGACACTACATGACATCTACCACTTGATATGAATTCTTTACCTAATTAATGGTAAAATGAATAACTGACTTTTAATCCTTACAAAGGTTATGAACTCAAAGAAATCACCCCTACTATTCTATATTACAGAACCTATATGCTTGCTTCTTGTTTGGTCAGATTCTCTCCACTTTATTACCATCAGCATTTTTCTTGCTGGGAGTTTACCTATATTACATCTGCTGCTACAAACAGTGATTGCCCTTTAACCTTCAAACTGCAAGCTTATTACTCTGATTTCAGGTCTTAAGTTTAACCATTAAAGTGTGGGTGTTGACAAATCAACAGTTGTTGTGTGGGCTTAATCAGTGGGTGTCAACAATGGTTGACATGACTTTTTTATCTAAAGCACTGTCAGAGTTTATTTATTTCTCCTAAAATAGGTCAGGGCTATCATTTTCATTGAAACAATACCTATCAATGCTCCCTTGATTGCATATATGCCAGTCTATGCCTTTCCCTAAATGAGAAATTTCTGCTACATCTCCCATTTCTTTGCAGCCTCCCTTTCAATTTTAGCCCTTTGACTTCTACACCTATCAAAGACTTCAGGAGGGCCCTGAATGATACTACAATTGAAAGAGTTCTTTGTGAAGGAAATGCAAATATTACTATGTTTTTCCTATAGTGAGTGCTTGGTATGGCAGATGTAGGCTAGTGATGCAAGGCTATGCATGGAGTAGCTAGGAGTGTGACAATGGTCAATTCATAGCAATGTCTGAAAGCTGCTTTGTGTACCTGCAAAGACAGAAATCCTATTGTTTTTCTTCTTTTCATTCTGAGTAACTGTGGCATTCTGATTTAAATATTAGGTCTATGCTAAGCTTAGCAAATAACGTTACCCACTAATTTCCACAAATTAGTTCAGTTTCGGTCTTTTTTGGGTGTGTTTCACATAAACCATATTAAAGTGATGATCTTTATTTCTAAATCATGGAAGTAAAGTTTACTAGGGTGGACAATTGTCTCTAATGATGTGTTGTTGGTATATGACTACCAGTAGTCATATAGTCTTTATATCAGTGTCAAAAGATAGCTGGGAGTATGTACAATACTTTACTGGGATACATCGTTCATGCACATGAGTTGATTTGGAGTGAAGATATAAGAGGCTGAAGTGAGGTATGTATATGATTGAATATGCCTGCATGGGAGATCAAGCACAGCAAAACTAGCATCAGCTTCAAGGGTTAAATTGATCCCTCAATCTTTCCTAACCCTTAGCATACGGGGAGCTGATTTGCTTTCCATTTGTTAGAGCGGGTAAAAATCACTCATGTTGAAAATGCCAAGAGAATATTTTCCATATGAAAGTCTATTTCTCTTTGTAATTCTGAGTACAATGATGTAGTTTCTAACATGCTATGACCTCTGAGAGCAAAGTTATTGCTTTTCAAAAATTTCTCCCCAAACCTGTGGCATAACCTACCAGGAAGAAACACCCCTAGCACCGATAACACAACACTTGCCTGTCTCCCAGATCACTGTCAAAATCACTACAGGAGTCTTCCCTTTCTTCTGTCTCAATACAAAAATCCCTGTCTTCATTTTCATCACTGTTCTCAATGTCACTACTGAGAAACAATGTCATGTCAACATCACTCGGAGTATCGCTTCCTCCCTCTGGATCGCGGGGGTTGCCAGATGTTGACTCCATAATGGGAAAAGATGAACTGAGCGCTGTGGAATCATGTCACAGGGTTGAGGAAGTGAGTGAGAAAAGTTGCCAAATACCTCCACTAGCCCTGGGGCCAAAAGTGAGCGAGAGACATACAATTCTTTGGCGCGAAAAAATCATGATTCCCGGAACGATTCCCACCTCTCAGCATGTGACGGTAGCATCTTCCCTAAATGATCACCGTACATTAAGGATTAAGCAACCATCTAACTTCATATCACCATGGATTTCATTATGGCTGTACCTTTGATGATTGGTCTTCCTTATTCAATCTTGGATCATACTCTTTTATGGTTTTTGTGCAGGACTTTGGAAATCTAGCAGTTTTAATTTCTCTTACTCTGTGAAAGAGAGCCACTGTGACAGTCTACTCTCTATACATTACCCTAGGTAGGTACCTAATTTTTTACCAACCCAAAAGGAAAGACGAACAGCCAGGTAAGCTAGGCACCACCATCCCCCCTGAGACCATAGATTTGTGGCCAGTCCTGTTAGCTATTGCACTATGGAGATCTCATCTTTTGATAGCCACGGCTATAAAGAGCTCATTTCAACTGACTTTTGCTAACTTATCTCCCCATCTGTTCATTAAAAAGGAATGAATTACAAATATGTATGGAGGATGACTCAAAAGATACATTTCACTTACTGTTCAGATATTTTGTCGCTATCTGAAGAGTCAAAGTTTTTCTTAATGCGTCGCTTTTCATGAATGTAAATGATGATACAAAGTACAATCACTTCTGCTACTATGCCCAAGAAGGGCCACAAGGCAGCATATATATCTGGAAAGCATTTTCAGATTAGTCACATTAAATGCTAATGGTATACAAAATTTATGGTTGTACCATCCCATCTCCCAGTCTGTCCCCAGTGACCAACACTGGTCATCCCATGACAGACTGCTAACACAAAACAGCTTCCAAGGTACAGGTATTCCCTAATATAGGTTTCACTGTTACACAATACTTCACTTTTATGATATTTATTCTATACTACCCTGGGTCTATATAAGATAGTTAATGTCATTGAAGAGCTGGACAAGCAAAACCTGGTTATGAGGTAGGAAGAAATCAGACAAATGAGAGGACACTCAAGGAAGATCAAAAAGAGTCGGTGTCTAAAGGACACAAAAAAGTACAGTTTTCCACATAGAATTGTGGACACTTGGAATTGTTCAAAAGAAGAGGTTGTTAAAGCAACCAATATACTTAAATTCAAGGAAATGTTGGATATATGGAGATATCGAGACAGGACACGAGCCCCGCTTGAACCCTATATAATACAACTAGGTAAACTAGGTAAATACACACACACACACACACACACACACCACAGTCAAAGCCTCATTTTCCACACAGTGTAGGTGCTTCTTTGTTTAGAGTTATAGGAAGGGATTACTTTTATATTATTATTCATTTTTATTTGTTAGAACAAAACTTGAATTTTGCATAATATACGTAATACCAAGTTAATTGATTTCTATATTTTCAGGTGTGGAATAGATTAATTGCATTTCCATTATTTTAAATGGGGAAATTTGCTTTGAGATATGAATGTTTTAAGATACAATGTATGCTATGGAATGAATTAAATACAAAATCCAAGGTTCCACTGTATAGTGAATCCCATTTTTTAAAGTTTGGTTTTTGTTCAGCTTTAATTTATATATTTACTGTATTTCAAGTCCATCTCTTTTAGCCCATAAAGTGCACAATAAAATTCTGGCAGTCTTGCATAAGTATCTCCCTTCTAACACAGTCCACATTATTCCACTAGCCATCTTTGACATGCCTTGTACTTGGTATCCACTCAAGCCTCAGGATTGGATGTTCGCAGCCAGGCTCTCTCTCCTATATTTACCATTTTTTCATAATACACAGCAGTTTGGTATCTATTTTTCATCTGACTCCTCTACAAGTAAACAGAGCACCTTACAGGGAATACTCTTCAAGCACTAGCAAGTAGCAAGAAAGTGATGCATTCCAGACTAATGAAGTCTCACCCATGGTGTGCATAAAAGAACAATTCTCAGAACAGAAAGATTGCATAGAAAAATATAGAACCAAAAATTACTTCACTGAGTATATAAATAAATAAATAAATAAATAAATAAATATATATATATATATATATATATATATATATATATATATATATTCAGTAAAGCTGTACAAATGTTTCAGCTGGTAGATGGTGGTGGTGGGGGAGGTGATGAACAGATGGTTGTTGTGAAGGGGAAAAGGATGTTTAAAACACTAAACACAGTATGCTTATAAACAGTATGAGACTTACTTAAATAATTTAAGATCATCTATTTTCATGCACATTTCAATTTGTATCTCTGTACTAAATTTTGGGTACAACAACTCCTTTAAGTGCCAGGAAAATACAGTTCATCATCTATGTATAGTATGATTCAAAAGAGTTGATACACACGAGTTAGATTAAGAATTGTGATGAAGACATTTATGATCTATGTACATTTGATATTTCACAAATATTAAGCATCATACCTTTGACTCGTACTTCAGTAGTGGTGTTGAACTGGATAGTAGATTGGGTAATTAAGCATATGTAGTTTCCACTATCAGTCTTTAACACAGGATCAATGAGAAGACTACCATTGGCAATGCCTGCCTCATTTTCAGAAAGAGTAAGTCTTGAGGAGTTAACAGACTCTTGAACTGGCTCACCATCTGGAAAGATAATCATACTTTGTACTCTGCAATAGAAAAAAAAAAAAAAAAAAAAGTTTTGGAAATGAAAGAGTAGATATCTTCAGTCTTAGCACAAAAAGTGGATGGCTACCATGGTGACTAATTTCATGGCAATTCCAACCTGCCCTACATTATGGTAGGATGAAGCTAAGCAATTACATATGGCTATCTGTATATGCAACAACAAATGGTTGTTGAATTTAAGATGCTACTTTTGTTGCACTAGTTGTTATATTAGATTTCCCTTTGGGAAGTGTTTTATTATACATGAAATCTGTCAATCCAAATAGCAAGAAATCACCTTCTTGGACATTGAATTAGTGAGATTAACACCAATTTGTTTTGGATGGCTGACAGGTGGTTGGATGAAGGTATACTGGATTGGTTAGAGATAGGGGAGCATCAGTAGTGGTGTCTACTTCCACTTTTCCACTAGAGACCTAAAATCATCATAAATGAATTTTTTCACTCAGCATTATAAAATTTAGACTACTAAGGAGTTTGAATAATTGGTGTTCAGATCAACAGATGGGAAATTCGGATTATCGGTGTCTGCATACAGACTTTTACTACTGTGTTACATGCGTCACACAGGACACTCTACATTGCAGGTGGGCAAAATTCTCTAGCAGTGTCCAAGACAGGTGGACCTAATTCTCTTGTGTGCAAGACAATAGTTCCAGTCTCAGAATTGGACACAGGCAACTCAATACCCACTGCAGAATCTGAACTTGACCTGTCATTGCCCCTGATGCTCTAAACAAACTTCAAAATATCTGTTATGCTGTCCTCACCATCACTTCCACTGTGCTGCTCTCCTAACTAGCATCACTCCACATCTACAGAAAAAAACAACAGACTTGGGCTCTCAAAATTCTGGCTTGGTCTTCCAGACATTCAACCACAACAGGATCTTCCTTCAGAAGACAAGACAAATAATCTGAATCTGACTAGCTAGTCTATCTGTAATCAGCATCTTTAGGATACTAAAGGCTGCATGACATAGAACATTATATTGTATACTAATCTGCTGCTGCTGCTATTGCCAGAGAGAGAGAGAGAGAGAGAGAGAGAGAGAGAGAGAGAGAGAGAGAGAGAGAGAGAGAGAGAGAGAGAGAGTGAGAGAGAGAGAGAGAGAGAGAGAGAGAGGGGGGGGGGGGTTGAAGAGGCAGGGAGCAAAGCTTTAAGATCACTTTAGCCTACAGCAACATAAGGGGTGGTTCACCCTCTGAAATAGTTGAAAATATGAAAAATTAAAAAAATGAGTTTTGAGCAGATTTGAAGTGTACATATACGTAAAAATATATAAGCATATACATTTAGATTACCGTGGAGAGTCATTTGAAACCAACAGACTTCTATAATGTGTCTATCTTGCACTCTCACATATGGGCCTGGGATTGCTGTGATAGACGTACATAACACCTGTTTGTTTGTTTATTTAGAGGAATGACACTCATTGCCAGTACAACAAAACCCCTCTCTAATGATTTGGTAATATGAAGACACCACAGAAGTGAGAAATTTTGGCAATAAAAGCACAAAACTCTGTTGAACAAGGCACCTCAGGACATGACACCAGGATAAGTCTATAGTATCTATTTTTTAATGTACTATATAAGAATTATAGATTGATCTGTTGTGTATAGTATGAAATATGAGTTCTAGAGCTTTGTGTGTGAAAACAATGCTAACCATGAAATAAATGGGTATGTTATATTGTACTGAAATCCTTGAATACCTGTATCTCAAAACAAATAATTCTTTCATCAAAAAATTGTCATTTAAAAATTATTGAAACTTCTTGTAAACGTTCGTGTTTATACATATTAGTTGTGGCTTCATCGTGTAGTTTTGTTTTTTTTCAGTAAAGTGAAAAACTTGTGTTATGGAATTTTACTGAAAGATAATAGCAATCAATGTGATGTTGTGGAAAACGTGCTTCTTATGGCTTCAATAACTCATTACATATTGTGAACTTAAACAAAAACTAAATTACCCTCTTCATATGTGATTTCAGTATTTTAATTTAAAAGCAGGTGTTTCTACAACAAAAATGATACCACAGGAAGTTTTGACAATATGAAAAGCATTATGACATCATACTATCAGCTGGTATGACATACCACATTCTCATCTTCACCTAAAGTTGGCATTGATAATTTAGTTATACCCTGAAAAATTCAAGCTGAAGTATCTCATATTTTTTTATTTATTATTTTTTTTGTGTCAGAGGGTGAGCTGCCCCTAAAACATACATTAATTTTGTATTTTAATAGGAGTGCAGAATGCTGGGGAAAAGGGCAAGGACATAACTTTCAAATCACTTCAATATACAACAACTTAAATTAGGATTCATTTTAGCTTATAACAATAACTATGTGTCAGGGGATATACAGGGAGAGGATGATATTTGCTTACAATTTTGAATTGCGCATTTTTTTTACTATCATTGTCAGTTTTATCTTCATGAAAACAGTGACTATATTTCTTTTTTTTTTTTCCTTTCAGAATAGTTGGCTATGGACAATTTTGAACCTCTAAATTTGTGGAAGAGACATGGAATTCTCCTTAGAATCCATGCTGGAAGTACAAATAAGGAGATTTCAGACTTCTTCAGTGTCAGCAGGAGGATGGTACAAAAGTCAGAAAGAAACTGGAAGATTCAAGATTCTACTACGAGGCGACATCAGAAAGTAAAAATGTGTGATTGACGATCTGACGCCATCAGAGTACCAGAATTTATCGCTGAAGTTTAGATCACTGACAATGAACCCAGCAAGTCGATGCATGCCATTGCAAGGGAGAAAGGTGTGGAAGAAAAGTTCATCAGGTTGGTGGTGCATGAGAATATCTGCTACTTTTCATTAAGATGAGAAAGGGACAATTCCTGTCAAAGGAGATGCAGGAAAAGCAACTGAAGCACACCAAGAAGGTGATCAATAAGTTGAAACACCCACCAAGCCAGACATGCTATAGTTCTTCTCTAATGAGGAAAACTTCTGCCAAGACCAGAAGATCAACTCCCAGAACAACAGGTGGCTCGCTGTCTCACCCAAAGACATGCCCAGAGCCATGCAGACAGTTTCCAGCAATAAGCATGGTCTTCGGTGTCATCAGCAGTGAGGGTGAAATCATGCCACCCCACTTCTTCCCTGAGGTCCTTAAGCTAAACACAGATGACCACATCTGCATTCTAAGTGAGGTCGTGAAGCTCTGGATTGACCATGTAACTGCAGGTTGACCATAAGTGTGGCAGCAAGTCTCAGCGCTCTGCCATACCAGCTGGAAGACCCAGACAGAGAACTTTGTTGACCACACTTCACCTGACATTTGGCCTCCCAGCTCGCCTGATTGCAACCCTCTCAACTCCTTTGTGTGGGATACGGTGGAGTGAGACACCAACAGATCCAGCAGATCCAGCTGTAACATGAAGGATGAGCTAAAGCCCAGGATCACTATGGCCTTCAGGGGCCTATGTTGGGAGACAGTGATGAAGGCCTGCAGCCAGTTCTGAGGTCACACACAAAACCAGATTTCCATAGATCTTGCAGTTCATAATAAAAGAAACTGTCATACAACCATAACTAGAATATAACTAATAATATTGTGGAAGATTTTACTTATAAAAGTTATATTCTTCCACATACCAACCTTTAAGCCACTGAATGATGGGATGAGGGTTACCATCCACTTGGCAAGTAAGTGATAGTTTGTCATTCTCTAGCACTGTTGTTGACTTTGGCAAATGCTTCTGCAGAGAGAACTCTGAAAAAAAAAAATAATAAATAAAAAAAAGAATTAATAAATGAATAAATACATTACAAGCAATACCAGTGATTAACTGTGCACACATTCAAGATAAGTCAGATAATGACATGATTCCAGGAGGCAGTATGAATTGCAACTTATATGAATGGCAAATAAATTTCTCCTATATGAAATTATAAATGAGATTAATCCATTCCAGGACAATAAATGGTTGCTTAATTAACCTTTGACAGATGGGTGATTGTTCATGTAAGCATACACCATCATATTTTGAGGTGGTGATCCCTGGCAAGCCTGTACTATTTATATCTCTCCATTTCACCTGATCACACAACAAATAGGGGAATTAAGTTTTCCTTTTGCCTCCTAGAATTCATCATAATACATCATTTCATTATAATGAGCATTTGAATTGTGTTTCACCAATGATATAATGTATGATTTTTTCACCTAAAGCTTGAATTACCTCCAGCTGAGGCTGATGGTATATGCATATAAATAGGTATAGATTAAGCATAGAAACAGATTAAAGAGACTTACCCACTACATTGAATGTCTTGGGTTCTTGCATGTCCTTATGACTGCAAGTATACTCTCCAATGTCGCCCTCCTCTGCACTTAAAATGTATAATGTGGTATTGGAGAACAACTTGATTCGATCACTCTCCAAAATTTCTTTACCGTCTTTTTCCCTGCAGAAGAAATATAAATATTTCATACATTTTGTTCACAAAAAGTTGAACCAAGCATGACATTGCAACCTAGATGAATATACAACTTGACCACAACTACACTAGTCAATAAAAACCTTATACACTCCAACATTAAGGTCAGAGAAAAGGGAATACATCAATCCATATGAGAGAATGGTAAGAAGAGTTACCAGGACATCCAAACATTTCTTTCTAACAGCTTCACAATATTTGCCACAAAGATGTTGATGTTGTTGAATTGTGTATGTATGAGTAATTAAAGCTTCTGGACCAGTTTTATAAAGAAGAGCAGTCATCCAAAATTGGATGAAATCCAACTCTGTTGACTGTGTAACTGCAACGTTGAGCAATGATTGGCTACTGACACATTAACAACTCTATCCAATATTAATTATCACAATATTTAACCTCAACACAAGAGATGCAAATTCAACATGCCCACTGCCAACGGCATATCTCACTTACCCAAATTCAGGGGCACCATTCTAAATTTATAGTAGGAACTTGAGGGAGAGATTTTATATATATATATATATATATATATATATATATATATATATATATATATATATATATATATATATATATATATATATAATATACAGAGAGAGAGAGAGAGAGAGAGAGAGAGAGAGAGAGAGAGAGAGAGAGAGAGAGAGAGAGAGAGAGAGAGAGACCTCTCGATTTATGCGAGAATTGCTTTCTTAAAGAGGTCGCATAAAGCAAAAACAATATAAATTAAACACACACATACACTTATATATATTGAGTGGCCAAACACTGGTTCAATACATAAGCACTGCAGAGGAGGAGAGGGGAAAAACAAATAAATAAAGAATGAAAAATAAAATCTAAAAAGCTTAAAAAATAACTGACACATTTGTTTGAAGGTTGCCAAACTTTAATACTATTTTCTGACTTTTCTTAGTAGCGCTTGACTCCCTTTCTACTTGCAGTGCTTCAAATCTTCTCTATAAGGTTTTATATTTCAACTTGAATACTGAGCTAACTACACAATCTTACCATAGTGTAGTGGTGTCAGTGGTGTTGGGTGTGCAGGTCAAGGATAAAGGATGACCTTTTTTCAACAGACGAGTTGTTTCAGTCTCAGTCACCGATCCTGCAAAGTTGATTTCTGCTTAGAATTGTGGAGTTGTGAATTATTTGAAGACAATGTATTTGATATTTACTAAATAAATATGAAAATTTTGTCAATCTTGATAACCTTAGTGTTTCCTTCATTCTTCCTTCTTACTACAGTAACATGAAGAAACATGTAGTCAAAATTGAGATTACTTTTTTCCAAAAACTTGTGTGAAGCAAAATTTAAAAGCCACAACATGTGAGTTTATTAAGATCAGAGGTCAAAAGACTTATCATAACCAACAATAATGACTGCAAAACAATACCCAGTAGTAAATGTGTTAGTACACATGAACATAAAGTCTATGTGAATAAATTTTAATTGACACCTAAAAGACCAAAAAATGAAGTAATTTTGATTTTAAGTGAATCAAAAGTCACATATTGGTTTTCCACTGAAATAATATCTTGATTTAGTGCTGATTTAATGCAAATTGGGTTCTTATAGAACCCAACTTAAGTTAAACCAACATTTTATAGTAAAACAATAATGAAATACAAAGACCCACTAGGAATAAAGATTGAAATAATGATGGCATAGTTCTGGGAAGCAGGTGAGTGAATGATAGCTATGAATATCAGCTGCTTCTCTCAATAACTGACTTGAAGTACCATGCTTTCCATTTCCACTCCACTTCAAAATGAACTATGCTTAATAATTAATTTTACAATACAGTGGAATCATCAGTTTATGAGCTTAATTTGTTCCCAAAGACCATTTGCAAACCATAGTGTTCATAAGCCAAAAACACTTTTCCCAGGACTATGTTTGAGAGAGTAGCTCAGCATGCACCTGGCACTCCTTGCTGCACATATCCTCTATCAAACGTTAATGTGGACCTCTCAGTTGAGGTAAACAAAGGATCATTGTTGCTATAGTAAATGACAGGAAGATGGCATATGTTGATCTTCCTGACAACATTTATCATGTATCACTAACTGTCCTGAAGGTGAGGTGCCTATGTGCTGCGATCAGCTGTGATGACAAATATAGGAGCCAAAACAAACATCTTGCAGAATCTCACAACTCCCAAGCTTTGCCATACCAGTAAAGCATCTTGAAAATATCTATTTTTCTAGTGTTCCACTTTTGTAATAAAATTCTTATTTTCTGTTCTTTTTGTGTGGATTGAACAGAAGCAATATTTCCAAGAGGCTTTGCTGGTTTCATTTTCTTTATTTCTATTGTAACATGCTTAGGCTTCTTAACACCACTATCAATAACACATTTCACTTTCTTGGGAGGCATAATGAGTCTCAATTTATGAAAAAATAAATAAAATAGCACTGTAAGAAATACTGCTTATGGTCACTGGTACTATGAGAACAACTGGCACTCTATGACACCATCTTCTGCCAAAGCCAGCTACTCTATTCATAAATCAAGACAAAACTTATTAAAATTTTTATTTGTCAACCTATCTGTTCATGAACATGGATATTCGTGAACTCAGGTTCCAGTGTATGTAATAAGTAGGAAGTCAATTAAAAGTATACCTTTATAATGCCAAAAAATGCATGTCAAAAATAACTTGAATATTGATACAGGTTCATCATCAATACCTTGGCATCCTTGGTTCTAGGGCAAAATGAGTTGTTTTTAAGAATACCTTCTTGTTACAAGAATAAATACTCAAATAGTATATCTGATTTGGTAAAGATTGTTTTCAACTAAAATTAATCATCTACTGTACTAAATGTAAATTGAACAAAAACATAAAAGTCTGATGAACTGATCAATGTGAGTTAGTAAAAATGGAAAGGGAAAAGCCCGCAACAGGAGAAAAAATAAGACTAAATCATTGGTTTTATTACGCCTGGAAAAGAAATGAGTACGTCAAGATTCAGAGAATGAAACAGAAAACCATGAGAAGGTTATAGTGGATAAATGTAAGGATCAACCAAAACTGTTATACAGATATGTAAATGGTAAATTGAAAACAAAGGGGAAATAAGCAAACTAAAATACAATAATAAAATGTATGAAGACTCAGTAGTATTAGTACGAATGATGAACAACTGCTTCCAGTCAGTATTCACCAAAGAAAGTGACTTTCAATGTCAGACCCCAGTGGAATTGATTGATGGTGTTTATGAAATATATACATGAGTCAGTAGAAGTAAAAAAAATAATGAGAGAACAAGAAGTAAGGAAAACCTTAAGTCAGCTTAAAGTGAGTGTAGTGTGTAAAAATTCAGCATGACAATGCTAGAAGTGTACATGTGATCTTGTGAAACGGGGAAAAGATGTTCAAAACACTTGTGACCATCGCAAGTCTTGAATGTCCAAAATTATTTTGAAGATGACATTATATTGCCAAGACCAGCACTGTACACTGTCAATACTTTGGTTAACTCTTACCACTAACAACAAAAACCCTGTGGATCTCCTTGGCACGGCCAGTACATCTATATTCACCAGCATGGATGGAGCGTGCCCTTGCCTGGGTCAGCCGGCTTACCACATAGCCCTGTCGCCCAGGCCCATGGATCATTGTGTATCTGAATTGTATTACACATTACTTGTTTCCCTACAATTAATAATGCTTTTGCAACCTGAAAATATGTAGGCAAACAAGTGAAAGCTAAAAGACTGCCGTGGTAAAATTATTGAATATTTTTATCAATAGTAACACTCAATAGAGAATGATGCTTACAGTTCAATTAAGTAATACATTTTATCAACATAACTATATATTTGACAATGAAATAAATTTATCATCTATATGAAAGTTTTTAGCACAAACCAGAAGGGTTATGTATCAAGAAACCATGAAAACAGCAAAAGGCTATAAGCCATTTCTAAAAAAAAAAAAAAAAAAAAAAAAAAAAGGGGGTTCCTGTGACCAAAGCAGATAAATTGATTACAATACCAGCCATTTCTATGAAACCAGTAATATAGCAGAATTACTATGATAAAGACATTATATATAAGCATCATTACCACTACAGTTGAAGTGCCACTGAAATGCTACTGCTATTCTTGTTTATGTGGAGATGACCATAATGGAAGGCTCATATTAAAATTCAGGGGAAAATAGTGTTCTTCTTAAATTACAATTAAAGGGATTTCTACACAAACTACCACTATGGGAGGATGTAGCTGATTTATTTACATAATAGCTAGCATGACTCAGTATTGTTCCATCTGTTTCCACTTTCCACTCAATCAACCTTATTTATTTTTTTCTGTTCAAGTTTTTTTGAGAAGAATTTTGGTTTTTATTCTAACTTTTGAACTGATTTAAAGAAATAACATTTCTTTAATCTCTGATCTTTTACATATTAAAAGAAAAATTAAAGTATAGTAAAAGCCTGTTAAACCAAACACCAATGATCAAAATTTCCCAAGTCTGAATTTATAGGATGGAGAGAAAAAGAAGAAGAAAAAAAAGAAATGTATGGCCAAAATTAGGTTTCAGTACAAATTCAAATCATGCTCCAGATGAGCCGTAGTGGTGATAGGTTGAAGTAGACACTGCTAATAATGTTCATGGCTCCCCTACACTACAATACCCTCCATAATAATAAACATTACAGTAGTACAGTAGTGAAATTCTATAAATAAATGTGTTGTTTGAATGACATGGAAGTATTCTATGTTATGGCCAGTAGAGTTTAGATGTGTGCATATGAGAAGTTATAACAATGTTTATTATGAGTGGTTTGATAAATTGGTTTTGGTGATTATCACTCACAAGAAGAGTGCTTATTTATTTGTTAAGAGGTATATTAAGTCTATTTGTGGTACAAAGGGCTTGAAATTTGTTAAGGAATGTTTGTAGGAGGCTGTGTCTAGGTTTGGGTGTGTGGATGCAAATTGTTGTGTCCTCTGTTCACATATAATACACATGGAAGCCACAGACAATGTCAAAGATGTAATTTATATGTTCTCAAGAGATTTTTCACATGATTTTGTTGATATCTGATGACTTCCACAACAAACATTACTCAATTTAGTGCTCCCTCACCCAAAAAACCCTGATATCTCACAGATCCGCAAGGTCATTGGGATGAGAAGTAGGCAGAAGTTAAAAAGAGTCAACTTGAAACTATCCATTAGCATAGAAAATGATACAGAACATCAATCAATTTACTACATTTATCACCAGAGAAACATGAGCAACATGAGAAATCACTGCAAGAGTTAAACAGAAGAACTGTCCCAACTTATATTCCAGTCAGGAGGAATGGTACCTGAATGCCATACAGCAGTCAAGACAGCATGCAACCCACGGATCATGGCTTCACCACCAGTTTTGAGCAACTCCGCACTGATGTTGCAGATCCCAGCTGCCTTTCCACCCCTCAACTTTGCCACAGCCTCTTTGACATCACCAATGGAGGGTGCAGTTTCATCAATGGGTGGATCAGCATCCAGCGTCTGCAACCCTGCAGTCTGGAGCTGTCCGCTTGGAGGATCCACCGTGAACTCAAAGTACTCAGCCCAACGACCCATCTGCCCATCTGCGTCCGATACGAGGCAACCATCTGCTGCTCGGATAGCACTCACCTGAGAAGTAGACTTGGAGCGGAGTTTCTTCAGAGCTCGATAGGCAGGTCTGAGGTCATTAGCATTTAAATGACACTCGACATCCTAAGCGAGACCCCTGACATACCTCTCCTTGTCTCTTCTCAGGAGAGTTCTAGTCCTACGTGACAAAGCCCTGTACTGATCATGGTCCCCAGCAAGTATGGCAGCACGACTCTTCTCAATACTTTCCAGTGTCTCTACCGAGGTGAAGCCACTCCGTGACCTCGGGTGCTCCACAATGCATATACGATACCTGTATATATATATATATATATATATATATATATATATATATATATATATATATATATATATATAAAACAATGTATGTGTGTGTGTGTGTATTTGCCAAGTAAGTGTGTATTTGCCAATTTTTGCCAAAATTTGATCATGAACTGACCCACAACCTTTCAGTGAGGGCTCAGAGCTCATCATTACTGATCTTCAGGTAAGGCTGTGAGCTCATACACACCTCACACAACATACTCTGATCAGAGGAGACAGTAACTACCTTGCTTGTCAGCAGAAAAAATCCCAGAGGTGACTAGCTACTAGCAGGGTTCAAGCCTATGCCAGCCACAGTGGTCAACATAGACTTGGCCCCTTTACCACTGAGTCATGAGGCAGTGTGTGTGTGTGTGTGTGTGTGTGTGTGTGTGTGTGTGTGTGTGTGTGTGTGTGTATGTGTGACAATTACTATTTATCACTAGTTTATTACTGGTATCTCAATGAGAAACTGGGGAGCCATAATACGAAAGGCTTGGGTGGCTGTTCCCTCACTCCAATTATATAAAGAGATAAGGTGTGAAGGTTGCACTGATAAGCTAGCTTAACCTAATCAATATTTATCAACATCATGGTTTCTATTAAAATGGTAGCAACATTAGGTATCTGTATGAAGATCAGTAGATGAAATTGGAATTTTAATTGTCCACAGAGTAGTTGTGAGGATGGAAGGGACAGAGAACACACACCAAATTCCTTGTTGTTGTTCTTCTTGAATCCTGTTAGGCTTTATATCACTTCGTTAGGTTATTTCCTTCCTTCTATCAACCACTGGTTAATTGATCTTACTTAGTGTCTGTCTTTTTCTCAACTGTGCACCAAGAACTTTTCATATATTTCATAATTTGGTCTGTTTCCTTCCATGTTCCTCTTCTAGTCTCCTGTACCATTCTTTCTCACCTACAATGCCTATAACCTCTTTTTTCAACTGTCTTTCCTCTTCTTCATATGTAACACATTCCAGTATCAAAGGTTCAGATGTTTTAATGTAATGTATCAGCCAGTATAATCAGCCAATAATAAGAAAGGAATGAGATTTCTCAATGCTAAACACCATCTTAAAAGGTTGGGGTGAAATCTTGACCAATATATTTTGCTCAATGCATGTATACTTAGTTCACTGTACAAATCACTGTACAAATTGTTTTAAATGATAAGGAAGCTCCAGCCAAATAAGTACATGTCTGGTCTTTGATAACCTAATGCTATTAGTGCGGCAATATGGTATGAAAAGAACATAGTTGCTACAGGCCTTACATGATATTTAGTGGAACACGATGTCTAGCGCACTTAAAGTACTACCTGTAACTAAGCAAGGAGAGGGATGGAATATACGACGAAACTTCACCAAGATTTAGCATGACTATGGGGATACAGGCTACTTTGTGCCTTACCCAGACTCCCCAAGTACAATAGGTGTGTCATTTAATGTCCACTGCAAGAAGTCGTTCACACCAAGTACACATGCAATGGAGATCTTTCCACCCTCCACCACTACGTGCTGTCCACTGTAAGTCACGTCCTCCCCACTGTAAGTTACATCTTGTTCTTCTATGTACCTACCTCCAGAACTACTTCCACCTGTTGACACACTGGCTCCAGCACCTGCAAGACAGGAGGAAAGGGACATTAAGGAACTATGAACAGATGTGTCAAATGGTTGCATTCTTTATTACTAAAGCTGAAAATTTTCATAATCATACTCATACATTACTCCATATCTATGATGCACAAGAGAATAATAGAGAAAAACTAAATACTGTACACATGTAATCAGTAAGAAATTATTAAATTAGTAAAGAAACTAAGTAATAAAATAAGAAAGGTGCAAATAAGGTGAACCTAACTCATGTATAGGCCTTAAATCAGAATCACCGTGACATTTGGCGCATAGTACAAGTTCAATTAAGTGTTCTGACATGCCACAGAATGAGCATTTTGTTAATAACTTTGAATTTTCCATTCGTAAATCAGTAATAAGGACTTGATTACTTTATTTGTCACTTTAAAAATATGTAAATAGTGTTCATAAATAAAGGGACTGGTGAACAATTTTTTACTTAAACTTTCGAATCTGTTTGGGGATCAGCACGTCAGTGGGCCTTTTATTTTTTACTGCAGATTTTGTTGCCCTTGTATAAGAAAAAAATCAATAAAGAAATAAATAAAAATGCAAAATTTTGTTGGCCTTGGCTGATGTTTCTCCTTCACTAGGAAAAATATTAATAAACAATAAATAAAAAAAAAGCCTGGAAAGATTAAACACAAGTATTTTTCGTTATGACAGTTTGATTTTAAATAGGTACTACTATCTTAATCTTAACCACTGGTATAAAATCCAACTTGGGCACACAAAACTATTGAAATGGAGATGCAGATTATTTATACATGTCTGCAATGTGGCAAACCAATGAACAAGAGCTTGTGACCTACGTATAGGATAGGACACAGTAAGATTAAAGGTCTTGGTCAACCAAACCAGCATCATTGTGGAACAAATTAACAAAATTTACTCAGGAAAAGTGTGTGGAGTGTCAAGATAATTTTGTTATACTATTCTGATCCTAAGTATTAATGCTCAGGGTACCACAGTTGTTGCATAACATACTGGGTTAGCTGATGGAGGGAAGGGGAAGGGCTGAGTGTGGAATGGAGGGAAGTCAATCAAATGTGCCTAATTGTCATAGCATTACTGTAATAAGTGAGTGTGTTTGTTTAGAGAATGTGCCTATTGTGCTACTGTCTAAAACATATTGGAGAAGCCATGTATATAAGAAAGTATGTTCTAGATCAGTGGTTCTCAACCTAGGAGTCAAGGGAAGAAATTAGGGGAGGAGCCATGATGGCCTGTTACAATAATACATTTCTAAATAATGTTACGAATCTGAACAAAAAGCCTTGCATCACAACTTCTTCCAAGTCCTTATATCATCTGGTCTTTTGTACTCTAGTGATGTAAGTTTAGTATACCATAGAAATCTACCAAATATAAGATAATTATCATCTTCAACTTTGCAATAAAGCATAGGTGTTCTCTGCAACATATTATTAATTTACTCATTTATTTACCCTTTTTTAGTGGAGTGGGATTTGGAAGGAAAACAAAAAGGACCCACACGCATGTTGACAATTCATGAAGGAAAAATCGAAAATAAAAGGTTGAGAACCATTGTTCTAGACAAAAGGGTTACATTCACGAATTCACTGAGAATAACTAAATAAACTTTAGTCATACGTTCACGTTTATGAACTACGTAAATGAACCACAACGGATCTAACAATACGTTGAAATTCTACAGGTGTCCATATAATAAGACTGAAGGTCAAAATGATAAACCAGTACTGCGACTGTACCACTTCCTTCGTTACACCACACATGACATCATGATCGTAACGCCTGACTCATCATGGCCCAACCAGTTCATCTAACCAACCATATAATGTATACACAATATCGAATAAATCTACATATAATCCAAACAAGAAAGAACAGTGCCAAAACTACATGAAAACGTAAAAAGACAACTTCAGTAACTTTATAAGAACCAAGGACTCCAACCAGAACCACCATAAACTCTCTTGTAACTAATCTTACGGGGTTCAGGACACTAATCAAACAATGGCTACTTACCCAAACATATTCCAACGATGCAGGAAAAGGTAAATACACTCAAAAGCTTCATCATGCCAGAATAAAATGAGCACAACGTCTCTCCCCCCTTTCTAACCAGCCTCTGTGTCGCACTACAGCGGTTGGTTGGTTGGTTGGCTCGCTGCCGCTCTCAGCTGTCTCTACCCTGATTGTCGTCTGCTACGTCACAACACACAAGCCCCACATACTGCCATTACACTTTATTCCATTTACTATTCATTTTTCTCTAGTATTTTCCAGCACACATACCCACCCTGATATATCATAAAAATCCTGAATATGCATAAAGTTGCCTAAATAGGGAAAAAAAACTACCCAATACAAATAGTAAATTAGAACTGGGAGACAGTTACAAATGCCAAACCTTCCCATCTATGTAGAACATCTCAACGGAAGTATACTTGTATGATGTACAAGAGTGTAACAAAGAATATAAAGGAATCTTCACGAATTACAACGACTTCTGACGAAAGAAGCAAATAAATAGAAAAAAAGTATGCACGAAAAATCGACAAAAATGAGATCCTTCAGTAAATAGTAATAACAATGATGATGATGATGGTGATGATGATGATGATGATGATGACGATGATGATGATGATGATAATAATAATAATAATAGTAATAATAATAATAATAATAATAATAATAATAATAATAATAATAATAATAATAATAATAATAATATAGTAATAATATAATAATAATAATAATAATAATAATAATAATAATAATAATAATAATAATAATAATAATAACAATAATAATAATAGTACTAGTCTAATAGTAATAATAATTATAATAAATATAATACTAATGATAATAATAATAATAATAATAATAATAATAATAATAATAATAATAATAATAATAATAATATTAAATGACGGTTTATTTGAAAGCAGCCTACAATTGTTGGCTGAAAATCTACATGTTAACATACAAATTCTTCTTATTTTGTAACATTCACAAATCTTAATTAAGTCTACCCAGTCGCATCTGACAATTCTGTGCGTGGCTGCTACATAGCGCCAACAAGCATAGTGGACTAGGCCCAGTGGTGATCAGGCCACCCGTACATACATTTCTATTTCTCCGACCCAGCAGCTGATCACAATTTCTGACTTACACCAGCTGGTACCTAATCACTGCTAGGTGGACAGGGGCAACACACTTGAATTGAAGAGAGTAGAAAAAAACAACAACAACTGGTAGTCTTCTAAAAAAAAGAGGAAAGAAACACCAAGAAATGTTCTCATTCTCTCGAACATTATACAAAAAACGCACACAAAAATAAATACAAATAAAAATAAATAGATAAGAAATAGGATAGTCTCCTATAAAAATAAGCAAAAAAAAAAAAAAAAAAAAAAAAAACTTACAGAGGCGCCGCAAAACACCCATACACTTCAACATTATACACGGAACATCCAACAAAACATACAAAAAATAGGATAGTCTCCCATAAAGAGAAGAGGAAAGATAGAAGAGCAAAGTTTAACAGGTAGAAGAATCCCAGGTTGTAGAGCAAGGGGTAGACAAAGGGAAAAGTATATGGATGGAATAATAGGAACAGCAGCAGATGGAAGTTAAGAGAGAGAGAGAGAGGGAGAGAGAGAGAGAGAGAGAGAGAGAGAGAGAGAGAGAGAGAGAGAGAGAGAGAGAGAGAGTATACACAGAGAGGGGACAGAGGTGACAAGAGAGAGAGAGAGAGAGAGAGAGACGAGGAGAGGACGAGAGAAGGCATCTGAGTGTTTACTTCTGAGATCAAAGCTGTGAGTGAGTCGCTGATGCTTTCAAGGTGTCAAGATGCAGATGTGCGCCCTCACCCTGCCAAAGAAGGTGGGGGGGAGGTGTTCAGGGAGAAGGAAGGAGTAATATGTGATAGGGAGAGAAAGGAAGAAGAGGGAAGAGAAGTGATAGACAGGAAGAC
>CM035194.1:16120500-16131255 GCA_020233015.1 Callinectes sapidus
CTCTCTCTCTCATATTCCTTCATTCGCAGCACATAACTGAGGAGGAGGAGGAGGAGGAGGAGGAGGAGGAGGAGGAGGAGGAAGAGAATGTTAGTATGTCAGTAATAATGATGATGACAATAATAATAATCTTTCTCTCTCTCTCTCTCTCTCTCTAATCTTTTTTCTCTCTAACTCTATTTTTCTCTCTCTGTCACATAATTTTTCCCCTCTCTCTATCTCTCTCTCTCTCACATGTACCCTAAACTCTCCCTTTTTCTCTCTCTCACTCACCCTAAACAACCCGCTCTCTCTCTCTCCCCCTAAACTCTCTCTCTCTCTTTCTCTCCCTTTTTCTCTCTCAATCACCCTAAAACACTCTCTCTCTCTCACTCACCTGAAAACCCCCCTCTCTCTCTCTCTCTCTCTCTCTTTTTCTCTCTCAATCACCCTAAAACTCTCTCTCTCTCTCTTTCTCTTTCTTTCTGTCTTACCCATCCCAAAATTCCACCTTTTTCTCTCTCTCTCACCCTTAAACCCTCTCTCTCTCCCTGGCACTCTCTCTCTCCGTGGCACTCACTCCTCATGCTGGCACTGGAGGTACATGTGCTTCTCGTGGCCGCACTGGTAAGCCCACGGCCACACTCGGCTGCGGCAGGCCCGGTGCTCGATGGCCAGGTGCGCACAGTAGTCACGTTTGTCCTCAGGTAACCCCACAGACTCCATCTCCTCCCGCGTCGCTAACATTACTGGGGGGGAGGGGGGGGTGTAGTTGTGGGGGGGTAAATTGGTTTGGTTAGGTTAGGTTTTGTGTTTTGTTTATTTTTTGTCTTCTTGTTTCTTTTTTTTTTTTTTTTTCTCTTCTTACTACTTCTTTATTTCTGTCTTTCTGTCTTTCTTTCTTTCTTTATCTTGGGTGGTGGTGGTGGTGGTTAGGTTAGGTTAGGTTAGTTTTTAAGGTTATTTCTGTTTTTTTTCTTTTTCTTGCTTTCTTTCTTTCTTTCTTTATTTGTTTATCTTGGGTGGTGGTGGTGGTGGTGGTTAGGTTAGGTTAGGTTAGTTTTTAAGGTTTTTTCTCTTCTTTTTCTTGCTTTCTTTCTTTCTTTCTTTCTTTATTTATTTATCTTGGGTGGTGGTGGTGGTGGTGGTGGTAATAGATTAGGTTAGTTTTTATGTTTTTTTGTTGTTTTCTTGTTGTTTTTTTACTTCTTACTTTTCTTTTCTTACTTACTTACTTTTTCTTTCTTTCTTTATCTTGTTTTGTTTTTCTTCTCGTCTTGCTTTCTCTTTCTTTCTTTTATTTTTTATTTCTTTTTCTTTCCTTTTATTATTATCTTTATGTTACTTCACTTATTTATTCTTTCCATTTATCTATTTTGTGAAAGTGACGTTAGGTTAGGTTTTTCACAATTACAACCAAGTCCGATAGAAATAAACAAATAAATAAATAAATAAATAAATAAATAAATAGATATATATTCAGATGAAGACCTATTAACTTATCTACTTAAAAAACAAAAAAAAAAAATTGAACGACACTTAGAAAGCTTAAGAAATATTTCAAGTTATTAATTGATTTGACATAAATTATTAATCCCCATGACATTAATTACTTGTTCACTTAAATATAACCTAACCTAACCTAACCTAACAAACATAAACATTGAAAAATAACATTCAAAATAAAAAAGAGAGTGAGAGGAGGAGGAGGAGGAGGAAGAAGAAAAAAAGAAGAGGAACACAAAAACAGCTGATCACACACACACACACGAAAGAAGAAGATGAAGAAGAAGAACAAGAGGAAGATAAAGAAGAAGAGGAGGAAGAAGACAAAAACAGCTGATCTCGTAAACACACGGAAAAAAATAAAGAAGAGGAAGAAGAAGAAGAACAAGAGGAAGAGGAGGAGGAGGAGGAGGAGGAGGAAGACACAAAAACAGCTGATCACACACACGTACACACACACACACACACGAAAGCAGAATACGAAGAAGAAGAACAAGAGGAAGAAGAATAAGAAGAACAAGAGGAAGATAAAGAAGAAGAGGAAGAAGACAAAAACAGCTGATCTCGTAAACACACGGAAGAAAATAAAGAAGAGGAAGAAGAATAATAACAAGAGGAAGATAAAGAAAAGAAGAGGAGGAAGAGGAACAAGAGGAGGAGGAGGAAGACAAAAACAGCTGATCTCGTAAACACACGGAAGAAAATAAAGAAGAGGAAGAAGAATAAGAACGAGAAAGAAGAAGAGGAGGAGGAAGACACACACACACACACACACACACACGTACACACACACACACACACACACACACACGTACACACGTACACACACACACACACACACACACCGGGTCACCCACAGTACCTCTCTCCTTCCTGCCCTCAGCAAAGCCATACAAGGGGTCAAAGGTCGGCCCTGTCTTGCAGTCCGGGGTCACGGCGGGGTCACTCAGCATGGAGGAGTACATGTGACCCATCTTGACCTCTGGGGAACGATATATTGAAAGAGAGAGAGAGGGAAGATGGCTGCTAAAAGTCTTCCTCTTCTTCTTCTTCCTCCTCCTCTTCTTCTTTTGGTGTGTTTGGTTTATATATAGGATGACTGTTTGTGTTTTTGTGTGTTTTATTGGTTTTGTTTGTTTTCTTGTGTGTTGGTGTTTGTTTTGGGGGTTTTAAATGTAACAAGTATAAAGTAATTAAAAAAAACACTTCTAACTTGAGTACATGATGGAAAGTGACTAAACAAACTAGAAAAAACACGGAAAAAGCACGGAAAATATATGAAAAGTCAAAAAACATCCCAAAACAAGTAAAAACAATAAAAAAACATCATTAAAAACAACCCCTTCTGAAAAAAACACAACCCCTTTCAAACAAACACGATCTTACCAATAGAAAAACACAAAAAACACTAAAACACCCCATAAAAACATCACAACCATAAAAAAACACCCTAAAACACCCAAAAAACAACGCAAAAAACATAAAAAACACCCCAAAACAATGAAAAAACACCAAAAATCATTAATGTAACCCCGTAAAAAACGCAAAAAATATCTGAATCGCGCGGGAAAGAAAGGAAAGAGACAGTCAACTCCCAGACGTAGAGGAGAGAACACGCTTACTCTCTCTCTTATTATTACGTCTTTTTGACCTTAATTACTTCTTTGTACCGTGTCCCAGTGTACGTAAAGGACAGCCACGGACGGTCATTAAAGGTACGTAGTAATTAATAGCGGTATATGCGTTAATTATCGAGTTTTTGTGGTTTAAGTGTTGAATTGGTTGTTAAGTAGTTGGGTAGTTAAGGGTTTTTCACTAATTAATAGAGGTTATTGTCTATTTATTAAGGTTTTTAGGTTAGGTTAGGGTACATTATTTTTTTTTCTTTATTACAAATTTTGACGCATTTCACACAAAAAAGGTATTATTTGTCCTTATTCCCCTCCCCTCCTCCCCTTACATCCCCTAATCTCCCCTCTCCCCCCTCCCCAGTCCTCTAAGCTTGGTGGGGGAGGTAATGGGGGGTGTGGGGAGCGGGGGAGGAAATGGTGGTGGTCTTATTATGTACTTTTATCGTTAGTTTATATATTTCATGGTTTTTTGTGTTGAAATGATGTTTTTTTGAAGTATTTGTTGATTTTTAGGTTGTATTGCTTGTTAGTGGGTAGGTTAGGGTCGTTAGATTAGGTAGTTTAGCATTTTTAGCTGATTATAATATTGTTATTGTTTATTTATTTATTTATTTTAATGTTTTATGGTTTTTATGTTGAATTGGTTGTCAGTGGGTAGTTAGCTAGTTGTTTGTTAGTTAGGGTCGTTAGGTTTGGTAGTTAGGCATTGTTTTGTTAATTATACTGTTATTATTGTTGATTTGTTTGTTTATCTTGATTTTTGATGGTTTTTAGGTTGAATTGCTTGTTAGTGGGCAGTGGTTTGTTAAGTATGGTAGTTAGGCATTGTATTAAGGAACTACTACTACTACTACTACAGGTACAGGTGGTGGTGGTGGTGGTGGTGGTAGTAGTAGTAGTGGTGGTGGTGGTGGTAGAGTAATTGTTATATAAGAGCTCCTCCTATTACCAAATGTTACTGTTTTTCTCCTTAGATTTATTCAGGAAATACTAACACTGTGTCTCTATTTTGCTAACACTGACCAACTTAACCTAACTTAACTTAAACTTACCTAACCTAATTAAACTGTAACTTAATCTAACCTACTCTAACTGCACTTAAACCTATTCTTCTAACCTTCTCTCTTTCTAACTCTAACCTAACCTAACTTATTCTAACCTTAAACCTAACCTAATGTACCTTAACTATATATAAACCTAACCTAACCTAATCTATCTCATTGTATATAACTTTAAACCTAATCTAACCTCATTTAATGTACTCTAACTTAATTTAAACCCTAACTTAATGTACTAACTAACTTAAACCTAACCTAACCTAACCTAACTGCACTTAAACCTAACCTAACCCCAAATTAAGTATAAAAATGATTTTTGGAGTTTATTTGTTGTTCTTTCAAAAGCGTCAACAAAAGTAATTAATTTCTGAGTGTTGTGAAGTGTTTTATTTATTAGGTGAGGTGAGAGAGAGAGAGAGAGAGTTGAAATTAATGTTCCTATTCACTCCTATTTAAAATGATGTAAATTCTTTCTTCTTTTTATTTATTTATTTACTTTTCTCTCTCAACCCAAATAAAAAAAATGATTTATTGATTATTTTTACTATTTTTTTAACTAATTTTGTTTTTTTTTATATTTTCAGGAGAGATGGAGTGAGAGAATCTACCACCACCACCACCACCACCACCACCACCACCACCACCACCGCCACCGCCACCGCCACCACTAAGACAGCAGAAAAGAAACTCTCACTCTCTCACTCTCTCTCTCTCTCTGTGTGTGTGTCTATGTCAGATAAAGAATGGAAGAGGAGGAGGAGGAGGAGGAGGTAGAATGAGAGAGAGAGAGAGAGAGAGAGAGAGAGAGAGAGAGAGAAATAGTGAAGAGGAAGAGGAGATAGAAGAAAAAGAAGAAAAAAAATGAAAGTAAAATTTTTCTTTGGAGGAGGAGGAGAAGGAAGGAGGAAGATAGAAGAGATGAAGAAGAAGAAGAAGGAGGAGGGGAAGGAGGAAATAATTACTGGTGATAAAATAGAAGAGGAGGAGGAGGTGATGATAATAGAAGAAGATGAAGTAACTAGTGAGGAGGAGGAGGAGGAGGAGGAAGATGAAATTTTTAAAGAACTCCTCGAAGAGGAGGAGGAGGAGGAGGAAGATGAAATTTTTAAAGAGGAAGAGGAGGAGGAGGAGGAAGTGATGATAATAGGAGAAGAGAGAAGCCTATTAAGACAACAGCTGCTGAAACAAAGAACACCCAAAAAACAAACAAGAATCACACCAAACCCACTACAGCAGCAGCAGCAGCAGCAGCGGCGGGAAGTGGTGATTCTGGACCCCACCACCACTGCCCCGCCACACTTCCCGTGCGGCGAGTGTGGCGAACAGTTTGACAACCGCAGCGAACTGATCCAGCACACCCTGACCCACCTGGGCGTCGCTGTGGGCCGCTGCAGTGTGTGTCAGCTGCTGTTCACGTCGCAGCAGGAACTGGAGCAGCACGCAGCGACGCACCGGCCACAGCACCGCTGCGAGGACTGCGGCAAAGCGTTTGAGACGGAGAGCGACTTAGAGACGCACAAAGAGACAGTCCTCCGCACCGCCAAGTTTTTCTGTGCGGTGTGTGCGCAGCGCTTCGAGACGCAGGCGGCGCTGGGCAGACACGTACAGACGCACCAACACGAGCCGCGGTTTGTGTGCGGCGTGTGCGGCAAGGGGTTCCCCAAGGCCTGGGAGCTGCAGATGCACTCCAAAATGCACTACCAGAGCTACGACCACCAGTGCAGCGAGTGTGGCAGGAGGTTCAGGCACAGCGACGCCTTCGCAGCGCACGTCAAGCTGCACCTCAAGCCGCCGCCCTACACCTGCGACACCTGCGGCGAGACATTCATGCAGCTGCCAACCTTCGAGGCGCACTGCAGCACGCACCCGGCCGCCTTCAAGTGCGACACCTGCGGCAAGGAGTTCCAGAAGAGGTCTCGCCTCACCCGCCACACCGCCATCCACACCGGCCCCAGGAACCACCGCTGTGACCTCTGTGGCAAGGCGTTCCTCACCTCCTACCACCTCAAGCGACACCAACGCACGCACACACACTTGTACATACTCCAGGCCAAGCTGTCCCGCCGCCACCACCACCACCACCACACCTTCCCCTGCGACCAGTGCGGCAAGGCCTTCAAAACCCCGCAGACCCTCAAGATGCACCTCAACACCCACTCCAAGGCAACCCAGTTTGAGTGCGCCACCTGCGGGAAGGTGTTCTACCACCGCAGCACCCTGGCCTACCACGCCCTGACCCACGGCCCACAGCCACAGGGCTACGGCTGCGACAAGTGTGGCAAAGTGTTCTGCCACGCACCCAGCCTCAGGAGACACAAGAAGACATGCAGGGAGGTGGGGTGAGTGGGGGGAGGAGGCCAGGGGGTGGGGAGGGCAGGGGGGAGAAAGACAAGAAAGAAGAGTGTGTGTGTGTGTGTGTGTGTCTGTCTGTCTTGGTTGAATAGAATAACACACAAACTTATCAACTTTTAATACTTTATTTGAATAGATAAACTAATTAGTAATTCCTTCTCGGCAGATCCACTTGAAGGCGGCAGCGGCGGCAGGAGGAGGAGGAGGAAGAGTCTGTGAGTGCAGGGAGGAAGAGGAGGAGGAGGAAGAAGGAGGAAAGAAGATTCCTTGAATGAGGAAATATTAAAAGGAGGAAGATGGAAGAGGAAAAATTAAACAACATAAAGAGAAGAATTACAAGATGGAGAAATGAAGAGGAGGAGGAGGAAGAGGAAGAAATGAAGAATTAAAGAAGAGGAGGAGGAGGAAAAAGAAATATCAAAAGAAGATGGAATAGAAGAATTAAACAACATGAAGAAATGAAGATGAAAAGGAAAGAAGGAAGAATTAGACAGAGACAAGAAAGAAGAGGAGGAAGAAGAACAGATGAAAGTGAAGAAAGAAGAGGAAGAAGGAAGAATAAGAAATGGAAGAAGAGGATTAAGAAGACTTACAAGGAGGAGGAAGAAGAGAGAAGAGAAGAAAAGAAGAGAATGAAGAGAAAGAGAAGACAAGAAGAAAAGAACTAAAGAAAGAAGATTAGGAGGATACATTTAATGGGTGCTCTCTCTCTCTCTCTCTCTCTCTCTCTCTCTCTCTCTCTCTCTCTCTCAGCCCACAGCCCCACAGTATGTCCCCCCACAGCCCCTCACCTAAATAAGCTCTCTCTCTCTCTCTCTCTCTCTCTCTCTCTCTCTCTCTCTCTCCTATATACACTTAAGTAACTATTTTTGTATATATATTTAAGGAGTGTCGTGTATTTTTGTAAGGAGAAGAATTATTACTAGTTTGTATAGTAAGATTGTACAAAATTATGCATTGATTTTTGTGTTTGTTTTTGTTGTTTGTTTAAAAAGGAGAGAACTGTATTTGTTATGTATGTATTTATGGAAAGGACTTTTTGGAATATAGCATTGGTTCTTATTGGTGTGTTTGTTGTGATTCCTGAGAGAGAGAGAGAGAGAGTGTGTGTGTGAGAGAGAGTGTGTGAGAGAGAGAGAGAGAGTTGGTAATATCACAAACACACACACACATACACACACAACAATAATAATAATAACTAATAATGAAGCTATAACAATAATAATAATATACACACACACACATACATACATACAACAATAACAATAATAATAATAATCTACCTCTCTCTCTCTCTCTACACACACACATACACATTTACTTAACAATATTCTCAGTTCATACAGAGAGAGAGAGAGAGAGAGAGAGAGGCTGTCGTCTTCACTTTCCTGGTAAAAATCTGAGCATTACTACTACTACTACTACTACTACTATTACTACTTGATGCAATAAATTTAACAGGGACCACAAAAGTACATTAGAGCCTGGACACACACACACACACACACACACACATACACACACACACTGAATTAAGATAGCAATGAAAGAACATACATACATACAGAAGGAGGAGGAGGAGGAGGAGGAAGATAAAGAAGAGTATGAAAAAGAAAGGAAAACAAGAGAAGGAAGAAAAAAGAAAGAAAAAGGAGAAATGAAGGAAGAGAATAAGAAAGTGAGAGAAAGAAAGGATGATTTAAACGATGAAAATGAAGAAAAATAAAGAATGAAGAAAAAAAGAAGAAAAGACAAGAGAGAAAAAAGATAAAAAAAGATGAGAACGAAGAAGAAAGACGAAGAGAAAGAAATAAAGGAAAAGATAAAAAAAAAGATGAGAATGAAGAAGAAAGAAAAGAAAAACAAGAAAAACTAACACACACACACACACACACACACACACATTACATACATACATACATACATACACACACTTATTCAGCATTACTCACCAACCTGTAATATATGAAAAAAATATAATATAATACAGAACATAATAACATTGACACACACATAATAATATTGACACTCAGAATATTGGTCATAATACAATATACAAAAGAAGTGACAGCCTTAATGTTATATACCACTACTACTACTATTACTACTACTACTACTACTACTACTACTACTATCTACTGCCTTACCTAGCTGAGAAGAAGAGGAAGAGGAAGAAAAGGAAGAGGAGAAAGAATGAGAAAAAGGAGGAGGAAGAGGAAGAATGAGAAAAAGGAGAGAATGAACAAGAGGAGAAAGAGAAGGAGGAAGAGGAAGAATGAGACAAAGGAAAGAATGAAGAGAAAGAGGAGGAGGAGGAGGAGGAGGAGAAAGAGAAAGAATGAGAAAAAGAAAAGGAAGAAGAGAATGAGAAAAAGGAGAAAGGAGAAAGAGAAGGAGGAAGAAAGAATGAGAAAAAGAAAAGGAAGAAAAGGAAGAAGAGAGAGAAAGAATGAGAAAAAGAAGAGAGAGATGAGAAAGAGAAGGAGGAAGATGAAGAAGAATAAGAAAAAGAAGAGGAGGAAGAGAAATAATGAGAAAAAGAAAAGGAAGAAGAAAGAATGAGAAAAAAAGGAGAAAAAGAAGAGAAAGAGGAGGAGGAAGAGGACGAGAAAAATAAATATCCTCCCCCTCTCTCTAACTAACTAACCACCACCACCACCACTACCAAGGAGGACAAACACAGCTAAATATCGCGTCACGTTTTCTTTATTGTCTCGGGAAGGAATGATTGGTGTGTGACAAACTTCATCTCAACGCAACACACGCACGCACACACACACGCCCTATACAAATTGACAGAAAAATATTAACCACTCTCTCTCTCTCTCTCTCTTTCTTTCTCTTTCTCTCTCTCTCTTAATCATAAAAACTTAAGTACATTTCTATTTTTTGTTTTTCGATCTGGTTTATAAAAGGTGTGTTTGTTTGTTTGTTTGTTTTGTTTTGTATATTTTGAGTGTGTTTTAAATTTTTGTGTTTTAAATAAAGGTGTGTTTTATTTTGGTTTAATATACACACCTCAAACACACACACACATGGAGTTTTTATTTATTTGTTTTATCTGTGTGTGTGTGTGTATGTTATTTTTATTATTGTTATTATTATTTGAGTTTAATTCTTTGTTTTATTTTTATTTGCTTTTCTAAACGTAATCATTCTTTTATTTTTTTGTTAGTTTTTTGTTTTAATTAATTGATCTAAACATATTTTTTCTGTTTTTTCCTCGTTTCTTTATGTTTTCGTTTGCTTTCCTAAACATTTCCTTTCATTTTCAGTTCGTTAAGTGTTTCGCCATTTGAAAAGTGAGTTATTTCACATTTTGATTTGTAGGACGCTAGTGGTACACCTCTCTCTCTCTCTCTCTCTCTCACACACACCATTAATCTCTCGCAAGTAAAATTCAACAATATATCACTAACAACTCAAAAATCTTTCTTTACTACATTATATAAAGTCAAATAGAGTTAATATATATAGAGATAATTTATTTATTTATTTATTTATAGATTTATTTCTTCTTTATACAGGTTTATATATATATGTTTTTTGTTATATCTTATTTATATTGGTTTGTTGAATCATTTATCTCTGGTTTTGTAATTCTATGCTAAGGAATAACGTTTGATTTCTATGTTTTTTTGATTATCTATTTATTTATTTACTTATTCATTGGTGTTTTTTTTATTTATTATGCTTATAGAAAGAGTAGGGAGGACAAATGTTTTTTTTGTGTGTGTTTTTTAAAAGTTTATCGTAAAATATATTTCTATCTTTCCTCTCTCTCTCTAAATAGGTTTTTCTTCATTTTCCTTAATCTTTCTTCACTCTCTCTCTCTCTCTCTCTCTCTCTTTCTCATTCATTCATTCTCTCTCTCTCTCTCTTCTATAAATCTTTCTCTGTTTTAATTCCTACTTTTTCTTTCTTTAACTTTAAATACCCCACCCCTCTCTCTCTCTCTCTCTCACACTCACACACACACACGCACACACACACACACACACACACCACTGGACGTAACTTTCCCTCTCTCTCTCTCCCTCTCTTTCTCTCTCTCTCTCTCTGTCTCAACTCGCAAAAACAACAAAGAAAACAAAGAAAAAAGTTAATTTCCCGATATTTCTACCCTTAACCTAATCTACCTTAGACTAATCTTATATGGTAAAAAAATACAAGGGTTAAGAGACTGCTTATTGGGGGTGTTTTATGGGGTGTTTTATGGGGGGGGGGG
>CM035194.1:16134895-16147918 GCA_020233015.1 Callinectes sapidus
GAGAGAGAGAGAGAGAGAGAGAGAGAGAGAGAGAGAGAGAGAGAGAGAGAGAGAGTACACCAGATAGACAGACACAAGACAGACAGATAGACAGACACAGAACAAGAAAGAAAGACAAAATAAATATTCAAGAAATAATAATAATAATAATAAAAACTGAAAGAATAATAAACTGAAATAAAACAAATAAGAACATTGAAAAACAGTTGTGAGATAATAATAATAATAATAATAATAATAATAATAATAATAATAATAATAATAATAATAGTTCCTTCTAAATTTTTGTATGGCAAGATTTCTAAAGTTAGACACAAAAAAAGATTATATGGTTTTTCAATTTCTTTATGTGAGAAATTCTAAAGTTTGAAAATGGAAATAGAAAAATAATTATGTACATTTTTTAAAACTATTTATCATTTATAAGTCAAATTTTGCGTGAATAAATAAATACACAAATAAATAAATAAATAAATAAATAACGATAGACATACATACCTTCTTCAAATATTGACTTTTTAAAACATTTCTTGCGTCAAATTTCAAAAAGACTAAGAAATTGTCCAAAAAAACACATTAAAAGCTAAAAAAGAAAGATATATTATTAAACTCTCTCTCTCTCTCTCTCTCTCACCTAGCGTCAGTCGAAACCTTGTTCAAGAAGCATCTGGAAAAGGAAAAGAAAACGGGGCGAACATTAACTACAAACAGAAAACGGGAAAGCGAACACTCTGGCCGAACAAAGGGAAACTCAAAGAAAAATAAGGAAAAACACTAAAATTAAACTAAAAAAAGGAGAAATAAAGGAAAAAATGAAATAAATGATGAAATGCATTAACTACGAACAGAAAATGGGATAAGTATTGGGTAAATAAAGGGAAACTAAAGAAAAATTAATAAAAACACTAAATTAAACTAAGAAAACATTAAAAAAATCCTAAAAACAAAAAAAAGTAGATTTACAAAAACAGGAACAAAAATACTTATAAAAACAAGGATAAAATTAATGAAAATGTTAAATTAAACTAAAAAATAACAAAAAAACTAAAGGAAAATAATGCAAAATTAGAAAACTACATAAATATTAAGGAAAACATAACAAAGCAAAGGAAATAATAACTAAAACAACTAAAAAAAACAATAAAAAGGAATAAAAAAAAAATACAAGAAAGAACACACACACATAAAAAAAATAAAATAAAAACACTTACATTAGCAAACACAAAAGAAACACACACACACACACATGCAAATCTGCAAAAAAAAAAGGAAAAAAAAAACAAAATAAATGAAAAAAAAAAGAAAACACACACACACACACACATACAAACTCGAGAGAAAAAATGAAATAAAAAAAAAACGAAAAAAGAAAAAGAAATAGAAACAAAAAACCCAGAAATCAGAAAACAAAACACACATAAAAACTCGAAAAAAAAAAAATCGAAAAAAAAAAAAAAAAAAAAAAAAAAAAAAAAAAAAAAAAAAAAAAAAAAAAAAAAAAAAAAAAAAAAAAAAAAAAAAAAAAAACGGAAATAAGCACAAACACACACAAACAAACGCATACACAAACAAACAAACACACACCAATTGAATATCCTTGGAGAGCTGCCCCATTTGACCATCATGCACTTTCTTCAACTTTTCCTTCTGCTTCCCCTGCTTCATGGCCGATATTTTGCGTTCTTCGATGAATCTCTTTGTATTATTTTGGTTCTTTTCTTTGAGCCTTCTGTCGCGGTCGGCCTTGGTCTTGAGGGTCTTGTCCGCGTTCACGTCCTTGGCGGTGTCTACGGCTGCCTTGGCCTGCGCTGCCTTCATCTCCTTGTTCTCTCTGGGGGTTAGGTTAGGTTAGGTTAGGTTAGGTTAGGTTTGGTTAGGTTAGGTGTGGTTTGGTTTGGTTTGGTTTAGTTAGGTTAGGTTGGGTTAGGTTAGGTTTGGTTAGGTTAGGTTTGGTTAGGTTGGGTTAGGTTAGGTTTGGTTTGGTTAGGTTTGGTTTGGTTTGGTTAGGTTAGGTTAGGTTAGGTTTAGGGTTAGTAATACATACATATATATAAAATAAACACTCATATATATAAATTGAAGTGTTCTCTCTCTCTCTCTCTCTGTCTCTCTCTTTCATTTGCACACACACACTCTCTGTTTCTCTATTTCTCTTTTTCTCTCTCTTTCACATTTTTACACATATACACACACACACACACACTTTTTTTCCCTCTTTCTTTCTCTCACTCACACACACACATATATATACATACACACTTTCTCTGTCTCTCTCTCTCTCATACACACACACACTCTTAAAAACACACACATATACACACACACTCTCTCAAACACACACATAAATACTCTTCCTTTTTCTCTCTCTCTCACACACACACACACACACACACACACACACACACACTCACTGTTCATGCTTAGCCTCCATCTTCTTGATCTGCGCCTGCTGCTCCTCCTCCATCAGCTTCTTGAGTATGTCCTCCTGGCTCTTCAGGTGTTCCTTCAGCATCTCCCACTCCTCCTTCCTGTGTTTCTCCATCATCACCGACCACTGCGTCATCTGGTCCGTCACCAGCGCCTTGATCTTGGGGTCGTCCATCACGTCTCTGGGGTTATGGGGTGTTAGGTTAGGTTAGGTTTTTTAGTTTTTCAGTTTTTTCCCTCATTCATAACAAAAAACCCTATAATTCTTCCCCTTACTTCTTTCGTTTGGCCAGTTTTTCCCCTCATTCACCACAAAAAAACCCTTAAAACCCCTTAAAAAAAAACCCTTAGATTATTCCCCTTACTTTTTTCCCCTCATACAAAAAAAAAAAACCTTAAAACCCCTTACTTCTTCCCCTTGGCCAGTTTTTCAATAGCACTGCACTGGCCCTTCTGTATGGTGAGTCGTTCCTTCATGTGTTTCTTCCTGAGGGTCTCCAGCTCCTTCTGCTGCTTCTTGGTCGCCTTCAGGAAGTTCTTCTGTGTACGCAGCGACTCTAAGTTGATTGGCTCAAATTCAACTGTGGGGGAATGAGGGGGTGTTAGGTTAGGTTAGGGTGGGTGTTTTTTTGGGTGTTTTTTTTTTTATTGTGTTTTTTTTTCTTTATTGTGTGTTTTTTTGTCTTTCGTGTGTTTGTGTGTGCGTTTTTCTCTCTCTCTTGTGTGTGTGTGTTTTTCTTTGTTTCTTTATTGTGTGTTTTTTTTTCTTTATTGTGTGTTTTTTTGTCTTTTTGTCTTGGTGTGAGGTTAGGTTAGGGGGTGTGTTTGTTTGGGTGTTTTTTTTTGTTTGGGTGTTTTTTTTTTTATTGTGTGTTTTTTTTCTTATTTAGTGTGTTTTTTTGTCTTTTTGTCTTGGTGTGAGGTTAGGTTAGGTTAGGGGGTGTGTTTGTTTGGGTGTTTTTTTTTTGTTTATTTGTGTGTTTTTTTCTCTTTAGTGTGTTTTTTTGTCTTTTTGTCTTGGTGTGAGGTTAGGTTAGGGGGTGTGTTTGTTTGGGTGGGTGTTTGTTTTATTGTGTGTTTTTTTCTTATTTAGTGTGTTTTTTTGTCTTTTTGTCTTGGTGTGAGGTTAGGTTAGGGGGTGTGTTTGTTTGGGTGTTTTTTTGTTGGTTTATTGTGTGTTTTTTTTTCTCTTTCTTTTTCTTGTGTGTTTGTGTGTTCTTTTCTAAAAAACTATTAACCTCCTTAAACAAAAAAAAGTTAATAAACAAAAAAAAAATAAAAAAATCATTAAAACCCCCAATAAAAACACAAAAAACAAACACTCACGCGGTTCCTCCTCCTTCTTCCCAGCGGCAGCACCAGGCTTACCACCGGCCCCTGCTTTGGCCCCCCCCGCACCCCCGGCAGGCTTGGCCCCCCCCCCCTTGCCCCCCTTCAGCTGCTTGGTGTCAATATCGGATGCCTCAATACCCATCGCCTTCATCTGCTGCTCTCTCTTCTCCTGCGCACTCAAAAACGCTCTGGGGTCAGACAGGGCGTCCATTAAATCTGTTGAAATTAGGTTAGGTTAGGTTAGGTTTGGTTAGGTTACGTACCCCCCCCCCCAAAAAAAATATCTCAAAATATTCCCCCCCCCAAATAAATCTTAAAATATTCCTCCCTCAAAATACACGTAAATTACTCTAAAAATACACCTAAACATCCCTGAAATATCTCAAAATATTCCTCCCTCAAAATATCCCTAAATAACCTTAAAAATATCCTCCCAACATCCCTGAAATATCCCAAAACACTCTATAAACACCAAAATATCCGTTAAAAACCTAAAACATCCCTAAACATTCCCAAAATACCCTTAAATATCCCTAAACAACCACTATACACCCCAAAACCTCAAAATACACCCCTAAAGATACTCAAAACACCACAAAACAACCATTAACAACCCTAAAAAACCCTAAAAACACCCCTAAAAAACCTCAGAACACCCTAAAAAACCCTAACCCCTAAAAACCCTTAAAAACCCCTAAAAACTCCCCCAAAATCTCAAAACACCCCAAAACAACCATTAAGAACCCTAGAAAACCCTAAAAACACACTAAAACACCTCTAAACCCTAAAAAACCCTAAAAACACTTAAATACCCCACTAAAAAATCTCAAAACACTCCTAAACCCTAAAAAAAAAATTTAAAAAACCCTTAAACACCCCTAAACCCTTAAAAAAACACCCCTAAACCCTTAAAAACACACACTCACCTCCCAAGCCATCAGGGACGTAAATCTTGAGTTCAATATTACAGAACAACATGGGCAGGGACATTGGAAAGTTGCCCTCAGTAAACAACCCTAAAAACACCATAAAACACCCCTAAAACAACCCTAACCCCTAAAAAAAAAACCTAAAACCCTTAAAAACACAATAAAACAGCCCTAAACACCCCTACAACACCTCTAAATACCCCTAAATATGCCTCTCAAAATCTCAAAACACCCCAAAACACACCTAAACCTTAAAAACACCCCTAAACCCTAAAAAAAAACCTTAAAAACACACACTCACCTCCCAAACCATCAGGGACATAAATCTTGAGTTCAATATTACAGAACAACATGGGCAGGGACATAGGAAAGTTGCCCTCAGTAAACAACCCTAAAAACACCATAAAACACCCCTAAAACAACCCTAACCCCTAAAAAAAACCCTAAAACCCTTAAAAACATCATAAAACAGCCCTAAACACCCTAAAACACCTCTAAAATACCCCTAAATATGCCCCTCAAAATATCAAAACACCCTTAACCCTTAAAAACACCCTAAAATACCCTTAAACCCTAAAAAAACCCTTAAAAACACACACTCACCTCCCAATCCATCAGGGACGTAAATCTTGAGTTCAATATTACAGAACAACATGGGCAGGGACATAGGAAAGTTCCCCTCGGTCCTCAGGGAAATGTGACGATACCCAGCCTGCAGTCCGTCAAGGGGCAGGATCCTCTGTCCCAACATCTTGCCGTTCTCGTCAAACACACCAAAACGCAGCACCGCCAAGTCCGGTAGCACGACCTATAGGGTGGTGGTTAGGTTAGGTTTGGTGTTTTTAATTTGGTGTTTTTTGTTTGGTTTGGTGTGTTTTTTTGTGTGTTTTTTTGTTATATTGGGTGTTTTTAATTGGTGTTTTTTGTTTGGTTTTGGGGTGTTTTTTAGGTGTTTTTTTGAGGGTTTTTGTTCAGTTTTTTTTTTAGGGTTTTTTTAGGGTTTTGTGGGTTTTTGTGGGTTAAGAGGTGGTTTTGTTTGGTGAGGTGTTTTAATGGTGTTTTTTGGTGTTTTTTTTAGGGTTTTTGAGGGTTTTTGTGGGTTAAGAGGTGGTTTTGTTTGGTTTGGTGTTTTAATGGTGTTTTTTTTTTTGGTGTTTTTTGAGGGTTTTTGTGGGTTAAGAGGTGGTTTTGTTTGGTTTGGTGTTTTTTTGTGTTTTTATTGGTGTTTTTTTGAGGGTTTTTGTGGGTTAAGAGATGGTTTTGTTAGGTTCAGTGTTTTTTTGTGTGTTTTATATTTTTTGTGTTTTTTGTCAGATTATGTATATGTAGTTTAGAATAAGGAAGGGATTACTGGATTTATAATGAGGAAATGACATACATACATACAAACACACACACACACACACACAAACCTTTCTAAACAAAAAACATCTAAAAAAAACTGATGAAAAAAGAAAATGAAATAAGGAAAAAAACGAAACACACACACACACAAACACAAACACGTACAAACACACACACGTACAAACAAACACACACAAACAAGAATAATCACATGCAACCAAAAAAAAACAAACCTGAAGAAAAAAAATAAATAAATAAAACCAAACACACTAAACACACACGTACACACACACAAACACAAACAAACGTACGTACCTTCCTGAACAAGAATGGCTCCTCGTTATAGCTAGGGTTGAGGCCGTTGCCGGGAATCATGCGTGTCCTGAACTCCTTCCTGATGGTGTCGGTGGGCAGGCCGTACATGTCCACCTCCACGTATGTCCCAACCTTCTTGTCCGACAGAAACTGACCTGCGATTACCTGAAAATATAGAAAGAAATACATAAATAAATAAACAAATAAACTGTAAAATAAATGAACTTACTTGTAAATAATAATGGTAAATAAAGAAAGAAACTGTAAAATAAATGAAATGCCCCGAAATATTAACCTAACCTAACCTAACCTAACCTTCTTGTCTGACAGAAATAAATAAATAAATAAATAAATAAATAAATAAATGAAACCCCCCAAAATATCAATCTAACCTAATTTAACCCCCCAAAATGCTAACCTAACCTAACGTAGCCTGATAAATAAATAAATAAATAAATGAATAAACTGTAAAATAAATCAACTGACCTGCGATGAACTGTAAATAACGGTAAATAAATGAATAAACTGTAAAATAAATGAAACCCCCAAAATACAACTAACAACCCTAAAAACCCCTAAAAACACCCTAAAACCCCAAAAAACTCAAAACACCCTAAAACACCCCTAACCATAAATGAAAAAATGAAAAAAAAAAACACCCAAAAACAAAACAAACACACAAAAAAAATAGAAACCATAAACAAAAAAATGCAAAAAAACACCAAAAAAAAAAACACCCTAAAACAAACACAAAAAAACAAACAGAGACACAAATCCAAACGCACCGTGACAGCCACCTGGGCCGCAATGACACCATCGACGGGGGACTCTGCAAACGGGTCAAACGTCCTATCTTGCCTCCTCATGAAGTCAGGTTTAAGGAGGTAGCCACACCCTCCGTTGTATTCAAACTTGCCCTGGTTCAGCTGCATGGGCAGGTCCGACGTTTGGAAATTAAGCGACACCATCTGACACCCCGCGTTCCAGAAGACCTGTGTGCGTTTGGGGTGTTTGGTTAGGTTTGGGTTGCGTTTGGGGTGTTTGGTTGGGTTAGGGTTGGGTTAGGTTAGGTTTGGGGTGTTTGGTTAGGTTAGGGGTGTTTGGTTGGGTTAGGTTAGGTTTGGGGTGTTTGGTTAGGTTAGGTTAGGTTAGGTTAGGTTAGGTTAGGTTAGGTTAGGTTTGGGGTGTTTGGTTAGGTTAGGTTAGGGTTAAGTTTGGGGTGTTTGGTTAGGTTAGGTTAGGGTTAAGTTTGGGGTGTTTGGTTAGGTTTGGTTAGGTTAGGTTACGTTTGGTTAGGTTTGGTGGGTGTTAATCTAAATGTACATATACACATACATACACACACACACATACACATACATATATTTGCAAAAAGTCATATATATACACAAAAACTCATTAAAACATACAGAAAAATTTTAAAAACACACACTCATTGAAATGCATTAAAAAACTTAAAAAAAAAAACACACAAACATATATGTCATACACACACACACACACACACACACACACACACTCATTAAAACACATCCAAAAACTTAAAAAAAACACACACACACACACTCATTTAAAAAAAACATCCAAAAAACTTCCAAAAACACTCACAAACACACACACTCATTAAAAAAACACCCCAAAAAACACACAAAAAACTATCAAACACAAACACACAAACACACACACACACAAACACAAACAAACGTACCTGGGGCATGTAGTTGGAGGAGTCAACACGCGCACCTTTGGGATAGATTCTGGACATTTGCCGTTTGTTATAATTGACAAACTCAATGGCCTGCGTCTTGAGGTAACCCAACCCCACCGTCTCAGAGAAGGAAGACATGTTGTGGTGAATGTTCTTCTCTGTGGAGGAGGAGGAGGAGGAGGAGGAGGAGGAGGAGGAGGAAGAGGAAGGATTTTTTTAAGTTAGTTTTGTTTTTTTATATTTGGGTTTTTTCTTTGTTTTTTGTTTGTGTTTGTGTGTGTGTGTTTGTGGGTTTTCTTTGTTTTGTGTGTTTTTCTTTCTTGTGTGTGTTTTTGTGTTGTTGTGTTTTTTGTGTTTATTAAGTGTTTTTTGTGTGTTTTTGTGGGTTTCTTTCTTGTGTGTGTGTGTTTTTGTGTTGTGTTTTTTTTAGGTTTATTAAGTGTTTTTCTGTGTGTGTTTTTTTGGTGTTTTTTTTTGTTTATTAAGTGTTTTTTTGTGTTTTTTTTGTGTTATAAATGTGTGTGTGCATGTGTGTGTGTGTGTATATTTAAATCATCTTCCATACTCACTCACACACACACGCACACACACACACACACACACACACACATACACACACCATGCAGGCACAAACTAAACATGCAAACACCAACAAACAAACAAACACCAACAAGCCAGCAAGCAAGCAAACAAGCAATACAACAAACCATTACCCAAACACACAAACACAGAAAAACAAACAACGCAAGGTACAGTAATGAAGAAATAAACAAATAACCCACAAAAAAAATAAACATGAAGATTAAAATTTTTCCCAAACTAGATAAAAACAATCGATAAATAAATAAATAAATAAATACAGTAACTAATGCATGAAAGAATGAATGAATGAATGAATAAATGAATGAATGAAGTTAATAATATAATACACTAGCACTACTTAACCTAACCTAACCTAACCTAATACTAAGTTAATAATACCCTAACCTAACCTAACCTAACCTAAGCTAATACTAAGTTAATAATAATACCACTACCACTACCTAACCTAACCTAACCTAACCTAATACTAAGTTAATAATAATACCACTACCACTACTTAACCTAACCTAACCTAATACTAAGTTAATAATACCACTACCACTACTTAACCTAACCTAACCTAACCTAACCTAACCTAATACTAAGTTAATAATACCACTACCTAACCTAACCTAACCTAATACTAAGTTAATAATACCACTACCACTACATAACCTAACCTAATACTAAGTTAATAATACCACTACCTAACCTAACCTAACCTAATAATACCACTACCTAACCTAACCTAACCTAATAATACCACTAAATACGGCCAAACGAGACAAACGGGGCCAAACTATGTACCTTCAGCCACGTCAAACCCATTAAAGTGAACGGGTTGTGCGTAATTAATCATTGACGACAGCCAGGGGTGAATATTGGTGAGGGATGTGCCAGAGTACTTTGGTGGTTCTGGGGCGGCTCCTTCTGCGGGGGTCTCTTCGGGCTGTGGTGGTGGTGGTGGTGGTGGTGGTGGTGTTTGGGTGTTTGTGTGTTTGGGGGGTGTTTTATGGGTGTTTTATGGGATGTTTGTGTGTTTGGGGCGTGTTTTTTGGGGTGTTTTATGGGTGTTTTTGTGTTTTTTTTTGTGGGTGTGTGTGTGATTGTTGGTGTGTGTGTGTAGGGTGTGTTTTTTGGTGTTTTTGTGATGGTTTTGTGTGTTTTGAGGGTATTTTTTTGTGGTGTGTGTGTGTGTGTGTGTGTGTGTGTGTGTGTGTATGTGTGTGTGTGTGTGTGTGTGTGCGTGTGTGTGTGTGTGTGTGTGTGTTTGGAGGTAATGAGAAAAGTGGAAGAGATGGAATGAATAAACTTGAGGAGAGAGAAAAGAAATGAGACAAAAACTGATAAAAAAAAAACAAGAATAATAATAATAAAAAAAAACACAAAAACACCATCTTAAAACATTAGACATGCAAACAAACACACAAACATGCAAACACACAAACGTAAACATGCAAGCAATCCCAAACACACACATACACATGCATATAAACAAACGCATCCAAACGGACATGCAAACAGACAAACACAACAGGCAAAACAAACACACAAAAAGGGTTAGGTTAGGTTAGGAGCAGGAAAGAAGCACAAAAACAAACACAACATAGAAACAAACGTACAAACACACAATGGTTAGGTTAGGTTAGGTTAAAAACAGGAAAAAACGGAGAGATGCACAAACAAACAAGGAAGTAAAGCAAAGCAAACAAACAAACAAACGTGGCAGGCTGGGGGAAACAAACACCAAACAAACACCACAATAAAACACATCAATGAAAAAGTTCCCCAAAACAAACAACATTCTCTATAAAACGACAAACAAACATCCTAAAAAAACACAATAAAACGCAAAAAAACTAACAATAATATATCAAACATACAAACAACACACATAGAAGAGATGAAGGCAAACACCAAACAAACAAACAAACAAAGACAGTAACCAAACACTAACCAATGCAAACAGCGACAAAAACACCACAGAGAGAACAAAAACAAACGCAAACACAAACACTAACAGAAAAAAACATCAAATACACACCAAACGCAACCACCAAACACACTCACACACAAACACATTCCAAACACCACTCGCCCCAAAAAACACAGAAAAATTGATCTTGCCCAAAATTGAAAAACGCCAAAATAAACACATAAATCAAAACACCAACACCACCAAACACACATACAAAAAAAAACACACACTCAGAAACACATCATTACCAAAGCAACCAAAACGCACCAAAATCTATCTCATGCAACACCACCACACCAAAAAAAACACTCAAATACAAACGCAACTATCAAAAACCCCACATTCCAAACACCAAACACACACAAACACGTCACCACCATTTCAAACACCATCAAACACCAAAAATACTCCAAAATTCACCACATGCAACATTCATCACACCAAAAAAACACATAAATCCAAACGCAACCACCAAAAAACACACATTTTAACCACTGCAACCCATCAAAACTAAAAAAAAACACATTTAAAGAACCACAACCCATCAAAACCAAAAATCTAAAGTACATGCAACATTTACACCCCAAAAAAACACAAAAAAACACACAAAAAACCAAACAAACACCATTCCAAACACAAAACAAACACCAAACACCAACAAAACATTACCTTGCGCCATATCAAACCCCTGGAACATTTACACCCCCAAAAAACAAACAAAAAACACCCCTAAAAAAAACACCCCTAAAACACAAAAACACCCAAAAAAAACAAAAAAACACAAAGAAACCAAACAAACACCCATTCAAAAAACAAACACCATTCCAAACACCAACAGAACATTACCTTACGCCACATCAAACACCATGCAACATCTACACCCCAAACCAAAAAAACACCCCCCAAAAAACACAAAAAAACACACAAAAAACACCCATTCAAAAAACAAACACCATTCCAAACACACAAAAACATTACCTTGCGCCACATCAAACCCCATACAACATTTACACCCCAAAAAACATAAGAAAACCAAAAAACACCCCTCAAAAAAACACCCCTAAAACACAAAAAACAACACAAACACATTCCAAACACCACAAAACACGAACAAAAACATTACCTTGAGCCACATCAAACCCCTGGAACATTTACACCCCAAACCAAAAAACAAACAAAAAACACCCCTAAAACACAAAAAAAAAGCACACTAAAACCCACAAAAAAACCCACAAAAAACACCCATTCAAAAAACAAACACCACAAACACCAACAAAACATTACCTTGAGCCACATCAAACCCCTGGAACTTGACGGGCTGGCAATAATTAACATAGGAGGACAGGACTGGGTGAACATGGGTGGTGGCGCCAGTATATTGATAGTACAAGAACGCCCTCTCCTCCGCTGTGAGGGGCTTGTCGTCCTCTAGGGAGGGCTGGGACACTGGGGTGGTGGTGGTGGTGGTGGTGGTGGTAGTAGTGGTGGTAGTTGTGGTAGTGGTGGTGGTCTGGGTTAGGGTAGAGAGAGAGAGAGAGGGGAGGGATAGAGGGGAAAGGGAGGGACAGAGAGAGAGAGAGAGGGTGTTTGTGTGTGAAGGGAAGTGAAGGATTGATTAGGGAAATAGGGAATAGTAAGGAATAATAAGGATAAATAAGGAATAATATAGGAAAAATAAGGAAATATATAGAGAGAGAGAGAGAGAGAGAGAGAGAGAGAGAGAGAGAGAGAGAGGAAAAACCAACCTTTACAACTACACACACACACACACACTAACAAAAATTTCTCACTTAGATTAAACTTACTAATTAAAATTTAATTTTAATTCAATTAAATTTTAAAATCAAATTGATTAAACGTTAAGAAGAACACATTGAAAAGATCTTAGTGTGTGTGTTTGTTTGTTTGTTTGTTTGTTAGCATTAGGTTAGGTTGGGTTGGCTGGCAGGGGGGGGGCAGGGGGGGCAGGGGGGGCAACAGCTCAAAATACACTTAAAAATACATCAATAATACATCAATACTCCTGCATATATTTTTTTTTTTGGGGGGAGGAGGCAGGACACGCACACACACGCACACACACACAGACGCACACGCAGGCATACATTGAGATAAGGGGGGAAAAAACGTACATAAACGCACATATAGATTGTTTGGGGGGGGGGGGGAACATGTAGACATTAAAAACATACATTTGCACACTCATGTTTGTTGTGAGGTGAAATAAACGCACACACACACACACACACACACACACACACACACACACACACACACACACACATAGTTAGGTTAAGGTTACAGATTTGTTTTATTGTATTAATGTGTGTGTGTGTGTGTGTGTGCTCTCTCTCTCTCTCTCTCTCTCTCTCTCTCTCTCTCTCTCTCTCTCTCTCTTTTTTTTTTTT
>CM035194.1:16244123-16288188 GCA_020233015.1 Callinectes sapidus
GAGAGAGAGAGAGAGAGAGAGAGAGAGAGAGAGAGAGAGAGAGAGAAAGAGAAAGAGAAAGAGAAAGAGAGAGAGAGAGAGAGAGAGAGAGAGAGAGAGAGAGAGAGAGAGAGCAATATGATGAAGCAACTCACTCACGGCACTCACCTAACAACAGCAGCGAGGAGGGATGATACAGCACGAGGAGTGAGGGGGAGAGTGGGGTCTAAGGATGGGGTGTACTTGCCCCCTGCCAGTTCAAGGTTGATGCTCAGCCACAGCCCTAACACTGACTCCACATGGCTCCCATCAAACTGTGGGTGGAAAAGAGGACAGGGGTTGCAACAATGTATATTTGGCTTTGGATAGAAATGGTCAGATTGGCAATGACTGAGCTGAAAACTGAACTACAAAATTGTGTACTTATATACTTATGTACAGGAAAGGTTCTAAGCATGGCTACTCTTCTTTTCAGATACATTACTCATAGATAATAGACAAATATAAACTCAATAGTTTTACCAAGTAAGTTTCTCTTATCGTCTTCCACGGGTAAATACAATAAAGAATCTACTACATATTACCTAATGTAAAAAAATTCTTTCAGTATTAAGAAATTTACCAGTAATGAACGCTAGTGTAAGTCTTGCTGTTCCATGACATTAACATAAAATATAGTTATGCAGTTCAGTAGACATAAACAGCAGCACATTACTTGTATTCTTTTCATTAAAGTGTAACTATAAAACTTGGTAATTCATTTTTAACTACATATACTTTTGTCTCTTTACTTCTATACATTGAATATATGCTATCCAATGCTGACTGTTATTTATGTCATTTTAATTTCTATTTGTTACTACTGTGACCAATTATAATTGAATATAAAGGTAAAGCAGCTTTTACTCAGAGCATAAATTTTAATGTTGTTGTCTAAGTATTTGTCCTACACTTCTATGGTGGTTCTAACAACTCTGAGTGATGGGCTACTGGTTAGCACTCAAATACAAGCTTTTTTGTTAGAATAAAGCTTGTGCAAATGGAAGCTGTTGTGAAAACAGTATTCAGTAAACAAACTTTTAAGACTGTGATCCACAAGCAAACTTATGATTGCAGATATAAGTGCATCAACAAAGGTGACTTGAAAGATCAGATGATAGATCTACAGACTTATGAGTGAGCTAGAGATGGTGACAATGGAGAAGAGAGCCAATACCAGCCTAGTGGATGTAGAAGAACCTTACCTCCATGGAAAGATGAAGTAGAATTTTCTGGAAGACATCAGTGAGGAGGTGAACACTGGCAGTAAGGTCACCAGGCCCACACACCTCATTGTCCCCCCAGATGCTGCCCCCCACCTGCAACATGACACACTCCATGAAAGACTTGGTCTCTTGTTCTTCAAAATTCATCTCTATAATTCACATATAAAGTACATGAAGCAACAACAATGGTATGTGTTCAATTCAGATGAGTAAATATGATAGACACATGGCATTAAAATTCTTGTAACAGTAACACTACCTTGAGAGGAGCAGTGACAGCCAAGGAAAGACGGGATGTGTGGACAGCAGCCATCATGTGTAATCGAAGTTCAGACAAGAGTGAAACACCAGCTTCCAGTCTTGCATCCACAGCTGTTGAGTGTTCCAGGCCTGGGTATTGTGAGCAGGCCAGTGGAGCACCGACTGCCTCACCACCAATGCTGCTGCCCCTTGCATCCTTGCCACACCGATTGTTTGGGTGGTTGGGCAGTGTTGGTGCAAGGTATGAAGGTGGAAAACTACTGCAAAGGTCAGAGAGACAAACAATGAATAACTCACAAGCATGAAGGAGGAAAAATATCTTTGTCTCTTATGTTCATGCAGAAGAGAGAGATGGAAGCACATGAATATCAACTAAAGACAAGATGCTGAAGTGATGTTCAGAAAATCACTTCCTTCAAAATGCCAGTATACTCAAAACTAATCAATAATCTTATGAATATTAAAATTGATAAATGCATTTCTAGAAAGAGGACTGTACCACCTTTACTTAAATAATAGACCTTCCTGGTAAATAACACAAACACACACACACACGAATGTAGATACTGTATATGCATAAACATAAAAAGTAAGGATTAGTCTTACTTTGACATGGCCAGCTCAATGGAGGTGAAGGTGTTGGTGGTGGAGGCAGTGGTAGTAAATGGGGGAGCCATATCTGCCAGGTACTCCCCTATCATGTCTTCACTCTCAGAGCTGTCATCCAGGTCAAGGAATGCATACTTTCCTGGAACATGAATAGGAGAAACTGTCAACAAACTAAAGCAAATAAGATGAGGAGCCTAATATAAAATACAACATCCAAGTGTTCAATAGGGAAGTTGATCGAGATGATGGATATATGGATGAATGGCCTAAAACACCTTTAACTATGTATGGACACTGCAAGTTCATTTGAGGTTAAATTTGTGAAATTCTACTGAAGAATATAAATATCAATTTCCCTATTTGTCTGAAAATCTGAAATAAGTAAACATTTTCCTATATTTGTGCTGCACTCACCTGGTAGGTCATCCTCATCCAGGGCAGCGTAATGAGTGGTAGCCATGCTGACCACAGGTGGACTGAGGGATGTGGCTGACTGGTCTGCCTGACAATTCTGTGTGGCCACGCATTGCCCTAGTGCTCCATTGGTCTCCTCTTGGGGGGAAGCAGCAGCAGCAGCAGCCCCTTCATCAGTAGTGCCATTGGCTGTCCCACCAGACAATCCTGAGGGCCCTGGCTGGCTGGCTGCAGACAGGGAGGTGGTGGCAGAGGATCGAGCAGCGTCCAGCACCAAATCAAAGTTGTCAACATCCTCTCGATGGTGGTCGGCACTCACCACCACCACTGCACCGCACACCCGCTCTCCTGCAACACCGCAATCATAATAAATTATCGTACAAAAACCACAGTCAAATGCCAGGGATTGAATTCTCTTCTTACATTTGACTCATTACAGAACCATATCTCTTTTTCAAACTATTACTATTATTAATGATAACTGCATACATCTTTCATTTTAACATTTGCCTAAACACAATTCAAATGAAAAACACTTCAAGAAACTACCCAAAACAAAAATTACACTCATGAATAAGCAATTACCAATGAAATCTTCGCATGTGCTACCCTACCTTCTAACACATCCTGCAGCAGACAGGTGAGGGCATGAAGGGCCCAGGGAGCACCCCATGTTGTGTCCAGGGTGAGGGCGTGGCGCAGCAGAGCCCCAAGCTGGTCACTGCTCACAATCTCACCTAGAGCCGGACTAGGTCGTACTACACTGACGAGTCCCCCAATCACCTGCAACAAAACAAATTACACATCTTTTCATACACACTGTACACTGCTAGATGTGGAACTCATATAACTCAAAGAAACAACTTTTCATGTTTTTAGCTTTGTAAAGACTGATGAAAATATCAATTTCATTCAGTGAACAGGAAATACAGTCCACTTACCATACAATAATATGGCAGCAAACTATTAATGGTTCTACCTTGCAAGTCAGAAGGAATGAATCCACACAGCATGGTGAACTAGAATTCATGAGGAGCTTGACCAGACCATGAGCCACGGAGAGGGAGGTGGCTCGGTCCAGCGTGGTGAAAGTTTCCCCTGGAGTGTCAGCGTCATCTTTACGAGATCCAGCATTACCAGAGGATGTGGATGTGGTGCGTGAGTAGCGCCTCACGATGGAGCGACGAATGGTATCTAATTTGTGGTATATTTCACCGCTGAGTGCTCCCAGTACCTGCTACAAGAAGAGAAAGTTAGCAATATACAGAAAATTAGTTGCCTGTGTCTGCATATTTTCTTACCAGACTAAAATATTCCTTAGCGGCAGATAGTCAAGATGAGATGCCAGCCATGTCTTGTCTTAAGAAATAATAAAACACTTAGCTGGGAAATCCCTAATCCCATGATGGTCATTAGTAACACTATTCATGATGAACAGGAATTCTCTACACACTGGTTAGCGATGGTCTTCTCATCCATTATCTTTATACTGTATGGAAACCCAAATCCATAATCGCAACAGCACAATACATACCCCAGAGCCAACTTCTCCAAGGGATTTTGTGGCCGTTTCCAAGTTGACCAGCTGCTGCTTCTGACTATGAACGAGTCTCTTCCGTAACCTTTCCCGCGGTGCCCGTGGAGCACTGCGGCCCGTTTCGCTGCCCCGCCGCTGAAGACAACTCTCAGCAGCCAGCCAGGCCCACCGGCCCCCTCCTCCTGTGACAAACAAAAACATTCAAATATAATATCCAAAGAGGATTCTTTATTATCAGGTTCTTATTCTTTCTTTCCCTTTCTCTCCAATGCATGAAACAAAATGAAATAGACTAAAAAGTTTTAGAAAAGTTGCTCAAAATTTAGTTCTTTAGGTGTCATGACCTATATATGTAGAAAGAATTCAGGTTTCAGTAATCTGTTTGGGAATATATAGAATGAATTCAGGTACGAGTACTGTGTTAGGGAATCAAGTCCCCAAAAGCAACACTTACCACTGTCTTTAGTCTTGTCAGCCTCAGTTTTCCTTGCTGGAGTGAGAGCATCCAGGCAAAGGGACAGGTACAGTAAGAGCCAAGATACAAGGTGTGTGTCAACATGAGGGCCACCAGTGGTCCACGAGGGCCACACTGGGTCTGGCACTGGAGCTGCAGAGCCGTGGAGTTGAGCTGAGAGTGCACGGAGAATGGCATCGATCACCTGACTCCCTCGCCCACTTCCTACACTCTTCTGGCCGAGGAATGTGAGCAGCGCAAACACTCTGGGGAAGAAAACACAGTGAGACACACAATGACAACAATACACCTTCAAACAACAACTTACCAATGATAACAAAGTTACTCCTGGGCTCATTCACTATAACTATTAAATGTCCACCTAAAAACTACCAAAATTGTCAATGTTTATATCAATTAGTAATATTTTCGTCTTTTCAAATAAACTGTGATTCTTAAGGTGATGAAGACTAGATCAACAAACTACATGGAAGAATATAAACATCATCTATCAATATGAAACCTGCTCTTTGTGTTGCCTATATGCCTATCATCAAATAAAGCTCTCGAGTCAAGTGACATGTGTTATTCATAAACCAGCAGAGAAAACAAAAAATTTTGAAGTATTTTAATCACCAATACATTTTGTTCTACTAAATAGTGTGAAGTATTCAACTACAATCAAGACTGGTGATATGGTGCTCCAACCAATCAGTGTTATGAAGTGTTACAATGACATCCCATCAATAAAAACAAAAAATAAATTGAGTTCCTACCTGGTGGCAGGGAAGTGGAGAGTGTTGGTAGCTGTGAAGAGACTGACCATTGTAGAGGCCAAAAAGTCACCCCACCAAGGCTGGCCGGCACAGAGACGGGCCAGCAGGGAGGCCACCCCAACCTGTGCTGCTTTGGGGCCTCGAACACACACCTGTTCTACCAGCACTCTTGCCTGATCGGGTCCACACCATTCCACTAAGTTGTGGGGAACCTGTCAGGGAAAAAGTCAAATAAAAAAAATAAATATATAAAAAAATAAATAAATAAATAAATAAAATAAATGTATAAATTAATAAAAATATAAATGCAAATTAAACTTGAACCAGGAGAAAGTTTTTGGATGGCACTGGTGCTTCTACAACCTTAGTCAACAAGATGGATGGTTTGAAATGGACTTGTGGAGCACACCATCATTTACATTAGATTCATTACCTCTCACTGCCTCACTCATACTTTGTTGTGCCTTACCATTTATGTAGTACATATTTATATTGCCATCACTCCAACCACCCAACCCTAAACCTTAGCTTTCTCAATGTTCAATCAAATGTTTCTTCAAGTATCCTACCAAAGATTCCCTTGAACTAACAAAAAATGTCTTAATCTAGTGTGTACTTGTATAAGTTGCAAAAAAATCATTTTCACATTAAGAATTAAGTATATGCAAGTACTTACAGCCATGCCAGAGATGGGAAGAGAGAGAGTGAGAAGGCAGTCAAGGAGATACTGCATCAGTGTGGCCAGTTTGTCTGAGGAGGCTGTGGTGGCCGAGTGTTGGTTCTTGGCAGAAGATGGAGAATAAGGGGGTGCTCCCCCAGGATCTCCCATGCTGCCACCCACAGACTGCAGACGACGCATCACAGACACAACCAGATTGAGGTGTTGCTGCTCCAGCATACATTCCTGATGAAGACAGAGAGAGATTAGAAAGGCAAGTGTGCACACATAAACTGTCTTTTTCCTATGAACCAAATTACTAATTAATAGTAACCAATGAATATAGCTGGGTTATATGTTGTTTCATCACCTCATGAGCAATACTAATTTTTCTAGAGAGAGAAGTGCCTCATATCCAGAAAAAAATTTTGTTCTTGACACCAAAATATGGCACAACACTCACAACTTTTGTAATTTTTCTATCATAAATTCTTTTTTTTAAGTAAATAAATAAAAAAAAGTCCATATAAAAATACCATTCTTAAGCTAGCCTCAGCTTAGTTCTTTATTATGACAGGAATCACAAAATAAAAAAATCTTTTCAATGACCTTCTTCCCTACAGTACTACATGATCAGAGGTACAAATCTCTATTGCTATGAATTCTGAACTTAGAAATTCCTTATACTCAAAGAAATCAGCACTATGCTGTACCTGGAAAGCATGGGTTATCTTTCTCTCCAAGTCAGCATCACGGGAGCTGTAGGGAAGCTCTGCAGCACCAAAGGATGTGTGAGGTGTAGAAGGAGTGGTGGGACTCATGAGGAGAGGGTGCAGCAAGGCCCGGAGCTTGCTGCAGGCCAAGCTGTACCGGCACCCAATGTCCTCAACCACACTGGCCAGTACTGTCAGTTGTGTCTGTCACACAAGTGTAAAAATTAATGATAATAGAATTAAAATAATGCAACTATTAATCTGATTTCCAGCTTTCATATAAAAATCAAGTTCCAATAATTCCAATTCCTTTGAATGAATGATCACCCTTTGTAATCAGTCCAAAGACTCTCACAATCCAGGTTACCTGAGCTGACTGTTTATTGACCACAGTTGGCTGCACCTCATCTGGCTGCAACTGCCAAGGTAGGATGAGAGTGTGGCCATAGAAGGCACCGACAGGGATGCGGCACTGGGAGGAGCTGTTCATTCCGTACCTCCCTAAGGTGGTGACCTGAAACCCACCACAGTAACATGAGACAAGAAATTGAGTTGTGTGGGCAAAGATGGGTGAGCTGAGCTTCTAAATACAAATCATTCCATAAGATTTTCCATATACAAATCAGCAAAACTGATTTCCCATTAATTAATGGCAATATACTTCCAAGCACTGCAGTCATTCAACCACTTGAATTGTCTCCTTAATTATTCATGAATAATTTCAATTTGTGGTGACTGCTATGTACAACACTGTTTCATTTCCTTCCCTATCCATCTACAAATTTTGTGGCTACCTTTTCCTTAGTGATGACAGAGATTATTCTTTCTGTTCTGTTTCATTAACTAATCATAATAATTAATCCTCATCTGTTCTTGGCCTACCACACAACTTTACATCCTTTCCATCAGCTGTCATTTAACTTTATTCATGACCATACATGAGATTACATATTAGCCTAAATTAGAAGAAAACACGAGCAGTCTACAAACAGACATACCTTCAAGTATCGACAAAGGGGTGGTGGTTGCAGGTCAGCAAGTATCAGCGGCCTCAAGCCAATGTCAGAGGCCACTACCAGCCGCTCCCCATCCATGTCCTCACCAGTCATCCAGATGTCAATGCTGAGGGACACCAGGTCACCACAGGCAGGGATCACCACATCTACAACACAAAGGTACAATAAGAGGGCGACTTACATCATCAGAGGAACAACCTGAACAATAAATAAGTAAATAGTACTTAAATGGCACCATGAGAATGCCTTCTGAGATCAATATTACACTGGATAAGAACAGGAATATAGTTCTGCTGATTCCATATCCAGTATTACAAATACATATACAATTGGTTTTTAAAGCTTCTAATATATATCCTTTCTTTAGACAAATCTAAGCTTTACAGTCTATCTTCTACATATAAAGAAAAATTGTGCATTTGTAAGAAAGCACATTTCTTCACTTTTGTTTTCTCCATGTGCAATTAAAAGCAAGTGGATAAAGTACAGGTACTCACCAGTCAGCAGTACAGGGGAGCCAAAGTCCAGGACAACAAAACGTCTTGCTCCAGAGTGCATCCTTTCAATGACCAACATTTGCTGTGGGGGAAGTGAGAGGAGCTGCTGCCATGGGGCACCCAAGGTGCTCTGGACTGTTGCACCTTTCTTCCCTCCTCCTCCTGATCCATCCTTGACCTGAGGGTGACTGCCTGAGGGAGTGGATGCCTTGCTTTCTATAGAACTTACATCTTCCTCACTTTTCCTCTTGGCATATGAACTTGGTCCGCCCACTTGCTTGGCTACTTCAGACTCCTTCTTGTCAGCATATATTAATTTCAAGTCTAGGGCTTGAATTTCAGCCAACAGCATATCATCAATACTTTCATGGTCTGGGGTGGCCTCCGAGGAGCTACTGGATGACGAGATGGTGCTGACCTCCTCCTTTACCTCTCCATCCTTGACTGGTCCATCGAGGGGCAGCAGTGCTGGTGAGGTGGAGTTCTCAGCTGCCACCACCTTGGCCAGGGTCTGAGTGCGCTGCTTAGCCTGTGAGGAAAGTTACATCAAGCCCTTGCTTCACCTCCACTACAGTATTTTAGCTGAAGGATTCTTGGGCATTTCAAATCCTTTCAAAATACTGTCATGCTTCTTACAAACCCTTAAAACAAATATATAAGAGGTATCATAAGTGTAAAGCAGCCGTAAAATGATCTAATTACATACAAGGCAGAAAAGTATTGGTTGAACTGATAATCATTAATTCTACCAAGAGTATAATAAAGACACATACACGTTTCCAACTTTGCAAAACATCTGACAATCAAACTCACGTCAAATCAAATCTGAATGATGATCTTATGCACAACCAAGGCAAGTGACTCCACAAAATTAACTGTCTTAACATTTTCAATACTGTAAACTTAGAATAATATCAAATCCCAAGAAATGGATCACAGCTTATTTTGATAAGCTAGCCTTCTTGTTTCTGAGATGTTCACTAAGACAGTTAACTTGTGTCCATGAAACCTCAATGGGAAAATAATGAAGCAATTAAAAAATATTTGTTTTTGCCACAAATGGAAAGCAGACCAGACAAATACTCTGACATGACCACAGAAAGGTTACAGATTTTCACAAAACTTCCCGTGAAAATTATTGGAATTATTTATCATTACAGATGACACTGGTTTACAGAAAAAGAAGAATACAACAAATTTAGTCCTTTGTCTATTGAATCATATGTCTGGACTTATTTTACTTCACTTGTTGGCCCACCTTCTGCAGGCAGTGCTTCATGGAAGCAAGCTGATCACTGAGGGTCTGCAGCTTCTCCAGGTATGTCTTGGTTGCCTTCTTGGCCAACAACAGTTCCACTGCCTGGTTTTTGACAGCCATGTCCTCAACTGCCTTGTGCAGCTGCCCAATGCAAAGTGAGAGTCAGAGAGGACAATGGCAAAGATCGATCAATTACTGCCCCAGCAACATCACTACTACAGCACTGACATTGACACAAGGTAGACAGCTCAATCAGGACTCAGTGGTGGCACCTGAGGCACAACCACTGTAATCACTCAAGTGATTCTCAAACAAATTACTGTTCCCTAGCTTGTTGCCTCATACTTTTGGTGCTTGGACCACCTCAGCCCCATTGCTCTCAGGAAGCACCCGCAAGCCACCCCCTTTAAAAAGATCCTGGAGCAGCCACTCCCACTACTACTTTATGTGTACTGATGAGGGAGGAGACAATAGTACAGAAGTGCTCAGATAATAAACATACAAGAGAAATGCTTGTTTATAAATAAATAAATGCTCTATTATACTTAGATAATGTATAATGGCTTCTTGGTATTTGTAATTTCATTAATGTTCCTTGAATATTTTGGATTTCTCAGTAAAATTCAGCCCTGACACACACACATGTCCTGCCAGACAAGAGCAGCCTTCACTGGTTACTTCCATGACTCCACGATAGCCTTTGACTGGCTGTTCAAGGCTCATCATTATCAGTATTTCCATAAAAAGGAAAGGTGTTATAACACTGACAACTTACAAGTGATATTTCAAATATGGCATGCTAATACAAGCATGATACAATCAACCTCACTGATTCTTCCTCTTGTTCAAAAGATATATATATATATATATATATATATATATATATATATATATATATATATATATATATATATATATATATATATATATATATATATATACACTTTTCTACCAAGTTAGTGTGCTACATCTCAGGAAACAAGGCCTTCCTCCTCAGTGTTAGTCCATTACAATGTAATGGTAATATATTGTGGGAGAAACTAACAAAAAATCAATATGGTTTGCAATGAAGCAACTTTTACCTGCCCAAATTACACTGATCATGATGAGACTCCTATAAAGATTTTATTTAGCAATGTTCAACACACCATATTGTTGCAGTTCAAAAATAGTTGATATTTACTGTTTGTGGTTATGTATTTATTATGTCTTGTTTTACTTAACTCTGACTTCAAACATAATAAAGAATGCATGATATAATGCATATTTTTATCAGAGTAATAACCAGTTACACTGAGACTTGAACGTGTGTACTTTCAGTACCAATCAGTTGTAAATTTCATCTACGAATGCAAAAACAACTGAACAATGAACATGATCAACACTGCAGCAGTGCTCAATAATTTCCTTAATACCAGCTCTGTGAAGATTTTTCACAGGAACTTTCTTTTTATCAGAAACATTCTTCTATAGCCTCAGGTGCTTGCAGCTTTATGTTGAAGATGAACACAGGTATTTGTTAAACTCAAACTAATGCATGCTTTTCAGTAATGAAATTTGATTGAATATATATACTGTACTGGAATGAGTGGACAGGTGTTATTCCCAATCACAAAGTTTTCTAACACATGACTCATGCAAATACCAAGGAGTCATTGTACTTCCATTCCTCAAAACATTCTCACAAACTTAACTAAAAATGCAGATCACAATTTCATTAATTTTCTTTCAACAAATACCAGAATTATATTGTAATAAAAGGATATAATTTAGCAACCTTAGTTTTCCATTATAGTAGTACTTTAAAATCTAATAAAAGCCAGCTATCTATGTCCTCCAGCATTCTGAGCCACCAGTGTTCATAGTGCAGGCATGCCCCTATCACCAAGACTCCATGCACAGACATTACAATTGACATGCAGTGTTGCCTAAATTCACATCAGTTTTGGTACCCTGCACTGCCATCATAGTGGTCACTGCATGAACAAACTGTGTGAACAACTTACATGTTTTATCAATTATGTGCACAGACAGTGAAAAATGTAACTGTTGAGGATTGAGATTCCCCCAAAACATACCTAGCAGAAAAGGCAGACCATAAATTGATAAAGGTGTGTGTGTGTGTGTGTGTGTGTGTGTGTGTGTGTGTGTGGATGCCATGTCACACCCCTCAATAGGCTGATAAAGATTAATCATAGATAAAAACTTTAAGTTATAAAAGAGCCAAGAATTTTCTCCTGCCTCCTGCACAAGTGAATCAGTCAAAGATTAAAGTGACAGTCAGAGGAAGGGTTAGTAAAGTGCAGCATCTCTGATTAATAAGGGATATACATTAAGTGTGAGATGTGTTAGGTAGAAAAAGAGAACATATGGTGACATGAGAAATGCTGAGTGACCTCCACCAACACAGGTTATTGATTAATACTCTGGCATTTCACACTTGTTAAGAAGACTCTTTCCACTCTTCTATAAGTTAATTTTGTTGCCAATCCAAGAAGTGGAGGAGCAGAGAGAGAGAGAGAGAGAGAGAGAGAGAGAGAGAGAGAGAGAGAGAGAGAGAGAGAGAGAGAGAAACTATAACCAATGCAAAACTCACCATACTGACAGCACCATCAACAGTCTTAGCATTGCCAGCAGTGGCTGTGGACTCCACCTGTGCCAGGGCCAAGGAATCCAATCCCCCAGGAATGGTGAACGGCTGCATCATGAAGGGGCTGCCGGAGTGGCCTGTGGAGGATGAGACAAGTGTTGCAATAAAGGAAGTGTACTGCATACCATGTACTGTATGTGATCATCTGTAGGTGTGTGGAATGGCAGCTAATTTAGGGAATGAGGTGCATATTTCCACACAACTTTACAAAATATTCAACGTGCCTCAATTTTGCATTCCGTAAAATATTCTTAAAAATATACTTTTCGTTTTGGTTATATTCAAACATTATGCAATATTTTCTTGATTGTATGCCTACTACTATTCTTTTCAAACAACAAATTTATTTTTGTTCAAAACAATCAATTATCAATAAGACAGCATAAATTCATGATGTAGTACCTGTAGAGGCACGTTCCATTTTGGTTCCATCGCTAGCCATGTGGAGTGTAAAGTGGAGTGGCTCCACCTCCAGCAGTCCACACAAGGCTGAAGTGTGGCTCAGGCCTAGGAAGGAGCCGGGGGAGTTGGTGCGGCCGAGCAGTGCCCCAATGTCACTGTCGTCCCGTCCTGCCGTCAGATATGGGTGTCCAGAAGTGCCTCCAGACCCACTGCTTTTGCCAATGACTGTCCCAGTGGCCTGTGTCCCACCTGGTGGCATCATGCCTCCAGACATGGCACCTCCCCCAAAGGTAATAATGTTGTTGTTGTTATTGTTGTTATTGTTGGATGTTGTATTGGCTGTGGGGTGACCAGTGTGGGTTTGTCCAGTAGAGCCTCCATTTAACTGATGGGAGATAGAGTGAAGGCAAATTGTATTAAATGATCATTCCATTAGTACTTATTCCAAAAGCTACATTGCTACACATGCTTGCTCCAACACCACTATTTCTGTAGCAGTTACATGAAAAATTAAATGAAAATTAAATTAAATCCTTGGCATCGTCCATGGACTCTCCTCACATTTTTATACCTCAGCAGTCACTTCTCTCCCACAAATATTTCCTAATTTCCTACAATTCTCTCTCTCTCTCTCCCCTCTTCTAATTCATGAAGCCAGTCACTTTAAACTTCCCAATATTTCTCACACACTCACAGACTGCTTGGTGAGGAGGGGAGGCTCTGTATCAAAGAGCTCCCTTTCAAGTGGAGTTCCATAAAGGTTGAAGCGTGTCTGCAGCATAGTGTGGAAGGGATCCACTTTGCTGCTCAGGGCCTCGGATACCATGGTCAGTAGCTGTGTCACCTGTTGTTGGATAGATGGTGTTAAGATATATATAAACATACAGTATTACACTACTTATTTTAAGATGTAAGCTTGGAGTTTGGAAAAATGCTGGGAGGAATAAAAGAATACATACAACTTGTATCTTATGACATGAATATCAAACATATAAAAGGAAAACAATATCATGAGACTCTAACTTCACACTACAAATAATAACAGACAATTAGACATCAATACACTAACTCTTTGAGAAGTGTGTACGTAATGCTCACCTTGCGTGCAGTCCCCCAGGGATTGCACCATTTGAAGTGGTTGAGAAGGGTGAAGAACCAGTGAAGGGCACCGGCACTCTGGCACTGCAAGATGTCATCAAGGCACTCCAGCAGGGCATCCAGCACAGCCCAGCCAAACACAAAGCCGCCTTCCACCACTCGTGACCCTCTAACAAAGGAAACACGAGATGTACACACACTGATCATTAAAGCCTTGTCAATACAAAGGTATTCAAAGTTCCATTATAATGACAAAAATCTAGAATCACAGAACTCACTTTTGCCCCATCTGTAAGTGCTTAACACTGTACATGACCAGTGTCAACATTTGTAAATCTGAACACATGTTACATGACTACTACTACTACTACAACTACAGTGCATTATGATAAAGGACTCATGACTTACTCTAAAGCGGTGACAATAATCTTGGATGCCTTGTGAGCCACTGCACGTTCCCCAAGCAGGAGACAACTGCGCACCAGACCAGAGAGATGCAGCTGGAGCATTGTGATGATGGGAACACTCAGAGTGCGGTCATCCACTGGAAAAAGAAAACAATATTGAACAGCTTCTAACACTGTAACAACTCACAAGCAGAATCAACCACAGGCAACTTAGTCCTTATTACATGTGAAAGGGGTAATACAAGTTATATTATAGTTCAGTATGTTACTAACTAAAGAATTACACATCTGGTATTTTCAAGATGTCCATATTCATCCATTACAAGTCTTCAGAAGTCTAAAGCTTTCAATATTGGTCAATGCAAGAGATCTTAACCAATATTCATTTAAGACCAGTTCGAGAACGTACAGTGAAAGACAATACAGCGGTGGTAGTATTTCTTGATCATAAATCCAGAAAGTTGAATCTCTCTCTCTCTCTCTCTCCCTATCATGATATTTAGCAACAATTCCTCACCTGCAGCAGTGTGTATTGAGATGAGCCACAAAAAGAGGTCAAGAGCTCGGTGGCGTAGGTGGTCAGACGAAGCATCACTAATGGTTGCCTCCAACAGAGACTTATGGAAGCCTTCATTCTCAACCAATGACAACCTTTGTAGTCTGAAAGAGTTGGATGATACAGTTTAGGAGTAATATTCTTGATCCACCATTTGTACATACAATATCAACCATTTCTATTTACTCTTTTGCCTTTTACTTCCCAAATATTCCAACTTAAGCTATCCAAAATGTTGTATCTTGTCCCTCACATCTGACTGTCAAAACTCACCTCTCATGAGGGATGGAGGTCCTGGTGCAGCAACGCACTGTGACGGACAGTTCGTGGATAACATCACAGCCACGCACCACCTCCACCCGCTTGCTGGAGGAGGTAGCAGCAAGGCGATCAAGGAAGGTGGAAGATATTGGCGGCATGTACTGTGACACCAGGTCGAGATCATTGTTCTTCTGTACTTCCTGCAACAAAAGAACATACGTGACAACAGCAGAAAACCCATGACACCAATCACTAAATATTTTTCATTCACATTCATTATCTTAGTGCACTCTATTTTTTGTCTTGTGCTACATGTTTAAGACTGTCAAGAACACTCTCTCTCTCTTGTCACTCTACCTGTTGCTGCTGCTGCTGTTGTTGTGTCTGTGACTGCTGTTGTTGCTGTTGCTGTTGTTGCTGCTGCTGCTGCGTAAGCTTTGGTGGCAAGGCTTTGATGTGGATGAGGTAGGTGCGAGTGCGACAAGCCAGTAGGGCCGGGGAGGTGAAGGTGACATTGGCTGCTTGTCCTGACAGATCAACACAACGGTTCACAGTGACTGGTCCACACAGAATTTCAGCATTGTGACTCAGCTGGAACTCTCGGGTAAGAACAGGATTTTCGGGGTAATCTGGCCAGAGGAATGAAAAAAGATGCGATAAAGTTAAATTCTGAATAAAAGTTATATGCTAAACTTAACTCTACAATAAAATTTGTTTTTTATCATTAACGTTAAAATCATTGTGCAATATTTCAAGATCAAGAGGCACACCAGCCTTACAATATCCTCTCATAATCTTAGCAGGATTCTTCTGTGTGTGTGTGTGTGTGTGTGTGTGTGTGTGTGACTAGAAATAGTCTGTACTATATCCTGAGAAATAGACAAGCAAGTATGTAATATTGAAAATAGAAAGGCAATCTTTACTTACCGGTTGCATCATCAGGTATGTTGGAAGATGTGGAGGCCCCTTGCGTGGAGGACTGAGAAGAAATGGAGGGCTGGGAAGATGTGAAAGTAGAGGGACCTTGTGAAGAAGTGGAGGGTCCCTGGGTGGAGGAAGTGGATGGACCCTGGGAATGTGTGGGGGATGAGGAACCCACACTGCTCCCAGTGCTGCCCTGCTGTGGAGTTTGGTGTCTCCGTGGTGTAGCAAGATTTTGCCGCAGCAATGTCACCTGAGGAAAATGAAAACTCTGTTACAGTTCCATTAGAAATAAATGTTATGATGTGATAATGTAAACACAGCAACCAAAACTATATCCTCACCAATTTATCACCATGTACATGTATTGCCCCATTATTTGTGTTAACATCCTAATCAATTCACTGCACATCATGAGTGTACACACACACACACACACACACACACACACACAGGAATATATTGGATTATGGTGTTTTACCTGTAAAGTTGGTAGGGGACTGGGAGGGCCTTGGACAAAATTCAGCTTAAGGTCAATGTGGCCAACTTGGACAGCTCCAGTCCCACTAGCACCGGCCGGCAGCAGTAATTCAAACAGATGTTCATCCCAAGTGGAGCTGAGGAAGGTAATTTTCTAATATACTACTTCTACATAAATTGATTAGTGTTCATACCATTTTTTTTCAATTTGCTATAAAAATATTAGCTATTATGCAGTCTCCAGCAGTAATATATTTTCATGAGAACCTTCCTGACCTGTCGGCCTCCAGGCGCCAGGTGCGTGTGGTGTCCAGGTCATCGGGGTGTTGCTGCAGGTGCTGGGGGTTCCGCCTCTGCTTCTGGGCCTGTATAATCTCAGACCAACATGGCGGCACTGTTGCCACGAATCTGAAGTCGACCCCACCAGGTCAAAAGTAATACTAACAAATACCACACTTCTAATCATTCATCTTGTTATGACATGAATTATGTAAGTGAATAATAATACTTTACACCTCCCTGCTCACACACTATTCCTGTAAGCTAACACACCTCTATGTTCTCTCTCTTTATATCCACCTCATAATTCTTTCTCTTTTTGCTTTCAGTTTCTCATAATAATTATAATAAAGCCTAAATATGACTCACTTGGGACAGCCAGTCTGGAACTGTGTGAGTAGAAGACATTTGTCCAGCACCTCTTCAGTCACACCTTGGCTCACCAGGAGTTCTCCAGCTGCAACAAACATCTCAAGTCTCACTGATCACGGAATGGAAGAAGTCATTTAATGTAGGTTCCATATAAGTTTACTTTTCAAGACTGACTCCTGGTTTTTAAAGAGAAGTGACAAATACATAGAAAGCTTGATTACTATCGAGCCAGATAGCTTGGTAAGACTGAGTGACTCACGTTGCAGGTCAGGCTCGCGAGTCAGGGCAGGGGTTGAGGCCGAGGAGGTTGAGGCTGGCGTTGAGGTTGTTGCACCAGGGTCACTCTCCTTCCCCAGGTCAGCTTCACGGTGGACCTGGACTAGACTGACTCGGCCATCATCACAGCTAACACACAGCCTCTCCAGACCTAAGAAGAAAGAAGGACAAGTACAGTTTGATTGGTATAAGTCTCTAAAAGCATCTACAGACTTGAGCCATCTTGGTCAAGAGCATAATGAAAAACATTATGGTGAGGCAGAAGTAATGCAGTCAAGAAATATTTTGTATAGTTAGATACAAGACATATAATTGCAGGAAAGCAGAGAAAAACACAATAATAGCCTAATTCTGTAATACTACAACTCTGCAAACACTTACTGTTACAATAAACTAGATTGTTGAAAGGTCGGCCAGCAGGTGGTGACACATGGTGGAAGAATTCAAGGGTTGCCAAGGAGAGGAGACGCAGGGAGCCGTCCATGGTGATGCATGCTCCTACACCACCACACAACCCTCCTTCACACTCTCCAAACTGGATAAAACATAAATGTCATGAATGAACAAGATAGAAACAGAACAGAGTATCATAATGGTAGCATGCACACCATAAAAGGTGGCAAATTTGTACATGTTGGAAACTTTGTTTGCAAAGACTTTCAAAGAAAAAATTTTGTGATGACATACAAACACAATGAAATGGTATTTGTTGAAAATTTGACAGAAATTCTTGGTATGGACTATATCCAAACCAAGTCAAGGAGAGAACACTAAATAATCTCACCTCAGGTGGCAATAACAGCAGTTTTAGGGGCACAAGTTCCCATGAAGTAAGTAGTTTGGTGGTGACTGGTTCTTCCTGGAGAACCACCACCTCCCCTCCGCTACACACCCTATACACCATCACAGCTCCAGCCACCCCACCAGACACCATCCCTTCCGGCCCATCACTGCGGCCAAGACACACCACCAAGTACTCTCCACACGGGGTGGGAGCCAGCTGCAGCACAGACAGTCTCAGCTTGAGGGAGTCCAGGCGGTGAGGCAGTGGTAGGCACTGGATGCATTTGGGTTCTTTTTTCAGTTCAGTCTTGGTAGGTGGTTCAGGCATTGTCTGACTTTCTTTGGCTTTACACTTTGCCAATGAAGCTGGGCCAGCCTGAGTGGTGCCCTTGTTTTTGACGAACATATTGGGTGGGGAGAAAAACATCTCAATATCATTGTGCAATAACAGTGGTGGATCAGACCAGAGCTTAGTTTTGGAGTGAGAAATGTTATTAGTCTGGTTGAAGGAGCCAACCTTAACAGTTGATTTTTTGTATGGGCCATGGCCACCTCCTTTGGCCACTATTCTGTTGCTAGTTGCAGGTCTCTGGACTAAAACATTCAGGTCATACACTAACAGGTATGGCACAAAGATCTGCTGGGCAAGAGTGGCGGCACCACCTGACATCCCGCCGGAGTCACTCGGTGGAGCGGACCCATATTCTGGTGGGGGTCGGTCAGGATCTCCATCCTCCCCTGCTGTAGAATCCCTTCTGGATGAGTCTAGTTTCATAATGTCAAGGCTCTGGGCCGGGCGCTGTCCAGCTTGGTTCACATCATTAAGAGTTTGTACATCACAAGGATCTGCACGCTCACTACCACACGTTCCAAAGAGTTCATAACGGCGTAGGCCAGCACCAACCACCAGGCACGACCGAGCAGCTGATGCCTGGCCCACGGCTGCCCCCTTCAGGCGCTGGGCCACTTCACTGGGGTCAGCAAGTACACAGAGTGACGAGACGCGCACATCATGAGATGGCCGAGGATGTACAAACAACTCGTCTGTTGGAGAATTTGGTCATCAGTATCACATATCACCAACACTCATTCATATACACAATCACAGAAAAAATTGGATACCAGCTGAAATATACTACACAGAACACATCATTTACAATGCATACATATCTCTGCTTCATCAATAAGGGAGGAACTACTTATTTAATGAGGTGTAGGGTTGATTAACTAAGCTGGTGAAGGACATTAGTAATCCATGTAATGACAGAAGATAGCAGCAGCACAACTTACCCACAACTATGTCATCTAGAGGCAGCTCCACCACCTGTGAGGCTGGTGGTGGTGGTGGTGGTGGGGGTGGGGTGGACACTTGGGGACCAGATGGAATAGCTTCAACTGGTGCATGAACAGCTGCTGAGTCAGTGTTCACAGCCAACCCAGATGAAGAGACCTCAGCATCAGTGTGAGACGCTTGAGGTAAGGGTTCAGGGTTAGTGCCTCCTGCTGCTGCTGCTGCCACCTTTTGATCTTCAGCTGCTGGCCATGCCCATGCCTCACATGGTGCTGGAGGCTGCAGTGGCATGTCTGTGTAACCCACCGTGTCTGAGAAGTGCTTGTCCAAGATGGTGGAGTCCGATGGGTCAATGGAGAAACTAACTTCCTTCTGCAACCCACAATGTCATAAGTAATGAGCAGATCAAAGACATGCACAACACACCAAATAAAAACTGCATGAATTAACAGATTATTTTCTTGGTTTCTAGAATGGAGTAACTAAAGAAAAAAACAATTACATATCATAAAGAGAATATTTACAAAGCAATGAAGAATGTCAAGCAAGGGCAAGAGGCTAAGACACAAGCACAATAATTGTATAAAAAAAAATTTTTCTATGGATTATTGTGACTTTGTGGACAAATGTGAATATCATGTTCCTGATGTAGACACACACCTTGAGCTGTTTGGATACGTTCCACACCACAATGCTGCCGTGGCGTGTGGCCGAGGCAATGAACTGGTGACTGTTGGTGTTACTAAGGAAGGCCACTTCTTCAGCACGCTCTGAGTGGGTGAGGGCCGGGCTGGTTGCATAGGTGACTGACAGCGGTACGTTGTTAGTATACTCCCCCTTCACAAACGGACAGTTGGGAGAATGTCGCTCATGCTCCGACCTGAGGAAAGAATATTTCTTGTAATAAGCATAAGAGTGTATGATTATTTATTGGACAAGCAAAGGGGGAAAAACACAGATATAGCAATAATAATAATTTGCCAATTCAACCTCATCTTTAATTCCCTGAAGAGAGGGAGGAGTAGATACCTCTCAAGTTAAAATAGATCATCTTTTTTGGGTAGCTCTTTTTTTGCTGCGAGCCATATCTTTTCCAAGTTCACCACTTTTCAACACCAAACTATCACAGACATCTATGATTTCAATTTCTTGATCAGAGTTTATAATAAGAAACAATAAGTTCCAACCTCACTGGTCCACAATAAACTATCCAAAGCCCCAAATTTTCTTGGCATGAATATCAACACAAATATCTTCCTTATAAAATTTTCTACTACTAATATTTCACAACAGCAGTGTTATCAAGTTAACCTTATACAATTTAAAAGCAATGGTTGAAAAATAAGAACAAATACTGTCAACCATGAATAAAACCATGTATATAGCCAGTCAGTGATTTGTGAGAGGTGTTGCTGGTGCCCTGCCTACTAATAATAGCTCATTCCTTTGTCACAATACTGGGTACATTAATAAAGAGTTCTAGCAGTTATAGCTTTTGTAAGTCATTGCACACTTATCTAACAAGTTCAACTCACATGCATGCTATTCTTATTACTTGCAATTTCACTTACACAAAGATAGATTACTTATAATATACATAGTTTGGCACTACAAAGTCCTATAGGAAATAAGCCAGACAAGTCAAGTGTAAAGTATGAGGTGACTGCAGACGATGAGAATTGGTACGTCAGCAAACCCCAGATCTGCTACATAATCATATATCTTTCATATTTTTAAAACACCAGAAAACATAATTTCAAAAATATCTTTTAGAGAGAGAGAGAGAGAGAGAACTTTTCTATACCTTCCCTCCTTCTTTCATTGAAGATAGCAGCTTGGTATCTGTTGTAACAGTTCATGGACAGTAGTGAAATACATTAGTAGAGATACATGCTGTACTCACTTTAGTATTCATTTCTTTTTTTTTCTTAAATCTTTTCATGTGATTTAAGAGATGGTCTACAGATCAGAAGACTTCAGACCCGAGGGAATCTTGTGAAGATACACAGGTGCTGCAAGCTTATCATTGGCCTTTTCTATTTTATCTCTGACCATTCCTTTCATGTCTCATTAACAGAAGAAGGGAGCTGCAGCCTGTCCACTACAGACAAGATCTCTCACAACATATACTAATGCAGTCCAGGTTTTTTCCTTTTTTGAATTATGAACTCAGGCCACACACAAGCCATAGAGTTTCCTATGGAATAGACCAAACTAAAAATGTTTGTCATATTACACTGAAGGTAAGAATAAGATATCTTGTTTCCTCCTTCAACTTTAAATTGAATTACGAAATACCAGCAGCCTCAGATTTTCCTTCAATTTTCTGGACAATAACTTCACTTCCTTCAAGCCTTAAATTATCTCCCTTGAAATAGGGATGAGGTTAAGAAGATAATTATAAGGCCACTTATACCTTGACTCCATCATGCTTTTCAAGGACTATGACTTGAACTTATTTAATAGGTCATTTTCAAGACACTTGAGCTTTATTCTTGACTAACACTTTCAACTCCATTCAGGGACCATTACCTCAATGTTTTTTTTTTTTTTTTTTTTCAAATTACCATCTTTGTTGAGCTTGGCTGGTGTCCATCAAAAAGAAAAAACACTACCATTTCTAATTCATCTTTCAATAAGTTCAGCTTCTATAAAAGCAGAGACCCAAGAATAATTTGGCCTCTCCAATCAAAATTCTTATATACATATATTTCAGAAGGCAATAATTACAGCATTTTTTCTTAGTCCTTCTATATTGTAATGTTTTCCTCATTTATATAAAAGTTCTAAAGTTGCTAGGTGTAGACACTTAAGAGTGCAAGAGAGAGAAGTAAACTTCTGAGGTGCAGCATGCCAGTGTCTTTCTGCTGCACATAACTACGTACAACTACAACTGACTTGGCAGCCAAGGAAGCAAATGTGCCAATGTAATTTTCACCACATTACATACAAAATCACCTCTGTATGCGTGCCGTGCTAATTCGCTCGCGTGGGTGTCTTGTGCAGGAAGTAAGTGGAGAGGCCACAGCAGTACGGCAATGATGAGTTGGAATCACTTGACATTGTTCCTGTCTGGACAAGAGAAAGTGGATGACTGCACATGTCAGTCTGTAGTTGTCTCAAAACTTTCTTTCACCAGACAATCTGGTCATAGTACTTAAACTTGCAACAGGAACACGCAATCCTGGATCCTGCCAGACTAGTGGTACTTGCCAACAAGCCATAATGTGGAGAATGAAATTCCAAGAATATCAAAGATGTCACTGATACCTGTCAGCATACTGATGGACACAAACAATGCAAGCAATGTGTGCATCTATTAGGAGAGCAGCCACTCAAGATGTCCGGGTTCACTCTCGTTCCCATGCACAGAAATCAGAACCTGTAGCTCTTCAGTTACAAAATTTAAAAATCCATATAATGGATATTTCACAATTTGAGGATTAATTGTTAATTTATTATATTAATAATGAAGGAATGTTGTTCAACCATCTCTGAGGAGACATTCATCCATTGTCCTCTACTTCTAACTCTATTTCTTGTGTCCATCATCCTTCACAAACTTCAGAAATCTTTACCTTTCTTCTTTCTTCTTATTTTCTGGCATAAAAAAAATTACAGATACCCTCATTAAAAATTTTCATCTTTAACCACACCAAGTTTATATTGACCTTGATTTTCTAGTCATAAGCCAACAATCACACTTGAGCTAAGCACCTTTTAAATATCTAAATATGTATGTACGTATTACCATTCCATTGAGTTAGCACATGATACTTCACTTGGAGTCACTTAAGAGTAGATGTTAAACTGTAAAGGTTCTGATTTTAGCCATGGCTTTCTCCTTTTTTTCACAATACTGGTAAGCATATGACCTACAAATTTGGACATGCTTTGCTTTATGGACTAATTCATCGACAGTATTAACTTCAGAGAAACAAAGAGAAAAGAGCGAGATTAGAGCAAGCATGTCAAGGAAGTATTGAGGAGTGAGCCACTCACCATGGTTCATCTGTTGGTTCCCAGTACACCAAACACACGCTGCAGATGAAGCACATGGCCCGGTCATCATCAGCAGCAATGGGTTGGTGGAAGAAGCCAGCTTGAGCCATTTGTTCAGGCAGGGCCCATCTGGAATGACCAAAATAGTGTATCAAGACACCCATCATCTCCATGAAAAGGAAAACTGTAACAAGATCTTATACAAATTCAAAGATTAAATGAATATTATGAATATTATGGAAGATTTACTAATAAATACATTTTTTAACTAGTTTAAATGTATGTATGATCTTACTTATAATTCATATGTGGCCACTTGATGAATGTTGCAAGTCTGGCAGCCTCACTACACATGGCCTCCCTGTCAGGGGGACCAGCACCAGGAGGTCCTTGCCCTGTGTCAGGAGTTGGGGGAGGTAAGAGGTGGCCCAGACGCTGGATGAGGGCTGAGGCAATGGACAGGGCCGGGATGTAACGTGACACTCTCTTCAGTTCAATGACGAGGCCAAGGCACACACTGCGAAGCACACCCAGGGGCAGCTCTAGCCTGAGGGTGCTCCACTGAAAAGCCAAATCAAGTTATGCTGATATTCTATCTCTCTCTCCACCTCTCCAGTACACACACACACACCAAATCATTAATTCATTGCCAAGTATACATTGTTCTTTGAGAGTAAAAAGCCAAAGATACTTCCATTCAAAAGCTGTGTGTGTGTGCGTGCATACCTAAAAATTAATGATGTACACTACACCACAGACAACACTACACAGATTCTAAGATATTAAACCATAAGAAAGGAAGACATTAATGTAAAATTGTTACAGATGATAAATTGTTTAGCATGCTTGTATCACCATCCATAATTTATCACTTAGAAAGGAACCATATGTGCATGCATGAGCCTCATTTACTTAATGGCCTTGCCCATGCACAAAAACCACATGAAAAATAAATAGGGCTCAATCACTTCCATAATCTAAACTGCCTTCTTATTTCACTCAATGCAGAGATGAAGTGAAGGTAAAAACTAATATTTCTTATCCTAATGGTAAAGGCTAACATTAATCAATACTGAAAATAGATTCCACTATATTGCGTTACCTTGGCCAATTTGGAATTGGTACGGGACTGTGCCTGATGAGCTGCAATGCCCTGCGCCAGTACTTCCCTCACTTCAGCTGCATGCTCCAGGTTGCTCATCTCCCCGAATGCTAAGGTATGCTGCAGCTGGATACCCTGCAGATAACCAAACCTCTACTTACACACACAAACCTAACAGTTCATCTATTTTGTTTGGGATAACAACATCTACTTATTTGTTATGTAAGAATTAAAAATGATCAAATATTACTGTTCCGCTGAGTTTACCTATTTTTATTCCTAAATGCAGCATAATGGAATTAATGAACACCTTCAGCCTTCAAGGTCAGCCTTACCTCTGACAGCAGCATCTCCACTGTGACAGTCTCTTCTGGGGCAGACACAGGACCCTGGAGGACAGTGGCAAGCAGGAGCACACCATGATGGTCCCGGCGCATGCCCACTGTTCGGCCACCGCATACCACCACGCTTTTACTTTCTCCATGATACACACACACCACCCCGCCACGCATACAGCCATCTCCTGCAAAGGTATCAGCTTTCACACATTTGTACATAACATAATAAATACTATACATAAAAAGAAAATCTGGAAAGCATATCAATGCAAATAATTTAAATTGCTGTTGAAAAGATACATTTGTCCAGTAAAGAGAAGAAAAAAATAGTATTTACTGTGGCCATATCACTGAATAAGAATGGTTTGGCACAGAATGCTGGTGATCAATGGCTGAGGAGATCTGTGGTGATTTGTGTTCACCACAAGTAGACTGACAACAAAAAAACTAATATAAATAACATTCACAGAAATATGTGGTACTCAAAACATGCTGATGCTAATGTGGAAGTATTACTGAAAGAAAAGCAGGGTACCATATGCTAAACTGGCAAAACATGAGCAGTATATACCTTCATTCTTCATTGTGTCATAATAGTTAAGATGATAAACATATGTGGACATTATCATGATAGATTAAAGTAATAATGATATCTGATAATCATTTTCCTGCATTATCAGCGATACTTTTAAAGTTCCAAACCAGTGATAATTAATAATTTTAGTTTTTGGAGCAAAAGCATATTCAACTTTTTTAATATTAGAAATGAAACATAGAAATATCAATTTAACGGTTATCTTGAGGATTTCTTTTAGTTATCACACACAGCCACAATAAACAAATTGTGTGGTTGTAAAGAAATGGAACCATGAAATTTTGTAATAAACACTAACTCACTTTCAAAATAACCTATAAGATTCTATGATTTCTCTCTAAAATTTGAGAAGGGAAATGAAATAAAAATAAGATACATGGAGAAACTTTACATCTTCCAGAAGTCTGAGCAACTCAGTTTTTATTCATAGTAATTCAAAAACTGGCTGGACTTGGTACTGTAAAATACCTACAACATTTGGACTAAGCTAAATGTCATGGATAATATAGTATTCAGTTCCTTGAATAAATCTCATTAATGAGGGAATATGATATCAATTTAAGGAGCATTATGCAATACAACAAAAACAGGTTAACATAAATAACTAAACATTTTTTCTATAGTGTGACACACATGGATGAGAAGCATCAAATATATGATAAAAAACTTTACCAAATAGGAAATCTGACACCACAAAGACACAATATAGTTACTAACATCCAGTGCAAACACTCAGCCTCTGCATGAGCTTATGGCTTTACATTCAGAGCAGCAACACTAACAGTGAAATTTCTATCATACCACTTACTGATTTCTGTAAACTATTTCCACTAGTTATACATTTTCAGGGTTATGAATCTACATATTTTCTGTAAGGCTACGTATTGTGTAAAACAGCAGTTGCTCATAAAACAAGAGAAGCAATTATGTACAGTTTTCAAATTTCGTAAACAAAGTAAAAATGACAGTTACTGGAAAATACTATTGTTTTAAGAGTGTATGCAAGGCACACTCAAAATAACACATAACAGATGGCAGCCATAAGTGAGAACCTCTCCTATCTCTCCATGCACCTAGGCCTTGTAAGCAACAAGGCTACACTGATAGTTATCATCTAAACATCATAACAGTATTTCATTTGTGTTACTTAAGTTGGACTGACAGAACTATAACTTTCTCATAAATAACATTACACAATTGGGTAAAAAGTAAAAAGTAAAACTTCTTCATAATGAGCAAATTTAACATATTTGTCAGGAGGACCGCTTCTGCACATTAACCCACAATTGTTATAGAAATTAATACTGTCACAGTTTGGAGGTTATACATAACTGTCTGGTATATTTACAAAACTAAGCAACAATTAATAATGTTTTAAATAAAATAGTATATAATGTCACACACACCCCAAAAACTAATAATAAATAAATACATACCTACATAAAAAAGAAAGAAACAAGTCAAGTTATCAAAGCAAGACAAGTGAACCACGCCACTACATTTGTTCCAGTCTGTCTTCACTACCAAGCCCTAAACCTAACAAATGTTATGCTACAGTGCTGAAGACATGGAACAATAACCCCTGCTATCTGAACCAAAAGTAAACATCAGTGACAGGAAACGTATTTCAACCACGGATACATTTTTTTCCCCATCCCTTCGAAGAAAAACATGCCAAGATGACAGACAAACACAATTCCTAGAGTAGTTTATACAAAACCAGACAAGCCTGACAAAGCCCACCTCGGTGTATCTTCCCCCATGACACGCAGACCTAAACCACACAGCACCCATCTAGCATGATAAACGGGTGCCACCAGTGAAGGGCAAGGCTGATAATGGTTAAGAAGGTAATGGTAGCGAGATTAAACTGATAGAAGACTGTATGGTAGCCAGGGAGAAGTAGGCGTTTCCTGCACCCTATTTCTTACTCCAACCATCCTGTCCCTTCCCACAAGCTCCTCACTGGCACTCTGGCACGACACAAGATAACATTGATAGCTTACCATGAACAGGGACGTCTGAGAGCTTGAGGCAAGAGTGAGGGTCGAACACGCGCACTCGGCCCTCTCTTGTGGTCACTAAGAAGACGTTGAGCGCCTGATGGAAGCTCAAGCTCTCTATACTGTCTCCCAGTTCTATAGTCCCGTCCTCCTCCACGTTCAGGCTGGACAGGGACATCTTCCACCGCTCATGTAGTGGGTGGTGGCCCTGTGGTGTGGTCGTTGGTGGTGGTAGTGGTCGTGTTCTGTCACCACCGTGTTATAAGGGGAGGAGGGAGTGCTGCGGCGATGCTCAGCTTATGGTGGAACAGCTGTGTTTGGTGGATCCTCTCTCTTATCCGCTCCAACACCACCTGTCCCGATAGCTTCGCCTCCTCCTCGGTTACTTCCTCCTCCTCCTCTTCCTCCTACTCTTTCTGTGGCTCGCTCTCGAAAATATTAATAACTCTCCTCGCTAGTGGTACAAGATTGTCGGTTCGTGTGTGTGTGTGTGTATGACTAATTTGATTTCTTTCCTGTTTCGCGATGTTGCACCACCGTCACTCTGCTACTCGTCTTTTTTTTTTTTTTTTTTTCCTCCTTTTCCTCTATATCCCTTTTTAGATATATTTTTTTTCTCTCTCCTCTCAAAGTGTTTTCACATCTTTGCCACCTGTGTAACGGTTTATAGCTAGGAAGGTTAATTATGATTGTGGTGGGGTGGTGTGCGGTGGGAGGATGGGTGGGGGGGGGGTTGCATGCGTTCCGTCGTCACAACCCAACACAGTTCCGCAATATGCATGCAGTTATCAGTAGGAAGCTTTGTTTGTGCGCTGGGAAGGGGAAAATGCATTAGACTTCATTGCCGAATGTTATGACACTTTTCTATGACACACACACACACACACACGCACACACACGGTGTATCCATGGAGATGCATATACGTTTTGGTGATTTCTTTCTGTGATGAAGAAAATAAAATGTAAGTGATAAGAGCGTAATCCCCCAAACAATGAGAAACTGCTTATCTAAGGATAAACAGAAAATGATACCTCTGCAAGGGTTTCCGCCAGTTTGTACAGCTGTATGCACTGCCATCAGAATTATTACAAGCATGATTGATTGAATGATTGATCTTAGTAAAAAATGGGACATTGAATAAAGTCAAAAGTACGCCTAGACACGAATTTGTTGAAAACTCTCTCTCAGTATGAAGAAACAATTCTGCATTGGTCAAAAGAAAAAAAGGAATGAACGAAAGAAATTATGGGAAAAGAAGTGTCCTTAAGGAGGTCCGTGGAGTGAATCATTGCAACATGCCAAGTTGTAGTAAGGATTATTATTGTCATTATTATTGCCATGACTGTTATACATTAATTTTTAGCAATATTCACGCAACGCAACATCCTGTGAACGGTCACTCTGTTAACCCTGGGCAGCGATCTATCTAATGTGGCACTGGAAGCTGGATATCTGTGTAGGTAGGACAATGTTCGAGCGCAGTGAATCCTTTCGGGGGAAGAACAATTAACCCTTTAGATGTATATTGAAAAGTGTCTCATGTTTACGGAAGTCGCTGATTCTCTACTTTAAAGTAAAATATGTATCAGCAAGCTAAACTCATTTCAGTTTAGTTTAGTTACGGTGTCAAAGATGTGATGGGAAAGAAAATGTTGGTCGCACATGCATAAAAATAGTTGAGGAGCTGGGTGGTGGAGGGGGGAGGGGTGAACTCCATTTCAACAACCGAAATAGGTAGAAAATGGTGCAGGCTATTTGACAAGCTTGAGCTTAATGATATACATGAAGGTGCCGCGATCAGGGACACTCTTGACAAGCCTTTAGAAAGACAACTTATGCAAAAAAGATTGGTGAATAAATAAATTAATATGGTCACACCGAACTCGATTGCTGTCTCACTTAGATCCTTTCGTCTCAGTCCCAGCAGCAACACGATTAATTTCCTTCCTGTTTCCACTCTTCCACCAGTCCTCATTTACTATAATTTACTACCAGTCGTATAATCTTTCCTCTTTATCTCATCTCACACTCCAGCATCATCTACAACCACACTCTTCCACGTTTGTTGCAGAACCTAAACACGTGCTGCTTACTGCACTTCCCATTCGACATGTATCCACTAATTAATCATATTAATCTTCTAATTAATTCAGATTCGTTCACAGAGGTGATTAGCAGGGTATTCAAGAGTTTTTTCCCAGTTAACAATACAAAAATCTTGTCACTCTGCCTCTGGAACAATAGAAAAACAGCAGCAGTCTGCAGGCGTTGGTGTTGTCTCTGGGGTGGGTGGCATGGTGCTCCCAGCACTCGCAGCATCAAGTCAGTGGGCGTGTGGTGAAACCATGAGGGCGGCCAGAAGTGGAGGTAGTAGTAATTAACAGTTGTTCCTATATCTTCATGCGCCTCAGAATATAAGTTTTCATTGATTTAAAACTTGAAAAGTTGGCACTTTTCTCGCAACTAATCAGCATTTTTGTATGGGTTTGAGGTGGTCTAGACCCGATCACAGGCGGACGCTCTCGGGAATGCGTTTGGGTGCAGGGCGTACAAAAAAGGCCACTGAAAATGCCTTATAAGTAAGTCTTAAGGTCCTCGGTCCTTGCTTATAATATCTTTGGTCCTTGCCCACCACCACCCCTCCTACTCCTCGATAATCATCTGCAGCGGCGCAACCTGACAATGAGGACACCGTTAGGAAGACGAAAACTGTCCCACAAGTTACAAGTTACCTGTTACAACACTCCGAAGCTAATTTTAGCTGATTCTTTAACTCTTGAACGCTTGAAGTATTTCGGATGATATTGACATGACTGCTACAAACTTCCCTCAAATCTAGCGGCATCTTGTCTTGTGTTGCGGTTTATTGTGGTGAGGCCATGGTGATGTGAGGGTAGTGGTAGCGCACTTATTTTTGTTAAAAGAGCATCCAATATTCCCTGTAAGTTGTGTTTCTGAGGTATTTGTTGAATATTCTCTTTTGTCTTGGCGGAGTTAGTTGTGTGATGATATTACAGTTGTTATATATGTTGTTTCCTCTTGCGTAACAAACGTTCATGAATAGTGCCTGCTGCAGCTTACATTCAGGTAATCTTACCAATAGCATCTCCCCACAGTATATTCTTTCGTCCCTCCCCAGCCTTAACAAGAGGGATGTGGTGGCAAAGCGGATTTTCGGGTGAGGAACACAGTAATGAGTGAAATGTGGCCTTTAAGAAAAGCTTATGGCAATATCAATTTTTCTTTAATTTTGGGGGGGTTAGGAGAGCAAATATGACTAAAATATGGGTCCATACTAAACCTAGTACTCAACCACCGTAGCCAATATAACCTAATAAGACTTGCACCACAGATGACAGCCCTAGTATAATGGCAGGGGGGAGGTTGTGATAGAGAAGGCTCTTGACATCCCTCTGCCCCCTCAAACTAGCCTAATTTAACCTATCTAATCTAATAAGTTATAACCTAGCGAGGAAGTAAGATAGCACGCTGGATCAGAGTACATATAAAATTAAGTTATATTTGTAGAATACCAAAATATCCAAATATACAATGGTTTGCCAAATGCCCACAGGATTACAAAGAACTTGAGGTGTCTCCTGTTTGCAGTTTGGATCTTAGGGGTTATAATGTAAGTACTATAGAGAAGCAGCCTCTTGAAGGAACATGTCAAAACACATATGGTCAACAATGGCCTTAATATTATGCCTCCAGTGGGCAAGTTCATACATATCAAACATACAGACATAGTAAACATCATTCATAGGACTCAGAATGAGTGAGGTACTTACCAGAGTTTTGAGAGCCACCATGGATACTCTACAGATGATCCTGAAAATAAAATTACCACAAATAGGGCAATTGGGGCCAATGCGGTATGGGAGAACCAAGTCCACTTGGGGGCTGACGGGTGTTGAAGCACATTGGTTCAAATCTTGGCCATGGTTAGAGGGTAAGGGCTTCCACTAGGGATAACAGTTCCCAAATGGGTGGGCTTTCAGATAGGAGGTCTCCATTAGCCCATAAATTTCTGGAAAAAATCCCACACTGTATAAATAAATTAAGAAGTGATAATAATGTGTTGTAGATTATCTATTACATCACTATATGTGGATATTTTGCAGCTCAGTTATATGTTGTTACATCATCCTAATTACTTGCTTCTCATCTGTGTCATTGCAGGGATATGTTCAAGGTGCTTCCAGTAGTTTTTGCCTTTTTTGTGTGGCTGAAACAAGAAAAGTAAGCTAAATCCAGCACAACAAGAGAGAAGAAACAGTAAGAAAGCCAAGGAAGGATACAAGTCCCTTAGAGCTGCTGTTGCAAAGGTTAAGTTCAAGCATACATCTACATCTAGAAATATATTGCAGCCAACCCTTCACTGTGTAACCAGATACTGAAGAATTGGGAGGACTTGTAATCCCTTATATACAACACCATCTTGTGAGGCTGAGATGTTTGTTCCATGCAGGAGTTACTTCAACATTTTAGTGTGTGGAGGTCATGTGCAGAAATGGCGATTCTACAGCAGGTTAATGGTAAGTTTGTTTTGTGAGGCCAGTTCCCCAACACCACCACCTTAGTCTGCTTTCTTCTCCACTATGAAGCACTTCCTCCAGTGTTCTCCGGAAGAATGAATAGATGTTAAAAGGGAATAATAGTGCATATCAAGAAAGTTAAGGAGAATTGTAGTTGAATTACAGGTGTTTTCTTTTTTTCTCTCATTTTTTTCTGAATAGTTTTGTCTCTGCTAATGACACCACTGATCATTACAGCAACACCTGCATGAGGAGGAATACAGGCAGGCCAAGCACCTCGCTGGGCTGCCCATCGTTCATCATGAGAAGTATGTGTGCCCCCTTCCTCCCAACCACCGATTCAAGATGATGAAGTTCCAGTATCTGTATGAAATTCTTTTGAGAGATGGTGTCATAAAAAAAAATAAGCAGGCGAGTTACATTCAGTGAATAGAGTGAAAGTTTCTACTTCTGTAGCAGCACTGTATATATATATATATATATATATATATATATATATATATATATATATATATATATATATATATATATATATATATATTTATATATATATACTTACATACATATAGATATAGATATAAATGTATTTATCTTGAAGTACTTTTCTTTCTATATGAGATAAATGAAAAGAATAAAATTGATATATATTTCATAATTTATCTAACGAAGTTTATATGAGTTATATATGTGTGTATGAGTGTCACTGTAGGAATGTGTCTACATTTATATATTTAGTGTGTACTTGCCCATTAGTTGATAGAAACCACTTATTCATATAAAGGACAGTTCACCAACAGCCCTCTGCTTTAATTTCAATCTGGCATTCTTTTGCTGTTTGCTAAATGATAATCAGATTACTTATCTACATATGAATTGTTTTGATGTACACTAATGGTGGAAGGAAAACAAGAGGAGGAGTTTGAAAAATTTGTGTCTTTAGACTAATTTTGGGGATGTCGTTGTACCTGTATCTCAAAATGGTGCATAGGAATGTGTGAATAGACAATCATAACATCTGGAAATAACTGTGATGTAGATGAACTGAATTGTTACAGGTAATACTGCCTCAGAAAGTAAGCAGAGAATGTGCATCAGCAGTTCACTCTCAGGTTTATGTGGACAAGTTCTTTGATGGAGAAACATCAACCGCAGAACAACGGGTAACAGGATTTGTTTGGACACCAGGACTGGCCAGCCGAGTGAGATATGAAACAGGTGAAAATTCTGTCTCTCAAGATGAACTTGAAGAGAGCCATTTACATAATTATGAACCCAATTAAAAAGAAAAGTAAAAAAAGGCATCCAAGTTTGATCTAGAATAGCTTCAGCCTAAAGTTCTTTCTGTCCACTATCTCAGATATTGGTATTTTACTCCTTCATGTAAGAACTCTAGGAATAGTCATAATAACCTTTACTTGCTTCTTATCTCTTGTTGAGAGGTGGGACTTGCCTGGGAGCCAAACTGAGCCTGGAGTGTGGCCTGGCATGCAGCACTGGTGGCGGGACTCACCATGCCTTCCCGGACCACGGCTCAGGCTACTGCCTCATCAACGACCTGGCTGTGGCAGCGTATCATCTTTTACAGTCTGGAATGGTTGAAAAGGTTCTAATAGTTGACTTGGATGTTCACCAGGTTAGTGGCATTATGAATTTTTTATTTATATTTTGGTTTCTAATCAGACATTATTTTAAATATCTCATGAATTCATATCTGCTAGTATTCATGCAATATATGTGCAGTATGTATTCATTGTTTTATAATAAAGGTAAAAAAATGGAAAATCTACAATCTATATTGTTATTGACATTCAATGTCACAGTTGTATTAGTGATGGACATCATTATTGACAGGGTGATGGAACTGCAGCTATATTCCAAAATGAGCCAGATGTATTTACCCTCTCCTTCCACTGTCAAAATAACTTCCCACTTCGGAAGCAGAAGAGTGACCTTGATGTGGGATTGGCGGTGGGCACCGACGATAAGCAGTACCTCAACACCCTTGCTGTGTGTAACAATTGCTTTGCATTGAAAGAGAAAAAAAGGCAGGGACTATCAAATTAGGAGTTTGTTGATGCAGAACAAGAATGATGTCATCATTATATGTTTTCATTATTTCCCTTCTTTTGAGAAGTTCCACATTGAATTCACATTCATTCTCAGCCTCCAGGGGTTTGCTTATCCCATTGCATTTTCGTTTCTCCTCTCAGTAACTTGCATGAGAAACACAAATTGTTGTCACATGCCAGATGTGAGCCAGTTTTGTGTCTCTGTGGTCCAAGATTCTATGTAGCACCTGATTTCTTTTCAGGAATACTTACCGGACATCATGGACAGCTTTCGACCTGATATTATCCTCTACGATGCAGGAGTTGATCCTCATGAGAAGGATGAACTCGGCAAATTGAAACTTAGTGATGATGGTACGTATGCTTCAGCAACTTTTTTTCTAAATTAAAGTGGATTACAGTAGTTTTGAACCACATTAGCTGATCATACCAAACCCATACAGTATTTTCAAACACAAGAGACAGGACAACATTCATTGGTTTCTGTGATCTGTGAGGATGTCAGATAACATTTTTCCATTCTTCTGTTTGATTTACTTGGGACAGTAACGTTCTCCACTGTATTGAATTGGAAGGTCTCCAGAACTTAGCACATTTGTATTTCCCATCCCTTCAGTATTTTTCATTTTGAATAACAACTAAGTATGTAATCATGTTTCCCTGTATAAAACACTATATGTAACATCACTCAATTCATTTGATAATTTAATGAAATGTATAATGCTAATTCCATTGGTGGTTTTTATTGTGATAAATTATCATGATAATGATATCAGCTTATGCATTTATTTTTCCTGTGTTGAACAAGGCATAAGTTAAATGGAGGTCTTCATTAGAAAAAGGCATATTATTTTAGTGAACTTTATCTCTTTTGATATGTTGTAAGATTTTTATTTTCCAATCTTGTATAAATTTTGCAAATGAAATGAAATTCAAGTTCGGTGGCTTTATTTTGTACTTTCATAACAGTGTAACCCTTCATAAATTAATTATCCTGATGAATGATCAATGTCTTATTAATCTGCAGGACTTTATCTTCGTGACACTTTTGTCTTGAGAGAAGCAGTGTGCCGAGGCATCCCAGTCACCACAGTAATAGGTGGCGGATATGATGAGATAATGAGACTCTCAGCAAGACACACAATCATTCATCGTGTTGCCCAGCAAATGTGGAACACCTATCTTTGACCATTGTGTTTATCTGTCTATTGTTGTGCTTGTTCAGTGTGTCCTTTCTATTGTAGTGACAGTTCCTTGAAACTAAATGGTCACAATAGAAAAGGCTACATTAATTCCTGTATGTATCTTTCATCCATGTACACTTCAATTCTTTCATTTTTTGCCCCAGTGACAGCTATCATAAATTTGGTAGAGATCCTCCTTATACTAAGTATATACTATCATGCCTCATTAGAACTTTTAATTTATCAAATTTTTTTATGAAGAACAGTAAATAAAATTATATAAACTACATGATGTAAGATTTCCTGCCTACAATTCATCCATCACATGAGAGTACAGCTTGGTCATGCCCTGTATAACTACACTAAAAAAATACTACATTGAATTATATTCCATTCAAGCTATGCACGATAACTAAAAAGGATGGAGGGTGTGATGTGTTGTCTTGACGATCCCCTTTAAAGGAGATTCACCTTGGTACATGGACAGGTGCTTGCAGTGTACAGATTTTGTAGTACATTATTTCTGTCCCAATACTTCTGCTAGTTTTTCAATATTGCCTGGAATAAAAGAAACATTGTTGAGTTTAAGGAACTAGAATACCATGTAATTTTCTCTTTTGTAAAATATTATGTAACATACACATATCAATAGCTAAACAGACTCAATTCAGCATTCTGAATTTCACCAAGTTCCATGCTAATCTTTCCTCAGAAAGTTAACACCAAAGGTGGCCATAATGGAAACATCAGAGATCAAGAATGCACAGCAATGCTTTATTACATATCTTATTTTCTGCTTTCAAATACTCTCTATACTTTGACCATGTTGGTGTTTACCATGCACAGCTTTTATGGTCTGATCCAAAGACTCCTGTGTATTAGAACTCTTCTGAAGCCCTGCAGTCACCTCCAGTTCAAAGTCTGGCCCATACCAATGGAAGAACTGGAAAATATAGATAACAGACATACTATAGTTGGTCACAACAGCAGCATGTGTAGAAACACTGCACAAGAAACTCCAGAAACAGAGTAATATAGGAAAAAAAGAGCCACAAGATGATCTAACATCACATCTTTAGGCTTTAATGTCCTGGAAAACATGAATCCTTAGCTCTATGCACCATCAAGGCTCATGCCTACACTGCCACATACCTGGTGCTCCGGGATCTCACCAGACACAGGACACTTGAGAACGGTGGCAGTGATGGCTGTCCACAGCTTGGCAGCATTGCTCTTGTTATACCCACCTATCAGTAGTAACATATTAATCTTTCATTAAAATTATGCCCTTCATGAACTGGAAAAATAACAAACTTGGGAAAATAAAATTCCATCTGTGAAAATAGAATATAAGCAAATAAGATCAGTACATCAACTATCCTGTATTCTTGTAAAGCATAAACTGTACTGTGATGTTTGATCTGAATAGTAAAGGAACCATGATAGTACAAAGGGCAGGCTATCACTACAGATAAAAACATGCGTTGAAAATTTAGCTTTACAATAGAAATAATGAACGTGAGATTGGATTAAAGATAGTGGTGTCGTAAAGAGACATCCAAGAGACAAGTATTACATTGTATTCCAGCAGATGTTGGAAGAAGGTAAGACAATTACAAGTCAAGTACTTATAGAAATACACACCTCCACCCAGAAAGAGTGTGGGCTTGGAGAGGTTTGCCACATGAGTGACACAAGTGGTGTAAGCCTTCAGGGTGAGATTACCTCCTCCCACCGGGTCTTTAGTGAGGGCGTCAGCACCACATTGACACACCACAGCATCAGGCATGAACACTTCACACAGTGGGTATAGAGTGCTGTTGTACATAAAAGGTCATTTAAAAGATAAAAATGTACAAGGTTCCTTATAAACCATATCAAAGGAAGTTTACATAAAACTTTCAATGAAATCATTCATATTAACACAGATGTACTCACTTTCATAAATTCAGACCTCTGTTATCATTCTTAGATTGTTACATCACCTTCAACAATTTATATATATAGCATTACTTGTCAAAACATTAAGAATATATTCAAAATCAATATGTTTCAGTATGACAAAATAAGTACAATACATGAATAATGCAATAACACTCACCCACCTTTCAAATAAGTAAACAAACTGTGCATCATTAATACCTCCCTTATATGGAACATTGAGGGTAAAGAGTTTTCCTTTTCCAAGACCTATGTCCTCCACAGCGCCAGTGGTAGGAAAGAACCCTGGCTCTCTTTGATGAAGTGAAAGTGTTACTACTTTGGGGCTGAAGAGGTAGGCATTCTCAACACCATCTCCTGAACAACACAATCAATAAATCATTAAGATGTGCACACTGGTAACATCATTATAATGCACCATCCTGGCTATAAGGTCTTTAATTCATATGGTTACAGGAAAAGAAAAAAAAAAAAAAATATGTGATTATTTGAGCAAAGGAACTGACCATGGTGAACATCTAGATCAATGTAGAGCACCTTGGGAAAGGCAGATCTCAGATGCAATACAGCAAGCACTATGTCATTCACATAGCAGAATCCTGAAGCCATGTCTCTGCAAGTACAGAACTTCATCACACCAGACACTTTAGAGAAACAAATCACTTTCATTTAGCAAAGGAAAGCCAGATGATGATTATGTTGCATACTCATCTAGCTTCATTGAGACCTATGGCAGAGGAGAGTTATTATGGCTGAATTTTTCATGTACACCCACACCTACCTCTGAGCATGGTGCCAACCACCACACCAGTTGAGGGCAATCTTGCTCCTGCCGGAGGTCAACTCTCGGGCTGCAGTGAGTGAGCCCCCTGCAAGGCCACACACCACACCCCACAGATTATCCAGAATAGGACAATCAAACCCTGCAAGGACACATGCATATATATAAGAAATCTTCCTGAATCTGAGATATAAGAAAAAGGAAGGAAAAGTGTATAGATGCAGCTCACTTGGAATGAATGCAAAGTAAGGTTGTATTATGTCTTATGGCAGTCAGGTAAAAACTCTCTTCTCTTACCCATTGTAGCAGACCTTTGTCTTACACTGAACTCATAAAAACAGGTGAAAAATGTACATATTTATAGTATAGTACAAACCTAATCCAAACTCATCCTGTGCCTCCACATCTTCATCTTCTTCTTGAACACCTCTCTGAAGGAACTCTACATATTCCTGGGAATGAAACTTCCTAATGTCCTCCTCAGTGGCGGCCTCTGAGGGCACAACCCGCATCTTGTGATGGAGTCCGTAGGAAGTGATAAGAGCATGGGTGAGGCAGGCCTGTCAGGAGACGGCTCATTAGATAACTCTGGATACAACATAGAGATATTACTGCAAGTCTGATGATGGTGGTAATAATTGTCATGTAAGTACACACACACACACATAACTTGTAATGGTCCTACTTATAATCTGTCAACTTAACAATGGTATATAAGTAAAAATATTGGTTTATCCACTTTCAAATGCTTTTATATTCACTTAAGATTTAATTCTGAAATCTGGGAGGGTAGTGAGTGACAGATGAAAGGTTCAAAGTATCAACACAGCCTACACATGTCAGAGGCATCAACCAGCATTTGTGGCCACAGCAGTGAGCAGGGAACCCACCCGCTGCTTGAAGACTGGAACGGCATCACAACAGCTCAGCAGTTTAGGGTCTGCCACATACACCACCTCTCCCTTACTCCTCACAGCTGTGTCTTCCAACATACCTTTCTGATCTGTGGAGATGGTAAAATTGTCATAAAAAGTATCAACACTGATTCTGAGGATTCAATACTGAATTTGTCATGAAGGCCTTCCTGTATCCCTGTTGGGATGGGAGTACAGTAAGGAGGAAGGGGTAATGACTGGTCAGGTTAAATAACAATGTTACACAGGATAATGCCTCAAATAACACCTTACTCACCTATAGGCATGGCACAACAAGAGATGCAACAAATTAAAAAAAAGAAAAAAAAAGAGTGACAGGCCAGGTTACATAACAATACCACACAGGATAATGCCTCAATTAACACCTTACCTATATGCATGGCACAACAAGAGACACAACAACAAGTAAAACAAGAATGACTGGCCAGGTTACATAACAATACCACAAAGAATGCCTCAAATAACGCCTTCATCACTTACAGGTATGGGCGCACGGAACACCACACACAAGATAAGCCACTTCACAGCTCTCTCCAGGGTGGTTAGTGGAGTAAATGCTTCAGATACAACCCAGCATCTTTAATCTCACCACTCCACCACCACATAGTACAATACAAGGGTGCTACAGTGGCTACATATCACCTATTTGAAGCTCCTCTGCTGCGCTTCTCTTCTGCTTTTCAATTCCCGCCGCTGCTCAGTGTTTGGGTTTGAGTGTCCTGTCTTTCTGACGGGTCTCCATTATACGGTTACTCGTCTCATGGATTTTTATTTTCCTCTATTCTCAAGTAATAAGAGTCGTGTATCTAATTTGACCTATCTTCTATGTTTATTTTTACTATCAGAATAAAAACTTGATAGTCATACCGACTACATGTTTTCTTTTTCATTTTATATTAACCCATTCAGTACTACTGAGACACATTTTACTACGAGTTTTGGGCGTGATTAGATTATTTTATTGACATTAGTAAAAGTCTATGGAAGTCAGAAGAATAATGACCAGAGTTTGTACTATTTTAATCACTACATGAGTTTCTGAAGCTGTATAAAATTGCCAAATAACAAGCACAATGAATATGAAAATGTGTCCCAGCACTGAAAGGGTTAAATCATGATTTCATATAAAGAACTCTGTAAACTCATACATGCACACATACAACCTTATGATCTAACGTGCCTGTGTGCTAACTTATAGGACTGCTACATTATATGCTTCCCTGACAAATGTCTTACTTTTACTATTTCTAACCCTTCCTTTTAATGAGACCTGCCCAGCTTCCTGTGTAAAGCCAAGGTAATCTCTATTATGGTGCTCTATTATGGTAACTCTTTGTTTTGGCACACACACACACACACACACACGCACCTCAAAATACCCGAAAAAATCACTTCACAATGATAGATATGGAGAGAGCCAATATAACAGTATTACACACACACACACACACACACACACACACACACACGCACACACACACACATACGCACACACACGGTAGACATACAATAACTCCTGCTATATAAGTCAGCAAGTGGGGGGGGCAGGGGGGGGGGGGCGGGGGGCGCCCGCCCTATGACGTCACAGCTGATGACGTCACAGCTGATGACGTCACAGCTGATGACGTCACAGCTCAATATTTACGTAGCGCAAACCATTTTGAAAATGACCCCTCGATAAAACGATGTCAGCTCAACCTATTGCATCTGTTTCGACGCGATAAATAGGATAACTAATTCCCAAAGTACAAACACACTCCTAACAACACAAATTCTGAAGAAATTCTACGGGAAAAAAAAGTTTTTTTGAAAATATGACACTTTTGAACACTCGTTAAATACCCACTAACTGCCAATTCAACGGAAACAAAACACATTTCAAGACAATCGATCCATTATTCTTCATTATTTCAAACACTTTGGAGTGATTCAGAGGCGGAAATAAACTGTTGAGAGGCTGATAATGAAGTTTTTAATGTAATATTGACACCGCTGAATAACACAGTTCCTCTCCACTCACGTCACTGAACTGTACACACAAAACATCACTGTATATGAACTATCTTTTGCCAATAATAACAACTTAATACAACCTTTAATAAAAAAGTGCATTGGGCGTTCCAAGAAATTTAGCACAGAAATGCCCCCTTATTTACAATCATAATACCGCCCATCACAGCCACCTCCACCACACACACGCACGCAAATCACTCCAAACACGCCACAGTACTCGTAAAAAGCCTTAAATATGACTAATGATCCCAAATAAACAGTCCAGAAGCAAAGACAATATCCTGTTGGTGGGGCGCCGCGGTGGGGTACGGCCCTCCCCCTCCTCTCTCCCTCCCACCTTCATTACGCTTAAACTTGACCGCGAAAACTACGTCTGAGTGGCTCATATGAAAGCTAAGTACTGTGGCAGCAGACTATGGTAAGATGAGACTGTAATAATTGGCAGATATAGCTTAAAATGACCGATGAAGTGAGAATCCAAGATGGCGCCGCGGGTGGGGGACTGGTGACTCACCTGACGTAAACATTGACACGGCGGCGGCAAGGGTTGTGGTGGTGGTGGTTGTAGTGGTTGTAGTTGTGGTTGTAGTAGCATCATCCACTACTATCTGTCACTCCATCTTGCAGCTTCAGTTCAAGAATTAGATGATTTGAACACTGAATAAACAGTCTTCTTAGTCTGCCATGAAAACTAACGTAATTAATAAACAACAAGCAATCCTCAACTCCCGCTGTCTACTTTAAATAGACCGTTTTTTCAGGTAAAGATCGTCTTAATACGGCTCTACAGCAGCAAAAACACCGTGAAATACCGCTGTCTATTTTAAATAGACCATTTTTCAGGTAAAGATCGTCTTAATACGCCACTACACTGGCAATAACACCGTGAAATACCAATGTCTACTTTAAATAGACCATTTTTCACGTACAGATCATCTTAATACGCTACTACAGTGACAAAAACACCGTGAAATACCGCTGTCTACTTTACATAGACCGTTTTTTCAGGTAAAGATCGTCTTAATACGGCTCTACAGTGACAAAAACACCGTGAAATACCACTGTCTACTGTAAATAGACCGTTTTTTACGTAAAGATCGTCTTAATACTGTGGCCTGACGGATGGTGCCACTGACCTGCTGGCCCCCACGACCTCTCTCCCCCCTTGCTCCCTTCTCATCCCCCCTCGACACTCACCACTACCACTACAGCCTTGATATGGGATTATGACCTCTCTCTCTCTCTCTCTCTCTCTCTCTCTCTCTCTCTCTCTCTCTCTCTCTCTCTCTCTCTGAATGTTTTGGTGTCATTATCATCTTTCTCTTCCTTTTCTTCTTGTTCGTGTTCTTGTTGTTTTTATTGTTCTTCATCACAGTCTTTCTTTCACTATTCGGTTTGTTGTTATTGTTGTTGTTGTTGTTGTTGTTGTTGTTGTTGTAGTTGGTGGTGGTGGTGGTGGTGGTGGTGATTGTTACTGCTGCTGTTGTTATTTATGTATATTTCATGTTCTTCCTCTTCCTTGTTCTCTTGATTAGCTGTCTGGCTGTCAATTTACCTGTTGTTGTTGCAGTTAGTTGTTGATGATGATGGCAGTGATAGTGGTGGTGGTGGTGGTGATGGTAGTGTTAAAACATTCACATAGCAAATGGTTACAGTGTTTGCATGTTTCTGTTTGCAGTGTTTGTTATGGTGCAGGCCGCGTGCTTTACGTGTGTGTTGTGTTCATGTGGTTTTTGTGGCCGTGAGTTACGCCCCTGCACACCACATGGACATAATAAACACACTCGTGGATCACTCCCTTTAACTTTTGGTAAATTTTTAGGTCACCCTTTAAGAAAAAAAAAAAAAATAAGGTTATCTTGTTTGAGAGCTTATCTGGGCGTGTTGGAGGCTGAGCAGCCCCGATTACACAGGAGCAGGCTTAAATCTCTAGCTAGGCTTCGTCTTCCTACTCCTTCGTCTCCTACTCATCTTCCTTCTCTTGATCTCCTCCTTTGTTTATTAGTTATGGTACAATTTTCTCCCTTTTGTAATGACGGCAATAAGATTTCCACGTCTGTTTTTCTTATATTTCTCATCTCAGGCCACAGTTTCGCCAGTAGGAAGGGAGTAAAGAAAATTCAGCTCAGTTTTCTCTCGTCATATGTAAAACGATCTTTTCTTAGCTTTCCGACTGTTCAAGGGTCGTTGTTTAGATTGAGTCGTTTCCATGTGATTGTTTATCTCCATTCTTTCGTTTGTTCCTGCATTTTACGTGCATTCTTTCATACATCTCAATACTACGGGCTTATAAAAGTATTATGTCTCACAAATGAAAGAGAACGGACATTTGACAAACACATTGTCTTAATTTTTCATTTGGTTTGAATCCGTTGCTTCACAAAATCCCTAACGCTGCTCATTTTTTAATCCGCCTGAGGGTAGCGTCACTAGTGATGCCAGTCCGCTTGTGTGCGAATATGACTGTGGTGAGGCGCAAGTTAAGGTTATTGCGTGGTGTGGTGAGCTAGGCTACGATGCTGCACCTGACTCGGAGTGATGCGTGGCGGCGTGGAAGATTTGCGTGTGGTGGTGTGCGAATAATGACTGTGGTGAGGCATGCTGCTGATGCTTTTGTGAGCGGAAGTGAGCTAGGCTACGATGCTGCACCTGACTCGTGGTATGGCGGACGTGGTGATGCGTGGCGGCGTGGAGGGTTTGCGCGTGGTGGTGATGTCTGGTGGTGCTGTGGTTTGTGCGTGGTGGTGAGCTTGGCTACGATGCTGCATATGACTCGTGGTGTGGCAGACGTGGTGATGCGTGGCGGCGTGGTGGTGATAATGGTGGTGCTGTGGTTGATGGTTGGTGATGAGTGAGGCGAGCGGTAATGCCAAATTGACGGGAGTTTAACATAGTGCAGTTGACAAGAAGACACGTGGTGGTCATTTGGAACTTCAGATAATCCTTATGGCCAGAGACGGTCAGGACGAGGCCGCTGAACTATGACGGGTAAGTGTGTGTGTGTGTCATGAGTCCGAGAGTGCTGCTAGAACTCTCGGCTGTCATTGAGGCTTTTAAACGAGTAAATCAAGGCAAATTCAAGGAAAGAATAAAAGAAAACTATCTCTTCTCCTACACTGAAAACCCTATCGTATTATTTTTTTTCCACTTGCTTATTTGGATATTATTTTTGACTATATGATAGCGAGGTGGAACAGTCTCGCAACGGAGCAGCTCCCAGCCAGCAGGTAGGGGTGGGTGGGACCCGAATACCCGAATCTCACGGATCCGTCAAGGCGAGATGGATCCGATTACTTATAGCAAGTAATAGGATCCAGATCCATATATATATATATATATATATATATATA
>CM035194.1:16353351-16365996 GCA_020233015.1 Callinectes sapidus
GAGAGAGAGAGAGAGAGAGAGAGAGAGAGAGAGAGAGAGAGAGAGAGAGAGAGAGAGAGTAAACAAAAAAAAAAGTACTCCAAGTGGAAGAAGAGTGAGAGAAGGTTGCCAAGTGGAAGAAGAGAGAAGTGTGAGAAGAGTGAGAGAAGGGAAGAGGAGAAGAAGGAAGGGAAGAAGAGAAGGAGGGGAAGGAAGAGAAGGAAGGGAAGAAGAGAAGGAAAAAAAAGAGAAAGAAAGAAAAAAAGAGAAAAAAAAGAGAAGGAAGGGAAGAAGAGAGAAGTGTGAGAAGAGTGAGAGAAGGGTACCAAGTGGAAGAAGGGTGCCGAGGCGTGATGTTTGGGCCACGCTGAAGGGAAGGAGGCGCACAGGGGCGGAGCGTAGAGGCCAGTGACCCATCCTTCTCAAGATGGTGCTGCCTCTTCTCCACGTGCTTCAGGGGCAGAAGGAAAAACACAGACAGAGGGACAAGTTTATTTATTTTTTTTCAACCACTCAATTTTCACGTCTCTGTGTGAATTATTTGTCCAATCATCACCTGTCTAGTGAAAATATGGCGTAGTTCACTAAAAACTCTTCCAAGCTCGATATTTGACCGAGAGAGAGAGAGAGAGAGAGAGAGAGAGAGAGAGAGAGAGAGAGAGAGAGAGAGAGAGAGAAAAGTTATCCCCTTGATCTTCACGTCTCTGTACCAATCATATGTTTAATCAATAATCATCTTGTAGAAATATGACTAAAAATCATTAATCAAGTCTCGATATATGATTAAGAAAGAGAAAATGACAAACAGAGACAGAGATACCAATTTCTTCCCTTCATTTCACGTGTCTGTACCAATCATTTATCTAACCATTACCTGTCAAGTGGAGCTATGACTTACTACACTCAAATCGACCTGTCTCTTGATCTGCGACTCTCCTGGTTCCTCAGACTCACCACTCCCAAGCCAGCGGTGTGTTACTCTTGGGCCGCTCAGTAAGTTTTGGGTTTCGGTTTCGAATAAGTTATATTTGATCGTGCGGGTTCAGTATATGAAAATATCCGAATATCTTATCGGATTTTGTTGTCTAAGTTGAAATTGAACATAGAGACGTATTTACATTTTATTTACCTATTTTTTTTCTTTAGGCATAGTACGCTTATTGACTAGGATCTAAAATGACAACAGGTCTTTATTCTTCTATCTTATATTCACTATGGGTCACTAGATTAACTATCGTATGTAATTAATAATAGAAGAAGTATTTGCGCTATAAAGAGTGAAAAATAAGGTGTAATTTACTATTGAAAATACTTTTTTTTTCTTATGAGTTCTCACTATTGAATGCAAATGGCAATATCCTTAACTTTTTATGATTTCTATGCAATACAGACACACCATACTACTACATAAAGAGAAGAAAAAGAGACCTACACATAAAAAAATCTACAGGGAAGATATGAATTATTTGCACCGAAGCGTATAAAGTATTTGTTTGGGAAGATGTACGTTAAATGTATTGGAGGGTGTAACTTGTACGGTGTGTGTGTGTGTGTGTGTGTGTGTGTGTGTGTGTGTGTGTGTGTAGGGGGGGGATGTAGTCTTTTGGGGAGTGTGTAAAGTATTCTGTTTCTTAGGGAGAGTACAGGTTATTTGGTGCCTTTCTGGTGTATTGGGGAGAGTGTGTCTGGTTTGTTGGGGAGAGTACAGGTTGTTTGTTGCCTTTCTGGTGGATTGGGGGAGTGTGTCTGGTTTGTTGGGGAGAGTACAGGTTATTTGTTGCCTTTCTGGTGTATTGGGGAGTGTGTCTGGTTTGTTGGGGAGAATACAGGTTATTTCATGCCTTTCTGGTGGATTGGGGAGAGTGTCTGGTTTGTTGGGGAGAGTACAGGTTATTTGATGCCTTTCTGGTCTATTCAGAACAAACGGCCTATGACATTTAGTGCTTCTTTCACGGGAAACACTCATCATGCATTATTACCATGCCTTTGAGGGAAAACTGTGACAAATCTCTCGTTTATTGCATTTCCTGGTTGAATGAAAGTTAATTTGGTGTTCTGGTTCATGGAAGACCATTGAAGTGTTGCTTGATCATCATATATAATTATGGTCAGGAGAGTAACCTGCCTAATTTCTCATGTTTAATGTTTTCTCTCGTTAATGTCTCTAATCTGCCGAGAATCTACCAACTCTATGATCATTATTGTGTTTTATATCAGTGGAGACTTTTGTATTGTTGTTTAATCATAAAGAACAGTCGTGGTCAAGAGAGTAACCTATCTCACTTCTGTTTTTTCCCTTTTTTAATCTTTTAATCTGCCAAGAATCTATCTACTGCATGGTCATGTTTACTTTTCGTTTCAGTGGAGATTCGCATATTGTTGCTTAATGATGATGTACAGTTGTTAAGAGAGTAACCTGTCTCACTTCTCCTGTTTATTGTTTTCTTTCGTTAATTCTTCTAATCTGCCAAGAGTCTGTCAACTGTTTTGTCATTATTGTGTTCCGTTGCAGTTGAGACTCGTGAATTGCCGTGTAATTATAATGTATAGTCGTGCCTTTTCTCACATTTACTATTTTCTTTCGTTAAGTCCTCTAATCTGCCAAGAATTTATTTACTGTATGGTTACTATTGTGTTCTGTTTCAGGGGAGACTCGTGAATTGTTGTTTAATCTAAATGTGTAGTAATGGTCAGCAAAGTAATCTGCTTCACTTCCACGGTTCTTACAGATAGGTATTATCAAACACTTCTGTACTTCACATTCACTATTTCAAAAGGCCTTATGTAACTTTGCATGAGTTTATACAATGCTTTTACAGTTCTGGAGAAATACTCTTGAAAACTGCGTTAATCACCTTTCTGGCCATTGAAAATAGTCATGATGAGAGAGCAAAGAGATTCTGAATACAGACTCTTTCCTCCACCTGAAGTCCTGTGATCCATCCAACACCTGCTGTCAACGGTCTGGTTTTGTAATGAGGTTGCCAGTAAATCACAGAGGAACTGTAGTGCAGACGGTGATCGACTATTGACCCTAGTTGTACGTACTCCTTTTCACTTTGATCATTACTGCGAAACGCCAGAGAGCCAATCAACCTAGAAAGCTCCCCATGTATGTATGTATAATGGAAAAAAGGATAGTTACAGTTAGTAAATGTATAAATGTTGCAATGTTGTAATCCTGCATTTCATTCAGACTATATTTTTTAGTCATCAGAGAGAGAGAGAGAGAGAGAGAGAGAGAGAGAGAGAGAGAGAGAGAGAGAGAGAGAGAGAGAGAGAGAGAGAGAGAGAGAGAGAGAGAGAGAGGGGAGTAAATACTTAAAAGACTGCAGGATTTTTTTTTTTAGTGGGGGGCTACGAAAGAATTTTAATATAAATGAGTGAATGGCTAAGCTTTGTGTTATCATCAAAATATCATCTTCTAGCGTTGGACTTTACTTTACTTTCAGCCTAAGATAACTACTTAGATCTCTTTCCTTTCATTGTACACAAATGATCGATCACATTACAACTTTTTGAAAAGAGACCCGTAATATAGAACGTTTTGCTCTCTCACCACTATTCTCCACACAGATTATCAGTCATGTTCTCAAGACCGTATTTTCCTGCTAGTAATGTAGAAATCTTGTTAGTCTGTCACTGGTACCGTAACTGTACCTTTGAAAACCCATGTTAATTCAAACACAGAAAGTAATGCAAGAGCTATGTTTAACTCTTTCAGCACTGAGACACATTTTCATATTTATTCTGCTTATTATTTGTTGATTTTATACAGCTTTAGAAAATGATGTGGGGATTAAAATAGTGCAGACTCTGGCCACTAATCTGACCTTCATAGACCCCTTCTAATGTAAAAAAAAAAAAAAAAAACGTTTAATCAACCAAAAGTCGTGGTAAAAAATATGTCCCAGTACTGAAGGGGTTCCGTGATATATTTCCAAGTGCTATATAATTGTACACGATGAGGCTTGACCGAGAAGCATCTTGAAAATCATCTTTAAATATTACCATCCCATTCATATTGGACGGTGGAGAAAGAGGCTTCCACACGGCTCTGTTAGCATGGTATTTTTTTTGTCTCTGCCTCGTGTGTCTGTACGTCTGAAATATCGTGGCAGAAAATTATTCAATAACAGGTGACTGGTAACCGCGACCGTCCCTTGTTGTGTTTTCTTTTTCATTTACTTTTCTTTTCTGCGTTCTTTTGCTTTCATTTTTTCACTGTTTTTTGTTGTTTTATATTCCAGCCCCATTGACCTCGTGGAGTGGCAGAACAAATATCGGTGAAGGTTTATTTATTACACTCCATCATCATTTGCGTAAACACTCTTGGTCGCAGGTGTGTGTCACGCTGAAATAACAATGTGTGGTTCGTTTGATAGAATTTCACATGGTCTATTTTTTTTTTTTTCCATTGACCACATGCTCGATTCGATTTTATTTGGTGGAGGTCATGAAGTATCCAATTCCTACTTCACAATTTTCGTTTCTGACTCAACACTAACTCACCGAGATAGAGGAACGCTGGTCGAGGATTCACAATATTTTTCTCACCATCACCACCACCACCACCACCACCATCAACAACAACGGAATATAGAAAGGCACAGGGAACCCCCAAAACCTCACTTCACCTAACTTCACATAACATAACGCACTTTATAGCACAACACACCGTAATTTGCGGCCCATTTTTCTCTCACTTCCAACAACTATGACATTTTTTTCCCGTTAAGTATCCATTTTTTCCTCATATGTCATTTCTGTCCTATTTTCTTTTTACTGTGCCTTTTTTCCCCCAAGTGCCACACACAGACACACCACCACCATGCATGTCCCCAGTTCATGTTTCCCCTTCAGAAAGACGCCTAAATCCCTTCCGTAGTGTGACGCATTTCACATTTATTCTGCTTACTATTTGTCGATTTTATACAGATCCAGAAACTCATGTGGGGTTCAAAATAGTACAGACTCTGGTCATTAATCTTCTGACCTCCATAGATCCTTTCTGATGTCAATGAAATCGTCCAATCATACGCATGGTAAAGATGTTTCTCACTTCTGAAGAGGTCAAAGTCATCATACGTTCCTTCATCTATTCTCAGCGGATCAATTTAACGTCCATATTGAAGTCCTTTGCTCTCATTGCGATTATATCTTTAGGCCATAGACACGATTATTGCGCTCGTATATTTCTCCCCCACAGATGATGCATTAAAATTTAAACTATCACCAGGAATATGGGAGCATCCTTAAAAGACCTATTAATCCCCACTACAGGTAATGGAAGTAGTGGAGACGAGGCTGCGAAATGGCTGGTTATACGGTGCTTGAGTCCGTAGTCAGAAACGCTTTGCTCTCTCACCACGACTATTTTCACTGCCGTATTGATAATTAGTGGGGTTTTCAAGTGTTTTCCCAGTTAATAATGTAAAAATCTTATCACTCTGCCTCTAATACCGGAAAACACCTTTAAAAAAAAACTCATGTCAGTTTAAATAAAGCCTCTTGAAATGGTGGAAGGGAAGCGCAGAAGTGTTTGGTTATACGGTGCTTGATCTCTTACCAAACAGATGCCGGCTATTTACAGCAGTAATGTTCCCTATTGTGAAGTCCATTCTACTGAGGCAATATACCTGGAACTCGTACATTATGCCTTAAAGGATTTTTGCCACACCACCACTGCATTGTTGAGGGAACACACACACAGCAGACACCTGGCGTTTGCTGCTTTCCTGCACACACACTGGATTTATGCTTTTGAAAGTGCTCGCTGCTCTGTTCAGTATTATCGTACAAAAGATATTGAGATATTGAGATGATAATACTTGCATACATGAATGGTTGCCGACTCATAAACCCCTTGAATGATAACCAGGAATAGTATGGACAAGAGTTCCATTTATTCGCCATTTGAGATATATTCGCTCGTGTTCTTAAACCCATCTATATTCTATCTTGTCTATTTCAAAAGGCTTTATTTAAATTTCTAAGAGTTTTTTTTAAAGGTTCTAGAGGCAGATTGACGTGATTTCCACATCATTAAACCTCATCAATCACCTTTGTGGCCTTTTTAAAATAGTCGTCGTGAGAGAGCAAAGCGCAATAGATCAACAAGCCGCTAAGAATGTTAGAACATCAGTGCAGCTGCGACAGATCAGTGCCTTCTCAATACCTACAGGCAGCAGCAATCTATGTATATTGCCTACTCGTGTCCACTTAACATCCCCGTCCATGAATTTGAGCAATCTTGTCTTAAGCTCGCTATTCACTGTGCTAGACACCTGATAAAGGATTCTGATGCAGTTATCCACCTATTTTGATAGTCTCTCCGTATTTCCTTATTAGGTCAGTCACATCTGGTATGGCTCCTATACACTGGCAATCATGATTGCACAATCATCAAGATTGTGCAAGCAGTTTTGGGGGCCACACACTATCAGAAAGATTGAGCAATCATTACTTACCTCTTAGAGTTTATAAAGTGAAGATGAGTAAAGTGGCTGCATGCATACCCATTTTTCTGGCTTTAGGCCATGAAGAAGGAAAGGAAATTGTGAAAAGAAATGTATGGATGAAAGAGTGCCTTAAAATAAATAGAATCACATATGAAAACCTCCTACAGGAATTACTTCTCTCTGCTCGTGCAGATTACAAAAGTTTTTTTTTTACGTATGGACAGAGAATCATTTATGGATTTGTTAGGTTTGTAAATATCACCAAATTCAGCATCTGCCTTTACATTATTCATCACCTTCTCTAGTTCTCGATGATAGTTGGAACGTAAACTATTTTTCTTGGTTACTGTGGAACGAGTGGCATTTGGGTAATTTTTCTTAATTTGTCAATTATTTTCGCGTAGCATTCACTTTCTAAGCTTCTGTTCTTGTACTCGTCACTTTTTAAATTCCTGAGTGTCCTGAGTGTGGTCGCCATGGTTACACAGGAAAGACTGCTGAGCTGTTGGCGCAATCTTTGCTACTAACTATCAATTACGATGGTAAAACCACTAGGCTTGAGCTTACAAAATCAAACCGTGTTGGACATTCCTCAATCATCTGCGCAAACACTCAATCACACCTACTCACACAGGATACGCTTGCGCAATCATGAGTATTGTGCAATCATGAATGATAGTGTATAGGCCCCTTGAGGCTCTTATTCATAGTCAACTTGCTCTCACCACGACAAATTTCCAAGGCCACGGAGATAACTAGTTTTTAAGTGTTTTCAAGATGTTAATAGAGAAGTCTTGTCACTCTGCCACTAGAACCGTAAGAACACCTTAAGATACCTTGCGTGAAATAGTGATGGTGAAGTACAGCAACGTATAAGAACACGAGCCGTAAATTCATCACAGCTGAACAAGTACGAGTAAGAACCAGAATTAATGGAAAAGATTGCTTCTTTCCTTACGGCTAAACTCCGATTACTTTATTCAGCTTCATGAGGGAATGAATAACTTTAAGAGGGTATTAAAACTTGGTGAAAACTTCATGTGCGATCAAAAACTTTACTTATCATGCGGAGTCTTGTGCCAGCTTAGGATGACGCGGCTTGGCTCGTGAAAGGGAGGTGGGGCTTGACGCGAGGGTTGCCAATAACGACTCGGAGCTTCGGGATGCGAGTCGAAACGCTTGTAGTGAGATTCGAACTGCGATTAGAAGCCCCCCCAAAAAAATATTTGAGATAGGCAACTGTGATACATGTCTCCGTGTGTGTGTGTGTGTGTGTGTGTGTGTGTGTGTTTCTCATCCCCCCGCCGCTGGTCTCTGTCAGGTAAGTCTTCAATTAAGTAAACTTTTAAACTTTTTGATCTGCGCTTTAAATTTTCACTTGAAAGTCTCGTTCCTCGTCAGTTTGCCGCATACCCTCTGATTTCCTTCATGTTTTCCAGTTTGTTCTTGTTACTTCTTATTTCTTTCCTTCCTTTTCCTTCCTTCTATTTTCTTCTTTTCCTTTCCTTTCGTTTCTTTTCCTATCCTTTTTTTTTGCTCCCTTCTCTCCTCTCCTCTCTTTTCTTTTCTTTTCCTTTCTTTTCTTCTCTTCCCTTTCTTTTCCTTTCTTTTTTCTTCTCCTCTCCTCTCTCCTCTTCTCTTCATTTCTTCTCATCTCCTTTCTCTTCTCTTCTATTCTCCTCTCCTTTCCTCTTCTATCCTCTTCTCTTGCCACCACAATATCTTATACCTGAGGGAAATCACAGGACTAGCCAGGTCAGCCGGGGTCTGGGCAAGGCCTATCCCAGTTTGCTTAGGTGACAAGCGCCTGAATAACCCACAGAGTACCAAGTGTAATAGTACATGCAACCATTCTCCGCAGCAATGGTGGGTATCTATGTCTGTCCTTCAAAATAATCTCCCTTTAAAGTCCCTATCTCAGTACAAATTTCTGCTGTGCTTCCTATACAAGACATAACGGTAGCACAGGATTGGCAGATTTTTCATTCACACTCTACCACATATCAGTTAAACTACGCATCATCGATCTTTCTTCCAGTCACACTTCATCACACTGCCACATCTTGTCAGCTCCTCACTGTCTCAACCACCACTGCCTCACACCACATTCTTACCTCTCACACACATACCGCACACCACAACCTCTTCCATATTTATTTCACAGTCTTTTCAAAATCACATCTCGCGTTAATATAAGAAAACCTTCTCTATATAACAACACAAGGCGATCTCTGACCCCAGTCCCAATCAAAAAGATTCATCTCCCTACCTAACCATACATAATCACCTGTAACAATAAACATGCTAGAAAATACTTTTATCTCTTCTTAGCCACACAAGGCGATCTCTAACCTTGCTTCTCCAACAAAACCTTCAGCATCTACACGTACAAAATCACCTCCAACCCCTGCCCATCATAGAAAAAACTTTACATTCATCCCTTATCCACCGACCCCCGCCACTCGTACATCACCCAGACCTCACTTCACCCACAGCTCTCACCCATTCCTGCTCCCTCGGTATTGGTGTGGGTGCCAGGACAGGTAATGGTGGCTTGGGGGGGTGGAGGGGTGGGGGGATGTACCGGTGACTGGCTGAGTCGCCCCCACAGGGTTATGCTTTCTCATGAAAAATGTTAGGCGTGTTTTTTCTTTTTTTTTCTTTTGTCATTTTACGTTGTTTTGTGTTTTTTTTATTTTATTTTTTTCTTTCTTTTCTATCCTCCTCCCCTTCCCCTTCTCCTGTCCTCGTCGTCGTTGTCGTCGTCGTCGTCATCGTCATCGTCCTCCTCCTCCTCCTCCTCCTCCTCCTCGCCCACGTACCAGTGTTTGCAAGGTGCACGCTTTCCCTTGCATTTCTCTTTCTCTTTCTCACTTTGTCTGTCATATGTTCATTTCTTTTATTTCTTTTTTTTCTATATTTTGTATGAAACATTTTCTGTCTCGTCTGGATATCGTGTTTTATTTCTGCCGTTCATCTCTTGAAATTTTTGCTCACTCCCCAGCTGCCTGATATTTTTATTGTAATTTTCTTTATCATTTTTGTTTTATCACGATTGTTTCATTACTGTTATCGCGAACGCCGGGAGGAAAGATAAGTTTTACACACACACACACACACACACACACACACACACACACACACACACACACACACACACACGTGGGTTGATTTCCTTACAACATATTTAATTAAAAAGTGCCATTCACTGATGTCCTTACACACAGATTAAAGACTTGCAAATACTGCGAAGAGTTATAATTAGATCGCTATGAGTATAAAATGAATATTAGATACGTTTCTATTTGTAAAGTAACCACCATTGTTTTAGTTGAAGTTGACTCTGCTGCTTGCATGGGTGGTAGTTGGCTTAAGTGATGGGTAGCGTGGAATTGGGTACCGAAGCAGGCGGAAGCAGAAGTGGACGAGGCTGGATTGCGTGGGTGCGTTCTGACGTGTATTAGATCGTGGCTTGGTAGATTCAGGGCATATATTTTGTTACGTATAGCCAAAGAGTGACGAAGCGGACGAGAGGCGAATGTCACGTGGCTATAGATGAGATGGTGTCTGGCCCAGCTGGAGAGGGAGTGATAGCCCTTGAATGATCTTGAATGAGTGAGTGATGGTAGTGACTGATACATACGTGTTGCTTACCAGTAAACTACATTTTTTTTTCATTTTTATCGTTAAGTTTCTTACCATATAATATTTGTGTTTATTGCGAAAGGTTTCGTTATGTAAGAGAGAGAAGCTGGCCAAGGGTAACAAAGACAATAAAGTAAATAAAACCCCACTAATTTGCCAGTCCCCTTATAGGTCCAAAAGAATTAGCCAAAAGACAGGGATAAATCTCTTTTAACCTACCTCTTAAATAAAGTCAAGTCATAAGAAGCTGAAAATAAAGAAATAGGTAGGGAATTCCATAGTTTATTAGAGAAAGGAATAAATGATTGAGAGTACTGGTTTACTCATGCATTAGAGAATTGGACAGAATAGATATGAACGGAAGAAATGGTTTGCTGTGTTGTGCTGTTGTTCATGTGACGTCAGTGGTGGATGTGTTGTTTATATTGCTTTGTTTTGTGTTGGTGTATGTGAGTTTGGAGTTGTTTGGTGTGTTTTTCCCTGGGATGTGTTGTTGGGTTGTTGTGATGCCCCGGGAACGTGTAATTGTGTTTTGTTGTGGTGAGCTGTGTGTTGTGCAGCGATTGTGTCAGGCGTGCAGTGTTGTGATGACTGTGTTGTGTTGCACTGTGTTGTGTGGTGACTTTGGCTCGTATTCTCAGACACTTCCATGCTTCACCACCACCATTTCGAAAGCTTTTATTCAAATTGGCATGATTTTTTGAGGGGCTTTTAAAGTTCTGGAGGCAAAAGTGACAAAATTTCCACATTATCAACTGGAGGAACACTTGAAAACTTCGCTTGGGAAATAGTCGTGGTAGGAGAACAAAGTGTTTCTGAATACGAACATATGTACTCTGAAAAACATAGCCGTACCTTCACTACTTTCAAAACCCTCTTGCTTATGAACATCACTTGAAAAAAAAAAAAAAAAACAGAAACAGAATCAAATATATATAAAAAAATCACAAAATAAAGTTCCGTCTGGCAGTAAGAGAGACGTGATACTTTAAAATGTACTGTATGTTTGTTTGCCTCATGTCTGAACGTGCAAGGTGGTGGTGGTGGTGGTGGTGGTGTCTGGAGCAAAGGGTGTGACGGTGGCGGTGGTGGTGGTGGTGGTGTTGGCGGCGGCGGCGGTGGCGGCGGCGTGGGTTCCCTCCTTAGCTTGAGTTACGCGGCTCACTCGTCCCCGGAATGGTCTCGGGGTCTCGTAATATTTTCGGTCCGCACTAAGAACCCTCCCTCTGTTCCTGCCTCTCCTTTCTCTCCCCTTCCCTTCCTTTCCTTTCCTCTTTCACCTTCTTTCTCTTCTTTCCTACTTTCTCTTCTTTCCTTCTTTCTCTTCTTTCCTTCCTTTCATTTTCTCTTCTCTCTTCTACCTTTCTCTTCCCTTCCTTTCCTTTCCTCTTTCATCTTCTTTTTCCCTTCCTTTCCTTTCCTCTTTCACCTTCTTTCTCTTCTTTCCTTCCTTTCCCTTTCTCTTCTCTCTTCTTTTCTCTTCCCTTCCTTTCCTTTCTTCTCGTATCTCCCTCTTTTCTCTTCTCTTCCTTTACTTTTCTCTTGTATCTTCTTCATTTCTCTTCCCTTCCTTTCCATTCCTTTCCTCTTGTATCTTCTTCTCTTTCTTCCCTACCTTTATTTCCTCTTTTACCTTCTGTTCCCTTCCCTTCCTTTCCTTTCCTCTTGTATCTTCTTCATTTCCTCTTTTACCTTCTTTTCTCTTCCCTTCCTTTCCTTTCCTCTTTTATCTTCCTCATTTCTCTTTCCTTCCTTTCCACTCCTCTTGTATCTTCTTCCTTTCTCTTCCCTTCCTTTCTTTTGCTCTCGTACCCTCTTCCTTTCTCTCCTTTTCTTTCGTTTTTTCTCGCACCGTCTTTTCTCTTCGCTTCCTTTCCTTTGCTCTCTTCCCTTCTTCCTTTCTTTCTTAATCTTTCTTTTCCATTCCTCCTTTCCCTTTCCTTCCTCTCTCTGCACCCTCCTCCTTCCTTCCTTCCTTCCTTATTCCTTCTCTTCTGTTTCTTCTCTCCTTTCTCTTCTCCCTGTTCCTTCTTCTTCCCTCCCTCAATCTTTCTTTTCCATTCATTGTTTCCTTTCTCTTCCTCTTCCTGCTCCTTCTTTCTTCCTTCCTCAATATTTCTCTTCCATTCATTGTCTTCCTTCTCTTCGCCCTTCTCCATTCATGTGAGTTTTCCTTCTCTCCTTTTCTCTTTTTACTTTATTTGTTCGTTCTTCCTTTTCCTTACTCCTCCTTCTCTGCTCCTTCCTTTGATCTTCTTCCATACCTTTCCTGTTTTTTTTTCTGTTCCTGTCTCTCTGTTCCCTTTCCTTCCTTTCCCTTCTTCCTCTTCCTCTGCCTTTTTCCTTTATTTCGTCTCTTTCCTTACTCTCTCATTTACGATCGTTCTTGTTTTATTTTTTTCTTTATCTTTCCTTCTCTCCTTCCTCATTTTCTCCACTCCCTCTTCCTTCCCTTTCTTTCCCTTATTTCTCTCTTATCCACTACCTCCTTGCCTCTTTTTTGTTTCTCTCCTTACTTTTTTCTTTTTTTCTATTCACTAGTCTTTTTTCCCTTTTCTCG
>CM035194.1:16426944-16444444 GCA_020233015.1 Callinectes sapidus
AGAAAAAAAGAGGCAAAAAAATAAGTATGTGAGGACGGAGAGAATGAGAAAAGAGAGACAAACAAGAAGAAAAAGAAATGGAGAAAGAGAGAGAGAGAGGGAGAAAGAGACAATAAGACACATAAAGACGTAAAATAAAATATGAAAGAAGAGGAAGACAAGCAAAGAAACAAATAGAGAAAGGGAAGCAAATACAGAGATAGACAAGAAGGGAAGAAGGGAAGGAAGAGAAAGAAGGAGAAGGAGGAGAAGGAAGAGAAGGAAGAGAGGAGGAAGGGAGGAGGAAGGAAACGTGAGGTGCCAGGAAAGGCGTGGCTGTCGTTCATCTTGTAGACAGTCACAAAGCCTTACACACCACCACCACCACCACCATCACCACCACCATCACCATCATCACCACCACTACCAGCACTACCACCAATACAACCACCAACACCCTCATCTCTATCACTGCCATAACTACCACTACCACTACTATTTTCAGCACCACAATCTTTACCACCACTATTACCACCACCACTATCACCACCACCACTATCACAAACATTGTATTTCATCGCAACTCCACCACTACAACGCCTTTGCTATCGCTATCCTCACCACCACCACCACCACCATCACCATCACCACCACCACCACCACCACCGCCACCACCACCACCATCACCACCAAATCTTTATCATCCTGCCTAAAAGAAAAGAAGTGTCTGGTCTTATTATCTTTGCATCGTTATCACTGTTTTGTTTAGTTTTTTTTCACTCCACAGTTTACCACTAAAGCACTCCGGCCTTGAGTTGCGAAGATAAACATTAAACAAGAGAAAAACATGTGGAGTGACTGTCCAGAGTAAATAATAAAAGAAAAAGTAATGAGGAAGAAGTTAGCTAATTAAAAAGTCGTTGGGGAAAAGAACAAACAAATAACAGAAAAAACAACAGAGGATGGATTAATGAAGACCAAGAAAACTATTTGTCATCAACGTCACCGGTAAAAAGATCCACATCACCGCGTTGTAACTGATGGGACGATGAATGTGTGTGTGTGTGTGTGTGTGTGTGTGTGTGTGTGTGTGTGTGTGTGTGTGTGTGTGTGTGTGTGTGTGTGTGTGTGTGTGTACATAACCCCCTCACGAAAGTTCTGACAAGGGACATCTATGGTACAAAACGCACAAAAGACACACACATCATACATAAACAACAAAGAGGTAACTCAGGTGTCATACATGCAAGCCTGGGGCAATTATTAACAAAGATTCTTAAGTATGTATTCTTTTTTTCTTAGAGGAATTTCTAGTCTTGAAATCCATCTCAACCTCGCGAAACTGTTCTTGTACTTTAGCCATTATCTCATCGGCACCTTCAAATTTACTGCCGATAAGATGATAGTTAAAGTACAACACCAATTTCGGAAAGTTAAGATGGAATTAAAGACTAAAAATTCGTCTGGAAAAAATTACTTACTTCAGGATCTTTGTAAATACGCACCCAGATACTAAATGTCCTTTGGTGCTCATTATATTACTGAAGTGCCACCATTACACGTTTCGAATCCCATAACAGCCAGTTTATTATACGCCACTAGTACTCCTATCAGTCTATTACATTGTTCCTTAACCTCACAACTTCCCTTATCAAAATTTGTGTTCTCTCTCTCTCTCTCTCTCTCTCTCTCTCTCTCTCTCTCTCTCTCTCTCTCTCTCTCTCTCTCTCTCTCTCTCTCTCTCTCTCTCTCTCAAGGACAACCTAATCGAATCTTCAATGGCAGTCAGTTCCATGCCAAAGATGACGTGAAGTCCTTTGTGGCAGCGACTCCCCTAAAAAACACACACACCAAGACTCGGGTCACGCTCCGTCACACGCCTTCATTCACGCCCCGACCACGCAGGACTTCACTACGCAGGTCGGCTTCCTCCCCTGACACATCCGTGGGGCCTCGTTCGCTTCGTCCAGCTCACTAAAAAGCAGTGGTGGGCGCGGAGAATGCTTAAGATGTTATCCCTGTCAGCTCACGTATGGAGGAGACAACTGATTCGTTCCCGGGATTAGCGGTGCGTTTGTATGGCGTCCGCGGGGAGACCTTGAGGTGGTTAGCGAAGGACGGACGAGGATGAAGTACGGCAGGGTTGAGGAAGTTGTATGGTGTGTAAAGATGTAGGTTATTGGCGTTTAGATGGAGGTAGTCATGTTGTGGTAGATGTTGCAGTGTGCGTAGGGTATGTAGGAGGGAAGAGTGTGTGTGTGTGTGTGTGAGTGGTGCAGTGTGGAGTGGGAAGTGGCGGCGGAAGGGTACAAAGGGAGGAATGGGTGTCAGGGTGGCGGATGGGCGAGACAAATTGGTTAAAAGACACCTACGAAAACACACATCCCGCCCCCTGATGTGTGACAGTGGCAGCCTGCGACACCATAACTCACTCCGCGCCGCCACCAGGCAACCACACCACCACCGCTATATTGATTCCACTGTCGTAACAAAAAAAAGAAATAAAAAAAAACATACACGTCGACTTTCCTTAAACTTCGCACCACACCACTCCACCACACGCGACCACAATGCCACAGCCACACCAAATCGACGTGCATTCGAAATCACAGGCAAGCAATAAACACACACACACACACACACACACACACACACACACACACACACACACACACACACACATACACACACACACACATACACACACACATACACACTCACACACACACACACAAATCAACATAGACAATAAAAACCTTACTTCTCACATTGCATTCTCCTCCCTCCCTCCCCACCACTGGTCATAAATTTGTGGGTACTGATTCGTGTTTCTTGTAGTTTGCCTTGTTTTATGGCTTGCTTCTAAGGACAAAGCCTCTCGGATCGCTGACGAGGAAGCTTTCTAGGAGTGTGCTAAGGAGACAGAAAGTGCGCCCTTATCTACAGAGGGAGGGTCTGTCCTTCCTTGGCGGCGAATGTAAGTGTTGGTAGGGTGCATGATGAAAAAAAGGGACAAATAAATATGGATGGTAAAACAGACTCCTTGCTGTGTGTGTGTGTGTGTGTGTGTGTGTGTGTGTGTGTGTGTGTGTGTGTGTGTGTGTGTGTGTGTGTGTGTGTGTGTTTGTGGCTATCATCAAACCGTTTGCATTAATAAATAAAAAAAATATCATATTAAAATATATATGAAGCTTTCTAACCATTACTCTGTGATGAATGGCGAAGGTCGTTGGTCTATTATCCATGTGCTTGAGTGTTCCTTGACAGTAAGTGCAAATATTAAGTGTGTGTGTGTGTGTGTGTGTGTGTGTGTGTGTGTGTGTGTGTGTGTGTGTGTGTGTGTGTGTGTGTGTGTGTGTGTGTGTGTGTTTTGCTTTTAGGTATAAATGTCGTTATATTTTCTGTGGTTAAGTAAAGAGAGCACATTCATGGCCTTGTGTTTTCATATTCTACGTGAGTATGTGTGTGTGTGTGTGTGTGTGTGTGTGTGTGTGTGTGTGTGTGTGTGTGTGTGAGAGAGAGAGAGAGTGTTTGTGTGTATGTGTGTTGGGTTCTTCAAACGGGTAGGCCCCCGTAAGCCAGGGTCGTGGTGCAGCTGAACGGTGCTATCATGGTGAAGGGGCAGAGCCTCCCCTGGCGCCTGCAGGATTCGTGTATCGCCCACAGCGTCACCACACACCTTCATTACCGTCAAACTTTTCTTTTCAGAGCTGTCAGATGCGTCAGACAGTGACGGGTGTTATGCTTCGCCGTGCTGTCTGTGAGGGCAGCAGGGACGCCACACGCGCAACACGCCCCACACTCCTCCTCTGCTGGGCGAGGCGGTGGCCCGAGCAATATGTTAACAGGTATTTGTCTTTCACTTACTACAGCACACTACAACATTTTTTTTTAGCAACATAACGCTTTCTTCAGCTATATATTTGTCCCGTTATTCTTGTCTAACGAAGAAAATAGGTATACCCAAGACAATAAATGCTACACACAAAGCAGACTATCCTTGAAATACAATATTAGTGACAAAAAGTCCACATCCCATCAAGGTAAAAAAGGAGTGATCTAAAACCTTCCCTCCTGTAGGAACACAAAACAAACGCTATAGTGTGTGAGTGGGTGGGTGGAAGCTGCCTTGTCCTCGCCTACTCGTGAAGGGACGATTAGGGACAGGAGGGAATTAGGGACAAGATACATGTAAGGTTGTGAGGACAAAGTAGTGTAGGGTTGGTAAAACTTTTGCATACCTCTCTCTCTCTCTCTCTCTCTCTCTCTCTCTCTCTCTCTCTCTCTCTCTCTCTCTCTCTCTCTCTCCCTCTCTCTCTCTCTCTCTCTCTCTCATTCTGTCCCGTTACGCAACCCATCCGTCGGCCTCTCGCCATCAGAGGCGCAAAACCCAGAAATTACGCCACACAGCGACGCTCGACTGAATAAACTCCTTAAAACGCCATAACGCGCTACAGAGAGGCCGCGGCGAGGGAGGGCGCGGGGCAGGGCGAGGTTGAGTAAGAAAACCTGAGGGACAAGTGCTCGCCTGAGGCTCTGATCTCAAAGCACGCCGAGAGGCACGCCCCCGCTATCTCCCCTCGTGACCGCCGCCCCGCCCGCCCCGCCCACCCGTCCCTCTCATCACCCGCCTTATCTGAGGCATCCTGGCGGTTCCTCTAAGCGGCGTGGAGGGGCTTCAGGCAGAGGACGACGGCACTGAAGACCTGACACTGAAGATACTGCTGTTTCTACGGGCGTGGGTACACACAAACACGCACGCGCGCGTATATGAGTCACACAAACTAGCATTGAATAGAAATCAAAGAAAAGAAAGAAGACCAATAGACAGAAGGAAAAGTGAACGAGCCAACGAATCTAGCTAAGGGTAAGTTCCATAGCCTATTGTTAAGCTCACAAAACTATACGTTCTCCATGTTGGTAAGAACCTGAACAAACTGGAAGTGCCGGTTTCGCGGTCGTTATGTTTTCGTCAGGACGTTTATCAACCTCGGAGGTGTCTGGGGCAAAGGTTGGCAAGCATGTATCACAGCCGAATGTCATACACTTGGATGTCAAAGAGAGTAGACAAGCCACATGGAGCTCTGTCAACATAGCATAAGAAAGAGAAATCAACGTCCATAACTGACATGAAGAAGCAGACGCTTGTCAGTCTGGTCACTAGTCTTAGTTGTGCTGGTGAGAGTGAAAACTGTGCCTTCATTACCAAGAAAAGGTGAGATGGGGGAGGACAGCTGCCTGGTGTTATGATGCTGTTCACCACACAACAGAGACCAAGACACTCCGTAAGAGTAAGAGTTAAGTACAACCTCAATAACAAATTAATATTTCATTGTTATTTGTAACAAACATTTAATTACATTACACACATGACAGAGGAGACTTTAGCCATTCTACACAAGTGGCGCCAGGCTAGGTTTCGGAGTGGCCTGAAGCCAAGGCCACGGGCCATCCGGCACCTCACATTGGTAAGCTTCGAGCATCGTATGGTACAGCAGTATCGGTCAAGAGGTTCCCGCCCTCATGTAAACCAGTTAAAACCACATCAGTTAACAGTTCGTCTCCTGCAAAAAAACGTGTAATGATTCCTTCTTTCCTCTTTGCTTAATTCATCTTTGGAGCTACGTACATACATTCACATTAAAAACATTACAATGAAGATAATCGCTCCACTAAAAACCACTCTGGGACGTGTTGAGGTGCCTCATTTCCGGGGCGGGACAGTCAGGTATTGATGACCCGTTCCCTCCACCATTCTTTTTCAATTTTTACGAGCTTCCTTTTTTGTTGTCTTTGTTACTTTGAAGTGTAGAAAAACAACAGAGTATTCGTATTTGTCAAGCAACTACCAACGGTTGCAACTACCAACGCTTCCTTCTTTTATCAGTCACACTTTTTATGGTTTCTGTATGTCGCTGATGTGTGGAAGAGTGACACGTGGTTGGTACAGAAAAAAGGCAAAAACTGGAGTGAGTCTCCTTCAAGAGCCGCCACCGTGTTATTGGTAAAGTGACACATCCGCAGGTGAAGAAAAAGTTCCCAAGTGGACACGGCGCTTCACGCAGCACCGCCATTCCTCCTCCCACACAATTATCTGGTGTCACACCTGTCACTCTCACCAAAACGAAATAATGAGTTAATTTTTCCTTCTACGGAGTCTTAGACTTTAGCACATCATCCAGTACATGACACGCGCCTCTACCACAAACATATTCGTAATTTTGTGTTTTTATTTGCAGATTGCATGGCATTACACGAACAAAACAAAAAATAACAAGAATTCTGTTTTTCGTATAAATGGAGTATCTGCTGAATTACGCAACACTAGAATCATACTTATGTGAAAGCAGGAGAGTAAAAAGAGGATGTAACGTATATTGAAGGCCTCTATCTACGATGAAGGATAAGAAAAGTGTACTTGTGATATCTTACAGAACATTAAGAGGCATCTGAGAAACTCATGAAGAAATCTGTTAAAAATAAAGCATTCTGGCTCGAGAGCTACAAACCTGAAAGAGACAACATTCATCACCTTCAGACCAAAGGAAAGTCAACTGCCAATGAAATCAATGACCTGCACAGGCAAACCAGATCTTAAGTACATGATGGCACATGTCATCACTGCTTGACATTATAACCCCCCACCCCCCAAAAAAAAACTAAATAAATAAAAAGGTGAGCAGTTCCTCTTTCTCTTATCTATAACTTTACAAATATATCTATTATAATGCATCACACACACACACACACACACACACACACACACACACACACACACACACACACACTGCAGACACTGAACAGCTTTCCTAGAAATAAAGTTGGGGAACAAAATCCCAAACACGAGGCGATAAGATCCATTCCCAGGAAAATAAAGCGACAACATGAGAGGAGCGGGTAATTTCTGTTTTGTGTCAAGTTGACGTCAAGGGCCAGCAGTATCCGGGAGCCGCGGTGTCCCTGCCCAGGGCCCCGGCGCGCCCGGCTCCACCTCGTGCCTGATCACCGTGTAAGATAATACCGCTCTCACTGTATCATTCCGTGTCGAATGGAAATTATAATCCTCAGGGGACAGGCAATATAATCTGAGAATGCGACGTATTTACATTTTGGTAGCACATGATTGGCTGCCGCTCCTGACTCCGCCTTCTGTTTTTTACGTCACCGATCCATGAGGCTTATGATTGGCTGAAATTTTGCCGAGAAGGTGAGGATAATTGTACAGCCGATGAAACACGATCGGTCAGCATGCGACACTCACTGCTGACTCTTTTTACTGGGCATAACCTCAACTCTTTTCTTGGTGACCTAACGACGCACTGCACCCATCGCTATTCCTCAACGCTCCTCTCTTTCCAAAAATTTCCGCCGCTACATAAAGTTTCGGAAAGAAGGTCGTAAGTCAGAGTGGGTTACTGGCAAGTGTGTGGTGGTGGTCGTGTGTAATGATGACGTGGAGGTGTGAGGCGAGGCGGAGTGTTGGTGGTGGTAGTGTGGCTGTTGTGTCACTGTGGCTCTCCAGGCAGTCTTATGCCTCTCTCCACTGCCTCTGTTCCTGCGCCGCTACATCCACTACTACTACTGATGATGATGATGATGATGATGATGATAATGATAATAATGATAATAATAATAATAATAATAATAATAATAATAATAATAATAATAATAATAATAATAATAATAATAACAGTAATAATAATAATAATAATAATGTTTCTGCTTCTTGTCCTCCATCTTCTTCCTATTTTTTCTGATCTTATTACTTCATGATCCTCCTCCTCCTCCTCCTCCTCCTCCTCCTCCTCCTCCTCCTCCTCCACTTCTTCTTCTTCTTCTTCTTCTTCTTCTTCTTCTTCTTCTTCTTTCCCTCCTACTCCTTCTTCTCCTCCTCTTCCTATTCCTTCTCCTCCTCCTCCTCCTTCTCATTTCCTCCCTCCTCTTTTCAGAACCCTTTTTGTATGGATCTTCAGGAACTAGACCTATCTACTACTACTACTACTACTACTACTACTACTACTACTACTACTACTACTACTACTACTACTGCTGCTGCTACTAATACTACCCCTATTACTACTACTACTACTACTACTACTACTACTACTACTACTACTACTACTACTACTACTACTACTTTTATGTAATACTGTAGCTCCCATAATCGGTGCGCCAAACATCACTGCCAATGCTGATAAAACATGTATGTATGCAGTTATGACGCACGGAGACTTACACAAGAATAAATTATTACCCAATCATCCACACACACACATACACACACACACACACACACACACACACACACACACACAACAGCTGGGTTTAGTGACGTCACACAGCGTGGTCATACACCTCCAAAAAACCTGAGGCAGCTGCGCCTAAGAAAATAACAGGAGAAATTGGGAAGGGATGATGGTGGTTAGGACTGCGACCAGCGGACATATGTTTTGTGAATATTTTCTTGTTACATCACATTATCATTGCACTGCATTCAAAAGACATCAACGCACCAGAGATTCCACAAAATTGCATGTATTAGCGTAAATAACAGTGTGGGAAAGCTGATTTGAAGACTAAGTGAGGGATATTGTGAGCAGAGCGAGATTACTGGAAATAGGGAAACACTCAACTGATCGACAGCCGGCGGAGTAATACTGCGGCAGCGTGCGAGTGAAGGACCTCGCAAAACAACCGAAAAGGCGCAACATTCTTCTGGGTAATCTTGGGAGTTTTATGACGCAAAATACTGTTACTCTGCATCAGCAATATCGATTTCCCTGGTGCTTCCTGCCGGAGTAAACAGGCAAGTCACCAATAACGATGCACAGACCGGAGTGTACAATGCTGTCGTTAGGTCGATACCCAATGTGAGGTGTTAACATCGATAAAACCTTTAGCGCCATCCAGTAGCGTTCTCAAATAGCGTAATATGTGACCGAAATAGACTTAATCGTCTCGCTATTAGTGCAGGGTCAAGATGAAGCCTTAATCCCTTCAGTACTGGGACGTGTTTTCATATTCATTTTGTTTATCGCTTGTCGATTTTATATAATTTCAGAAACTCAAATGAGAATTGAAATAGTACAGAGTCTGGCCATCAATATATTAGTAAAACTTCCTCTCTATATAAACAATTGACCTATGTTTTCTTCTGCGTTTCTGTACTTCTCTTCCTTTCTTTGATGTATTGCCTGTCATAATCAAGCAGTTCATTCCAGATCAGTGTCACCAGATTGGTATTCTAGTAATATTATCCAAATGCGAAACAGGTAACGATGGTCTCAGGTAAGGCAAGTGAGGTCAAAACACAAGTATATCTGGAGGCACATCGTTCAGCACATACTAACAACGCTCAGACACATTCACTCACCAGTTCCACGACACTTTCATACGATTAGAAAAGGTTGTCTAAGGGCTACAACATCCATGAAAAAACACGCTTATAATACTAACACATTCAATCAACATCCTCCCCCTCCACATGAAAAAAGACGAGGAGGGATCCAATGAGGCTGGTCACTTTAGATTCGAATGTACCTCGATGCTCCTCTCTTGAAATAATTCAGGTATTAAGAAGACTATAATGCAGAATCACACAAAGTTCCAGAGTCTCCCATTAAAAGAAATGAGGGAATAACATCACTCTTGCTTTAGAAATAACGGGTTCAAGCTGGAGAAATTTAGGTGTAAGAGAGAAATAGGAAGGAACTGGTTTTCAAATACTGTAGTTGAAGAGTGGAACAGACTCAATAATCATATTGTTAGTGCTCAGACATTGGGGAGTTTTAAAAGAAGATTGGACAAGTTTATGGATGAGAATTGTAGGTGGAAATAGGCAGAGATGATCGCATAAGGACTGCCACGAATAGGTCTAACGGCCTCTTGCAACTTCCCTAATTTTCTTATGTTCTAGTGAAGTTGGCAGAATTAGGATGAAAGTAGAAGTGTTATGTAGCGAAGCCGTGAAGTATACGTGAAATGCAGTCAACAAGTAGGGAAGAGCTGTGACAGTGGGAATGACGAAAGGGGACATTGAGAAATACACTACTACAAGACTGATGGGAGTTAAATGAGGTGTGTTGATGGAAACGACTCTAATAACAGGTTCTTTTACGCCATTAATCATGCACGACAGTTACTATTTTAGAGCAAAAAAGGCAATTAAACGGCAAGAATCCCATCCCATATGACGCATCCCAATATATATTTTTCTATCTTTATGAAGAACGCCATTTTGCATGCCACCCGTGAAACACCCGCCAGAACACGTCACGCCCGCGCTATCCGTTGTCACCACTGTTGCGTTAATGTCCAAAGCGATGCGGCGCTGTGTTCGTTGCCACAAGGAAGGAAAAAAAGGAATAACGGAACAAGATGGGCGCAGTATGAAGAATGTAAGTAGTCTCCAGTGGAATATGAAGTCATAGAAGGAAATTACCGTGTCATTACCCAGGCCAGAGCGAAGCATTCAAGACATCTCACGGAGCATCTCACCACTAACCCGCCACATCCTCGCCACACTGTTCTTAACTTACTACGTGCCGCGACGGTGTGGGTTTTGTGCGTACTTACAACGCCATTAAGTTAATACACACTAATAGGACTAAAATCTCCATATTTTCATAACGTACAAGCAGTAAAAGGAAGATAAATCATGACTATTCTGTGTATACGCGTGGGCAGGGGTGTGTGTGTGTGCGTGTGTGTGTGTCTGTGTGTGTGTGTGTGTGTTCGTGTTTATTTGCCAGGAAAGACGTTATTTCTAAAGCAGAAAAAATACATCTCGCAAAAAAAAAAAAAAAAAAAAAAAAAAGCGGTTAAGTGTTCTGAGGGTCAACCACCACCAGTAAGTACTGTTTCTGAGGCGTTAATACACTTCACTCGTGACACCAAAGATAAAAACAATAGGCAGGCGTGGTAAGGTACGGCAAATGTTGTACGTAAAGTGCTACTACGTATGGCGGGTGCAATAGGTTTGTGTGGTGTGTTTGTACGAGGTGTTTCAATTCATCTTCACGAGTCTTGCGCCTGCCGATGACATTCTAATCCATAGACAAGGAAAGAAGCAACAGGAAAACATGAAAAAAAACAATTAAAATTACCAAAAAACCTTGTGTTAATATTATAATCATGTTGTTTATTCTAATTCAGTTGCTGCAAAGAAAGAAAATTGAGAAAAATAACGTTTTTGTAGTTTATCTTTATTGATTTAATGAACATAAAGTACATAATAAATTACCAATATGTAGCACGTTCTTATTTACATTGGTAAAAAGAATACGGACGACACAAATCTATTATCATGAATTTACCTGACTCTATTTCACAAACTGGATTAGAAATACAAAGCACGCCTAACTTTATGCAGTATAAACTGATTCATGGTATTCATTAAGGATATACACAAATTATAACGTCAGTAATTAGAAATACCAAATATTCATTGTGATTCGTGAAGTGGACCAACGATAACAATAATGATAGCAAATGTTGAGATAATTTCCTTCATTATGACTCACGAGCTGGAACAAAAATGAGCAGAAACATCAGTACAGAGGAAGTGTCTGTACCACATGGCTTCCTTCATCCAGCGGCGTCCTACGCACACTGTTTCTCACCTTTTTCTGTGACAGCAGTCAAGTCAACGTCCTTCTTCAGGTTTCAGCTTCAGGGCACAATAATTATTCGAGTTTTTTAGGAGTCAGCAGGAACCTTGCTTCCTTAATTTTGACTTCCTTCGTAAGATAAGGCGAGTAAGTTCCAGTTCATATTTTGTGAATGTCCACAGAAATTCGTACTCTTGAGGAATATGAAAGTTGTTTTTCTATAAGTGGCATTGTTATTTGGCGTGAAGAGTAAAATTGTATGTCTCTTAAACAGAACAACCGCAATACACGCTGACAGCTCCATAAATATGTACAACTTATTTGCTTTCGTGGTTTGAGTTAAATACCCACATATTCATTACTTACTTAGGGATAGGTATTTATATATAAAGCTTGTAGCAAAGACGTGGAAACCTGACAGCGTTATTGAGTTATTTCTGAGTGAATTTTAATCTCGCATTCTTCGTCTGCGTCTGATCTTTCCTTGCCCACTAATACGCAATGTTCACTATCAAATCACATTGTTATGAAATTCCTAATTATTTTTGACTGACAACAAACAGGAAAATTTATCTGCTAACAAGAACGCCTTTTTAATATGTTACATGACGATCTTATGAAACTTTAGTTGCACTCTACATCCTCGAAGTAGCGAGGTGAATATAGTACTGATTGTGTGTGTGTGTGTGTGTGTGTGTGTGTTTGTGTGTGTGTGTGTGTGTGTTGACTGTTTGCCCGTCTGTGACATTGACCAAGCTGATTACCAAAAGAGAGAGAGAGAGAGAGAGAGAGAGAGAGAGAGAGAGAGAGAGAGAGAGAGAGAGAGAGAGAGAGAGAGAGAGAGAGAGAGAGAGAGAGAGAGAGAGAGAGAGAGAGAGAGAGAGAGAGAGAGAGAGAGAGAGAGAGAGAGAGCGGAAGTGAACAATCATCAAAACTCACAAAAGGAAGCTCTTCAATACGAGGAAAGGGCAAATATAGAAATAAAAAGAAAAAAATGGATTGGAAACTGCAGCAGCAACACACCAGGCAACAAAGAAAGCCAAGAAACACAACGACAAGAAAAGAAAAGCAAAGAGGGAAAACACACACACACACACACACACACACACACACACACACACACACACACACACACACACACACACACACAACTAACATCACAGACACCACAGCGGACGTTTTAATGAGAAGCAAGCACGGAACTCATTTATAGGGAAAGTTTTATCATACCACTTAATGCTGAACTACTAAAAACAGATAAAAAAAAAAAAAAACACAGTAAAAAAAGGGAAGGAAAAAGACACGATATTCAGATGTAGTGATTGTGATTGCAGGAGCGGATGTTACAGCACACCTCACGGAACACAAGCGTCGAGAGAGTTAGCGTTCCATAATGACGCGTAATTTTGAGAAGGGGGGAAGAAGAAAGTCAAATTACACTTCAGGTAATAATCATCCATAGCAAAAACTCCTCCGGCGGTCTGAAGAGAGAGAGAAAGAGAGAGAGAGAGAGTCCTCATAACGCTCTCTTAGCAAAGGAAGCGAGCAAAACAGGATCCCCGGAATAGATAGAGCGTGACAAATTATAATGATTCCTCCTCAATGTAAGAGACAAATAGAGACAGATTAACAGAACAGTGACAGGGTACCGTGGCGTGGCCTGGAGGGGGCGGGGCTCAGAGGAAGACAGATATCACTGAAAGGAAATATATGTTTGTGAATATTGATAATCAGAGTTCAATAGAAAGAGAAGAGGGGAGGAAACAGCTGTGGAGGTGGCAGGGAAAAAAAGCGGGTTTACAAAATGAACAGTGTGGTAATGGAGTGGTAAAAAGGAAGCAAAGGAAAAAAGAGAAAGAAAAACAGAGAAAGGGAGAGAACAGAAAGGAAACAAATGCAGCACAGTCACTGCCATTAATAGAATGTGGGAAGGGAAAATAGTGAAAATCTACAACATCACGTATGAAGATTTAGAAAAGGAGGAAAAGAAAATAGAAAGAGAGAAACGAGGAGAAAACAAAGCGGGTAAAAAGTGTAATATACGAAAACACCGCCATAAACAGTAGAAAGGAGGGTGGTGCGGGGGGAAATGGTGTCAATAGAAAAACAAAGAACTATACCTGTGACATACTCGTGGCTCAGGTGAAAGGGAGGTTGGGAGGAAGGGGGAAGGAAAGGAAAGCGTATAACAAGAGACAGAAGGAGATGTAGGTGCGTTTCGGGTGGGCGAGGAAAAAGAACAGAAGGTTTTGGGATGGAACAGAAGAGCAGTGGTGGGCAGCAGAGAGTAGGGAAGGGCAGGGAAAGGAATGAAAGAAAGGGAAAAAGAGATGTTAGGGAAATATAAATGATTGGAAAAGGTGGATAACTAGAGAGAGGAAGGGAGGGAGAAGTAAGAGTGGTAGTTGAGTACAAGGAAGGGAAGGGAAGGGAAGGGAAGGGAAGGGAAGGGAAGGGAAAGGAAGGGAAGGGAAGGGCTGGGGAGGGATGGGAAGTGAAGGGAAGAGATGCTGGGGGGAATATAAAGGGGGGAGAAGGGAAGGTGGAGGAGTCGTGACGAGGCTGACCTTCACTCTTTATCCTGACCGGTGTAGAGGGAGACCAGGCAATCCTCCTGCTCCCCTACCCCGCCCCTCCACCCACCGCCAATGCCACGCCACTCCAGCCCCTAACACCCGCCGCCCTAAGGCTCTTTCTTGCTCTCTCAACCTGCACCAGACTCCGACGGCTGCGAGAAAATCGTGTCCTTTGCTATCTCGGGCGCATCAGATCTTTATCTCCCGCCGGCCACGAGGTGAAGACTTTAAAGCAACACAGCAGCGGCGAGGAAAGGGAGGGAGGGACCAGGGGAGGAGGGGGTGGAGAGTGGAGGGAAGGAGGTAGGATGTGGAGGGGCGCGAGATGAGGGATCAGATCGGCGGTGAATGGCGGAATGGAGGGAGGAGGTAGGTGTTCACAACAAAGATGATAATGACGATGATGAGGAAGAGGAAGAGAAGGAATATGAGGAAAGATGTTCCCTGCAGAATCTCCGCCACAGCACTGAAAGGTAGAGATCCTTCGACCACGGTGAGGGTGATTACTTAGCATAAATGAATCTGCCTTGTCCCACGCACCATGTCCTCCCTGAGGGAAAGACGCTCCAGGCGCTGGCTGCCCACCGCTGGCAGGCACAGCCTGGCCGTGTCATCAACATTAAAATTTCCTCCACCAACTTGAACATGCGCGCTCTTCTAGGAAGGGAGGGACGGGAAAGGGAGGAGGATGGAAGGCTGAGGACGAACACTGTGGGAGCGAGGAGCCCAAGAATGTGTTCTAAGGGGAAACCTGGTCAATGATGGGACACACCGGGGCTAAGGCACACTAGAGGCAGGGGCTGGAGAGGAGACTGCCAGTGGCCATCAAGGCGATTTGGCCATGATGATCAGGTACTCAGGCAGTTAGGAAGACAAAAGGCGGGTACTTGGGGGACGATACCCACGGGACGGGATGGAAGCCATTCCCAGAAGTACTCCTGAGAAGTATGTGTCCCGAGGGATGGCCATCGCATGGCTGCGTGGCACACACATGCCCCAGCACGGAACACCCAGGCCTGGCAGTGAGGAGCGGTCGTCCACCGGGCACTGCAGTAATCACACGGACGAATTTATAGGCAGAAAGATAGATGGGCAGATAGAGTGATATGAATAATACATTTCAGTCTGCCTGGAGGAGAGGCGGCGGGCGGACCGAGGGAGTGGCGGCGAGGGGGCGGGAGTCTCCCGGACGGCCGCTTAATAAGGCGACGTAATCTGGGCGGGCGTCGGGTCCACGGGCATCATACCATACAGGAACGATAATGCAACATCCGACCGGCTCAACAAGGTAATAAAATAAGTTTGCTGCGTGTAAAATAATATAAAAAATGGTCTCGATCAAAATTCCTCCATTGAATTATCCATAATTACTGTTTTGCGTCAAGGCGGCGTCGGAAGGTCCGCCAACCCAAAATACGAGTGTCCTGCGCGGCGAGGAGCGGCGCTTATCTCCCATCGGCAGCCCTTTTAGGGATGTGTGTGTGTGTGTGTGTGTGTGTGTGTGTGTGTGTGTGTGTGTGTGTGTGTGTGTGTGTGTGTGTGTGTGTGTGTGTGTGTGTTTAATTCCAGTGAAATTGGTGTACGAAGCAGCAGATTCTCCATATATAACAAATAATTAGGATGAAGCATTAGATCAAGACAATCACGAGAGAATGGAGTTCCTTTGATATACGAAACAATGTTAGGAAAAATAACATTCTATTGATATCAACAAAAAATAACCAGTGCAGCAATTTTGACATTACGATCACAAGCTTGGATTTTGGAACACAAACTAAAGAGAAGCAAAGGTGGAATGAGGAGAATAACATAGTGAAACGGAGAGAGAGAACATCATGAATCTAAAAGTAAACCAAAACTAAAGACATCTTTATAACTGAAAGGTACAATTGGCACTGTCGTAACAGCATGCCGAGCAAACAGCAAATAGTTCATTCAGGTAAAGAAAAAATGAGAAAATCGTTAACCTTTGGAAGGAAAAAGAATAAAGAATAGATAGATAACTAGATGAAGTAATCAGAAAGAAGCTTTTATGAGACAGACAGGCAACTCATGAATCAGTAGAAGAATTTTGTAAAAGAAGTCTGTGGGAGGCCATTAGTCCAGCAGTGGGTGTACATAACATGGGAAATGTAAAACGGTACAAAGTCTATTACTTGATGTGAGTACTGACAACCAAAGCATGGGAATCAATTGAAATAAACATATTCCATGTCGGTCAGAAAGGAGACGAAGTAAACGAGGCAGAACTGAGGCCACGAAGGATATAAAGGCCAGCCCGTCCCTCAAGAAGGGTGTGACGTCCCCCAGGATTTTGTTTCACAGGAAGACGAAGGAAGAGTTTGAGGTCCTTCTAATCACTTAGGTTTTAGTGTTGGCGCTAAGTGTGATCGCAGCCTTGGATCCTAAATTGATGAGTCCTGGTGTGCTGAGAGGCCGTGAGATACTGTCAGTGTTCAGGTGGCGTCGCTGTTGGCAGCTCTGTTCTCTGGCAGACGAAGGAATGCTGGAGTTTTGCATAGGAGAGCAATAATATCTAATGATACTGACTCTATTGAAAGAATCTGTTACATATTTTCTCTGGATTTAAAGTCCTGTAGATAGTGACCAACGAGAAAGCAAAAATAAAGAGGCTCTAGCTTGGCGTCCTCAGGGATTCCACGTTTAAGCCTGGGAGTGCGGGTAACCTCAGCCTGACCGTTTGACAGCAGCCGCCCAGGAAGTCAGCAAACCACGAGACAAGAAATTTTCTCTTCACCAAGTCAGATGTTTGTACCGCATCATGTTTTTGTGGATTGTAGTCCAGAGTTCAAGGTTTCGGTGCAGTGTGGGAAAACAAGCCCTACTAAATTTGGTGGTTTCTAGGATGCGGTAACAAAGGCAAGACTGTACAAAATCATGGCGGATTTCACGGTACCAGAGAGTTAGGATCAATGAATCGCGCCAAGATGGACTCAGAAAATAATCATTACATGGAGGTTATGGTGAGGAGACGAGCAGCTCTTCAATGTATGGGGAAAAAATAATTAAGAAATAAGGCAGGGATCAAAAGCTGTTGAGAACTTTCGTCTGTGTGTGTGTGTGTGTGTGTGTGTGTGTGTGTGTGTGTGTGTGTGTGTGTGTGTGTGTGTGTGTGTGTGTGTGTTATATATCACAATAGATAGCTGGTTTCAGGAAGTGTCCGTAGACATTAGTTCCGCAAATAAGCAGTGTGCTTATATCTCAGTTTCTTGCGTGTGTGGCTGATGCAAATGTATATTGCTATCCACTGATGGATACGCTAGTGAGTACATGTTTCGTGTGGAAATTTATTTGTTTGCACACACACACACACAC
>CM035194.1:16480699-16485699 GCA_020233015.1 Callinectes sapidus
GTAGATAGTTAGCAGTAGTTACCAAGCAACCTTAAAAGGACTAAAGGGTCTGCTGCTGCTTGCCCTTCCTTTGTATTCCTTTGTCTAACACTCAGACGATATATGCTAATGAAACGTGAATTGGCTCCACCGCAGAGTTTTCCTGGTGCATGCATTCCCAGGTGACTTCCGTCAGTCCACCAGTTAGTTATCCATGAACTTTTATAAGCTTTACCTGGCGATTAGAGTACATTTTCACCTGACAGGGTTATATATTTCATTACATGCTATTCTATTTATATATAAAAAGTTTGATTGAATGGAATTTTTTACAACCATTACAACCACCCTCACCACCACCACCACCACCACCACCACCACCACCACCACTACTGCTACTACTACTACTGCTACTGCTACTACTACTACTACTACTACTACTACTACTACTACTAATACTACTACTACATCTACTACTACTACTACTACTACTACTACTACTACTACTACTACTACTACTACTACTACTACCACTACTCCAATAGGGCAACAGATGAAAAACAAACACGTAACACGTAAGGTTGTAAAAAACTTGACACTCAACAAACTGACCTTTTCCTTTCCAATACTTTTTCCCTCTCTACCTTCTCTTGTTTTCTTCCTGATACTAACCCTGAGTTGACTTACACTTTTGTCCTTTACTGTTACCTTTCTTCCTTATTTAGGCCGCTGCCCATCGCATCACTAAAAAAATAATATTATCGCGTTTTATAATCCATGCTTCAAAAAGTCTACTACAAAAAAAAAAAAAAAAGCAATCTAATATTGTATAGGAAAAGAACGTCTCATAAGAAAAGACATGAACATTCACACAACCACCACCACCACCCCCACCACCACTACCACCATTAGCAGCAACAATAATAACAACAATCACACAACCACCACGACGAGTTTAGGAAAGTATTTTTTCATGCTTATCATACACTCACCATTTAAAAGACTATAGGCTTTTTAAAACTTGTAAATTCAGTCTAATCTAAATTGCAATAGTACAAAACTAGATAAAATTCTATTATAAACAAGACAGCTCATTGATTTTCATAACGACATTCATGAAACTTTATAATAAACAAGCAACCTTATTCTGACTTTATTTAAGAGGAAGATTTCAAAACACTTACCCCCCTCTATTGGTTAACTCTGAGGGGGCTGGCAAATTAGTGACTTTTTTCTTATATTACATAACCCTTGGCCAGCTTTCTAACACATAAAATACTAGCCAAAACAAGAATAAAAAATATAGTGAATTCGAACAGTTAATAATGCCGCCATAATGTTCAATTAAGGGAAGGAGCGCATGCCTCATTGTGAATACCTATAATTCGCTGATCTTGTCACGACGCTCTTGTCTGTCACGCAACACCTGACGCTTATGTCCTGGATATTGGATTGATTAGGACGATTCTGGTGAATATATGCTTCACTGGCTTATGACATGAGATTGAGTTATAGCCAGAGCACTAGACTGAGAGAGAGAGAGAGAGAGAGAGAGAGAGAGAGAAAGAGAGTGTGTGTGTGTGTGTGTGTGTGTGCGTGTGTACAGATAGATAATTACCGATAAATAGATAGATATGCAGATGAAACTTCACCACACAGGGAAACTGGACAGATAAACATCATGACAGACAGGCATAAAAAAAAAAGCAGAATATCAATACACACAAAGAAACGCAGAAAAACAAACAGATACAAAAGATAAACAACTAAATCGGAGACAGGAAATCACAGGAAGCATAGATCAACAAAGAGATAGGGAAAATTAATCAAGTGACAGGTGGCGGTGGTGCATCGTGTACATATTATTATTAGCGTCGTTTGAAGAGTGGTTCTGGACAACACCGTACTCCCAAACACCCCGTGCAGCTCCCCAGTGCTTAGGGTGAGTAGTGAGTGGACGCCTGGGAAGGGTTGGTGTGCTGGGAGACATAGTGTTCAGGAGGTACGAGTTACAAGTTAAAAGAGAGTTCAGGAATCGAAGGGAAAACGTAAAGATAAAGATCGTGTTTATAAATGGCGTGGAAATGTGGCGTGTGGTTTTGTTATTTGATGTCGTGGAGTTAAAAATGAATCAGTTCGTCATTATCTTCGCTTGTTGGCTCTCCTGTCACTCGCTGTTTGCATGTGGTATCGATTCTCTCTCTCTCTCTCTCTCTCTCTCTCTCTCTCTCTCTCTCTCTCTCTCTCTCTCTCTCTCTCTCTCTCTCTCTCAATGACTAAATCTTGCCCCACACAATGACAAGAACTGCTCTGCCGATTCACCTTTGCCATCGATGACTTTCACGAACATGAGGAAAAATAATTAATAAATCGAGGTTGAAAGAATAGTAAACTCCTTTTTTTTCCACGACGTCTGCTCCACGATGAGTTTTATTGGCAGATTTTGAAAGTTGATGTTCGTTGTCTCGCTGTGTCAGGATCAAACCAAGCCATTGTGTGAGGCAAAGTATCATTAGTATTAAACCTGAAGAACAACGTCAGGTAGAAAATTGTGGTGCTTATTCAGAAATTGGTGGGATTGATTGTTCCTCGCAGACTGTGAGTGAAGGGGAAAGGTCCACCGTCTGTCTGGTCTGAGGGTGTGAGCGGCAGCAGGAGTCTTGCAGGGAGCGAGGCCGGCAGGAGGGCATCGGCGGAACACGGGTAGCGGAGGCGGTGCGGTCGCTACCTTGCTCCCTCCCTTCCTTCCTCCGCGCCGCCACTCACTCAGCCCCGCCGCCCACCACTCCTCAGCCGCTATATCCGCCTCGCCCTCCTGGCCAGCCACCCTCAGTGAGTGCGTGGCGGGCCCGTGGTACTACCGGACGCGCAGGATGGCAGGAGGAAATGTTGACGCTAGTTAATGGCGGCAGCAACACCAAGTAAACAGTGCTACTACCGTACTTATTAAATTTTCGTTGCAGGGTCGGGTTACAAAATTATCATAGTAAGTACTGAGTTGTTACCTGTCTTCATAAAAAAGAGAAGCTTGATTAGCTAAAGTGCTGCGTTCAACAAATTGCTACTGTTTAGAGGCGCCCACTTTTGTTTATTATTGAGATACACTTTATTATTGCTATTACGGCACACGAGTTTATATTATTACCTATTATTATCATTCTATTGTTATTTACCTGTTAATATATCATGCTTATTTTTTCTATATGTCATAATGCGCACTGTTGTCTCTTCCTACTGGCATCTTCCCTCTGCTTGCTACCGCTTATTGCATCACAGTGCCAGGCAGTAATTGGGAAATAATGGCGAGGTGTGAATGGACGGCTGTGACGAGTGACGCTGCGCAGAACGAGGCTGGAAAGGCGGCCAGCGAGAGAGAGGCGATGGAAGTGTTTGCGATCATGAGTGATGGCCACGTGCTCTGCTCCGTGAGATGATGATGAATGTGTAAATGTGAAGAAAACACGATTGATGGCCTGTGTGTGTGTGTGTGTGTGTGTGTGTGTGTGTGTGTGTGTGTGTGTGTGTGTTGATTTACGACTTAACGCGTACGTATAGACAACAATTGAGCGTAGCTGGAAAAAAGAATGTACCAAGATGGTATCAGAGTAACAGATGCTATCAGAACCTGTGTGATGTTTGACCAACACTGCATTCACAGAGATACTTTGATCCATTATTTATTCCTCTCCAATCAATACTTTTGTTTTTATTTCTATTTTCATTTTTTGTTTTTGTTTGAATATATATACACAACCAGGATGATTTATAGCTCTCAATTGAAGGATATTTAAAAACACGTCCATTCTGCCAAACAATCATTTATTCCTTTCTACTCGAAACTATTTATAAACACATGCATTTTCTTTCTTTTGTATCGAATTTGCTACAATATTGATTAATGCAGGTAATAATTCAATACTGGCAATGTCACTCAATCTTTTCATATCAATAATGTCAATACCAAATACCGCGAAATGTTATAATTAGGTTCAAAATGTAGCACAGGGTAGTAGTAACAGTTATGATAGTAAAGGTGGTGGTGGTAGTAGTAGTAGTAGTAGTAGTAGTAGTAGTAGTAGTAGTAGTAGTAGTAGTAGTAGTAGTAGTAGTAGTAGTAGTAGTAATAGTAGTAGTAGGGGTGGTCGTGGCAGCAGCAGTAACATCAATGGTGAACTTGACTCATAACAACTAACAGATCAATCAATACCTGACATATTTTTCTCAAGGCAAAATAGATTACACACTTTTTTTTGTCTTATCCTACTCTTTACACTTCCATCGAGTATGACTTTAGAGATATTTTAGATCGTGTTCCAATACGTCTCCAAAATTAATGGTGACACAGACATGATCAGAAAGTATCCGTCGAGTAATTGAAGAAGGTCAACAGGAAGAAGAGGAGGAGGAGGAGGAGGAGGAGGAGGGAAAAAAGAAAGAAAGAGCTGAGATAGAAAAGAAGGAAAAGATTAATGAGGTACTTCAAGACTTCAAGAGGATGTATATAAGTTAGTGGCTACTATGGTTGTGGTGGTGGTGATGGTGGTGGTGCTCGGAATGACAAGGCTTTCATAGCAACAGCGAAAATCAATTCCCTTATTTGTTTACAGGGAGAGCATCAGTTTCCGACGTGTGTGTGTGTGTGTGTGTGTGTGTGTGTGTGTGTGTGTGTGTGTGTGCTCGTGATATATATCGTGAAGTAGAGCATGAGTATCGTAATTTGATCTAACAAAGCGACAGAGCCCTCGTGATGGTCTTAGCGATGGTGATGGTGATGGTGAAGGTGGTGGTGGTGATGGTGGTGGTGATACCCTGGCTTACGGTCACTGCTCCTGCTCCCATACCACGAGGGAAGAGGAGCACCAAGCAGCGGCAGGGTGGAGGACATGACAGACACAGGATAGCAAGACAACGACAGCCAAACCAAACGAGGAACAGCGATTGACAAGCTTAATTAAGTTTTGATTGAAGTGTGACCTTGGTAGACTTCAAAATGAAAAATAATAATCAGATTACAACTGCTT
>CM035194.1:16490699-16495699 GCA_020233015.1 Callinectes sapidus
ACGAGTAGTAATGTTTATACCAGGTAACATATGCAGTAGTAGCATTACTGGTAGCATAAGCAGCTACTGCAACAGCAATAGTTGTTGTTGTCGCTATTGTTGTTGTTGTTATTATTGTTGTTGTCGTTGTTGATGTTTTGTTGTTGTTGTTGTTGTTGTTGTTGTTGTTGTTGAGGTGGAGGTGGTGGTAGTGGTGGTGGTGGTGGTGGTGTTGGTGGTGGTGTGTTCGAGGTAAAGATGTGAACAAGAACGACACAGCATTGAGAAAGAGCAGAATGAACAACAACAACAGCAGCAATGTCAGTTGCAGCAATAAAGGTTGTAGTAGTGCTAGAAATAACAAGAATATTTTCTGCAACAATAACAGCAGCAATAACAACAACAGCAATAGGAACAGTAAGAACAGCAACAACAGCACAGGTAACAAACCCAGCAGGTGCCGGACCACTGCGGGTAGTAATCAACTATACAACATTTACAAGACGTAAAATTTGTCATACAGAAGTCTTGTGGGTTTGCGGAGAAAGAGTTACGAAAAAAACAAAAACAAAAAATAAAAGAAAAATAGAAATCATATTATCTACAAACATGCATCCAATAATTTATGGATATATGAGTGCAGCAGGTACTGTGAGTGGGAGTTTCCACCAATCAGATAATGAGGTAGCAGTTGAAGCGTCCAATCACGTGTCGCCACTGACGTGTGGATAAAGGCGTTGCCAGTTCGTATAATATACGTGTGGCAAGTGTCCCGGAGCGGACGCGACGGAGACGGAGGCGGAGTGAGTGGCAGGCAACTGTGCGCCTTGCTGTGCGGCTGTGGTGGTGAGCTGTGGCAACCATCCTGCACAGCGGCGGTGGGTGAGGGGCGAGGGAAGGTGATCAGGATGAGGAAGGAGCGTGGAGGGGAAGAAGGGAAGTATGAGGGATAAGGGAGAGGAAGGGCAAGAGAGCGCTGGGAAAGTTAAGGGAGGTTCACGAAAAATTATTGATGTTTAAGGGTGAGGGGAGGTTGTGAAGGGTGAGGGGAAGCTGCAAAGGGTTAAGGGAGGCCATGAAGGGTGGAAGGTCATGCTGAAAGAAAGAAGAGAATGACGTAATGCATGTAAAAGGAATGAACAACTGGTAGCGGAAGAGTCGGGAGCATCAGCACTGAAGGTGAAAGAGAAGCATGGAGAAATTGGAGGTTTTGATGAGGATAAAGGTGACAGGCGAGGTAAGGCGTGACACCACCACCACCTACACCTCCACCACCTCCTCCTCCTCCCCCTCCTCCTCCTCCTCCCCCTCCTCCTCCTCCTCCTCCTCCTCCTCCTCCTGAGTATTGACAAACATCACTCATCGTCCAGCCTGCCTCAATACTCCTTTGGCTGTCCTTCCTCCCCCACAACGCTACCTCAGTTCAGGTCGTGAAGGGACAGCGCGGAGCCCCAAGGCAACCCATACGCCCTCCCCTCCCCTCCCCTCCCCTCTCCCCTTCGCAACACTCCCTCAAGCGTCCGTACAGGTTAAACAGGAAGTGTGAACAGGATTGTCTTATTTTTCCATCACTGTCTGTTACTCCTTGACGTGGTGATGGGCTCATCCGTAGTCGGGAGGAAGTTAGGGGTCGGGCAGCATTATCTCGAAAAGTGTATGGTTTTCTAGCGCGTGTAAGGCGGCCCGGCATATATTGACATTATAATTAGCTTCCTATTATCTATATGTGACTCTCTCCATATTCCCAGAGGTCTTCACGCCACCAATCTTTTGGGTTCACTTGGCTTGTGATAACACCACACAGCTGACCATCTACTTCTGTCACTGACGATAGGGATGATTTGCAATAAAGTCACAGCCGAATTTCATATCTTTATTCTTTGTCACATCTCAAAGCATATGTTTTTATGGCATGTGGTATGTAGACCTAAAATAATGTGAACAACATAAAATATAGACTCTGATGAAGCACCACCTTACCCAACATGAACCACGAGCACCACGCCTGGCTACCTGGAGTCACGCCGTCCAAGTGGCCTCACACCAAATTATCTTACATTAATGCACAAATCCATGGTAAAGAGACAAAACTTTGTAACTTATTGGCAATTTATCTGTACAACACAAATGGCTATAATATAGATAGATAGATAGATAGATAGAAAGATAGATAGATAGATAGATAGATAGATAGATAGATAGATAGATAGATGTACGTAACTAAAGAGAGAGAGAGAGAGAGAGAGAGAGAGAGAGAGAGAGAGAGAGAGAGAGAGAGAGAGAGAGAGAGAGAGAGAGAGAGAGAGAGAGAGAGCGAGAGAGAGAGAGAGAGAGAGAGAGAGAGAGAGAGAAAGGGGGGGGAGGTGGGAGGGAGAGAAAGATAAGGTAACGAAGTGAACTAATCTGCTGCCGCATCCAGAACACAAAATAAATTCAAGTAAGGAGATCTTTTTTATGTATATACATTCTTCCCTTTTTTCCTTTCCCTTCCCTTTCCACTTTCCCTATCTTTCCCTCCTTTCCCATCCTCTCTCTCTCTCTCTCTCTCTCTCTCTCTCTCTCTCTCTCTCTCTCTCTCTCTCTCTCTGGCCGAGGGACGCCCCGTTATGACGTTAAGAATCATAACTCCTTATCAAGGGCTGCTGCTGCTGCTGCCTAGTGCCCGCCACGAGGGTCACGCGGTCACCACTCAGAGGTTGGGATGGCCTGCTGCCAGCCGTGTGTGTGTGTGTGTGTGTGTGTGTGTGTGTGTAATTGCCCTCCTAATAATAGTAGACATCACTAATGCCACGCCATCATATTGATTTATTGAAGTACAAGATGACGATGGAGGAAGGTAGTTAATTATATTATTATTTATCTATTTATTTATTATAAGCATACAATAATCTATCATTACCACTGCACTATCACTTTATTGGTGTTGCATGTTACAGATACCATTAGTAGTTACCTTTACCGTACAATGCAGGATACCATTATTGCAATTCCATCGTCGTCATCATTAGTGCCAACACACAGATATATACCGTACACGTACAGGTCACACATCCACAAGTCATACCCGTCACCAGACAGACAGAGATGTTCATTTATATCCATGCTGTACAATAACCTCTCGGACTACCTTGAAATTTATGTTCTTTTCTTCTTCTTCTTCTTCTTCTTTTTTTTTCTTTTTTTTTTTTTTTTTTTTTTTGAAGATCACTCTTTTCTTATAATTGTTTTTTTTTTCTTCTTTAATGGTGGAGGATTCACTAACACCGATAATTTTACATTATTATCAGCGACGTTGTTTTACATGTCTGCCTGTGAATCACTCTGCCGTACAATCTGAAACAATTTAGCATACAGTGAAAGAATTACAGTGCACTGCACCTCCTGCCCACCTAAAAAAAATCAACTATCCCAGATCAGTTAAATTTTTACCCGCAGTAATCAAGCTTGTCACGTGTGTGTGTGTGTGTGTGTGTGTGTGTGTGTGTGTGTGTGTGTGTGTGTGTGTGTGTGTGTATGTGTGTGTGTGTGTGTGTGTGTGGTGTGTGTGTGTGTGACAGTCTATTGTTCTGCTTCTCTTAACTTCTCTTTCTTCATACATTTGTTTCTCATTTTGGTGGTGTGCTATGGAACACTGGTGCGCCAAGAAAAAAGAAAAAAAAGGTGTTCATCCACAGACAGGGCCGTCATTCATTCACACAGGCGGCCGTGAAGTGCTGTTGATTGTTACCTCTGCAAGAGCACATCACCAACACACAACCTGCTCCAAACCTTTCCTTATCACCACCTTCACTAACATGGATCAACATTCACACCGAAGTACTGATCATTCACTTCAACATTATAATCCACATCAACATCCGGACATTCATATTTAGTACAGATCACTTGTTTCTTGGTTAGAATCATTTCAAGCACGTATTCATGTCTCTGCCTTTATACAAGATGTCATCTGTATGTAATAAATACTTGACTCACCTCCAAACTTTCTATCACCAGACATAATATTTTTGTTCCTACATTCCATGGTAAATTTTCACTTCCTTCACGGCATACTTAACATGATACATTCAATACTACATAAATGCTACGTAAAAGTCAGGGCATTTCCAGGTATTACAAAAACAGACTCACAGTACACACACACACACACACACACACACACACACACACACACACACACACACACACACACACACATTTAACAACCATTCACATTTTTCCACCGCAAATAATGGTGCAGTTACCACCGCCTCTCATCTTTAGACTTACAGTTCCTCGTTTTAAGAGCCATTCACTACAGTGCCATTGTTGCCCACCTTACCACCACCACCACCTCCACCACCACCACCACTACCACTACCGCCGCGGCCTTGAACACACCACACACACCACCTGCAGACAGTAGTAGTGGGGCACAGATGGTCAACAATCCCATCTACACCTTATCATTATTACTCGCATCTCCGCAAATATACACCGCTAAATAACACGAGAAAGGTACAACTTATTCCCAGTTTTGTCTTTGTAACTGCACGTGTCTTTTCTTTTTATTTTTTCTGCGAGGTGAGGTCTTGGGGGCTACTGAGGCGCCCTTCGACACAAGCCTGGTAGGAAACACGCGAGCGATGAGACACAGAAGTAACGTAAGTCGGAAACAATACTATTAAGATGCTAACAGAGCCTCAGAAAGAAGTGGTTGGATATGCTGCGACAAGGGACAGTGATTCAGAGAAGAGGCTGAATCAGTATGACATGGTGTTCCAGGAATGACAGCTGCCGTGTGTGTGTGTGTGTGTGTGTGTGTGTGTGTGTGTGTGTGTGAGTCACATCTGTCTACAGAACACCAACTCCAGGAGGCAAACAGAGTGACGCAGATCTTGCAGTTGTTTCTTATTTGCTTTTCACTGCATTTTGGAAGGTGGTGGTGGTGGTGGTGGTGGTGGTGGTGGTGGTGGTGGCGACGGTGGCAGCAGTAAGGCACGGCACGGGCAAGGAGGGGGGGAGGGGAAGAGGGGAGGCAG
>CM035194.1:16498199-16505699 GCA_020233015.1 Callinectes sapidus
CCACTATACCAGCCTCGGGGCGGGGAGTGTGTGCTTCTGCTGGCCAGGGATGTACCACACTAACCAGAACACTACTCTGATGCTGCCACTGCGTCTAAATGTATATACCACTACAAATACTGCTACAACTACATTATAAATTATTCCTACTGCTGCTGCTCCTACAGCTACTGTTACTGCTACTACTACTACTAATACTAATACTAATACTAATACTAATACTATTACTACCACTACTACTACTATTACTACTATTAATCCTGCTGCTGTTGATGATACTGTTATACAATAGTTACAACTACTAATACTATTTCTACTACTACCACTGTTTGTTATCCTTTCAAGTAATAATGGTAATAGAAAAGTAAAGGACGATTGTAGTAGTACCAATAATAATAATAATAATAATAATAATAATAATAATAATAATAATAATAATAATAATAATAATAATAATAATAATAATTACGTAACAAACTCCAAGGTAACACCATCTATAACACAAGAACAAAAAACTTGACAGATTCCCATATCAGCGAGTTCCTCCATTTTTATTTCTGTCTTTTCCTATCGTCCTTTTGTCATCCCCCTGCACCATTTCCTCCTCAGTCTTTGTCCTCCGTCGCCTTTAATTTCACTGAACTTTTATCTTCTCTCACACAGCCTCGATTGATGTCTTTCGTCTTCCATCCCCAAGAGTGAAAGCACGCACCTGTTTAGAGTGACCAACAGAGAACTTTATTATTTACACCACTGGATCTGACACACTGAGGCACATCAGTTAAGGAAGAGAAAATCGAGAAGATAAAATGATGTGAAGGAATGGAATTGTCGAAACTGTTAAGGGTGGGAGCCAAACGAGAATTTTATTGCTCCCTTACACAGTTGGATTTGACAGAGTAAAGCCCACCAGTTAATTAACACTTTTCCTGCGATTTGATTCATCTTCCTTATCAACAAACCACCACTGAGATCTGTCGCCTTAACTCACTGCCATCTGAAAGAACTCTATTAACTCGAGACTGTTCAATATATTCTTTTTCAATCATCTTCTCTAACTTTCTGGTCAATATTTGTTAAGATTTTGCTGTTTTAGGACTGTGTTGTGGTGCATATGGCAGTGAAAGCAGGAAAGAAAATCGATAGGATAGAATAACATGAAGTGATGGAAAAGCGTCAGAACTCCACAGAAAGAAGTCAAAGAGGCAGGCAGATGAGTGGAACAAAAGCAACAGAAGACTCCCATAAGACTCGACAAGACAGACTGAGGTACGTTAGGCTATAGGCAAGGTGCGAGGCGAGGTTGTCAAGCAAGGAGTACGGTGGGGTGGGGGGTTGTGGATGCTAGCCGATAGACGACACCTTTAAACTGGATTGGTAACACTGTCATGCACTACCTCCCTCGCCTTGACCTTTACTCTTCACTCTACACCCGCACTCTTCCTTCCCAGGCCTCGCTCATCTCTCTGGCCCCTCGGTGGAGGAAGACAAGGTAGGGCAGGGTAGTGAAGGGCAGGACAAGGCAGAGCAAGACAGGGCAAGGCAGGGCAGAGCAGGGCAGGACAAGGAAGGGCAGAGCAGGACAGAATAGGGCAGTACAGGGCAGGACAGGGCAGGGCAGGACAGAACAGGGCAAGGCAGAGCAAGGCAGGACAATGCAGGGCAGAGCAGGCAAGAACTTCGATAGCGTGTTATGGAGTGAGGTGTTTCCTTGCAATGACCTCGAATAGACGATAACATGAGTAGAGAAGGCTATGGAGAGGTCCTTGTGCTGCATTGAAGGTAAGGATGGTGATGATGATGATGGTGGTGGTGGTGGTGGTGGTGGTGGTGGGTGTGGTGGTGGTGGTGGTGATCAATACGTTTGTCAATGCGTCAATAAAAAATACTTAGTGGTCAATAATTCACGAAAGTTGAGCCAAATAGCAAAGATAATCTATTCTTTGGAGATTTAACCCTTTCACTGCTATTTGCTCCATCTTTCCTTAAAAACTTATCACTCTACGACATTTCTACTTGTTCCATAGTCACCTAAAATCTTTAAACTGGATAGAAATTACAAAAATATACTCCTTTTCATGCATTCCTTTCTCGCAGATGTCAATAAAGATCTCCTGCGTTGCTATTGATGTTATTAATTGTCTGATGTCGCAGTGAAAGAGTTAAGCAAGACATTTACCAGATTTCAACGTAAGACACCGCTTCACCAACATTCCTTCCTTCACTTGGATTACAGAAAGAAGAAGAGGCGGATCACAGAACACCAGGAGAATACTCTATGCTTCCATTCACAACCTGCAAAGAACAATCAACCCTGTGAGTCCCTGAATAAGAGCCACAATTCCCAACACAACGAGGGTTCCTGGAGGTTATGGTTTGCTTGATCATATACGCTTAACATCCTTACTAGAGCTGCCTCACATTCCTGTCGCTCAGTCCACAGCGAAGTATCCCTCACGTACAGGTAGTGGTGGTATCAATGTGTCCCTATGCGTATGTCAGGTCAAGCGCTTTATAAGACGTTCAGTTATTAAGAGAATTGACCCTCGAGTTATTTAATTCATTGCGATATTACTTTGTTAGGCTGTAGGTAGTGTTGGTATCAGTGAGTTCCTATATATGTATCTTCGGTTATGTGCTTTATATGATGTCCAGTTCTTATGTGGACTGACGCTCGAGTTGTTTTATTCATTGCGGTATTTTTATTTATTTATTATTATTATTATTTTTTTTTTTTAGCTATCCATGCATATATAATACTGGAAAGTGAAGAGGGTTAAGTAAGTATACGTTTGAGAGTTACAAGTTGCAAATGTTTCTTTTTATTATCCTTTATCGTTATTCTTTTATGATTTTAAAGATGAGTGTTGTGGAAACTGATGTACTGTATTATTCACATCAGCACTGCAATCACTGCCATTACCACTGCCACTACTAATACTAATGCTAATACTAATATTAATATCAATACTACTATTACAACTATCACAATTACTGCACACACTACTCCTACATTTTTCATCACTATTTTCAATACCAGCATCATTACATCATCATCATTAGCATCACCATCACCATCAGCACTATAACCTTAGCCTTCATTACCATTATCACCACCACTATTACTACTACCACCACCACCACCACTACCACCACCACTATTACTATGACTATCATCACCACCACCACTCTAACCAACACCCGCACTACCGTCAGCGTCACCACCACGCCACCACCATCACCACCACCCTTCCCTCTACAAGTGCCGGAAAATTGGCGCAAATGTGCAATTATCCCCAAGTGATGGATGATAATTATCCGCCATTCGTCTTACACATTCCCGTATAATAAAAAATATAAGGTATATGTAAAACAAATTTAGATAATAGAGATCAGGCTCGTAAATTAGAATTACCCAAGAAGCCAGCATCACGACCGTCTTTTTTTTTTTCTCTCTCCCTCTCCCTCTCCCTCTCTCTCTCTCTCTCTCTCTCTCTCTCTCTCTCTCTCTCTCTCTCTCTCTCTCCCTCACCCGGGTTGTAATTTTAGCAGCTTCGTTGTTTTAGTAATCCTGACACCAGCGCTGCCCCGAGTCTCGCCTCCCCAAGCTGTTATTAAGAGCAGCCCTGTAACGTAAATATAGACTTTTCTTATTCTGACTTTACTTTCCACCCAAGGGAAGCTCAGACCGCATTACAACCACCACCACCACCACCACCACCACCACCATCACCATAACCACCGCATATACATGTGTGTGTGTGTATGTGTGTAGTACTGTAGGTGAGTGAGCATGTACATATCATTGACGTATCATTGCTATAATTATTGTCATTGACTCTAATTTGTGTTTTCATAACGGGGGTGGTATAAGAATTCAAATGCAACCAAAACCTAACCTAACCTAACCTAACTTAACTTATGAAGAAAACAGGCCTGTTAAAAAAAATTCTACCAACACAATGTGGTGGTGTAGGTAATATAAGAAGGACAGGTAATATATGCAAAACACCTTAACTAGTTCAATATAAATAACTAATGTACTACGTGTGTGTGTGTGTGTGTGTGTGTGTGTGTGTGTGTGTGTGTGTGTGTGTGTGTGTGTGTGTGTGTGTGTGTGTGTGTGTGTGTGTGTGTGTACCTGAGGGGCGTCTGGGTGTGGTAATTACGGCGCCGCCATATATAAACAACACCTGACTGAGACGATAATACTTAGATGCAGCGGGAGGGAGCGAAGAGGAGGAGGAGGAGGAGGAGGAGGGAGAGCAGAAGCGGAGAGAATGAAGGAAGAGAAGGAAAAGAAAGATGAAAGGAGTGACGGGAGGGAGGTAAAGTAGGATACAACACAAACCTTATCCATTTTACCCTCAAAGGAAAAAAAATAGAGGAAGGAAGAGCGAGCTAAAGAAAGGTTGCGCAGAAGGTTAGGTTAAGTTAGGCAAGGCAATGTTTGGTGAAATTAATTAAGTTGAATAAGACTAGGTAAATTTGCGTTAGGTAGAGTGGTAAGGTAAGGGAAGAGAAGATAGTGTTTGTTTAAGTTAGAACAAGGTATGGTAATGGTAAAGTAGGATTATTTCAAGTAAGATAAGTTAAGGTAAGGTAAGGTAAGACAAGGTAAAGTAAGGTAAGGTAATGTAAGACAAAGTAAAGTAAATTAAAGTGAAGTAAAACAAAGTAAAGTAAAATAAAGCAAAGTAAAGTAAAGTAAGATAAGGTAAAGTAAGGTAAGATAAGTAAAGAAAAGTAGGGTAAGATAAGGTAAAGTAAAGTGAAGTAAAACAAAACAAATGAAATTAAAGTAAAATAAAGTAAGATAAGCTAAGGTAAAGCAACATAAAACACGAGAAGTCTAGTTTAAGTTATATTATTAAGGTAAAGTGAAGTAAAGCGATGCAAAAATAAAGTAAAGTAAGGTTTAGTTAGGTTAGCTTGTCATCTGCCTCCCTCCTGAGCCCCGTGTGTGTGTGTGTGTGTGTGTGTGTAGGTCCCTGCCCCTCTCCTGCCTCAGATCCGGCCAGCACCACCCCGCCAAGGCCACACATGCTTCCCAGGACACGCCACATCTCTGCCGGCTTTATTGCAGAGTCAGAAAATTTTCAAGATCACGGCTGCCATCTGCTGAGTAACAAACGACCCACCTTTTCCTCTTCACTTCTCTTACCAGCGCTGAGTTAATTAAGTGAAATACAGATGGAGAAATAACCAGATGATTTTAAAAAGTAGTATGAGGAAATATTTGAAGTTAAAGAAGTACATTTTTTTTTTTCTTTTCTCACGCAGAGACACTTGGCCGCGGGGGAATCCGGTGCATACTCGTACAAACCGGCCTTTATTCCCATCGCAACCCTCGTATACGGTTTCTACACGTACGTTACTTCCTTCACTCCTTCCATAACTCTTCCTTCCTCTTCACCTCTTCACCTGTCAATATCCCTTCCATCCACTCACAAGCTCCCCTAAAACGCCCTCCACTCACCGCCTCCCCACACTTCCACCAGACACACAGACACACAGACACACATGAGCTGTTATATTTCTGTTTCTCCATCAAAACCTGTACAAGCTGAGAATTCACAACCCCGCGCGATACTACCTGTAAACGTCCACACCACGCGTCTTTACTAGCAATGAAGGATGTAGGAAATGGAACGGCAAGAAGATGGGGCTATTAGAGGAGGAAAGCACCTGTACCGGAGCAATACCTGTCCGGCAAGTGCAAGTCAGTGGAGTAAGAGCGGCAGCGGCGTGGTGGGTCGGCCGCCGCTCCGCCGGGCACGACGAAACAAAACAATGTCTGTTTAGTGTGAATCAACTCACTGACGATACGTGGTAATTTGGTGTAATGGCCGACCGGCGGGATTTATTCGATGTAAAGAAGAGATCGTATAAAGAGTTGCAACAAATCAGCGAGGATAAGATCTGGCCGGGTGGTGGGTGTTATGGATCATGCCTGGGAGAAATAGATGCTAATTGTACGGCAGGCGTTTGTCTGGATGCTCCTCGCTCTCACACCTGCTGCTCCCGCCCGCCCGTGATGTCTCTTTCCCTGACAGCGAGGAAGGCGCCACACGCACCGCCATGCCCCGCAGCAGAGACACCTTCAGGCTTCAGTTGTTCACTGCAGGCTTGGCTTCAGTCTCAGTGCAGACACACCCTTGCTGCCCTTCTTCCCCGCAACCCTCCCACTCCCCCCTCTCCCCCGTGCAAGACTCACCCGCTGGAAATGAGAAGCAAGACTCTTTATCGAACTCAAGGCACCGGGTATACCAAAATTAATCCAATTATTTTTTTCACATGTGCTTCCCTCCAAGACTGGTTTCCCTGTAGATAACCCCACGCCCCTCCTCTGCTCTGTGACGAAGATGGCGACTAGTGTTGTACTCATCCAGGCCTCCTCACTCCCAGGCATGCCTGTGCCTTTAGAGAAATCTCTTGTAACTTTGTATCAATAGGGTGAAAATTGTAATTAAACCAGATTATCATTTTTTTAACAGCAATCAGCGTCACAGAAGGGCGGAGTGGACTAGCTCACATGGTTAGGTTTGCCGAAAAAAGCGTCCTTCTAATACAGCACTGATAGTCGCACACCTTTGGGTTTACTCACGAGAAGATCAAATTTCATCACAAATATTTTCCCTGCTTGTAATCGTAGATTTGGCTTGGTGGGAACCACTGGTCTAACCAGCACACCGTGTCCTTGGCGATCATCCTCGCCACCGCCGGAGTCTGCATCCCCCGCTGGACAAGTTGGTGGACTCCCTCTTAGTTTTAATGCATCCTGTTTGTTTACTATCAGCTCTGCAATGAAGATCACCACCTGCCTCGTTTCGTATCATTATCTCCTCCACAAATTGCTTAAAGGATCAAACGAGCTACGTCTCGCCATTATTTTTCTTATATACAAGATAAAATCAATTTTGGTATAGCAATAGTGCTCACTTAAAAATTACCAAGCTACAGCTGGGATGAACACAGCAAAGGGCAGCTTGTGGCGGCGTGTTGGTGTAGAGCTGAAGAAATGCATAATGCACGCCACTACCAGCATGGGTGTATCAGCTATAGCAAACAACACTAGCTACCTGTGTGTGTGTGTGTGTGTGTGTGTGTGTGTCAATCTCCTTTGCCCATAAATAAATCCCATACATTGTTTCGTGAATCGTTGTTTATCACAGTGAAAGGATCAAGTGTATCAGTAAGTCGAGGAGCGGAGATAAAGACAGGCTGATGTCACTAACAAATCAAGTAGCTATTGGCTTCTCAAATGGCAGGCTGAACAAACGACTCGCAATGGAACACACAAAATGTCACAGATCTTTGTTAAATATAAAAAGAAAAATTTTCGTCAAAAGTTCATCGATCAGAAACCTACTGATTAAAAAAAAATGTTTTTGTTATTATCTAATACGTCAGTAATGGACGGTTGACACCACCACTGACTAGACGTGGATCAGGATTGTTTTTATTTTTTTATTTATTTTTTTTTCTCTCTCTCTTTTC
>CM035194.1:16534204-16545915 GCA_020233015.1 Callinectes sapidus
ATGGCTACCTACGCAATTCTAACGCCTGCTTGAAGTAATGTATCTTTTTGTTATTTATTTTAACAATCTTGGCTTTTTATGGAAATTTATGGGCTAAAGGAAACCACCTCATGGAAACCTCCTATCTGAAAGCCCACCCGTCTATGTTGTTTTGTTACTGTTGTTGTTTTCTTGTTGTTGGCTTTTAATTCACTTTATATTTTTAGTTGATTTTAATGCCATCCTTAACGAACTGAGCCTTAGCCAACTTCTTAAACTTAAGTGAGAGAAATTATGTGTTGTGTAGGTTTTAACTCGATATCTTTAGACACTTTAACTGGTGCACCGTACACTGACTCTTACTGTAGATAAGTGGTGTGGTCATATTGTAGGAAGTAACTCAAATGCTCTATGTTAAAATGTTAGAGTTTCATAAGAACTCGCTGGATCGGTTCATTACCATTACTGTCTCCTTGTTATGCATAAATGTTGGCTTAGTGGTCTGGTGCTACGACACTTATAATACAAAGAGCCTCATTAAAAATATCAATAAAAATCAATAGTATCAATTGGTAACGGGGAACCTTCACCTGCAGGTTACTACGAGTGTGTGCATCATAAGAACACTGAGGATGTACACAAATGTTTCGTACGTAAGAAAAGAATAGTGACATTTCTGATACACTCCAAGACACTTAGCAACATCAGTACTTACTTGGCAACATCAGTAACATTACTAAGCAATTAGACAATTAAGCTCTGAAGTGTCCGTTCCCAGAAAGCTGATCACCTGGTATGTAGATTGAATGTTATAGTTTATGGTTATGTTTTGTACTATTGCGGCCATTATTCTCAACATGAAGTTAACAGGAATAATTTCAAAAATATGATGTGAGGATGTTGTAGTAGATGTGTCAGACGTTTGCATGCTGAATCGTTGGAATATTACAAGAAGTACATTGTTGAGATAGAGATTCTAGTGAAATTATGAAGATGAACGTGAATCGAAAAGCATTCAAAGAGACTTTATCTTTAGTATGAAAAATCACATATAAGAAAGGTTTTCCTCAATGTAAGAAAATTTAGTAGGAGAAATATGGAAGCATTTAGGATTGAGTCTACACTTTAACAGACTGAAGCGGTGCAGTGCTGCTGACGCTGAAAACAATCCTAAGTAATGATAACAATGATCGTTATTCCACATGTTACAGATACGAGAAATGTTCTAAATAAACCGACAGAGGTAGTATGTGATGAAAAAAAAAGAGTTTACTATTGAACTTCTAAAACATTAACAGTATATTAAGGCACTTATTGAAGGTGGCGTCCACTTCTCAGTTGTCGAGGCACGCAGCGTAGGAATTGCTGGTGGTGCCCTGAAGTCTTTTATGAATGTTTGTTTTAGTTACTGTCATATTCCTAAGAAGTTATTGAAAGGTGATGCTGATCCTGGTCCTAAAGATATCAAGGGTAATTTCAGTGACCAGACCAATTATGGACTTGCTCTGCTATCTTGTTTGCTGAAGCTTTTAAGGGACATCCTCACACGTTTAAGGCGAAAATTATAGGTAGGTAAGTTTCAGAAATAAAAAATGAAAATAAAAAAATTATGAATGAAAAATGGAAAAAATATGCATACTTCATTCTGAGAGAATTTCAAATCCTTATATTAAGGGAAAATATAAAACATTTGCGGCGTTTATGCATCTTTCTGGAGCTTTTGATAAAGTTAATCACTACCTCCTAGATAACGTGGTATTAGAAAGGAATATTCTACCGGATACTGTACTTTGTGTATTGATTCAGCAAAGAAGAATAAAAGAAATATATGAAGTAGAAAGAAAGGGAGTTATTATTACGTTAACTTTGTCTTGACTCAGAAAAAAAGGAATAAGAGAAATATATGGAGTGGAAAGAAAGGGAGTTATCACTACACTAACTTTATCGTACGGTGGGGGAGAATTATGACTCCAGCCCTCTTTTTTCTTTCATTTTATAGTACACTGATGATGTGATGGAAACTATTTACAAGGCGAATGTTGGTTGGCGATCGGATACTTTAAGGATGAATATGTGCTGATGAAATTCTTATACTGCCTGACATACGAAATACCATGCTAGTACTATGCTGAATCTTCAGAGGTATGGTGCTGCAAAATGAAAAAAAAAAAAATCTATCGAAGCGCTGTGCCCCTGCAGTAGTAGTAGTAGTAGTAGTAGTAGTAGTAGTGGTAGTAGTAGTAGTAGTAGTAGTAGTAGTAGTAGTAGTAGTAGTAGTAATAATAATAATAAAAATAATAATAATAATAATAATAATAATAATAATAATAATAATAATAATAATAATAATAATAATAATAATAATAATAATACCACAACTACTACTGCTATTTCCACTACTATTATTAAAAACCACGAGGAAATTTGAGGAAATACAATCCGGTGGCCCATTCTGGATAAACCACAAAGAGAAACGGATCGAAGTTATTGGAAGGTATAAGATGCAACACTGAGATAAGTAAGTGCTCCCCAATATTAGCAGTGTTGACCGCTAGAACAGACTCACCTCATCATGTACTTGTTGGGTTCAAAACTATAAAAGAGATCCGAAACCAGATTGCTTAGGTCAATGTTTCCGTTAAGCAAGTTTTCATTAATGTTTTTTTTCTTATAGCGACTGTTTTATATATATTTTCCATGTGCAAAGTATGGTAGAACAATTCATCGTACAAAAAGTAATGTGTAATGATAAGAGTGATTATTATTATTATTATTATTATTTTATTATCATTATTGTTGTTATTGTTGTTATTACTGGTTTTGTTGTTGTTGTTGTTGTTGTTGTTGTTGTTGTTGTTGCTGTTGTTGTTGTTGGACTTCGTGTTGTTCCCATGCAGGTTCCTACCGCCATATTGCTGTAGGAGAAAGTGTGTGGGGAGAGATCCTTATTCTACTTCTCTCTTGCTTCACCTCACTGCACTGTTTGCTTCTTGTAATAAACTAATCCTCCTGTCTCGTATCCTGCTGCATGTACGGGAAACACCAAAGCCTTCCCTGTTTGGTCACTGAAAATGTGTCTGTAGTTTTAAGGTGAGGGACATTCTAGTATTGCAAAGCCTCAACTGCTCTGTCCTGCTCTCTCCTTTGAATTGTAATAGTTTGGGTAGCGTTTTATAAAGAAATGTTTTGAAACTTAACATTTATTTTTTGGGGGACTATAGAGTTATCGACTAATCACCATCTCCAGGTAGTTATTGGACCAATTAGCAGTTCACCAGTATGAGAACGCAAGATGGACAGACGGAGATATGGTGATATAGATTAAAACACATGTATCCTTGCTCTCTCTCTCTCTCTCTCTCTCTCTCTCTCTCTCTCTCTCTCTCTCTCTCTCTCTCTCTCTCTCTCTCTCTCTGCCACACTTCCCCCCTCTAAGATGGCGATTTTTGTGGGTTAGGAAGGCACAGCAGAGCGAGAGCAAGGAACAAGACACGCTTCCCGCCCAAAGTCTATGATGTGACAAATTGTAACGTAATAATTGTGACTCATAACGTGTGGGGAGGAAAAACACGACGTAATTTACAACATATTCTTGGCTGCTCGTGAAGTGTGAGTGCAAGGTGGTTAGGCGCCTGTCACGTTAGAGAGAGAGAAAAAGAGGAAGGTGTGTGATGGGTGATGGGGAGGGCTCCGGTGAATAATTGGGTACCATGTCCTGTTGACTGGTTAGTTGGCGGGGTGTCAGTACGATTGCATTGCTGCCCTATGGCGAAGCATTCAGAGAGATAGACAGACAGACAGACCCCCCCCCCCCCCCACACACACACACTTATATAATCATCATCATCATCATCATCAACAGAACCAACATTGCCACTACCACTACCACCATTATCATCACCACCACGCTTCTCTTCCCAGCTTTCCTTGCACTCTCCATTCGTGCGTGCGTTGTCCAACCACCACCACCACCACCACCACCACTACCACCACCACCACCACTACCACCACCACCACCACACGGTTCCTCACGTCACAATTGCAATGGTTCAGTCCCCCCCTCCGCTAGTTGTCCTTTTTTTCAGCTCTGATTGTTCGTGCATGAGCGGATCTATACTTCATTTCAGCTCTCTAATTCATTTCTTCCCTTTTTTTTCTTTTCCCCCTTCTTTCCTCTTTCTTTCATCTTCTTTCTTTTCTTTCTTTTATTGCCTCCTGCTCCCCTCTTGTTGTTAATGGTCGGCAGAATACGTTTTAGTTCCATTTTCCGGATTCAAAACTCTCTCTAATTCATTTCTTCCTTTTATTTATTTTTCCCCTTCTTTCCTATTTCATTCATTTTCTTTCTTTTCTTTCTTTTATTGCCTCCTGCTCTCCTCTTGCTGTTAATGGTCGGCAGAATACGTTTTAGTTCCATTTTCGGAATTAATAACGCTCTCTAATTTATTTCTTCCTTTCTTTTCTTTTTCCATTTCTTTCCTATTTCTTTTATTTTCTTTCTTTTTCTTCTTTTATTGCCTCATGCTTCCCTCTTATTGTGAGTGGTCGGCAGAATACATTTTAGTTCCATTTTCCGGATTCATAACGCTAATTCATTTCTTCCTTTTTTTCTCTTTCCCCTTCTTTCCTATTTCTTTTATTTTTTCTTTTCTTTCTTTTATTGCCTCCTGCTCCCCGCTTATTGTGAATTGCAGCTAGAATATGTTTTAGTTCCATTTCTCAGTCTCATAACGCTCTCTTCTCGTGTTTCTGTCTTGTTTGTTCACTCTGGTGTAATTGTGCCACAGACCTTTCTTCAATCTGTCAGCGATGAAGTGAGATTAGTATAATAACACGTATCGATTGTATCTTATTCAAGGGAAAATTTAATTACAATATTACCTGACACACAAAAACCGATTCGTCCTTCAAGTTGATATGTCGTCATGAACAGGTTTTGGAGTTGTCTTCCCGTCTCTCTCTCTCTCTCTCTCTCTCTCTCTCTCTCTCTCTCTCTCTCTCTCTCTCTCTCTCTCTCTCTCTCTCTCTCTCTCTCTCTCTCTCTCTCTCTCTCTCTCTCTCGACAGCTGCATTTCTGAACCCTTTTCTGTTTCATCTCATTCTCTATTTTTCATAATTATCGTTCATTAATTTTTTATCTTTTGTTAATAAAAGATATATGTACATATCTTTGGTCTTATTCAACATTTCCAGCTGGTTTCTTTCACGTAAATTGGACCAATTCTTTTGTGAAAAAATTCATTTTCGTTCCGATGTTCTTTTATTTAATCTTTATCGTACTGTACTGTCAACTTAAATTTTGACAAACACATTGTAGCGTTAATTTCTTTCAATACTAGTAAATTTCGAGAACTACTTAACCAGTTTTGTAACAAAGGCTGTAAAAGAAATGACAACAATAATCTATCTATATCTATGATTTTATTTTAGAGTTATTAGTATCAAATTTGTTCGTTACCAATAAGTTTCCAATTATTTTGTATGAGTGGGAATTTTTTTTATATATCCCTCGTGTTAACCTGTTAACATCCGTTCCCGTTCTCCCTCCGTCTGGAGCGGTTTATTCCTCTTTGCCGTGCACCTGACTTCCTATATTAGCAAAACGAACGTTTTAACCCCTTCAATACCATGACGAGTTTTTATATCAATTCTACTTAGTATTTGGTGATTTTATGCAGCTTCAGAAAATAACAATGGGGGGTTAAAATAGTGAAGACTGGCTATTAATCTTCTGATATTCATACACCCTTCCTAATGTCAATAAAATCATCTTATCATAACTAAAACTAATGGTAAAAAATGCCTCACAGTACTAAAGGGGTTAAGACTAATTTCCCAACACCAATCACGTCATGCTTCTCACTTGGAATATTGTTAACACTTGCCAGTTGTTATCATTTCATCACTGTTATCCTTTTCCTCTTCTTTTCTTCTTCTTCCAGACACTTTCCCTATAGCTGTCCGTCTGTCTACCCAGCCAGCCAGCCAGCCAGCCAGCCAGCCAGTCAGCCAGTCAGCCAGCGAGCCAAGTAGTACAAGCGGAGCGAAGTGTCTGCCGGGAGAAGGATGACCGCGCTTATTACAGGCAACACCCACTTAGCAAGGCAGTATTTTTCGCCTTGAACTCTAATCCATGAAAATTAAATCTGGTAATTTACGACGCGGGGGTTCAGTTTAGTGTTGCCGCCTCGGAGCTGTGGCGGCCGCGGCTCCTTGGCGTGAACTAATTATGTTGGCCCGGTAATGATGATGATGGTGATGATGACGGTGATGGTGATGGTGATGGTGATGCTATGTATGTACGGTCGATAATGCTTAATGTAGGGAACTCTTACAACAGGGAAAGGCTGATGAAGAATAGTACAGGGGGCTTTTCTCTTTTTTTTTTTTTTTTTTTTTTTCATCACTCGTGCAAAAGGTACTTCGGTCAAAAGCAACTAAATATGAAAAAAAAACTACTTAAGATGACAGTTCAAAGTAAGAAAAAGGACAAAAAGAATTATTCAAAATTATACAGAAAAATAGCATGAAACTTCCGTCTTTAGTGTGTGTGTGTGTGTGTGTGTGTGTGTGTGTGTGTGTGTGTGTGTGTGTGTGTGTGTGTGTGTGTGTGTGTGTGCTTTTTTTTTATCGCTTGAGACTCTCACAAAGATATTTAGCGGAATTCTTGTAAGCTTTGTTTCATCAATGGTGGGAAATCTTTGTTGAACTACTAATGGAATCATGACAACACCCTTGAAAACCCAATGATTCAAAGTAAAGCCTTTTAAAAAATTATATGAACTACAACGTCAGATGGGTCGGGAGGACGAACCATGGCGCATGTGAAATAAAGAGTATTTTGTAGAAAGTGCACAAAGCCACGTGAGGAAGGAAGGAAGAAGGAACTGTCTTAATTATGATGCAAGAGTATATAACCACAGTTCTTCTGCACTTACTGTCATTCATGTTTCTAACTGCCAAGTTATGCTTCTCCTTCTCCATCACGGAGATATGGAATACACTCAATAATGGTGAATGGTGAAAAATATGAAGAAATGTATACTTCTGTATAACTTGCTTTGTTCCTCTGTATCTGCGATATGGAATGTACCGTCCAGAAATCAATCTTGGGTACAATGACATCCCAGCAGTTATATACAAGATTACATATTGCCATTACATTGATTACAAAGTGAGCACTGTAATTAAAGATATATATAAATATATATATTATTCACGAGAAAATTATTATTTTTCACATTTCTAATGTACAAATTTTGATGTCCAAAAAAATGTTAGTAACTTGATAAAAATGTGTTGAATAATAAGACACAAAAACTAAATTGTTTGTTTTTTGGCAACATTATAACACTTGGGGGAACGTGTGTGAATGGCAACCCTTACAACCAGTGTACTTACAACAGTAATCCGGGAGGTGACATTCTATGCAGAATACTTTAATTTTCCTTAGAATCATAAAACGAGCAGCACTTACAAAACATGCTGAAGCTAAAAGTATTCGAGATAATACGCTAAATTGATGAAATATGCATTGAATTATCTTTAAAGTACGGCATTTCATCCAACAGATAACAAAATATTTCTGAAACAAGAAAATATCAACAAGGAAAGAGAATCAAGCCAAAATAAAGGAGCACTGCTGATAGAGGAGCAAAAATGTAGATAGACAGGCCATGTGGTTGGAAGATTGAATATCAGATGGAGCGAAACATTGATTGTCTGGATTCAGAGATGCTATAAGAGATACCAGGTGGCCTAGAGGAAGAACAGACACAGGATGAGGAGATAAGATTAAAAAAATATATATATGTAACTATGACTCAGCAAAAAAATAGCATTGTGACGTTCGTCATGCAACATGCTAGGAAACCTTTGTACCGCGGTGGCCTTGTGGTGGTGGTGGTGGTGGTGGTGGTGGTGGTGGTGGTGGGGAGGAAGAAGACGATAATGGTAGTGGTGATTGTGGAGATGGTGGTGGTGGTGGTGATTCTGAAGGTGATGTAGGTGGTGGTGATGGTGATTGAGGTGGTAGTGATAGTGATGGAGGTGGTGATGGTGATGGAGGTGAAAGCGTTGGTGGAGATAGTGATGACGCCAGACTGACTGATGAGTTGAATAATAGAATGTAAACCCTTAAAACGTGTCCCGCAGACCGTTAGGTGAGTTTGGAGAAGCAGCAACAGAAGGAAGAACACATTAACAGTAGCAGCAACAACACCAACAGTAGGGGAGGGAGGGGGGGAGCCTGTCAAGTCCTATGCCCAGCTGAGGTACCCGGGACAAGTGCGCGTCCTTCAGTAATTGTGGCAGGAGAGTGACAGGGCGTGGCAACATTTCACCGCCTTTTCCTCAAATTTTCATGGACATTACTCGTATACCTGGGCGCCACGCAACCCTCCACCCTCCACCCGCCATTTTGCTTTTATCTTTCCCTTCCCTTCTTTATGGAGGGATTTCTCGACATGGTTACGCCTTGTGAGTTGCCGCCGCCCTGACAGATGGATCTCGGAATGGGCAGCGCGGCACAACTCAGCACACACACGCCAGATAAGACCCACGCCAGTGACATTCCCGCCCGCGACCAGCACCACGCGCCGCCAACAAGGCAGACCCGTGACACTGCAGACATTCCAGAGAGAAAGAGAGAGAGGGGGGGCGGGAGGAAGGGAAGGGAAAAAGATATATTGAAACATGATTGATATCTACATAAACAAATAAAGAATTACATTACTAAACAAATAGACAGGATAGTACACACGAAGTCAGATATGTCAACATCACAAATAAAAGGAATTAACGAGCTTTTTTGTTTATGTAAGAGAGTCACTGGCCAAAGACAACAACATTTCTAACAAAACAAAGTCTCACTGAAATGCTGCCTGCCATAGAAATATCAGATAGAATGATAGAAAATTTGATAATAAAAAGATGTACCTTGAAACCTCCCTCTTGAAATGGCTAAAACCACAGGAAGGAGGAAATACAGAAGCAGGGATGATTGAGATTACTGGTCAAGTCTTGCATTAGAAAGAAGAACGGAATAGGGCTGAGGAAGAAGTTTTGTGTAATAAGGCCACAGGAGGACAGACATGCAAGTAACCAGATCAAAAGAGCAGTTGTCGTGAAAATAATAGCAGAAGATAGCAATAGATGCAGCATTATAGCTATGAGAGAGACGCTGAAGACATTCAATTAGAGCAAAAGAGTTGATAAGATGAAAAGCTTTTGATTCCATCATACATTTGTATTTTGTTATACGAATGCTTAACAAACAGGTAGATGATAAATAAATAAATAGATAAACTGTTAAATAGATAGAAAGATAACTATATGAACTGTATAATATATACATTGATAGATGGATAGATAGATCGTGAAATAGACAATAATTTCGTAGTGCAAACATCAAGAGAGCATAAAATGGATTAGTGGTAGTTTGTGGGAAAGATTAGCATTAAAAATATACACAATAATAAATCAACCGTTCCATTGCCACACAGTCGTAATCATGATGCAATGGTGTGGTGCAGGTAGAGGACTCTATCAAAGAACACCATGGAGAGCCAGAGGAGCAATCGAGTACATGGTGCAGGACAATGAATGGCTCGAGGCTCTACAGTAGTGTTGCTCGTAGACGTCATGAAGATACACACAAATAAGCGTCGTGTTATCACGCCACCGCAAGTAATTCAAAGGCAACAAGTCACATCCACAAGCACATCGTCTTCAGAAAACCACGATGAAAGGTAAGAGCAATGAAATGAATGGGTAAATTTAACTTGACCTTAGGAAAGAGCAATCTGTTTTTTGTTCTGTTTTGTTTTTGTTTTTTGAAGTTCATTGTCATAATCATGTCATATCAATACATCAGCATAAGACACCATGGTACGTCGAGTGAGTGAGGTGAGCGGGTGAGTGAAAAGTGACTGTGATTCCCGTGGTAAGTGGCGGGCAGTGCGTGCATTTGCCAAGTTTCTGGGATGACAGGAAGCACCCTGTCCGGGCCGGCACACCTGCCAGGCCTCGCAGCGTCGACTCACTTCCTGACGGCTTCTGTTCCTTTTGTTTTCCTCTCGCTCAGGACGCGCCGCCACTCTTATCTTGGCAGGTGATCCAACACGCTGCTCACTTTTTGCTCTCCTTTACCAGTCTCCCTCATTATTGCATTCTATTTTTCAACGCTGTTCTTATCAGAATTATTGTTTTCTTTTTTTACGGGCAATGGTCAGTGAATGTTAATGTAAGTACGTTTATGTTGATGTTTTGTTTTGCTAATGACCTGTTTTACTTCCCTAAAAACATCACAATCAAGTGATGATTGCGTGCTGTTTTATTCGCATTTCTTATCATCTATTTTTCTTTACCGTTTTTGTTATCCCAGTTCTTTTTACAGCAATGTCCTGCGTTGCTGCGTTATTTATGATGATGGTCTGTGTTTACCAATGTTCTGCAACGCTCACCATAAATATTAGAATGAAGTAATAATCACATAGTCGCCTTCTCAAGATTCAAGGTCTTCGCTAGAGTAAATAACAAAATATAGAATTAGTCTGGTATTCTGTAGCATCTTCAGTGATGTAAAATACTTGTTTATTTATGTGTTTATCTATGCCTACAGCCATCATGCTCAACAGACGTGGAGAGATCTGTGGTGTGGTGTGGTGTAGTGTCCTGTGTCGTACATTGTTCACAATGTTATTTGAACACAAGTACGAGTACACGGTGCCTACATACAAGATAGCTAATGATTGGTACAGAGTTCATGCTCACAAGTGACGCTTAGTCATTTCGACACAGATAAGGTAACAGCTGATATACCACCACCTGCTTTAAAAAATGTAGTGATGTTTTTTTCTTCATATGTTCGTACCAGATTACATCAGAATACCGTTCATAAAAACCTCAATTACACGATAATCTATTACATAAATGTATAACTCCCAGAGTGGGAATATAGTACCGGGACGGCCAATATTGATAGAACTGCACTTGTGCAGCGGTGGTGGTTACTGATGAGACATGTGTGTGTGTGTGTGTGTGTGTGTGTGTGTGTGTGTGTGTGTGTGTGTGTGTGTGTGTGTGTGTGTGTGTGTGTGTGTGTGTCCTATCAAGAGTTTTCCATCTCAACTTCTCACTCTCATGGGGTTCATCCTTTTGATCTATTTTGTTTTGCTTTGTTTTATTTTATTTTACATTCCATTTGTTTGATTTTAATTTTCTTGGTCAAATTGCCATCCACATAAGAGTGCCAGGTATCCACGCTCAGTGCTCCAAATCACAACAAACTCGGCGCTGACGCCAAAGGTTACACTCCCGCTAAGAAACACAGGTGAAACGACTCCCATTCCTACAGTACTATCTATACTGCTGAGGAAACAAGGAGCCTCGAGGAGCGTGAGCTAAAACACAGTGGAATATTTTTCTATTCTCTTTTTCAATATATATATATATATATATATATATATATATATATATATCTAATAATATCTATCTATATCTATATATTATACATCATATCTATATATATATATATATATATATATATATATAAATGACTGACAAGGGAACAAAAATAATGAAATAAAAATAAGTAATGTATTAGTTTCCCTCAAATCTATTATCAAATCCATCAATATGAGTCATATTCTTTCAAATATATTCAGAAAAAGAAAAAAAATATTCTAAATCGTCCTGTAAGAGTAACAGTCAAGAGAGAGAGAGAGAGAGAG
>CM035194.1:16591303-16601979 GCA_020233015.1 Callinectes sapidus
ATATATATATATATATATATATATATATATATATCGTGCTCAATAGCGATAATCGGTCATTAACGTTATTGGGTGGCTCATTAACATTAATTGGACTAAAATTTTAACCTTAAGGCCCAGTCACACAAAGTACACAAATTTAGCCGGTAGGTGCCGAATGAAGAAATCGGCGTCTACTGTGATGGAAGTGCCCGATTTTTCACTTAGATCGGTGTGCGGCCGGTGCTCGCACGGTGATTGTCGACACGCGAAAGGTACATGGACGGTGTTATCTCGGTGATCGGCGAGGAGAGTATGGTGTCCCAAGAACCTTTCCCAGGCAAAGTCTGAAACCACCACGGTCTTGGCCGATCCACGCGTGGCAAAACACGGGACGAGAACGGCACGTGCCCGTTGCATGCCCGGCAAGTGCTCGGTACGCGCCGAATCCACCCCAGTAAACACCGGTGAAGTAGCATCACCTATATGTTTGGGTCACTTGTCCATGGCACTGTCACTCTTCGTTCTGTCTTCCTTGTAGCAAAAGCTCGTGACACCATGGATAAAGAAAGGGAGACTGCGAGGCTAGCAACACTGGTGAACCTCAATCTGTTGGAGGTTAAAAATACACAGCTGCAGATACAAATGCTGAACCTCTTCGAGGAGAGAAAGAAAAAGAGAGAAAAGAAGATACAAAGGCAGAGACGCTCCAGAAGTTGTTGGGTTCGAAACTGGCTTCTCAGATGACCAGAACTTGGATAATGGGAGAACCTAGTGCAGGATATGAGAGATGAAGATCCAGCAGCTTTCAGGAACTACCACCGCGTGGGCAGGGATCTCTTCTATGAGATAATAGAACGATTGGCCCCACGAATTGAAAAGCAAGTCACCAACTACCGGAAGCCACTTCGACCAGGCCTGCGTCTGTCTATCCCTTTACGTTTTCTGGGAACAGGAGACTCTTTTCATAGTTTATCCTACAGCTACCGTGTTGCACACAACACCAAATCAAAGTTAGTCTACGAAACCTGCGAGGCCATCATCTCAGAGTAAAAGGACGAGGTGTTGAGCTGTCCAACAACAACAGAGGCATGGCCGAAGGTGTCAGACGGGTTTTCCAAGCGCTGGAACTTCTACAACACTATAGGAGCTTTGGATGGGAAGCACATTGCCATGAAATGTCCCGATGGTGGAGGCTCTTATTATTATAACTATAAGGCTTCTAGGAAGATACTCGCCTGGCAATTCCAGGAACAAGCACTGTGTTTGCCCGGTAGCTGCACGGTAATGAACTTTGTACGGTGTAAGCACGATAGTTCAGGATCAGACATTCTACCGGGCAGCAGTAGGAAAAAGTTTTTGTCGACTGCGGGTTTTTTGGCCGCTGCCCGATCCGGGCCGGTAAGAGAAGATGTGCGCTCGGTGACCGCTGATAAGTGTCGAATTTTCCGTGAGCGTACCGTTGTAAGGGCGAACCACTACCTCAAGACAGAGGTAACGATCGAGTCCGGTTTCGGACAGGAGGACTCTTTCAGCCACTCGTTCGCCACTTCCTCTTTCATTCGTTCATCCTCAACCGCTCGTTCAACTCCTCGTTTCGAACCACCACGTACGTGTCAGAGGATCACGAGAGCCACGCGGCCGAGGCTATATATATAGGACACCACCCTCCAGTCAGCAGAGCGATCAAGACGAGGCTAGTGGAAAGACTTCTCCTGTCACCTGCTGTTACCCTGCCGGAGAGGAAGGTCCTGAGCTGCCTACCTTCCACTGTTACCTACCCTCGCTTGATTTAGCCTCTCGCTCTCACTGGACGTCGGATACCGTTGGGCTGGTTACGTTGCTCCACTTCTGCAGGACCACCACCTACTTCAGTTGTGTTTGCCTCTACATCCGTGACAGGTATTTAGAGTGAATCTTCTGTTGTTGCGCCCTTTTCCTGGTTCTCGTTGTCGAGACTATAGTCTTTCATAAGGGACGTAACACGGAAGATTTATTTTTCGTACTGATTGTCCGGAGTAGTGTGGGCCTTGTTATTGGCGTGTTGCCTTTAGTGGTTCCTGTTTCTTTTATTGTGTCATGTGTGATTTAATATATTTAAGGAAGCATTCCTAGTGTTTATTGTCCCCCTTGACAGATATTAGCACTTCCTGTGGACCTTTTTATTCTTGATAGGCCGGGAGAGAGTATTGCTCCCCGTTTGCCTTTACAACCGTAGTAACCCAAATTGGCTTGATTCGGGATGCACCGTGCGTTGCTGTTACTATGCCTTTAGTGGGCAAAATCTTCTTGCCCATTAACGTTCAAGTCCCATTATCGTTTTTGAGCACGATATATATATATATATATATATATATATATATATATAATATATATATATTATATATATATATATATATATATATATATATATATATATCATCATGTCCCTGCCATGGCTGACCTAGCTGGTTGGGGTGAGTCTTGCAACCCCTACCTTTAAAAAAAAAAAAAAAAACATCCACAGCCGCTACCAGTTCTACAGGTAAAGGTCGGGGTACGGGCTAAATGCGCGGGCGAGCCTCTGGTCACCGCCCCGATCTAGGTTTGCTGGGGGGTCCGACCGTGCAGATCCCTCGAATGCCAAGGCACCAGAAGTGCCTGCATACCAGTACGACCCAGTTGAATCCCTAGCCCTTTTTCTGATCTTTAGGGTGCTCGTGGGGCTGCAGATGTGGCGCCTGCACGTTGGATCACTCCTGGAGTGAACCTTCGAAGGGTTCTGCGTGTGGACTCCTCTCTCAGAGGATCACCGATTGCCTCATTTATCGGATGAGCTCAGTAGGCTGAGGGTGGATATGGTGGGGTTCTCTGAGACAAGGAGGTCTGGTAGTTGAGAGATCATTAGCAAGGGTTTTACTTACTACTGGTCCGGCATGAACAATGGTCACCATGTCAAGGGGGTAGCTATAGGCATCTCCAGCAAACTGCAGCCGTCCGTTGTACCGTTGTAAAGGTTATTCCAGTTGATGAGCGTATAATGCGATTAAAGCTGAAACACAGTTTAGGCTTCATGTCTGTAGTTGCAGCTTGTGCTCCTACAGAGGTGTGTTAAACTGAAGAGAAGGAGATGGACCAGTGTCCCCGTCGTGATGCACGCATTATCCTAGGTGACTTTAATGCTGTCACTGGCACTGAGAGGGATGGCTACGAGATAAGTGTTGGCCCCCATGGTTCTGGTACAAGAAACGACAACAGCTCTTTCCTTCTGAATTTTGCAAGATCGAAGACACTGAGAATTGAGGGTTCCTGATATCAGAGACAAATGCTTCACTGCTGGACTTGGTATAGCAATACTGGAGGGGTAGCGAAGGAGATCGACCCTATCCTTGTTAGTACTGATAGAAGGATCCTCCAGAACTAGTGTTTCTTCGTGGTGCCGAGACCTTTACGACTGATCACAGGCTTGTCATTGCTACACTCAAGCTTCATATAAATCCAGAAAGCCTCTAAGATGTGATCACAATGCGTTTCATATTGAGAAACTGAAGGACTTGCCCATGAATATGCGGTGACAGTCTCCAATTGGTATGGAGTGCTCGACTCCCTTGAGGACCCTGAAAAACTATGGGATTCCTTGAAACATGAGACTCTTGAGGCTGCCAATGAATGTATTGGGAAGCACCTGAAGTAACGGAGTTGCTTCGCCTCGGTAGAGACGGTGGAATGTATTTAGCAGTCGCGCTGCCAAACATGCTGGGAACCATGACGAGTACAGGGCTCTGTCAAGTAGGACTAGAGCCCTCCTGAGAAGCAACAAGAAGAAGTATGTCAGGGGGCCCTGCTGAGGATGTCAAGTGTTTTTTTTAAATACTAATGACCTGAGACTTGCCTATCGATCTCTGAAGAAACTCCGCTCTAAGTCTTCTTCTCATGTGAGTGCTATCCAAACAGAAGATGGTTGCTTTGTATAGGACACAGATGGGCAGATGGCTCATTGGGCTGAGTACTTTGTACAGCTATTCACGGTGTATCCTCCAAGAGGACAGCTCCAGACTGCAGGGTTGCAGACTCTTGATGCTCATCCACCCATTGACAAAACTGCATCCTCCATTCAAAATCTCAAAGAGTCTGTGGCAAAGTGGAGGTGTGGAAAGGCAGTTGACGTCTGTAACATCAGTGGCGAGCCGCTCAAAGCTGGGGGTGAAGCCATGGTCCATGGGTTACATGCTGTCTTGACTGCTGTATGACATTCAAGTACCATTCCTCCTGACTAGAAAAAAAGGTGTTAGTCGTCCCTATCTGGGAGGAGAAAGGGGGCCGTCACGACTGTAACAACTACTGGCAATAACACTGCTCAGTGTACCAGACAAGATGCTTACCCATTTGCTGCTGATGCTGATCCGCAGTCACCTGCTGAAGCACCAGAGACCTGAACAGTCAGGGATCAGGCCCTGTAAGTCAACAACGGACCGTATCCTAGCGCTTCACGTACCGGTTGAGCGCCGACTTGAGTCTAGATACCCTTTGTCGATCTCAAGAAAGCGTTTGACTCAATGCAACGAGAGACACGCTGGGACCTTCTGCGTCTCCGTGGGACTCCTGCAAGGATTATTGGTCTATTAGCTGGCCTGTACTCTGAGATTGTGAGTGTTGTGAAGTGTGGAGGAGGCGTGTCCAGCTTCTTCCCTGTGAATACAGGTGTGAAGCAGGGCTGCGTGATTGCTTCATCACTTTTAAACACATGCAGAGTTGTAGAACAAAGTCATTGTGGATCATCTGTCGGTAATACTGAGATTACAGATCTTGTTTTTTGCTGATGATGCAGCAATCTTCGCTGAGTCACTGGAGGTTCTGGTAATGGCTCTAGAGACACTGGACGAGGAGTTGAAACCCTTGGGACTTAAAGTTTCCTGGGCCAAGACCAAGATCCAGGTGTTTGGAGGCATACTGGATGAAATAATATAGTCTGTCCATGCTCAGAACACCTAACTTCAGAGAAGCTGTTTTAGGTAGAGAGATGTGAAGTTTCCAGTTTAGCTCACAAGGAAAGGATGGACCGAGAATGTTCAGTGTAGAAGAAGGGGACAGTTAAATGTTATTGAAGAAGAGCAGATAGTTATTTGGAAGCTTGTGTCGAGTTGATAGGTGGAGGAATTGAGTTTTTGAGGCATTGAACAACACCAAGTTTGCTCTGCCCCAATCAGAAGTTTTAGAGAGATCAGAAGTTAGGCGTTCTGAGGCTTCCCTGCGTGAGCTGTATACTTCCTGAAGGGTTGGTCGTCTATGGAAAGACGTAAAAATGTGTAATGTGGTATCATCAGCAGAGGAGTGGATAAGGCAAGAAGTTTGGTTTTGAAGATCATTGATAAATAATAGGAAGAGAGTGGGTGATAAGAAAAAACCTTGAGGAACACCACTTTTAATAGATATAGGGGAAGAACAGTGACCCTTTGTGTCTTATAACGCGAGGGTGTAGTCACAGTTTGCCTCTACACAAAACTTCATGCTTTACTCAATAATATGGCGACCCCTACATTAGCCACGGAGTCCCCATCTGGGGAGAGGACCATAAATGTCCCTAGGTCGGACTGCTCTTCAGGTATCGACTCTAAGTGACTTGACACCCCCCCCTCACATTTTTTTCTATTAACTTCTGCAACATTGGCGGTCTTCGATCTAATTTTCAATCTGTAGAACACCACCTCTCCTCCACTAAACCTCATCTTATCCTCACTGAAACACAAGTGTCTACTGTAGGGAAGCCTCTGAACGCTTAACTTCTGATCTCTCTAAAATTTCTGATTTGGGCAAAGCAAACTTAGTGTTGTTCAATGCCTCAAAAACTCATTTCCTCCACCTATCAACTCAACACAACCCTCCAAATAACTATCCCCTCTTCTTCAATGACACTCAACTGTCCCCTTTTACACTGAACATTCTCGGTCTATCATATCTCTAGCTAAAACAGCTTTTATGAATTTAGGTGTTCTGAGCCGTCTCCACCAGTTTTACTCACCTCCCCAACTGCTAACTCTATACAGGGGCCTCATCCGTCCATGTATGGAGTATGCTTCACATGTTTAGGGAGGCTCCACTCTACAGCTCTATTGAACAGGGTGGAATCAAAAGTTTTTCGTCTTATCAACTCCTCTCTTCTGACTGACTGTCTTCAGCCTCTTTCTCATCGCCGCAATGTTGCCTCTCTTGCTCTGTTTTACCGCTACTTCCATGCTAACTGCTCTTCTGATCTCGCTAACTGCATGCCTCTCCTGCTCCGGCGGCCTCGCTGCACAAGACTTGCTTCTTTCTCTCACCCCTATTCTGTCCACCTCTCTAATGCATGACTTAACCAGTATTCTCAGTCTTCCATCTCTTTCTCTGGTAAATTCTGGAACTCTCTCCCTGCTTCTGTATTACCACCTGCCTATGACTTGAATTGTTTCAAGAGAGAGGTATCAAGACACTTATCCCATTCTTTTGGGTCATGAATCTGAACTTTCCAGGGACCGGCATTATAGTAGGCTTTTTTTTTTTTTTTTTTTTTTTTTTTTTTTTTTTTTTTTTTTTTTTTGTAACCCTTGGCCTCCTCCCTTTTGCATAAAAAAAAAAATACATGAGGCTCTTGAGGCTGGCAAAGATTGGGTTGGGGAGTTCACAAGGTCACAGAATAGCTTTGCTTCGGTGGAGATGCTGGAAAATATTGAGGAGAGTCATGCTGCCAGGCCTCCTGAAAACTGTGATCAGTACAAGCCTTTGTCACGTAGGACTAGAGCTCTCCTGAGAAGAGACAAGGATTGGTATGTCAGGGATCTCGCTGAGAATGTTGAGTGTCATTCAATGACCTCATACCTGTCTATTGAGCTCTGAAGAAATTCCGCTTCAAGTTTACATCTCAAGTGAGTGCTCTCCAACCAGTAGAAGATTGCCACGTATCGGACACAGATGGGTATATAGCTTGTTGGTCTGAGTCTCATGCGCTTTATATTTCTGCCCGAAATCATGCCAAGGCTGTTCTTCAACTTGCCAAAAACTCCTTCATTCACAGAAAGTGTCAAAATCTTTCCAGAGATAACTCACCTCGAGACTTCTGACATCTAGCCAAAAATATCTCCAACAACTTTACTTCATCTTTCCTTCCTTTAGCTCAGCCAGATGGCACCAATGCCATCTCATCTATCTCTAAAGCTGAACTCTTCGCTCAAACCTTTGCTAATAACTCTACCTTGGACGATTCCGGGCTTGTTCCTCCTTCTCCTCCCCCCTCTGACTACATAATGCTACCTATTAAAATCCTTCGTAATGATGTTTTCCATGCCCTCGCTGGCCTAAACCCTCAGAAGGCTTATGGACCTGATGGGGTCCCTCCTATTGTTCTTCGAAACTGTGCCTCCGTGCTTGCACCTTGCTTAGTCAAACTCTTTCAACTCTGTCTATCTACATCTACCTTTCCTTCTTGCTGAAGGTTTGCCTACATTCAGCCTGTTCCTAAAAAGGGTGACCGTTCTAATCCTTCAAACTACCGTCCTATTGCTTTAATCTCCTGCTAATCTAAAGTTTTTGAATCTATTCTCAATAAGAAGATTCTTAAACACCTATCACTTCACAATCTTCTATCTGACCGCCAGTATGGCTTCCGCCAAGGCCGCTCTACTGATGATCTTCTGGCTTTCCTTACTGAGTCTTGGTCATCCTCTTTTAGAGATTTTGGTGAAACTTTTGCTGTAGCCCTAGACATATCAAAAGCTTTTGATAGAGTCTGGCACAAAGCTTTAATTTCCAAACTACCCTCCTTTGGCTTCTATCCTTCTCTCTGCAACTGCATCTCAAGTTTCCTTTCTGATCGTTCTATTGCTGCTGTGGTAGACGGTCACTGTTCTTCCCCTAAATCTATCAACAGTGGTGTTCCTCAAGGGTCTGTCCCATCAGCCACTCTCTTCCTATTGTTCATCAATAATCTTTTAAACAAAACTTCTTGCCCTATGCACTCCTATGCTGATGATACCACCTTGCACTTTTCCACGTCTCCATAGACCTCCTCATAGACGTCTTCCATAGACGGCCAACCCTTCAGGAAGTACACAGCTCACGCAGGGAAGCCTCAGAACGTCTAACTACTGATCTCTCTAAAATTTCTGATTGGGGCAAATCAAATCTAGTGTTGTTCAATTCCTCTAAAACTCAATTCCTCCGCCTCTCAACTCGACACAACTTTCTAAATAACTATCCCCTCTTCTTCAGTGACACTCAACTGTCCCCTCCTCCTACACTAAACATTCTTGGTCTATCCTTTACTAGTAATCTAAACTGGAAACTTCACATCTCCTCTCTTGCTAAAACAGCTTCCATGAAGTTAGGTGCTCTGGGCCGTCTCCACCAGTTTTACTCACCTCCCCAATTGCTAACTTTATACAGGGGCCTCATCCGTCCATGTATGGAGTATGCTTCACATGTTTGGGGAGGCTCCACTCATACAGCTCTTTTGAACAGGGTGGAATCAAAAGCTTTTCGTCTTATCAACTCCTTTCCTCTGACTGACTGTCTTCAGCCTCTTTCTCATCGCCACAATGTTGCCTCTCCTGCTCTGTTTTACCGCTACTTCCATGCTAACTGCTCTTCTGATCTCGCTAACTGCGTGCCTCTCCTGCTCCCGCGGCCTCGCTGTACAAGACTAGCTTCTTCCTTTCACTCCTATTCTGTCCACCTCCCTAATGCAAGAGTTAACCAGTATTCTCAGTCTTTCATCCCTTTTTCTGGTAAACTCTGGAACTCTCTTCCTGCTTCTGCATTTCCACCTGCCTATGACTTGAACTGTTTCAAAAGAGAGGTATCAAGACACTCATCCCATTCTTTTGGCGCTGAATCCGGACTTTCCAGGGACCGGCACTAAAGTGGGTTATTTTGTTTTATCTTTGTTGACCTTGACCGCCTCCCTTCTACATAAAAAAAAAAAAAAAATTAAGCATCTGTTTACGGTATATCCTCCAATTACACAACTGTAGAGTTATAGACACTGGATGCTGATCCACCCCTTGACGAGACTGCACCCTTCAGTGATGATGTCAAAGAGTCTGTGGCATAGCTGAGGGAGGGAAAGGTAACGGAAATCTATAACATCTGTGCAGAGATGTTCAAAGCTGGGGGTGGAGCCATGATGCCATGCATGCTGTCTTAAATGTTGCATGACATTCAGGTACCATTTCTCTTGACTGGAAAAAGGGTTTGGCCATACCTATCTGGAAGGAGAAATGGAACTATCAGAACTGCAACAGCTACAATGGTGTAACACACCGCAGCGTAACAGGTAAGGTGTTTGTCCATTTGTTGCAGATACAGATCCACAATGATCTGCGGAATAAAGCAGAGACCTAAACATTCTGGCTTCACACATAGTAAGTCAACAATTGGCCGGATCCTAGTGCTTCATGTACTGGTGGAGTGCAGACGTGAGTTTCGACAAGGGATGCTTACATTCTATGTCGATCTCTAGAAGGTGTTTGATTCAGTGCATTGAGAAACACACTGGGATCTTCTGGATATTTGTGGGACTCCTGCAAGTATTATTGGTTTATTAACCAGTCTGTACTCTGGGAGTGTGAGTGCTGTGAAGTGTGGTGAGGGATATCCAACTTCTTTTCCCTTGGATACGGATATCAGGCAGGGATGCGTGCTTCAATCAATCAATCATGGAGGCCATACGGCGGGGGACGCGTTGCCTCGCCTACCCTTCGGCGCCATCCCTGGCGGTCACGCCTCGCGAATCTCCATGCAGGCTCCCTTCCCATACCGAGTGACTCCCAGCTGGAGGCATCGACTTGCCGCAGCCAAGAGTTCTGTGGCCGTCCATTTGGCCTCCTCCGAGTCGGGTTATCGCTTACGGAAACAACCCGATAAGCAGGATCGGCGTCCGGATATCGCGCCACATGACAATATGGCTGCAGTTCGCGTTGACAGACTATGTTAGTAATAGGCCTCGAATTGGTCTCACGGAGCAATTGCTGATTTGACACAAAGTCATACCAGCGGTATCCCATGATCTTGCGAAGGTATCTAGTACCAAAGACATCAATTCGCCTCTTCAGGTCGGTGTTCAGTGTACATGTCTCATAACCATAGAGTAAGATAGACATCACCAGCTACTTGAAGATCCGAATCTTTGTCCGTCTGCACAGGTATCGACAACGCCAAATACTCGTGTTGAGTGAGTCCATAACGCTGTGGGCCAGACCAATCCGCCGTGTGACTTCTTGGCTCGACCCACCATCGTTATGCACTACACTACCAAGGTATGTGAATATTTTCAAGATATCAATGTTCTCGCCACACGCATGGACATACTGCACTGTTTCATCCAGTACGCCTCCAAACACTTGGACTTTGGTCTTGGCCCAAGAAATCTTGAGTCCCAAGGGCTTCACCTCCTCGTGCAGTGCCTTTAGAGCCATTACCAGAACCTCCGGTGACTCAGCGAAGATTGCTGCATCATCAGCAAAAACAAGATCTGTAATCTCAGTGTTGCCGACAAATGCTCCACAGTGACTTTGTTCCACAACTTAGCCTAGTACCCAATCCATGCATGTGTCGAAAAGTGATGGAGCAAGCACACAACCCTGCCTCACACCTGTATTCACAGGGAAGAAGCTGGACACGCCTCCTCCACACTTCACAGCACTCACAGTCTCGGAGTACAGGCCAGTTAATAGACCAATAATCAGGAA
>CM035194.1:16606424-16620539 GCA_020233015.1 Callinectes sapidus
TATATATATATATATATATATATATATATATGCGCTTAAGTTTTTAAATCAAAATATGTTTAAATATGTCCATTAACCGTTACCCTTTATGTCATGCCACTACTCCACTCTCACCTACTGGTTGTTCAGAGCATCCCGGGGGCCATTTCTAGAGGTTCAGTGTCATTGTCGTGTTCTGAAAGGTGTGAATAGGGAATATTCATACCATATATGTTTCTAATTATGCTCACCTGTGGAAGTTCTTAACAGGACAATGGATATTCATAAAACAAAACATGCAGACACAATGACGCAAATCCTTAATTGGTCACTACAATAATTTCAAGAACTATTATTCACACTGTAATGTTTGACTTGTAGCGCTAAGGGAAAACAACATTGCCACCTCGACTGGATTATGGCCGACTTTATCCATGGGCGATGTCTTGGCATGGCTGAAAGAGAGGAAGATAGATCGCTTCCATAAGACAAGAAACATTCTGAAGGCAAACAAGAAGTACACAGAGAAAGATGAAAAGTCACAGTACTGCGGCTTTACTTAAAGACTGTTCCAGACTCACATCACACGTGGTCTTTACATAGATTCAGTGATTCAATCTCAATATACGATACAAAAAATAACATGGACACTCATACATCATCCAGTTTTGCATTGTTTTTCAGTATCACGTCCATTTTTGTCAAGGAACAATAATTTCCCAAAAGAAGTGTGAGAAGGAGCCTTAGACTTTTCACATTTCTTTTCCAAAACTCAGCACCTTCATGAGGGACAGCAGCGGCTTCGTCATTTCTTGGACAAGACTGATCCATCTCTGTCACGGCCTTGTTACCCTCCCTCCCACCCACTTCCTTCCTAGACACTCCCGCAGGTTCTAAGACTTACTTTTTCATTGCAAGACATTCCTCTTATTTATTTTTTTCTTTTGTCCTTATATCGTTTTATTTTTTTTATTTTTTCCCTTCTTAAGCTCCACTTTTCCGCATTCAGTTTAGCATTCATCAACCTTATGAACTGTATTATTATTTGTATTATCATTAATGTAAAAAGTTTCGTTCAGTTCCTTTTATAAGAACACAGTATGAAGTGTTGTTTTTCCGCACAATTAATCTGTGAGCTAAAGCACTCCTATTTTAAGGTTTTATAAAAAACACTACATAATACTGAACATCTATGATTGACCCCTAAAATATGGCATCGAGAGTTATTATCATTTTTGCACTTGGGTAACAATAGAAAATAATGATATATTTGATATGATGTACCAAATGGGAGTAATAAATGAGATCATCGTCTGAGAAAAACTTAAAAACTTTTCTATCCCACGCGTTTCAGCGAACGCAATGAGGCGACTAGAGTAACACTGGTGCAGGGTGAGCGAGTGTTGCCCCTGCACCACCTCCCATTCACAGGCGATCCTGATCATCCTCCTGTATTGGGTCTAGATGTGTCTCCTCCACTAGTGTAGTTAGACGCACGTCGTCCTTGAGGTGGTTATTGCTGTATACGGAGACTTCAAGGGTGACAGGCCAGGAGGGTGAATTGCAGTTGGTCGAAGAGGAGGGAGGGAGGCTGCCCGTCCTGAGGGAAACTGCGAATTAACTGGATCGAATGTGGCTAGAGAACGAGAACAACAGCCCATGCATCTTTAGCATGCAAAACTAAGGGTGAAACATTAAGCAAGCGCACAGATAGACAAGAAAATGTTGTTTTAGCCCATCAAGTGGCAAACATGTGGATTTTAGTCTCATGCACATATGCACACATAATTCACTTTCGGTAGGAAAGAGGCCAGCGTAATGTATGTATATATATACGAGTATATATATAAATTAATGATTCATATACTGAGTATAGTTTGATGTAATATTAGACGCTCCATGTAGTGACATGTGAAGAAAAATGTGTCGTTAAATCAGAAAGGATATTATTTGTAACATTCATCTTTGAATAAAAAGCCGAACACATGTGAAAATTGCAATGTGCAAATAATGACTTGGTTCTGATATGTCACCAAACAGGAGAGAGTATACTAGATTGGACGTGCCAAAGCAGGCCAGCTCACCTGGTGAGCTGTAGAGATGGGTGGGAGAAAGTATTCGACTTGAAGGAAGCAGGGTTCCGGGAGGAGCGAGAGATAGAGGCACGCAGCCTGTAGATAGATACAAGCCTCCTCATCACCTGAAGCTTAACTTTCTAGCCAATGTACACCAGTATAAAAATCTTTGTGGGGGATAAGCCTACATCAAGCTTGTTTACAATCTTAATTGTTCAATAATGACTCCCATTTCAGCAATTTGCTTGAAATATATAAATTTACTAAAGTCAGCAAGAACTCTATGTGTGAATTGCTGACATTAGCTGTGGCGGTGACTGTGGTGATGGTGATGGTGACGGTTGATGGTGTTATCATCTGTAAAGATTATGTTTTAATGTTCGTGACGGTGGTGATGTATTAATGTAGCTGTTGCGGTAAGGATTCACAACGGTGGTGGCGATGGTTTACTGTAAATGTGTTTGACTGCTTTTAGTTGAAAAACTTTTTGTTTTTTCCCTTCAGTCATGTGTGTGTGTGTGTGTGTGTGTGTGTGTGTGTGTGTGTGTGTGCTCAAATATTCTAAAGCGAAATATGGAATTTATTTTATTAAGAAAAAGTCAGTTAAAAATGATTATTGGAAGGAAGAGTAAGAAAAAAATGTGGAACTCTCATGTATTGATAAAAATATCTTCTAATTCATAGAAACAGCTAAAGCCGGCATCAATTTGCCTGCAGCACGTAGACACACATATGCGTGAATGTACGCATGTGCAAACACACACACACACACACACACACACACACACACACACAATAGGAAATGTATTCATGTGTCAAAAGTTCTTAGAAAAAATGTCGTTCCCAGTTTTCATTTTATTTTATTTCATTTATTTTATTTATTGTCATTTCTTTTCTTTGCGTTGACTTCCGTGGGCACAAATAACAATTGGGTGGTGTCACCGGAAATAGGCAGCTGTGCCCCAACAACATATTATTTTCATTTTCCTTTAAGAACGCATAATCGTCGATGTTCTCCAGCTTGTGATTTTTTTTCGATATTATTTAACAATCAATTTGGCCATGATTTTTTGCGTGATATATAATGGGGAACTAACCGACATACTCACTTTCTCACACATGTTTATATAATTTACTGTAAGGATGCAACACCAAGTGATCTTCACACACACACACGCACGCACGCACGCACGCACGCACGCACGCACGCACGCACGCACACACACACACCCACACACACACACACACACACACACACACACACACACACACACACACACACACACACACACAGCAGCAGCAGCAGCAGCAGGAGCAGCAAACAACTACATTTGTCATGCATTCTCACAACAGTGAACATCAGAGGACTGGAGAACATACCTGCGCAGTGCTGGGGAACCCAAAGAGACTCTTGTGGAAGCTGTACGAGAGATCCTAGAAAGAGTCCTGGAAGGACCATCTGTGGGTTGCCCGGTAATCTTTGCCTTAAGTTGTTGCCACATGGCCTGAAGACCTCTGCGCACGTCACGCAGCTGTACCGCATAGATGAAAGTGTCCGTGAACACCTATAAAGAAGAAACGACTGTCAAGACCGGTGTCATTAGCAACTATTTTTTTTTCCAAGATGCAAGAGACCTGGGAATCGATCATGATGTCTCACCTTTAGGCAGAAAATGATGTTGACAATGACGCCAAGAGCTATGTTGGTGGTAAGGCTAATACTCCTCGGTTTGATGGGACATTCATCACAAACTAAGAGAAATTTCACCATAGCCGGACCCCAGCCTATCACAAATGAACCAACAATGAGTGCTGTGGTGCGTACTGTCTGGAATAGAAAGAGAATTAAATGAAGAAAAACTTTCAAAATGTAAAAAAAAAAAAAAATAAAAAAAAAAATACGACGTTGAAGAGTAGTGTATGTCTCTTTCAAAACATGTTAATGTCAGCAGCTAAAGTACTGATACTACTACGGTGGATGATACCTAGACCATATATATATATATATATATATATATATATATATATATATAGTGGACCTAAGTGTGCTCTGAGGGCCTTGAGATCCTCAAGTACACGGGCTCGAATCCTGACCACGGTCCGAGGAGAGATTGGGCATCCACTCGGAGTAACGGTCCCCTCTAATGGGCTTTACAAGATGGTTTCCTTTAGCCCATAAATTCCTGTGAAAAGCCCACATAGTATAACAAAAGACAAACCCCAAGAGGCCACAGTGCCACTTACAACAATAGCAACTGCCGATAAATCGTGGTACAGTTAAGATCACACTTTTGATAGATCTAAGCTTTAGGTTATCGTGTTTCATCTCGAATTAGTTTCTTGGAGATGGCAGGAGAATATTAGCAAAAAAGCATACGCACGTACGTCAATTCGTTATTATACTTTCACAACAGCCCTACTTGAAATGTCGTAGTAATGAAAAACCTGTTCATTCCATACATCTTTTCAATGAATCGTCAAGTCCGACTCCTGAAACATTTCACGTTTTTAATTTTGAAAATAGCAAATTTTATCAAAGATTATCTTAAAAATTAATGGTTCTTACACCCACCTTAATGTTCCTCTTGAGTTGATTCCTCTGCTCGGCGCTCACCAGAGAGAGGGCTCGGTGGTTTAAAAGATGAAAGATGCGGCAGTACACCATGCTGATCAGCACCGTGGGACCGAAAAACAGCAGCGCCCATATGATACGGAACTGCACAAGTGAACAAAGACATAGGGTAGGAGTGGATTGGTGGTACTACAGGAGGGCTTCATATTACACCAAGTCACGTACTACCGTCATTCACTTTCATTGCAGTGGTGTCTTCACGCGTACCCTTAGTAATCTATCACTTCGCCGAACACACACACACACACACACACACACACACACACACACACATACACACACACACACACACACACACACACACACACACACACACACACACACACATACACACACACACACACACGCACACACACACACACACACACACACACACACACACACACACACACACACAAGACGTACCGTTATACCCGAAATATAAAAGTAGTTCTCACTGCATGATGGGGACTGGAAGCCTTGGCCTGGTACGCTGGCAAAGGCGACGAACATTCCCGTCACTATCAACAGGGATGGTAGGGAGCAGTAGTGTGGAGTGAGATCGGAAGGGAAGTGAATGAAAAGGAAACGAAAGGAAGAAATTTAGAAGGAAGGGAAGGGAAGGAAGAGGAAGAGGAAGAGGAAGAGGAAGGGAAGGGAAGGGAAAGGAGGTGGGAAAAAAGAAACTTGAATTAATACGTATAGGGAACTACTATAGGAGAAAAAAAAATGCAAACATAAAACTGTGGTATCAAAATTACAGTAAAATCAAAAGCATTTTGCGTTCCAGATATGTTTATAAAAATTTTCGCTCGTTTTATTTCACATAGAAAGCAGAACTTTGCATAAAGTCAAAATATGAGTTATATCTTTTTACACGTTGCTTCTTGACTTAATTTACACCTATTTACATGTGTTCTGGATTCCTGACCACGAGCTGATTGTGCCTGCTAGGGGAAGTAATATGGATGAGGAAACAAGTAATCAGACTCTCTAGTCTGGAAATTGTTTTACATTGCCTGCCAGGGGAGATCGGGATCAGATATATATTACATTAATGCTACAAATTCATGCAGTATAGTAAAGCAGACTGAAACTTGTATACAACCACATAATATCCTCAGGTGTCTATTTGTAATGTTTACGTCTCTAAGCCATCTAGAAACCAACTATTGCATCCCTCCCTCCCTCCCTTCTTCTCTCTCTCTCTCTCTCTCTCTCTCTCTCTCTCTCTCTCTCTCTCTCTCTCTCTCTCTCTCTCTCTCTCTCTTTCCTTTGTTCGTCTCGATAGTCGTTCGTTCATCGCTCCTATCGCTACGTGGGGGGGGAACAGGATGTGTGCTCTCCGCTGTCCCCTTCATTTCCATACATGACAGTCCGTGAAATAGAGAAAAAATAGTGAACGTCGTTTCTTTTGACGCATGAAGTTCTTTGTTTGGTCATTTTTTTCCCGCAAAACCTTTTAAATTTTAGACAGGCAAGGATAGTCATATAAAAAGTATCGAAATGTGGTTATAGTTTCTTTTAAAGTGCATTTCCAACCCAGTGGATTAGCGTGACTTTAATTCATATGTGCTGGGGAAAGATCTTTAATGGAATAGAAAAGATACATATTACTATATTCATCCCTTTCATTGTTTCTTGTTCCATCTTTCCTTAATAACTCATCTCCCTGCGTCATCATTACTTGTTCCTTAGTTGCCCAAATATTTAAACTGGGTAGAAATTGCAAAATATACTTTTTTCATGCATTCTCTTCTCGCAGATAGTGATAAATATTTCAAATATTGTACTAATGTTAATTGTCTCGTATCGCAGTGAGAGTTAATGCAGGATATTTGCAATTTTCAATAGCACATAAATAACATTATACAATGAAGACACGAAGATTATCATGTTGAACTAAACTAGGCAAAAATTTTAATGGGCCAAAAGGATTTCATGAAAAATGCAAATGTTCCACTAGGCAGCAATGAATCCAGTCATGAATTGTTTACTGAACCCTATATTCTAATAACTATCTAACCATAATCACCATCATGATTACTGTTACGTCATTGAGTTAAAATGGGTCTTCATCACCAGCTACTAACATCTCTTTCAGACATCCTCTGTCTGCGGGTGAAGGTGACATGCGACCCGCCACCGTAAAATAAGCTCCATCCACATGTTCACGGGTCGTAAAAGTGTCATAAATAATTAATGTTCTCAGACAACGACGTTTCTTTCATTTCAATGTCCCCCCGCCTTTTATTTTCATCCGTACATTGCATAATACTTCTTTCTACTTAAATAACTTCAAGGTTTACATAGCTTCCCCCCCCTCTCTCTCTCTCTCTTGATCTATCGATCTATCTATCTATCTCTGGCCTTGTATGACTTGGCTTGTATTATATCTAACACACACTATGTAGTGTTTCCTCTATTCACTTTTCTCACCTCATTATTCCTAATTAATCATACTCGTTCCGACCAATCAGCCATTACTGTCCGTCAGAACAATACTACAGTCTCCACTGCATTATTTTCTTCCATGTACCCCGTTAAAGGAATGTGTGCAGTATCTGGTAACCATATTTTACCTCATGATTTGCAATGTTTGTTGATAATCATGTATGTTTTCTTTTGAAAGAATTTTTTCTTTATGCCGTTTCTCGTTTATGCACTTGTATTAAATGTATGATGAACATGTACTCGTATGTTCTACAAGCATAGAGTGTTCGTTATACAATGTATTCATAGCAACATTTTTTTTTTTGCGGAACAAATTCATGGATGTTGACTGCTATATTTTATTTTTTTTGCAACTAACGTCTTCACTCACACGTCAATCATTGCGGCTGACCACACGATACGTTTGAGAGAAGAAAAAAAAGAAAATATTGACTTTCTCGCAGCGGTTAGAGCACAAAACTGTCACTGGAAAATAGGAAAAAATAAAAAATAAATAAAAATAAAAATAAGTACTTACAATAATGTTGAAGAGAAAATGTACTTTCGTAAACAAATTAATGACAGATTTTATGGTAAACAAAATAGACGTGCCCGCACATATAAACGTATGCGCACGCGCGCGCGCAAACACACACACACACACACACACACACACACACACACACACACACACACACACACAAAGCCAAACACGTTAGAGAAAAATCTGAGTTCTTCCCATATAATGAAATAGTTAAACCCTGCGTCACCTTAGTCTGTGGTTTGTCTCCAATGAAATGCCAGACTGCATCACTCATGTCTACTTTTGCTGCACATTTTTGCTGCACAATCTTATGCTTCCTGCTGCCTTAGTGCTTGAATAATGGTCTTGTATCAGTTACATTACGTTGAGAAATTAATGTAATATTAGGAGCATTATATTATATATTCCTCTTGACATTGAATTTGTGTTTGTGCCCAGGAGTCATACTAAGATGATCTAACTTCAACACTGATCGCAGGCCTTCACATTTAATTAATATAAAATCACATAAAGTAACATGTCCATACTAGTTTTTCCTTCCACCTTTAGGCTTGGATATGTGTGTGTGTGTGTGTGTGTGTGTGTGTGTGTGTGTGTGTGTGTGTGTGTGTGTGTGTGTGTGTGTGTGTGTGTGTGTGTGTGTGTGTGTGTGTTGTTTTATCTCTGCTTGCATTTACGAACATGTCAACGACATGTGACATACATCACACCTGTTCCGTATTGTTCCTTACAGGCAACGGACCCTATATACAGATTATCGTGACTGGAAATAACATGAGATCAGTTCACATTGTTTAGCCAGTATCTTAATGAGAGTGCTAATGATATCTATGTGCAAATTTGACAAAAATTCACAACTTTCAGGAAAAAATATGGGATTATAAGAATTGTTTTGAAACAACTCTGCACAACGTCAGAACTCATCAAAAATTCTGACAAAAACGTGACATTTACGCAGCTTAATATACTAGGTGAACGTGACGCCAACACACCGCACTAACCTTTCCACGCCCCCGAGAAGCCGCTCCAGGCAGTCAGTCAACGTCAACACCAGCCATTTACCCAGTGGCACAGGGACCCCATCCCCCTCCTGTCCACCCCTTCAGGCGTTTGTGTGTGTGCGCGCACACACACACACACACACACACACACACACACACACACACACACACACACACACACACACACACACACACACACACACACACACACACACACACACACACACACACACACACACACACAAAAAAAAATCTCAAGAACAGTGCAGAAAATTCAAGAACTTTCCGCCTTAAGCTATCCAGTCGAGAACAAAAGATGAAGTCGACAGGAAACAAAGGCAACAGAAATAGTCGCAAGAAAAGCAGAATTACAAGAAAAGTCAACAAGTGTGCTGTGCGAGCAGCAATGACAAGAAACACAAATGCCTCATGCTAGTCTTAAAACCAGATTAAGCGTGGAAGAAAATTTCTTTTGATTACGGAATATATATATATATATATATATATATATATATATATATATATAACATTGCGATAAGAATAACACATACATACACAAACAATCATAAGGAAACTCACCACTTACAGTAAACATTCTGTTTATGAGAAATCTAGTGACATTGCTGAAAACGAATTGAATTATATATCAAACAGATAGTGTCGATGTCATCTTCAACCGTATATTCAACCATAAGCCTTACAATTTTCTCTTACAGTGTGTAAGAAATCTCTTAAATATAATTCTTTATAAAACAGTTATACGTCACTCTGTCTTTCTATTCGCTAAATGCTTGGAAAAATCTCTCCACTCTTGGTGAATTTCTGTGCCTAATTGTGAAGTACAACAGTTAATTGCGGATGCTGCTAAGCATTCCATACTTTGGTGAGTGTTGACAGACAAATCCTCTGAACATGTAGTGACAAATAGGTTCTTTGAAATCTGTGATTTCTAGAGTTATAGATCTGGATGTATAACCATCAATGCTTACAGCAATCACGTGTAACATAAAATTTCTTTTTCTTACCGTCGGCATCATTGTAAACCATGGTGATGCGTACAGGGACTCTCAATATTTAATGGAATTTAGACTTATCTTTAATATTCCATGGCCTGGAATACCCGCTGTCAACTATCAATTAATGTCGTAGATATTGAAAATTAGATGTGAAAAAATAATCCTTTTTCCTTAAATCTTTCCCCCTTTTATCTATAATCAGATAGTTTCCTGTCCTGCCATCCTTTTATACAAAGGACAGCTGAAGCGTACACCACATAAAAATGAAAATAAGAAGCAAATAAGCAACCAACTAGTTCAACTATGTAGTATATTCCCTTCCTGATAAAAAAAAAAAAAAAACTGATACATAAAATAGTTACTATACGGCAAAGCCAAACTAAGCTGGGTTTTCTGTGGACTGATAACCAGATGTATAGCATACTTCACCTTAATCCAACAGGTATCTTTTGTTGTCATTCTCGTCGCAGGATATACATTTTATTATAATGTTTATGATAAGTTCAATATGTGAAAAGATCATAGCAATTGCATTTTTTTCAGCTGGTTATGGTTCCTCCTTAGACACCTGGTCTTCATCGAAGCTGCAAACTAAACAATAGAGGAATTGCATTATCTCATCTGGAAACATCGCAAAGTCAAACACATACAAAGCTTTCATTGGATACCGTTTACATTTGAGGTTATTTTAATTATTTATATTTTAAAAACTTAAATGGCTATTACGGAACTAAAAAGAAATGTTCATAACAGGAAATTTCTGAGTAGTCTCGTGAATACATGGTTTAATCAAAATGTTATCATAACTTGTGATTTTTTTTTCATGATAAGACTGTAAGAAAGTTTTAAACCTTCCCATGTTTTAATATCAATAAAAAAAAACAAGACAGAGAATACATCATTGAAGTCCTCAATTTACAATAAGATTAATTATTAATACAAACGAAAATGTCATCGCATAACTTGTAATCGAAATAATGGATTAATACGTACACACATTTCTTAAGCCTCCTCCCGGCAATGCATAATAAGAACTCCCAATCATTCATTCCTTTCTCCGATAAACTCTGGAGTTCCCTACCTGTTTCTCTATTTCCATTTTCCTATGACTATACTTTATTCAAGCCGGAGGTTTCAAGACACTTGTTCCTGTGTTTTGACTAATTCTTTCAGACCTACAAAGAAACTGACCCGAGCTAATGGGCTTTTTGTATTGCCTTTTGTATTGTCCCCCCCCCTTTTTTTTTAAATTGACCAACTTTATTCTCTTACGTAAGAAAAAAAAAACAAAGAAAATAATTCTTGAAAATGCTTTAAACATTACATTACAGTAGCTGTTCACTGACGTATTTCTTTAAAAAAAAAGAAAGACGAGTTCCTTTTTCTGAAGAATACATGAAATACCACCAGTACCATTTACAGTACATTTAATTCAAGTGCTACGATACTAGTCAAGGACACCAATTGATTCCTAACTATGAAACATTGTGTGTGGGTCATATTTCGCCTCAATAGCCAAATTTCCATTTTCGGATGACAGTCTCGTGTGACACCTGTTATACAAAATTGTCTAGGTTCACTATTGTTCCGGTTGACTAAGCAATTGTTTATCATTGTTGAGATTATTCTGCTTGTTCCTATCAGTAGCTATACCTTTTTTATTTGTCTATATGTGCCATTAACGTAACGAGCAGCTTTTGTTAAACTGAATAACTATCTTTTTCCTATTATGTGTACAATATCTTTGCCTTTATTATTCCCGTAACGTCTCTGTAATAAAACTCGAATTCTCTTTATTCGTTAAACATAATTGATGCAACCATAAAAACTGAAAGTTGCACAGTATCAGTGTGCATGTATGTATGTACATAAGTATGGATGTAGGTATGTAAAGACATTGTTAAGAAGCACACGCAGTAACGGGTCACTACACGTTACACATGTTTCTTATCTTTTCAAAAATAAAATTAACATAACGACTGAGGCACGATGGCAGCCTATGCAGCATAGCTGAAATTTAATGAATTAAATGTGGATATAGAATCATAGCGAAGTGAAACCTAACGAAATGTTGGAAGCGGATTAAAGCAAACCCTTTACGCAAGTGCCAGGATTTGTGCATTGGGTCAAACATCGGAAAATTACATCAAATGAAGATTATAAACTGTATAGTGACGCTTCAAACAAAGGCTGGCCAACTCCGTCAGTGTCTTGATGATCACTTATGTGAGATTTAACAGAAAAATATTGCACAAATGACTGGTAGAACAAGGAATCAGAGATTCCATATCCAAGTAACAATACCTCATATTTTTCATACCTCAAAACACGAGTGTGTGTGTGTGTGTGTGTGTGTGTGTGTGTGTGTGTGTGTGTGCGTGTGTGTGTGTGTGTGCGTGTGCGTGCGTGTGTGTGTGTGTGTGTGTGTGTGTACGCACACGCACACACACACACACACACACACACACACACGATCGTAATCCAGCAATATATATTCTAGACCATACTGGAAAACGTGTGTGTGTGTGTGTGTGTGTGTGTGTGTGTGTGTGTGTGTGTGTGTACGCACACACACCGCAAAGTGTAATAGTTAGCACGCTCGGAGCACAATCGAGAGGGCCTGGGTTCGAGTCCCGGGCGCGGCTAGGCAAATGGGCAAGCCTCTTAATGTGTAGTGTGTGATGTGATTTCAGCCCTACCCGAAGATCGGTCTATGAACCCTGAACTCCCTCCCTAGGGAAAAAGCTAGTTGGGTGACACACACACACACACACACACACACATACACACACACACACACACACACACACACACACACACACACACACACACACACACACACACACACACACACACACACACATAATAAGAAAAAACTTAAAGGTAGGGAAAGAAAAGTGTACATAAATGAAGACCTAACAAGTCTAAGGGCCACTATGATGAGTTTAGTGAAAGAACAGGAAACTGTGAAAAATGTGTCTACCAGAGATGGCAGCATATTAGCCTGGCTCACTGGTGGTGGTAGGCCTGTGGTGGTAAATACTCCGGATGATTTGTTGAAGGTGGGGATTTCTTCCCCAGATTGGAAAAGGCTGAAACTTGAACATTTGTTCTAGGGATGTGCCGGGCACAGTGGTTTGTAAACAACAACGCTACACTCAGGTTACCAGTTATGAATCTGACACAAGGCAGACCAAAACAACAAATTTACACCAACATTTCACCATGTCCTACACAACAAAATATATTGGAAAATGATAATTCAGTGATAGTGAGAACAACCCAAGGAAATACTAATGTATCAAGTGTTAACACTAAATTACCTGTATTGCCCACAACACAACAAAGCATACCTCAACTAAGTACTTATCAGCTTATTACAGCAATTCAACATAACAAACCAAAACACACACGTAATAATCTTTCTGCATCTTGCTCAACACAACACAATAATGCTGTAGAAAGTATGTCACACCACATGGTTATTGATATATTGTCACTAAATGTTTGTGGTATTACGTCAAAGGTTTCTTCAGTGGATTTTATTAACAATATTAAAAGATATGATGTATTTTGTTTAAGTGAAACTAAATGTGATGATGTTGATTCGATTAACTTAAAAGCGTTTATGGAAGATATTGGTTATGATGTTATTTTTAAGAACAGGTGTGTGTTAAGTCGATACAAATCAGGTGGTATCCTTATTGGTATAAAGAAAGGCATTAACTTCAAGTTGGATTCTATTGTTAATGATTGTGAATGTTTATTGTCTATAATAATTGATGGAAGGAGTGTTTGTCTGGAAAAGGACTTGGTTATCAGCAGTGTATATATCCCTCCCTCACACTCAATGTATGGTAGACGCCATCATTTTGATGAATTAGACAATTTTTTACTTACATATAACAGTCAAGATTATGAACATATTCTATGTGGTGATTTTAATGCACATACTCTCACTCTGTCTGATGTAAACAATGTTAACCTTGATGGAAATGATCATGTGACTGATGATGATGTACCTTTATCAAGACCATGTGATTATAATATTACTGAAACTAGAGCTAACCAGGATTTAACCCCAGACAGAAACTCTTATGGCAAAAAGATGGGGGAAATTTGTAGAAACAACCAGGTTTACATATTTAACGGCAGATTAGGGGAGGACTGTAACAAAGGACAATTCACAACAACATTTAACACAACATTAGATTATTTTTTAGGTACACCATTTGTTATGCACTTAGTAAAAAATTTCAGAGTACTCGATTATGATGCATTGCTATCTGATGTGCACTGTGGACTACATGCTCAACTAAAATTTTGTATTACAAGAAATATAATAACTGTGCCCACACACACACACAAGGTAAAACAATCGTGTATAAAACCAGGTAAATGGAATAGTGACAAAAGTATTGAATATGAGGGAAATATTGATAAAGATAAAGTAAAT
>CM035194.1:16710305-16725217 GCA_020233015.1 Callinectes sapidus
TCACCTCTCCTCTCTTTCTCTCTCTCTCTCTCTCTCTCTCTCTCTCTCTCTCTCTCTCTCTCTCTCTCTCTCTCTCTCTCTCTCTCTCTCTCTCTCTCTCTCAGGGCCGGATAATCCTCCCCAAGCCGGAGATCGCGGTGGTTTACTCACGGGAAGGATCGGATAGAGCCGCGTTAACCACACTTTGAAGTCCGCACAGGCGTGTTAACGTGTTTATCATCTTATTCACGCCCACACACTTCCTTATGATAATCGCGGTTCTTCTTCATTTACTTCTTTAACTCTTTCACTGCGATACACACCACAACACATGTCTAGAATAACGAAATCTTATCAAAAAATCGACGAGAAAGATAGACAAGATCATTAAAAAGAGTATATTGAACAGTCTTTAGCTAATAGAATGCTTTGAGATGGCTGAGGTAAGACGAAAGATCTTTGGGGTGGTTTGAAATTAAGGAAGATGAACCAAATCGCAGGAAAAGTATCAAATGAGAACGTATCGTAAGTTTCTCCCTGTCAACAGTCGCTGCGTTCAGACAATACGTGCTCCGAGGTTCTCTTTTTTTATATACTAGTTGAATGAGTCACGATAACAAAGCATTTATTCATCGTACGTTCGTGATGCAGCGGTGTGAGTCACGAAGGAGTGTGATTGCGGCCGTGGTGGACGTGATGATGGCTGTAATGGCGGTAGTGGCAGCGGTAGTGGCGGTGGTAATGGTGATATGCGCTTGTCTTCTTTTTTTCGGTACACTCTTAATGATGGTGGTAGGGGTGGTGGTGGTGGTTGAGTTGTAGGTAAAGATTGAGTGGTATTTGGCTTTCGATTTTAAGCACCTGATCTGAACGCTAAGACTTCGAGGCCCCAGAAAAGAGAAAAGAAATAAAAAGAAAATAATGAAAAAAAGAAAATATATAACACAGACAAGAAAATGAGGAAATAACAAGGCAATCTCCTTCAAGAAAACCTTATCAACTAGTAAAGCTTCAGCCAACCAAAGAACATAAGATAGCAGATAAAAAGTGAAGCAAGGTTAGGTTAGGTTAGGTTAGGTTAGATCAGAACATAAGGTAACAGATAAAAAGAACCCGAACTTAAGGTAGCAAATGAAAAGAATCAAGTATAATAAAAGCAAGGTTGTCAAATTAAATAAGTCAAGCCGGCGAAATGTGCCCTTAATAAACAATACCATCTTTGATGTCACCATTTTGATTTAAGTTATTTCCGCTAATGGATAGCGTGGGGCAGGCGGAGGCAGGAATAGATACGGCTGGAGTGTGTAGGTGTGTATTTGATGTCTATGAGATCGTGAGTGTTTTGAAAAGAGACGTCACTCAAACACTTGTCGATGTCCTGTAAACTACTCTACACTCGTACGCAGGTGATCTCAATTCAGAATTCTCATACAAGACTATTTGCAGTATCACGCGTTCAAAAATTCATCTCCTGAGCTGTGTGTGTGTGTGAGAGAGAGAGAGAGAGAGAGAGAGAGAGAGAGAGAGAGAGAGAGAGAGAGAGAGAGAGAGAGAGAGAGAGAGAGAGAGAGAGAGAATAGATAATTTGTAATGAAACAATTGACAAAAACACGGAAAACATGAGGTAATAACGGAAAAATCCACACTAGAAAAGTTAAGTAAAAAATAAGAAACAGAAAAATTAAAGTAATAGAATAAGAAAGAAAATAACACAAAGGAAGGAAAGAATAAGAACAAAAGAAAAAAACATACAAAGAAAACAGCAAAATGAAAAGTATATGGTGGTGGCGATGGTGGTGGTGGTGGTGGTGGCAACGGTAATAGCCTTGAGAGTCTTCACATCAAAACACCGTTCAATAAATGACGCTAATAATAACAGTACAAAAATGTAAACGACTACCTTAATTAACACACACCTGAGTAACCCTCTCCTGGTGACACCTGAGCTCGGGAACATGGAGAAGGAGGAGGAGGAGGAGGAGGAGGAGGAGGAGGAGGAGGAGGAGGAGGAGGAGGAGGAGGAGGAGGAGGAGGAGGAAGAAGAAGAAGAGGAGGAAGAAGAGGAGGAGGAGATGAATACAAAGGAAGAATATCCAACAGAAGCCTTTATCAGATCATAATGTATGCAATAAGAGAACAAAAGATAGCATAAATGAAGGCTCCTCCCCCCCTACCCCCACCACTCCTCCCTGTCAGATAAGGAAAAAAAGGAAAAAAAGTTAAATCATAGTGTGAAGAAACTGCCAAGAAATTCTAAAGGAGAGATGATAATGACGCACACTTGTACTACTACCACCACCAACATCACCACCAACACCACCAACACCACCACCACCACCACACCACCCACAGTAATGCGGCATTTCTTAAATAAACCCGAAAAAAAGTAGTTACGGTATTTTGTTATGAAAGTGGAAGGTACCTCATCCGTGTATTGAGTCTAAAAATTTCACTCTTGTTTTGTTTTTTTCTTAAGCTTGATCGGTTATACTCACATTAATCCCTTCAGTATTATGACGCATTTCCATATTTATTCTTCTTATCATTTGGCGATTTTCTACAGCTTCAGAAACTTAAGTGGGCATTAAAATAGTGAAGACTCTGACCATAAACCTTCTATTAACCTTCTGACTTCCGTAGAGCTTTCCTAATGGCAATGAAATCATCTAATCGTACCCAAAACGGAAAATGAAAATGCGTCCCAATACAGAAGAGGTTAAAAGGTTGAAATGCGCGCGTTAACGACCCGAGTGACTGATGGAGGGTTTGTCTTCATTATTTTGACTAGTTATCTTGAGACTACGTTGCTTACTAGTCATATTTTGATCAGTCAGGTGTGAAGTAATTATCCGCATTGATGTTATCCAATTTCATAAATATTTCAACCCCCCCCCTCCCTCCTCCGCTCATTGAATCACTCCGCGTCCCTGGTTCTCAAGCATTAATTGAAGGTAGTTAGTTCTTATCAGTCTCTATAATTCACAGGGAACGGTATTTTTTTCAGGCAGAATTAAAGTTTTAGTTACTCCACGTTGTACTTTACTAGATTTCAATGTACTTCTTAAATTTTGTGACATGGAGAGAAAAATTAAATGTATGACTCAAAATTGGAGATGCTAGCGATGGATTTTGAAACTTAATATAGCACTTTCTGAGGAGAGGAGGAGGAGGAGGAGGAGGAGGAAGTGTGAGGCGAGTCGTTCAGGAATGAGTGACAGGAAGACATCAGGTTAAGAGGAAGAGGTCAAGAAACGAAAACTGACAAGAATACCCACACCCGCCCAGCCAATCACACACACACACACACACACACACACACACACACACACACACACACACACACACACACACACACACACATGGGTATCAAGTAAGGCCAAATGTTTCGTTATTTCGTGAAACATGTTATTGGAAGCCAGGCCACAGACGGCAGCCACGTGGAGGAACACACCCGCCGCCGCCGCCGCCGCTCCCCCGTCACGGAAACCAAACTTGTACCTGGAGAACGTTATCATCGCCTCACAAAAACGAGACATCAGAGACGGAGTTTACCCACCCAAAGGAAGAGGACAAGTTCTAAACCGGGAAAAAATGGATCGTAAAAAAGAAAACCTGGAATGCACACACTGGCAAAAGCATCTTCATCTCAAGACACATCAAGGCAATCCGAGTCCCTTGTTCGAGCTGCAGCAAAGGCCGGGAGTGAAACAAATGAAGCAGCACAGTAAGACTAACACGAAGACGCCGTATTCTTAAACAAATTGTGAGATCCCTACGTTCCACACCGCACTGATTAGATTAGATTAGATCAGATTAGGTTAGGTTAGGTTAGGTGATAGTGTCTGGGCATCGGGGTATACATTGCTCACTCTTTTTCTCAACTTAAACCTTTCAAACCCAACCTAACCTAACCAAACCTTTCAAACCTATCAAACATCAGTATCTCACAATCTCACAATTCGATGAAGAATAGGAAGATAACGTACACTACTTCTTCATCCACCAAGACATCACTTTTTTTTCATTTCGCGTCCGTTAAATAGCTTCAAATATCGGACTTCTTCATTTAAGTCTACGGCATCAAGACCACTTTTATCCCCCTCTCACTCCTACTACTTCCGCAACCCCTCCTCCTTCGCCTTCTCTTCCTCCTGATGGTGGTGGTGGTGGTGGTGGTGGTGATGGTGGTGGTGGTAGTGCTTTGTCTTCCCTTCCATCTTTCAACTTTCATTCCAAATAATAAAATGAGTGTCTAAAAGGGGAAAGAGAGAGAGAGAGAGAGAGAGAGAGAGAGAGAGAGAGAGAGAGAGAGAGAGAGAGAGAGAGAGAGAGAGAGAGAGAGAGAGGGAATCAACCAACCAGACAAACTCGATCACTTCACGCGCGCGCACACACACACACACACACACACACACACACACACACACACACACACACACACACACACACACAGTTAACACTACATCATATTACAGTTAATAGTCAAGAAAAATTAAAACTACAATGAAAAATACATGTTAGACCTACAAAAAAAGGAAGCTCTCAGTTAACACACTGATTTAAAACATTATGAAAAACAAAACCATTCAGGTAAATCCTGCTAAAGTGAATTCTTGTACGAAGAAAGAAAATGAGTTCACAATGATTGGGTAAAAATTTGATAAAGTTATATTCCAAAGCGAAGTGAAGGTAATAGATATCAATGAGAGAGAGAGAGAGAGAGAGAGAGAGAGAGAGAGAGAGAGAGAGAGAGAGAGAGAGAGAGAGAGAGAGAGAGAGAATGAACAAAGAGAACACACACACACAAAGGCAGCAATAACACCCGGCTCTCTTTTCCCAATACCACACACACATCTGCACGACATCCAAAGTAGAACAAAATAACACCTTTGGAACACCTGTGCAGCACGTGGCCTTTGTGGCGGTAACAGGGCGAGACTCAGGACGGCACCACGGCGACATACCACACTCTCCAATTTCGTAAAGGTTAAGTCGGCAGGAGCGAAATCGAAAAGGAATCACGAAACGTCTCAGGGAAGGAAGGTTCTTGGCGGTTGTAAGTAAACAGGTGACATAGGAAATAAGGTCAAGTCTCGGGGTTAACAATGGAGTCTGTTGTGTCCTCAGTGTTTCAGTGACGTTTAAATTTCGTATAGCATTGGAAGTCCACTAAAATACTGCGTCAACTGATGAAAGACTCAAATCCTGGAGGATGCATAACGGTGCACTTAAGGTGTTGGTGAGAAAGAACCATAGACAGATTGACTGAATTATTTGTATCTTTTATCTAATTTCAAATCGATATAGATAAGAACAAAATTAAGTCTGTGTCACATGAGGTGTGTTGCATCAGCTTCCTTCTTGCCAGGTCGGGATGGACGGGACGGGCAAGATTTACTGGAAAAATATTTGAGTTTACGGAAGAATTATGGAGGGAAGGAAGAGAGTAGGGGAGAGGTAGGAAAATAGATTCCCAAGAGGGGTGCGTTGCCAAGGAAGAACCAGCTAAGTGTGTGTGGTAGCTTCCCTCCCTCACCTTCGTTCCTCACGACGATCAACGCTTATCTAAGAAGAGAAGAAGCGGGAGAGAAGAAAAGGAACGAATCTTCAAGAACATTGGTGTCGGAGGAAGTATTTATTTAGCTTATAGTAGTGGATTATGGAAGTTTGGAGGATGAGGAGGAGGAGGAGGTAAAGGATTGCGAGCACAAAGGGTAAAGAAGACAAAGAAAATTGGCTAGAAATGTAAATTATAGGAGAGAGCATTATTCGAGGGAAACTAGACTTTACGTAAGTGTGCAGAAAACGGGAACAAGGCAGTGACGCTCGGGTGATGGTAATACCTGGTGACGCTACTCCCGCGGGCCGGGCCTCGGTCACCGGGCCACGCGGCGAGCAGCGGCGTGGCTGCAGGCACCTGGCACTCGCGCCCCGCCCTTCCCTGCGTGACACGCGACTCACGGAGTGCGAGACGATTCCTTCTTCCCTTTGAGTCACTTTTTATTACTGCTCTTTCTTGTTCATTATAATTACATGATTATAAGAAAAATACATAAAAAAACACAATTGACAATAAACGAACCAGCGCGATAGACGCTACACAGAGTATCACAGCTGTGTGGCTGGAGCACCTGTGTACCGCACAGGTGTCACTTCCGATTTCCACGCGGCATCGAGCACCGGGCGACGCCTGGCGCCTCACGTTGCCGCGGCCAGTGGAAAAAATGGAGGAAAGAGATTTCGACAGTGATCCCATCTCTCTCTCTCTCTCTCTCTCTCTCTCTCTCTCTCTCTCTCTCTCTCTCTCTCTCTCTCTCTCTCTCTCTCTTTCTCTCTCTCTCTCTCTCTCCACACACACACACACACACACACACACACACACACACACACACACACACACACACACACACACCGGTCTATGGGCTGAACACCTACCTTGGCTGTGACGAAGGGGCGGCAGGCGCGAGGTCACACTCATCTCGACACAACACCAGTGACACATATCCCTCTCATGAGCACTGGCGCAACAGGGGCAAGGCGGCGGCCTGCTGCAAGACGACTTGAGGCGGCAGGGAGGCGAATACAAAGACACATCGAGGGACGCGGAACACACCTGAGACGCGTGTGAGAGGAGCGGGCGAGCGTCGGGCGGCCGCGGGAACACGAGAAGTGCATCCTGTCCGGGGCCCAGCTGCCGACTGTCGTGTCCCGGCCTCCGCGCCCCGCCGCCTCCCCGCCCAGGAGCCACCTGCCGGCAACCTCCACCTGCTCACTGATGCCACACGCGTTCGCGCAATCCCCCTCTGAATACTCCTAAAAATCTCTTTCCACATACACCTGACAGTAGCTCGCGCCCTGTACAACTCACCCACGCCCTCCTGGAAGTACAGCTAAAGGGCGGGCGTGTGGGTGGGAAGTGTGACCGAGGCTGGAAAGTGTGCTGGGGCCTCGCGCACTCTGGCAACACTGCTTCACACAGCTCACGGTCCGCCACCGCCGTCACTCCGCCCGAGCTCAAATATCCGTCTGTTCTTTGCTTATACCGTACAAATACCAATGTTCCTGCGCCGCCGCCGCCGCCGCCACCTCACCGCCACACCCACACACGTCGTGCCGGTGTGCCGGTGTGGTGGTGTGCCGGTGTGGCGAGGCTCCGGCCACGCCTTGCTGCCGCCGCTTGATCGATATACCAGTGTAGTCAGTGGAATATAACCGTCGACTTCGGCTTCACTTTACCCTGCCAGGATACACACACACACACACACACCATGTATACCTATATATATATATATATATATATATATATATATATATATATATATATATATATATATATATATATATATATATCTATATATATATATATCTATATATATATATATATATATATATATATATATATACATACATACATACATATACTATTAATTTCTTCGTAACCGCAAGAAATAAATCAAATTAATCAGCAACAGCAATATTTTGTATTTTTTATTTACCTTCCCTGTTTTTTTCTCCACCAAAAAGTAATCACTAAATGTTTTCTTTTCTTTAACAAATCCAACGATCTTCTTTCGGATGTTCTTCGCAGACTTTACATATAATAGGGAGGCACTGTCGCGGCTGTCCCACGCGCCCTCCTTATATAATCAGTAGAGTATGCATATATTTTCCCCTGAAGCTTCGAGGTTTCAATAGGACGTTTCGAAAAGTCGGCTTCAGGTTCTCCCTACCTTACTTTGAACATCATCTACCCCTCACTTAACAAATAGCATTCGTCCATCATTGTGGTGTCTTGAGGTGGAGCAGGGCAGATAGAGATGTGTAACCAGAAAGTGTGTACGAGTATCTAAAGTAAGTTGATGGTTGACCGGCGAGACACAAATAGACAGGGGCGAGTACATCTTGATACATCCGAGATAGTGAATACATGCTACGAACACGATGACAAATAGAATGGCTTCTAGATTATCAAATGTAACAATGTAAACAAACATGTATACTACAACAACATGTTGAACAACTCATGTTGAAGTCTAACAGGAGGCAGTGGTCAGCGTCAGTGAATGGCTCTGAGTCACTGACACTTTCAAACAAGGTAGATGAAGAGGCACGGAAGATTGTTGTGTGATTATTTCTCTCCTTGGGGAAACTTCCCGCAGCCTCTTGAAAAAAATACTACTCAATCTCGTCTTGTGTTAGGTATGTGGTGACATGATCTTATCTCTGAACATTGTGAAAATAAGAACGCATTGCTCGACCTTTTTAATTATACAATAATTTCGTCATTACTGAAATAACAAACACCCACAAAATTGTTTTAAGAACAGGTTAGTACGTTGAAGTTTGCTGAAGTTTATGCGAGTGACAGGTTGTTGGGAGTATCAGGTGTGGATGCCACACTGCACCTCCCAGGCCGCTGGTGATGGTGGTGTGTCTCTGGCGTCATTTTGCTGAACATATTATTTTCAATCATACACTTTGTGACTTTGTGTTTTAAACATTCAGTTCTCTCTCTCTCTCTCTCTCTCTCTCTCTCTCTCTCTCTCTCTCTCTCTCTCTCTCTCTCTCTCTCTCTCTCTCTCTCTCTCTCTCTCTGCAGGGCGTACTGTCTGACGTGAATACCTCAGGGGAAGGCGGTGTGTCGGCATCACCAGGGAGTCTGAAGATGTGCCGCGGCTGCAGCGTGGATTCAAAGTGTTGTAACAAGACTGTACCAAACACAGCGTTTTGTTAAGTGAGTACAGCGCTGTTTATCGTACATTACATCCTCATATTATGTTATACCAGTATTTCAAATACACATCTGTTAAGATTTGGAATGACGCCAAATGGAGGTCAACAAAATGGGCTTCTCTCGCCGCCTGAGCCTCTCAGAAATCTGTACACATTTTTCGCACTACTGAATTTCAATATTGGCTTCACATTCTCCTTACAAACCCGAATGGAAAGGTCCTCGACAGACGGGAAGGATTCAGTGGTGATCCCTGAAGGACGCATCGATGAGAGAATTCAGACAGGTAACTGATGTTGCAGGAACTCAACATCGGCTTTTTTTTTCTTTTTATCAGAAAACCTTGTTATCACTGGAAAAAAAAAATATATATATATCTCGGAGGCTTCGTGTTCCACACACTTTCCACTACACTGGTTGAAGACGCGATAACGTCAGTGTTACAGCGGGACATATGGCAAAATGGGCGAGGTCTAATGGCTCTGAGTCACGGATGCAGTTCTTTGGAACCCGAAACGCCCGTTGTCTGGCGTCAGGCAGGCGGAGCAAACAGCGACTGCTTCCTGTCGCCACATCATTCTGGCGAGCCCACTTCGAGTCATCAAATCAGTAAACAGTCCCTCAGTATAGTAGAGAACACACACACACACACACACACACACACACACACACACACACACACACACACACACACACACACACACACACACACATTCCAGCAGGCTGCCTCCAGGCACTTCTCGATGACGAACCTTAGTACGGAAAAATGCGAACGCTTTTACGCAACACACGCCAGAGAAACAGTCTGATAAGAAAAAAAAGAAGAAAAAAAACAGGCGGCGAAGAGCTGCGGTTGCGGAATGGATGCTTCCTCAAGGCCGCCGCTGGAGCTGTGGATTGTCGAATGGAGGATAGAGAGATTGAAATATCCATATCAATTAACAGTGAACAAAGCTGCAAAACTGAAGTATTCACCATCGACAAATGAATAAATAAATACAATTGAATGTATGAAAAAGTTGTCTTTGCCGACGGTCTCATCTCCATCTCCTTGGCCCTCCACACTGAGACGCTTTGCTCTGCAGGACTAAAACTGACTCTGTTTGCCCTCTTGGCAGTTTTCTTTTTCGACATTATGATTCTTATTTTCCAACGCAAAGCCTTGTTTGTTTGTGTGTCGGAGAGAGAGAGAGAGAGAGAGAGAGAGAGAGAGAGAGAGAGAGAGAGAGAGAGAGAGAGAGAGAGAGAGAGAGAGAGAGAGAGAGAGAATTAGCTTACTTGACAGCAGTGGAGTCATATCCTGATTTGCGGTAATCATTGCATCACGAAGTCCGGCATAAAGAATGAAAATAATGATAATGTTGATGATAATAATAATAATAATAATAATAATAATAATAATAATAATAATAATAATAATAATAATAATAATAATAATAATAAAGCAACAGCAACAATAATAATAATGATAAAACTCATGATTAAGAGGCTGCAGAGATAGGCTGGATTACCAGAATTGAATTAGGTTTGTCAGCATCAGTTTTTGTGTGGTGAACTAATAATAGACTTGTATAATTATTGTTGTTTGTTGAAATACTCGTCCTTGTGCGTGTACGTGTGTGTGTGTGTGTGTGTGTGTGTGTGTGTGTGTGTGTGTGTGTGTGTGTGTGTGTGTGTGTGTGTGTGTGTGTGTGTGTTAGCCGTGCTGGTGGAAGAGAATTGCAAGACGGAAACATCCAGAGACAGTTTTTCCATTGCTCTTGTGTTGCAATCCTCTCTCTCCCTCTCCTCCTCTCTACCTCTCTTTCTGCCTTCCGTGTCACCTTCCCTCCCTTTCTGCATCCGTTTCTCTCTTTTCCTCCATCCAACACATGCCCTTCCACCTGCATCTGTCTGCCCTTCCTGCCCATTCTCTATTTTTTTGTCCCAAACTACTATTCACTATTTCCTCTTGTGTTCCTCCCTTACTCCCTTTATTTTGCCTTCCTTCTGTTATATAATGCCACTAATAATTATAATAGTAAGAAAGAATATTATTATTATTATTATTATTATTATTATTATTATTATTATTATTATTATTATTATTATTATTATTATTATCATTGTTATTATCATTGTTATTATCATTATTATTGTTATTACTATTATTACCAATACTTCCGTTCCAGCAAAATTCATATGTGCGGTCTACCTTTCCCCTGACTCTTGTGACTATAATAAATTATTTCCCTATTTAATTTTCAAAGTGAAGCACATTCTATCTCTTCACCACCAACTTTGGCTTTCCTCTCCTTTCACTGACCATCCTGGTGAACTAGTATCAACTTTGCTATCCTCCATGACCTACAGCAACTGGTGCGACAACTCGTATTCCTGACTGTCTTACAAATACCCCAAAAATTCTTGACGCTTTTCTTATATCTACTCTTCTGCTTATACTATTTCCCTATCATCTCCGTTGGGCTCATCCGATCACAATTTCGTATCTGTATATTGTCCTTTCTCTCCAGTCCTCCACAGGATTCCACAAAGCGGAAGTACTTTTTGCATGTATTGGGATTTCCACTCACACATTCTTAGTAGATAAGGAGGAATCAAAAGCTTTTTCATTTTATTAACTTCTCTCCTTTGACCGACTGTCTTTACGAGTAGCATCTTCTCACCACTGGAATGTTGATTTTCTTGCTGTCTTTCATCAATATTTTCATGCTAATTGCACAAGGCTTTCTTCTTCCTCTCACCTCTATTCTCTCCAACTCTCTAATTTAAGAATCAACAAGTCTCTCAATCATTCATACCTTTCTCTAGTATACTCAAGAGCTCCCTACCTACTTCTGTATTTTCATCTTCCTATGACTTGACTTATTTAAGAGAGAGGTTTCAGAATATTTTTCCCTTACTTTTTTGGCTAACTCTTTTTAGACCCACGACGGAACTGGCAATTAGGTAGGCCCTTTTTTATATTGCCCTTAGCCAGCTTCCCCTCTTACATAATATATATATATATATATATATATATATATATATATATATATATATATATATATATATATATATATATATATATATATATATATATATATATATATTCATACATACATATTTATATCAGAAATGTAAATGCTGAGAAATAACCATTTGTTGATAAGTGGAGGTGATAATCATCCATTCCCGGCATGCAGTGTTTCGGTGTTTATAATTGATATCATAAGCTGCTAAATACGTGTTATTACTCTGCAGTAAGAACAGTGCAAACCTGATCGGGGCTTCCAGCCAGACCAGCAAGAACTAACATGCTTGTTTCCTATCAGGAAGAGCGTTCCTGGAGCCTTCAGCCAGATCAGATAAGAGAGGTTTGATCAGTAGTGTCGAGCTGCCTCAATACTGGATTAATGGCAAAGCTCAATGCCTTACACTGAATCCCTCGTTGTACACTTTAAATGCTTGTACATGAAACCAGTTCTGAAATCAGATTCGTTCGAAGGATTCCTGGCTGCCCTGCCCCTGCCTGACTGGGGAGTTGAGTAAGGTTAGAGGGATGTATACAGTAATAAAGCCCTTTGAGACGAGGCGGCGTGGCAGTGGTGAAATGTCATGGCTATAAGAGTATGCTTAACACAATGCAGATGAGTTTGATTCACTCAATTGGCTTCACGTCTACGAGCAGCTACTGACATGAAGGCTCAGTTATGTATGGTGTCGGTCGCGAAAAATAATGTTGAAACCAGACACTGAAAAATACGAAACACAAAAAAATGAAGTTGTTGCAATACCACTTCACTACTGAGCCACAGGAATGGATGGAATAGCTTCAACATTCCAGTGAAGTGAGGCTATTGGGGGCAAGACACGACAGTGGGGAGGATTGACAGTTAAAGACACACACTAACCGCAAAACGTAGCGGCAGAAGAACATAACATCGTGACGAATTGTGAGAGTGGAGGCAGTGACGTGGAGAAGAATTAGTGTCAGAGAGAGAGAGAGAGAGAGAGAGAGAGAGAGAGTGTGTGTGTGTGTGTGTGTGTGTGTGTGTGTGTGTGTGTGTGTGTGTGTGTGTGTGTGTGTGTGTGTGTGTGTGTGTGTGTGGGAGCGCGCTACAATACGAAAATTGAAGAATAAATAAGTCCTTTAAAGGCAGCTAATGGGAAGCTGGTTAGTTACGAGGATGAGCTAAGTAAAATTATAAACGAGTGTTTTTAACTGTCTTCACTCAGAAAAAAAAATTACAGATAGTGAAAAGATTTTTAGAGGAGAGGAAAGTGACAGTAAGGTGAGGGATATTCCTTACAAAGCGAATTTGATGATACTAAATTTACTTTCCTTAGAAAGACGTAGGTTAAGAGTGCACCTGATAGAAGTACTTTAGTGATACGGAGGTTACAATAAAATTGTACTGGTTATATTGGTGGTGAGACAAACACGGAAGATCAGCAGGTGCAGTATATTAATATATAAAGGGGTACACGGAGTACAATACAAAAACATAATGATTACCTGGAGTCAGGCGCATCCACACCCCAGATAGTCATTAACTTTGTCTTTTGTACCCCGTGTACTCTTTTATATATTAATATAGTGCACCTGTTGATCTACCGTGTTTGTCTCACCATTATAACAAGTACATAATTCCGGTGACACAACCCTGTGGCTGCCCTAAGACACCACACCAAAATGGACATGAACAAGTTCATAGGGTCAGTAGCCACGATAGAACCAGAAATAATGGATTCAAGCTTGACAAATTTGGGTTTAAGAAAGCAATGGGGAGGAACTGGTTCTCTAACAGAGTGGTTGATTGAACAGACTCTGTACTCATGTTATTGGTGTTGAGTCAATAGATTTAAAAGAAGACTAGATAAGTTTATGGATGAAGATGATAGGGGGAATTAGATTGCTTTGTTCCACGTGTAGGACCTGACGGACTCTTGCAGCTTCCCTCATTTTATGTTCTTATGAGAGGAGAGAAGAGGGGGAGAACTGAGGCTGGGGGAGGGATAGACATAATAACCACAGGAACACTCACAAAGCAAAACACGCGGAAGAAAGCAAGCAGAGAGTGTAGCATTGACGGAACAAGGAAGAGATTGGGAAGGGCGGGATGGGGCGGAGCGGGGCGGGGCGGGGCGGAGCGATGTGGGGCGGGGTGGCAGCTTGGGTGACGTCACTAGAGCTGAAGCCAACGCTGCATGAATGACGCCTCCACGTTCAATAACAATCAACAGTAAATAACGTGATATAAGCAATTAAAAGCACCATTACTGGGAACACCCCAGGCAAGCCAGTCTATCAGGGCCACACATCATGAGCTTCCCTCCCGCCACGAATCTCCTATGACTGTAATAACACCAAAATAAATATGAGTGACGCAATATTCATTCATGGAAAAAGCGGGACTGAATGGCTGTTACGGCCGAGGAGGAGGAGGAAGAGAAACAGAGGAAGAAATAAGAGGGGTGATAAAATAAGTCTTGAAATGTATACAGCAGGGACGTGACTGTGCCAAACGACGACTGCTACACCATTACTGAGAGTGGTGCTACCGATTGACGCTGGTGTGGCAGTGGTGGTGCCCTGCTGGTGTCCCTGGAGGGTATGGTGGAGTGTGGTGTGGTGTGGTGTTGTGTTGTGTTGAGTATAACAGTAGTGTGGATTTGGCAGTGGTGGTGCAGTGGTGATAGCGGTGATGGGTTTGGTGGCGGTAGTGGTGGCAGTGCTGTGCTTGGTGCTTTACAAAGAAAGGGGAGCGCTCTCACGCACTCACACCAACTTACACGGACTCGTGCAGGGACACACACAAAAAAAAAACATACAGACACAAAACACACACACACAAAAAAAACACAAAACACACACACACACAAAACACACAAAACACACACACACACACACACACACACACACACACACACACACACACACCTGTGAAGTAGCTGGAAGCAGTCAGCGCCGGTAGATGCGGTGCTCTACTTCGGGGTCGCGATGGGTCGCCTCCCCCTCCCCACACACACACACACACACACACAGATATGTATATGTAGTGGTTTATCATCACAAAATTTATAACATATAAAATTATACATTTTATTGTAATCCACTAAATGAACACATGTTATGGCTGCAAAAACCAAGAATCAATAAAAATGTATTACCTTAAAATAAATTCAATCAATTTCAAAACACAATGAGCTCGTTCCTACC
>CM035194.1:16725237-16739791 GCA_020233015.1 Callinectes sapidus
AAAAGAATCACTCTGTACACAAACAATTGAAGTGTTTCTAAGGAATCAATTATAGTGTCATTGTCTTTTGTCTTATTTTCAGATCTCATGACACTGTCACTTGTCCTCAACAATAACAAATACAATACCAAGGGAACTCACTGTTCACCTTATCAATATCATCTTAATACACAACACAACATTCTTTTCTCTGTTCTGTTAGTTCTTTCAAATGTGTTAATTAAAAGATGACTTGGAAACTGTCTTTACTATCACTATTATTAATCATTATTATTATTATTATTATTATTATTATTATTATTATTATTATTATTATTATTATCATCATCATCATCATCATCACCATTATTCTCATTCTCATTATTATTATTATTATTATTATTATTATTATTATTATTATTATTATTATTATTATCATTATTATTATTATTATTGGTAGTAGTAGTAGTAGTAGTAGTAGTAGTAGTAGTAGTAGTAGTAGTAGTAGTAGTAGTAGTAGTAGTAGTAGTAGTAGTGTCTTTTAAGATATGATCAGTACATAGGATATTTTTCTGTGCGGTCTTGGCTTTGATAACCTACTTCTTTTACCTAATATCTGTTGGAAAATAAATGTTGCTGGTTCCAAACATATTTAGGGTCCAGCAGCTGTGTACTACAAAGTGGGACATCAGCAATGTTCTTAGGATCAATGACCAGGATAAAACCAGAAATAAGGGGTTCAACCTGGAGAAATTTAGGTTTAGGCGGAAAAATAGGAAGGAACTGGTTCTCTATCAGGGTAGTTGATGAGTGAAACAGACTCAGTAATGATATTGTTAGTGATCAGACAATGGGAAGTTTTAAAAGAAGATTTGACATATTCATGGATGAGGATGAATGGAATTAGGCAGGAGTGCTCACTAGTAAGCTTAACGCCCTCTTGCAGCTTTCCTAGTTTTCTTATGTTCTTAAGTACTGACGTGTGTTTGTTCTTCCTTTGTGTTCATTAACAGTGTATCATTTAGCTACACTACACTTTCAAAGGCCTCCTGCTATCAATATCAGCTAACACAACCTAACGTAACACAACACTTTACTCAAGACTTACTACCACATTCACCTCCCATCGCTTCACTACACTTCACTACCACCATTGTCACCACCCGAGGCACCACCACCAAACCACAACTGTAGCAAAAACACATCTCATTATCGAAGTCCCCCTCCACATGAATCACCACACTACAACACCTCGCTGCCCACTCGCTACACCACCTCGATACGGGACTGTCATGCACAATATTGTTAGAAAAGCTTATAAGAACTAAACAATATTGGAAAACAATGGAAAGTGGAAGAGACTGTCATATTTACACGTGGTAGTCGCTGTAATCATGATTCTATTAAATATATTGCTGCTTTTATAACATAGAAAACGCTTCGTTATGTGAAAAGAATATAAATAAAAATATGATAATGCCCATGGACTACTACTAATACTTCTATAGCTGCTAGTAGTAGTAGTAGTAGTAGTAGTAGTAGTAGTAGTAGTAGTAGTAACGATAATAATAATAATAATAATAATAATAATAATAATAATAATAATAATAATAATAATAATAATAATAATAATAATAATTACAACAATAATAACAACAACCACCAGAACAAGAGTAATAACAAAAATAACCAAGATAACAATAACCATAAACAGTATAAACATATGTGGCATATTTCAGATTAGCTTACTAACCCGCCTTGCGCGTCCCAGCCAATAGAAAACTCCGCCGAGATCAATACTGCACGCTGATTGGCCACTTGCACAGCCTCGCAAGAATTAACGACTTTCGAACTGTTTACAAGCCATTCCTGACCTCGCGTTCCTGGGAGGAGGGTCGTGGCGGGGGCGAGGCAGGAGGGAGGAGGAGGGGGAGGGGGCATAATGTTGTAGAGGAGGTATAGCAGTACACAATGTTAACTTAATCTAATTTGCAAAGTGATCATGTGTTTAGGAAGTAATGTATTTGCATGTACGAGTACTTTTATGGTATGTAGGTATACAGAGATGGGTGTGTATGTGCAGGGTGGCTCACCTCCAAACACCTGCACGTGATACATAATGAAGGTGACGCATAATATAAACACGTACTGCACCTGTGAATTATGTTCCTGGAAAATATAGCCACCGCCGCGCGCCACTTTTGAATGATTTATAGTGGAATGTCAAGCAATACGTGCAATGGTGCAAGTCTGAGTGGCTTTTTTTAAATATTAAGAACGAGACACAAAGCAATGAACCGTCAGTGAGAGATGCAATAATAACTAGCATTCCATTTTTAATTGGATTGAAACTTAATACTATTGAATGTGGTCTCGTGCAACAAAACAATATCCCTCAGTAGTCGAGGGGAAAAATACAAATGCTGGAAAAAAAACTATCTGGAAAGTCACAGAATACAGAATACAATGGCTCAAGACAAAATGTTACGGAAAAATAGTACTTGAATTAATGGCACGCAAAGTAATGCCGCATGAAAAATGACACATGAAATAATGGCGCCAAAAAAGAAAAGTAATGTGGAATAATAACACACGAAAAAAGTTAGATGAATTCGAGGTACAGGAACAAAGATGTCACAACCAACAATGGTGATGTGCATGATGAGAGAAGGAAAACAGCACAAAAATGTCACAACTTTCGGACAAACCTTTGGTAATCCACTATCTTTGAGTACTAATTCTATGCACTTTAAAGACTAACCAAGATCTAAAAAAAACAAGTCACAAATGGAATAAACAAAGTTAAAATAACCAGGAATGACGAAGATATAATTTGTTAGTTTTATTAAAAATTTCAACAAATTCTTTAACTCCTTCAGTATCTGGACGCATTTTCACCAGTGTGATTAGATTTTATTGACATTAGGAAGGGTCTATGGAAGTGAGAAGATTAATGGCCAGAGTCTTCACTATTTTGATCCCCATACAAGTTTTTGAAGGTGTATAAAATTGACAAATAATAAGCCGAATAAATACAAAAACGCTTCATTCTACTGGAAGGGTTAATTGTATAAGTACTTGTGTTTACCTTGAGAAAAGTATATTCAACACGTACAATTTCATACACCACTTTTCCTCTTTTATCTGAGCAGCACTTTCCTGTGACTTTTCCTTCCAACCACAACACCATAACAACAACAATAACAAAACAACAACACCATTTTTGCTACAAGAACGCCTCATTATTACACACACTTACACACACACACACACACACACACACACACACACACACACACACACACACACACACACACACACACATTAGAGCCGGCACACTCCCAAAAAAGGGTTTCGCCAAAAGTGGAAAGCCGCCAAGACCCGGATGTGTGCGTGAGTGAAGTGCGGCTCTATTTCACATGACCTTACTAACAACCACTTGCCTCCCTGACCCGCACCGCCTCCCCGCCCCTTGAGGCACACACACATCTCGCCTTAATCCCTCATACCCGCACCACCGCCTTCAACCTTAGCACGACACCACAGTAATGAGTGTTCGCGTGGTTGCCTACACTTTTTTACACTCACAAGCCAGTTACGCTGTATTTTGTGTCGTTTTTTTCCTTTCTTCTTCTTTTTTCTTCTTCTTTTTCTTTTTGTGCGGTAGGGGGAGGGGGGGGGAGGAGTTCCTTTGTATCTTGTTTTCTTTCCGTTTGTTTATGTGACACTGTTAACTCATTCATGGTGGTGTTAACATGCGGATAATATACTCAAATTGGCTTGTTATAGTACTCCTTCCAGTAAATGGGTTAATGTGTGCGTATGTATGTGTGAGTAGGAAGGAAGGGAAGGGAAGGGGGGGAGGGGAAGGAGGGAGAGTGATGAAGGGGAAGAGGACCCATCATTCCGTCCGTGCGTGAACAAGGGTGCGTCCCAATATTAGTTTGCCTGTCTCCCTCCCGTCTGCTTGGCTCCCCACTTCTGTCCTTTGCATTTTTAAACAGCACGGAAGGTAGCGTGGACACGGGAACATATACATTTTGTTGGACGAATTCCTTACTGTCGTGACTGGACTGTGTGGTTGGGGCTGCTGACCTGCTGGCTGGGTGGGTGGGTGTCGGGTGAATAGGTGCTGTGTGGTGTGGATAGGAATGATGTGGTGTGGTATGGCGTGGCGTGTAGGTAGCAGAGGTGGATAAGGTGGAGTAGGGTGAGGAATGTATAGTATGGTGTGGATTTGAGGTAGATACATTGGAGGACTAAATTCAGGATCTGGAGTGTGCTGTGGATAGGAATGGTGTGGTGTGGCATGGCGTAGCGTGTAGCAGAAGTGGATAAGCTGGAGCTGTGTGTTTATATTAGTTATAGTAGCAATGCTAGTAACTATTTAGCTAATGTTTGTTACTGTGCATGGCCTAGTCTTAAAAATAAATAAATAAATACTTGGAGAAGATAATATTTTGATTTATATCCGTAAAAGAGTATACTTCTTTATTTGGACCAATGCGAATTTTTGTAACTTCCACTTTACTGTAAACATGAACATTTTGGTCAATAAAACTAACTAAAACTAACTATGGTGTGGTGTGGATTTGAGATACACGGCGTGAAAGAATAAGTTCAGAGTGTAGAGTGTGATGTGGTGTGGTGAGGTGTGGTGGTGTGGTGGTGTGGCTTGGTGGTGTGTTGTATTGGTGTAGTGTCTGGTGTGGTATGACTGTGGTGTGTTGTATTGGTGTAGTGTCTGGTGTGGTATGACTGTGGTGTGTTGTATTGGTGTAGTGTGTGGTGAGGTGTGGTGGTGTGGCGTGCATGCGAGGCAGGATAGCCAGGTATTAGAGGGCTCATCACCGACCTTTGTTTTCTTATCCTTCATATTTTCATTTTCCTTCACTATTATTTGGCCTGTCCTCCTCCTCCTCCTCCTCCTCCTCCTCCTCCTTGTTCTTCTCGTCCCCCTCTCTCCTTGCAATCCTCCTCTGCTTCCCCCACCTACATATATGACAATTAGCATTAATAACCACACTTCGTAACTCTCTCTCTCTCTCTCTCTCTCTCTCTCTCTCTCTCTCTCTCTCTCTCTCTCTCTCGTCTCTCTCTCTCTCTCTCTCTCTCTCTCTCTCTCTCTCTCTCTCTCTCTCTCTCTCTCTCTCTCTCTCTCTCTCTCTCTCATTTATTTACTTCATCGCTTTCCTCATTCTTTCGTGTTCTAGTTTTTCATCATTATTCATTTTCCCAACATTTTCTCTCAATTTCAACAATATTTTCTTTTTCTTCACTGTCTCTCTTCATTAGATTTTCTTATCTTGCTATCCCCATATCTTCATTTTCCTTCCTAGAGTTCCTTCTTCTATTACTCCTCTTTTCTTCAGGTCTTGCTTTTCCCCTTTTATTTTTCCTACCAACGCTCCTTTCCATTCATACTCCAGGTCTCATTCACGTCCTCTACTTATTTCCTCCTTTATTTATTTACTTTTCTTTTCAGGGTTCCTTTCCATTCATTCTCCTTTCTTCGGGTCTTCTTCGCGTCTCCTTGCCGACCTCCTCGCCTCGCCAGACCAAACCAGGCAGTGTGGCGCCTTCTAAACCCTTGCCTTCCGCCGTTCGATCGATTCTACATTCCAGACTGACACGCACTGGCCACCTCCATCCTTATCGTCAACAGCAGTAAGCACCCTCCCATCCCGTATAATTATACCACCACCACCACCACCACCACCCCCACTAGCAGCAGGAAGGGTAAATAAAGAATACCACGTGAGTAAGTAAGAACCCTCAAGGTGAGCAGGACTGAAATTTACCTATGCACACGTCCACGAAAATGAGTAAATTAAGGGGAGGAAAAATAAATGAAAGGTAAGTGTGTGTGTGTGTGTGTGTGTGTGTGTGTGTGTGTGTGTGTGTGTGTGTGTGTGTGTGTGTGTGTAAGAAAGAAAAACAGGAAAGGAAAAGGTGAGAGCAATGTATACGTACTACATGTGTGTGTGTGTGTGTGTGTGTGTGTGTGTGTGTGTGTGTGTGTGTGTGTGTGTGTGTGTGTGTGTGTGTGTGTGTGTGTGTGTATCTAAAGTCACGACATGTCTGCTGCCACTGTACGTAATACTGAGCTTTGGGTGAAATCAGGGTTCCGTGTCGTGCCTCATGCCTGGGTGATGGTGGTGGTGGCGGTGGTGGTGGTGGTGAGAGGCTCCGGCCGCCGCTTAAACCCACGTAATGCTCATGCGAAACAGGAATGACGGCGCACGAGGGAAAGAAGTGACGTGGGACATGGAAGTGTTTCAGGCCAGAAGGAAAGGCAGTTCTTGATGCCAAACGAATAGTATTAATGACTATAATAATAATAAGAAGAAGAATGCCAATAATGCTAATGCTAATGCTAATAGTAATAATAATAATAATAATAATAATAATAATAATAATAATAATAATAATAATAATAATAATAATAATAAATGTTGTTATCAAGGTTTACCGAGGATACAAAAAAACAGGAAAGGAAGAAATATCGGAAAATAAAATTAATACGAGCTCAGTCAACACCAAAAACATCAATAACAAAACTAACAACAACAACAACAACAACAACAACAACAACAACAACAACAACAACAACAGACCAACCACTACCAACACCAATACCATCACCACCACCACCATAAACAACAACAAGAACCAACAAGACAAACAACAACGGTAACACTGTCCCCAAACAAGAACCATAGCAACAGTCTAGCCAAGGAGATAACAATGCAGTGCGTCATCACCACCTCAGAGCTAATCATGACCCGAGAGTGATATAAAGAAACCATCAAGACCAACCTCAGTCTATGTCCGATATTCTGAAACACTTTGCTTTCTCACCACGACTCATTTCAAACACCACAGAGACGATCTGCCACGTTCTTAAGAATATTTTTCCTATCAATAATACGAAAACCTTATTAATCTATCACCAGAACAATAAAAACACCATTAACAACCCATATAACTTCAACTAGAGGCTCTTGAACGTAGTGTAGGTGCTTCTGAAAAAAGTATAAAATCATAGCAACAAACAACAGGACTCTATCTAAATGAACACTCACACACGGACTCCCAAGAATAGCCAGTAGTGGGGCGTCATATCTCATATCCAAGGAAAGGCTTGAGGGAACGTAAGTCTCCATGCTCCCTACTTGAGATTACTGTGGGTGGGGTTGGTGATGGGAGGGGCTCACTGGTAACGTCGAGTCGTGTGTGTGTGTGTGTGTGTGTGTGTGTGTGCGTGTGTGTGTGTGTGTGTGTGTGTGACGGGCGGGGCAATGGCGTGGGGTTTGTGTGTGAGGGGGGGGGAGGCAGGTGGAGATGGGCGGGGGGGTATGAGGGGCCACGTAAGGTCAGGATGGGTTGCCGACCTTTCTTGCCTCTCACGATTTGGACCCACACGAGTAGTCAAGTGGATTACCGGTGTGTGTGTGTGTGTGTGTGTGTGTGTGTGTGTGTGTGTGTGTGTGTGTGTGTGTCTGGGTTTAACATGAAGGAAAGAGGAGTAGACCCATAATATTCAGCCGAAGCACCAGTGAGCATTGCGGACGACATTCCTTGGGCCGCTAATTACGTTCATCAGGAGCTGGCCGGTCTTCTTGGTTCGCGGTAGGAGGGAGGCAGAGAAGCAAGGAGGCAGGGAGGCAGGGAGGGAGGGAAGGTAAGGCAAGGCTGGTTGATAGGTGGGATGACCTGTTTGACTACTACTGTGTGTACGACGTTGTTAATGTAGCAAAACCACAGTGCGGTGTTCTACACACACACACACACACACACACACACACACACACACACACACACTGCAAAGCTCTCGTGTTCAAGACTCATTGAGTTTCCGTCGAGCGAGCGACACGTGAAACGAGAATCCCGAGAAAAAAATAATAATTACCTCCTCTGTGATGTCCAATTGGGAACAGAATTTCCTTGATTGCATTAATGACGCTGTTATGGTCGTTGGCGGTGGGCGGAGCGGCGAGCCATCACCTGTCGCCCACCACAGGTAATTACGGTCCGGTAAAAATAATTCACTGCTATGTGTTACGAATACATGGAGACGCGATGTACCAATTTAGGGGTTTTCTGCTCCTGTGACTGTGAGGTGGACAAGAGGACACGTGTCGGGAGGGAGAATGAGAAGCGGCAGTGCAAGTGTGGTGTGTGCGAGTGTGTGTGTGTGAGTGGGTGCAGTGTGCGTTAGTGCGATTCTCTCTCACTTCAGTAATCGCCACGTTAACCGCTGACCAGTCTCCTTGGTACGTAAAACTACATGTACGTAATATTAAGAAAAACCGGCAGACATTGACAGTGATATGCATGCAGCTTTTTAGGACGAGAAGGTTGTGTTGTGGTGTTGTGAGGTGTGTTGGTGTTAGTGTGCAGGTTGGGAAACAGGTGAGTGTGCATTAATGACAGCAAGAATGGTGTGAATGCATGCACGTAGTATGAGTAAGGTGGACGTGGGTGTGTGCTTATTGATTTGGTTGTGCTTTGGGGCTCATGGTGAGAGTATGACAAGGAGCTGTGGTGTCCCGGTGGTGTCCAAGGGTGGTATGTGATGTGGTGATGTGGAGCCGAGGAAGCAACATATGTGGAGGTGAGGAGGTGGCTTTGTACATTGAAGTAGTAATCAGAAGACCTAAGCTTAACTAACCATATCTATCTCACTTCCTTAATTCTTACCCTCGCTGCATTGACCCCTTCAGTACTGGGACGCATTTTTCATATTTATACTGCTTATTATTTGTCGATCTTATACAGCATCAGAAACTCATGTGGAGATTAAAATAGCACAGACTTTGGCCAAAATCTCCTAATTTCCATAGACCCTTCCAAATGTCAATGAAATCGTCTAATCACACTCGTCTCGTAGTAAAAATATGTCCCAGTACTGAAGAAATTAAGTGGTCTTTTCCTCGTCACTCACCACCACATCCTTCCTCCCCCTTGTCAATCTCCTCTTAGTCCATACACCTTCCTCCCTCCTTCCCTCCTCTTCCAATTGGCCTCGAGTCACTGTTATACATGAGTTCCCGTTATGAATGGAACCAAGGTACACACACATAGCAGGTGCATATAAATTTGAGGTATAATAAAGTGCATTCCTTTCCGAGGTGTGTACAAAGGCAGAAGGTGAGGCAGGTGTGGGGATCGTGAGTCAGGCGAGTACATGAGTCAGGCAATGCAGGGCCAGACGGCAGGCATCGGTGGGGCCGAGACTGGTATCGATCACAGAACTAAGAGTGTCCACCACCAGCCCCACCCTTCGTTCCTTCCTTCCTCCCTTCCTTCCTTCCTTTCTTCTCTCCTGCAATCCTTCTTCTCCTTGTCCTTGTCCTTCTTCTTCTTCTTCTTCTTCTTCTTCTTCTTCTTCTTCTTCTTCTTCTTCTTCTTCTTCTTCTTCTTTTTCTTCCTTCTTGACCTCCTTCTCCATTTTATATTTCCTATTCTCTTCTTTTTTAACTTCGTCTTTTTTTTTCGTCTTTTTCTTCCACTCTTCTTTCTACATACATTTTTTTCTTCGCATCTTCCTCCTCTCTTCTTTCTTCTTTCACTTTCTTCCTATTTGCTACCTTCTGTTTTTGCTTCTTCCTTCCTTCTTTTTTTCTCTCCAACTTCCTTCCTTCCTTCTCGCTCCCTCTTCCTTCCCTTTCCCTTCCATTACCTCATACCTTCTTTCCCTTTTCCTTTATTCCTTCTCTTCTAGATTTTCCTTTCTTTTCCTCTCTCTCTCTCTCTCTCTCTCTCTCTCTCTCTCTCTCTCTCTCTCTCTCTCTCTCTCTCTCTCTCTCTCTCTCTCTCTCTCTTGAACACTTGACCCTAATCGTGTCAGAATCGCACAGAGCAGTTTACTTCCTTCCCCTTTTCCTCCTCCTCCTCCTCCTCTTCTTCTTTCTCTTCCTTTTCCTCCTCCTTCTCTTCTTCCATAACCTAGTCTCCATCAATTCCTTATCCTTTGTTTCATCCACCCCTTCCACTCACCACATTCCTTCTTCCTCCACCTCAGTGACTTCCATACCAGGATAAACGTGTGGAGGAGCTCGTGTTTAGAGGTGATTACAATGAAATAGCTCACGTATATGTTTGTATTGATCTTCGTCCCTAAGTGATCAATATAACCGGCCACTTAACGCTCCGCTGGTGTCATCGCGCCACCATGGAGACAGAACATGACGGCCATTGGAGCACAGCGAGGGTAATGTATGTTCGATTTTACCACCACTATCACCACCATCACCGCCACCATCACCACCACCATCACCACCATCATCGCCACCATCATCAGCACCATCACTGCTACAGCTAACATTACCTCATCTTGTGTGTTTGTAGAGGTTGCGGTGGTGGTAGTGATGATGATGATGATAGTAAAGTTGGTGGTGATGATAATGACAAAAGCAGAAGCAACAACAACAACAGCAGCAGATATTAGATATTATGTAAATGTAATTGCATTCTGGTTTCAAATAGCACAACACACCTCACCACAACACACAACACACCTCACCACAACACACCACACACACATACACACACACACACACACACACACACACACACACACACACACACACACACACACACACACACCAGGGAATATGGAACAAGATTGTTGCCTCTCCTCTCCCATATGATGTACGTACGACAAACACAACACAGAAGGAGTGTCGTCTGCCGCTCCTTGTCGGGTTGCAGGATCGCGTCTACCACTTTTTTTTATACAAATTGGAAATTTTATTCGAATTTATGGGCTAAATGAGACTACATAATGGAGACTTCCTATCTGAAAGCCAACCCATTTGAGAACCGTTACCCCGAGTGGATGCCCAATCTCCCCTCAGACTGTGGCCAGGATTCGAACCCGTGCGCTTGGGGATCTCTCGGCCCACTGTACCACGGCGGCTCCCAACACTTTATTCATCTAACTCTCCGTGAGATGAACAAAGCTTAGAAAGTTTGAGGAAATGAACTGAAATTGTTTTTTACGGTGGCGAGGGTTTCAATCCCGTCCCTCCCGGCCGTGAGGCGAGCACGTGATTCCTGCGCACTGTCATCATCACCATCATCATCGTCGTCATCGTCGTCATCGTCATTATCACCTCAAGGTTCAAGTATACCCTTGTACGATAAAATTAATAGACAAGCACAAAAAAACATCAGTACATAGACAGAAGGATGACGGGAAGACAGACACTCAGCAGACGGAATCGATCAAAACATCTGTGGCCGCTGGAGAAGATTGGACGGAGGAAAATTATTAAGGTCACCACGGAAGGTCACCGCTGATTCCGATGCGTGGCGGGGCGGCGGTGGCGGAGGTGGCGGCGAGGACGTAGAAGGACGATGCAGCAAGGAGGCGAGAGCCTGCGGGGAGGCGGAGCGAGGGAAGACTGAGTGCAGGCAGCCGGTGGGGACTCATGTGTGGTGAGCTGGTTGTGGTTACCTCAGCAAGAATAAGTAAATAAGTGAATGAATAAGTATATAAATAAATTAGTAAATGAATAAATAAATTAATTAATTAATATTAAATAGATAAATAATAATAGTAATAATAATAATAATAATAATAATAATAATAATAATAATAATAATAATAATAATAATGAATAAAGTTTTGATATCTCGAAAGCATTTTTTTCCTTTCTTTTCGTTAGCTACGTCTTGTTTAGTACATAGCTTTGTCTCTGGCCCAGAGTCAATCCGGATCAAACCTCTCCTTGCCGCGACTTGCAACATTTTAGCATGGTCTTCACACTTCTGGCCACACCTTGTCCTATCCTGCTCCTTCGTGGCCACATTCCAGTCTTGGCCAGCCAGTGTCTGCGTCATACCAGGCCGTCGCGTGAAGGCCTCAACGCCCACTAGCCAGGCTAATGTTCCCCGGCCCGCTGCCACCGCCTCCGTTAGGGTGATGTCTCCATGACGTGACTCACCTCCTCCTCCTTCTCCTCCTTCTCCTCCTCCTCCTCCTCCTCCTCCTCCTCCTCCTCCTTCTTTCCTTCCTCTACCATTCCTTCCCTCTTTTCATTCCCTTCCAGGCCTCCTGCCTCGCCCCTCGCCCCAGACGATTATCTGACACAGAAACAACAAATTATTTCCATGGCGACCAAGCCTCAGACGAGACAGCTGACCATATCTAAACTTATAAGGGGAAAAAAAATTCTAAAAGAAATTCCTTGTCGTTATGAAAGAATTTTATATCAAATAACATTAAGGGAAACAAAGGAACGCCCGGCACGTAAAAAAATAATAAATAAATAATAAATGAATAACGCAACCACGGTACAAGATGACAAACGAAAAACACGCAGATGCTGGAGAGACAAACAACAACACCTTGAGAAACACGCCACAGAGATACAGGAGCACACGAAACGGAGCACAAAACCGCCAAGGACACAGGAACAAGCATCAAGACAGTGTTGCAAAGAAAAGAAAAAACACGGAGAAAGAAACAATGCGGGATACAGAGGTTGGCGGACGCAGACGAAGGAAGTAAGCAGAAAGCGTGATATTGCTTCTCTCTTGAGTTGTCACCCGTCGCACGCCGTTGCACGCTGAGGTGAGCCTTGGCTGTGCGGTACCACCATGGCCTCGCATACATCTCATATCACATGTATGACACACCGACACCACCACCACCACCACCACCACCACCACCTCTGAGCCACCGTCGTCGCCGCCGCCGCCACCGCCATCACCATCATCACCACCACACCCTATGAACCTTCACTTACACTACAAACAGGACAAAACCACACCAACATTCATTTATATTCTCCCTCCCACTAACAACAGTGATTGTAAATTAGACATTCTTTTTCTTTTTTATATACCGTAATTACTTTTCCTTTACTGTCATAAAATAGTAACACCAAACTACTTAATATGGGTATATATATGGGTGTATTGATGTTTGAAATTCCCTGTAATTTATCACCATCACCATCCCCAACACCACCACCATCACCACCACAAACTCAGATCTACCCTGTAAATGTGTGCACGTATTCGTTGACTGTGCAATTGAGAACAACGGGTACTGCCTCCCTGTCATTACCTTGGCAGTACTAATGGCACTCTCATTGTACGTCTCCTGCATGCAAGGTTACTCGCAGGATAATAACCTTCCCCACAAACACTCTGATGTGATATTCGTGTGCATTGCCACGATCACTGACAGCCCATACTCGCTGTGTCCGTATGAAACAAGTAACCCAATCTTACCTCAGCTGCACGCATGGCTGTCCCTCCGCCCCAGGTGTCCACTCAGGCACGACACATCTGTAAAGGAAATAAGAAATCGTTATAAACCACACAATCCTGTTGCTCCATGATGTGTATCTGTGATTTAAGATCAATAAAAAAAAGAGCTGCCAGACAGAGTCAACTCCGGGAGATTTCTCTGGTAAGACATAACGTGAAATGACTCCATCGAGACTGTCTAGAACAACGCTTCGAGGAAGTCACGATTGGGGCTTTGAGGAAAAATAAAATGGTTGACAATTGGAAAGTGGGGCGGAGACTTTAGTATGCGGAGGCGAACGTAGTTTAACAGAAAAAAAAAACACACACACACGAAACGAAGGGCAGAAACCAAGAGGCGGATAAAAATATATATATAAAAAACACGCGAATTCCTAACGTGAAGGCAGTGACAGAAGAATGACAAAATTCTAAATAGAAAACTCAAAAGCAACTGGAGTGCGTGAAGGCAAAGACGTCACAGAAACACCAGGAATGCAGGCGTGGAGATCTACAATAGGAAACAAATAGAAATGCCACGCAAAATAGAAACACGATACAATGACGGGAGGATGCAAGGCCGACAAGCACAGACTAAAGAAGAGGATAGTGGAGGGCGTGGGAATGCTGGCGTGCGTCACAAAAGGCGGATGAAAGGAGCACGGTTTTATGGGAGGGACGGTGGAGGGATCAGAGTAGCAAGTGGAGGTGAGAGGAAGGCTTCTGGGGACACAACTCTACGGAGAACTGAACCCGGTGTTACCTTACGGGACGGGAGACCTGCACGCCGGCCGGGTCAGGTACTCGGCGCCAGGACTCAGTATAGCGGTGACGAGGCAGTAACGACGACGGGAACTGCCTGATGGTGTGTACGTGGTGTGTGAGCAGCAGACACTTGGCCGAGAAAAATGACAACGAGGCACAAGCGTGAACGGGAACCGCGGATGTACGCACACCCAATCACCACATACACACACACACACACACACACACACACACACACACATGCCATCCAGCCCCCAAATATCTGAATGTCCATTACACAGATGATCGATGTCCCCACACCAGCCATGTATACTATAGGAATCTGAGTGTATTTCCTTGCTTTGACTGGCTGATACATGGAACTTCCCAATGCTGTGTGTGTGTGTGTGTGTGTGTGTGTGTGTGTGTGTGTGTATGTGTAACCTTTCCTTTAACTTCAAGTGTTTTTTCACATTTCTTTTACTAGTAAACTTCTTTACTCCAAAGTTAGTTATAGTTTATCATCCTCTCTCTCTCTCTCTCTCTCTCTCTCTCTCTCTCTCTC
>CM035194.1:16739811-16763037 GCA_020233015.1 Callinectes sapidus
TAGTAGTAGTAGTAGTAGTGTCTTTTAAGATATGATCAGTACATAGGATATTTTTCTGTGCGGTCTTGGCTTTGATAACCTACTTCTTTTACCTAATATCTGTTGGAAAATAAATGTTGCTGGTTCCAAACATATTTAGGGTCCAGCAGCTGTGTACTACAAAGTGGGACATCAGCAATGTTCTTAGGATCAATGACCAGGATAAAACCAGAAATAAGGGGTTCAACCTGGAGAAATTTAGGTTTAGGCGGAAAAATAGGAAGGAACTGGTTCTCTATCAGGGTAGTTGATGAGTGAAACAGACTCAGTAATGATATTGTTAGTGATCAGACAATGGGAAGTTTTAAAAGAAGATTTGACATATTCATGGATGAGGATGAATGGAATTAGGCAGGAGTGCTCACTAGTAAGCTTAACGCCCTCTTGCAGCTTTCCTAGTTTTCTTATGTTCTTAAGTACTGACGTGTGTTTGTTCTTCCTTTGTGTTCATTAACAGTGTATCATTTAGCTACACTACACTTTCAAAGGCCTCCTGCTATCAATATCAGCTAACACAACCTAACGTAACACAACACTTTACTCAAGACTTACTACCACATTCACCTCCCATCGCTTCACTACACTTCACTACCACCATTGTCACCACCCGAGGCACCACCACCAAACCACAACTGTAGCAAAAACACATCTCATTATCGAAGTCCCCCTCCACATGAATCACCACACTACAACACCTCGCTGCCCACTCGCTACACCACCTCGATACGGGACTGTCATGCACAATATTGTTAGAAAAGCTTATAAGAACTAAACAATATTGGAAAACAATGGAAAGTGGAAGAGACTGTCATATTTACACGTGGTAGTCGCTGTAATCATGATTCTATTAAATATATTGCTGCTTTTATAACATAGAAAACGCTTCGTTATGTGAAAAGAATATAAATAAAAATATGATAATGCCCATGGACTACTACTAATACTTCTATAGCTGCTAGTAGTAGTAGTAGTAGTAGTAGTAGTAGTAGTAGTAGTAGTAGTAACGATAATAATAATAATAATAATAATAATAATAATAATAATAATAATAATAATAATAATAATAATAATAATAATAATAATTACAACAATAATAACAACAACCACCAGAACAAGAGTAATAACAAAAATAACCAAGATAACAATAACCATAAACAGTATAAACATATGTGGCATATTTCAGATTAGCTTACTAACCCGCCTTGCGCGTCCCAGCCAATAGAAAACTCCGCCGAGATCAATACTGCACGCTGATTGGCCACTTGCACAGCCTCGCAAGAATTAACGACTTTCGAACTGTTTACAAGCCATTCCTGACCTCGCGTTCCTGGGAGGAGGGTCGTGGCGGGGGCGAGGCAGGAGGGAGGAGGAGGGGGAGGGGGCATAATGTTGTAGAGGAGGTATAGCAGTACACAATGTTAACTTAATCTAATTTGCAAAGTGATCATGTGTTTAGGAAGTAATGTATTTGCATGTACGAGTACTTTTATGGTATGTAGGTGAACAGAGATGGGTGTGTGTGTGCAGGGTGGCTCACCTCCAAACACCTGCACGTGATACATAATGAAGGTGACGCATAATATAAACACGTACTGCACCTGTGAATTATGTTCCTGGAAAATATAGCCACCGCCGCGCGCCACTTTTGAATGATTTATAGTGGAATGTCAAGCAATACGTGCAATGGTGCAAGTCTGAGTGGTTTTTTTGAAATATTAAGAACGCGACACAAAGCAATGAACCGTCAGTGAGAGATGCAATAATAACTAGCATTCCATTTTTAATTGGATTGAAACTTAATACTATTGAATGTGGTCTCGTGCAAGAAAACAATATCCCTCAGTAGTCGAGGGGAAAAATACAAATGCTGGAAAAAAAACTATCTGGAAAGTCACAGAATACAGAATACAATGGCTCAAGACAAAATGATACGGAAAAATAGTACTTGAATTAATGACACGCGAAGTAATGCCACATGAAAAATGACACATGAAATAATGGCACCGTAAAAGAAGTAGTAATACGGAATATTAACACATGAAAAAAGTTACATGAATTCAAGGTACAGGAACAAAGATGTCACAAGCAGCAATGGTGATGTGCAAGATGAGAGAAGGAAAACAGCACAAAAATGTCACAACTTTCGGACAAACCTTTGGTCATCCACTATCTCTGAGTACTAATTCTATGCACTTTGAAGACTAACCAAGATCTAAAAAAAAACAAGTCACAAACGGAATAAACAAAGTTAAAACAACCAGGAATGACGAAGATATAATTTGTTAGTTTTATTAAAAATGTCAACAATTTTTTTAACTCCTTCACTATCTGGACGCATTTTCACCATAAGTTTTGAGTGTGGTTAGATTTTATTGACATTAGGAAGGGTCTATGGAAGTGAGAAGATTAATGGCCAGAGTCTTCACTATTTTGATCCCCATACAAGTTTTTGAAGGTGTATAAAATTGACAAATAATAAGCGCTGAATAAATACGAAAACGCTTCATTCTGCTGGAAGGGTTAATTGTATAAGTACTTGTGTTTACCTTGAGAAAAGTATATTCAACACGTACAATTCATACACCACTTTTCCTCTTTTATCTGAGCAGCACTTTCCTGTGACTTTTCCTTCCAACCACAACACCATAACAACAACAATAACAAAACAACAACACCATTTTTGCTACAAGAACGCCTCATTATTACACACACTTATACACACACACACACACACACACACTTACACACACACACACACACACACACACGCACGCACGCACATTAGAAGCGGCACACTCCCAAAAAAGGGTTTCGCCAAAAGTGGAAAGCCGCCAAGACCCGGATGTGTGCGTGAGTGAAGTGCGGCTCTATTTCACATGACCTTACTAACAACCACTTGCCTCCCTGACCCGCACCGCCTCCCCGCCCCTTGAGGCACACACACATCTCGCCTTAATCCCTCATACCCGCACCACCGCCTTCAACCTTAGCACGACACCACAGTAATGAGTGTTCGCGTGGTTGCCTACACTTTTTTACACTCACAAGCCAGTTACGCTGTATTTTGTGTCGTTTTTTTTCTCTTCTTTTTTCTTCTTCTTCTTCTTTTTCTTTTTGTGCGGTAGGGGGAAGGGGGAAGGAGTTCCTTTGTATCTTGTTTTCTTTCCGTTTGTTTATGTGACACTGTTAACTCATTCATGGTGGTGTTAACATGTGGATAATATACTCAAATTGGCTTGTTATAGTACTCCTTCCAGTAAATGGGTTAATGTGTGCGTATGTATGTGTGAGTAGGTAGGAAGGGAAGGGAAGGGGGGGAGAAGGAGGAGGGAGAGTGATGAAGGGGAAGAGCACCCATCATTCCGTCCGTGCGTGAACAAGGGTGCGTCCCAATATTAGTTTGCCTGTCTCCCTCCCGTCTGCTTGGCTCCCCACTTCTGTCCTTTGCATTTTTAAACAGCACGGAAGGTAGCGTGGACACAGGAACATATACATTTTGTTGGACGAATTCCTTACTGTCGTGACTGGACTGTGTGGTTGGGGCTGCTGACCTGCAGGCTGGGTGGGTGGGTGTCGGGTGAATAGGTGCTGTGTGGTGTGGATAGGAATGGTGTGGTATGGTATGGCGTGGCGTGTAGGTAGCAGAGGTGGGTAAGGTGGAGTAGGGTGAGGAATGTATAGTGTGGTGTGGATTTGAGATAGATACATTGGAAGACTAAGTTTAGGATTTGGAATGTGATGTGGATAAGAATGGTGTGGTGTGGTATGGCGTAGCGTGTAGCAGACAGAGGTGGATAAGGTGGAGTAGGATGAGGAATGTATAGTGTGATGTGGATTTGAGGTAGACACATTGGAAGACTAAGTTCAGGATCTGGAGTGTGCTGTGGATAGGAATGGTGTGGTGTGCATGGCGTAGCGTGTAGCAGAAGTGGATAAGCTGGAGCTGTGTGTTTATATTAGTTATAGTAGCAATGCTAGTAACTATTTAGCTAATGTTTGTTACTGTGCATCGCCTAGTCTTAGAAAAGTATATAAATAAATACTTGGAGAAGAAAAATTGACTTATATTTGTAAAAGAGTAAACTTCTTTATTTGGACCAAAGGGAATTTTTATAACTTCCACTTTACAGTAAACATGAACATTTTGGTCAATAAAACTAACTAACTAACTATGGTGTGGTGTGGATTTGAGATACACGGCGTAGAAGAGTAAGTTCAGAATGTGGAGTGTTGTGTGGTGTGGTGAGGTGTGGCGGTGTGGCTTGGTGGTGTGTTGTATTGGTGTAGTGTCTGGTGTGGTATGACTGTGGTGTGTTGTATTGGTGTAGTGTCTGGTGTGGTATGACTTGGTGGTGTGTTGTATTGGTGTAGTGTGTGGCGTGGCGTGGTGTGGTGTGGTGAGGTGTGGTGGTGTGGCGTGCATGCGAGGCAGGATAGCCAGGTATTAGAGGGCTCATCACCGACCTTTGTTTTCTTATCCTTCATATTTTCATTTTCCTTCACTATTATTTGGCCTGTCCTCCTCCTCCTCCTCCTCCTCCTCCTCCTCCTCCTCCTCCTCCTCCTCCTCCTCCTCCTCCTCCTCTTCCTCCTTGTTCTTCTCGTCCCCCTCTCTCCTTGCAATCCTCCTCTGCTTCCCCCACCTACATATATGACAATTAGCATTAATAACCACACTTCGTAACTCTCTCTCTCTCTCTCTCTCTCTCTCTCTCTCTCTCTCTCTCTCTCTCTCTCTCTCTCTCTCTCTCTCTCTCTCTCTCTCTTATTTATTTACTTCATCGCTTTCCTCATTCTTTCGTGTTCTAGTTTTCATCATTATTCATTTTCCCAATCATTTTCTCTCAATTTCAACAATATTTTCTTTTTCTTCACTGTTTCTCTTCATTAGATTTTCTTACCTTGCCATCTCCATATTTCCATTTTCCTTCCCAGAGTTCCCTCTTCTATTGCTCCTCTTTTCTTCATGTCTTGCTTTTCCCCTTTTATTTTTCCTACCAACGCTCCTTTCCATTCATACTCCAGGTCTCATTCACGTCCTCTACTTATTTCCTCCTTTATTTATTTACTTTTCTTTTCAGGGTTCCTTTCCATTCATTCTCCTTTCTTCGGGTCTTCTTCGCGTCTCCTTGCCGACCTCCTCGCCTCGCCAGACCAAACCAGGCAGTGTGGCGCCTTCTAAACCCTTGCCTTCCGTTGTTCGATCGATTCTACATTCCAGACTGACACGCACTGGCCACCTCCATCCTTATCGTCAACAGCAGTAAGCACCCTCCCATCCCGTATAATTATACCACCACCACCACCACCACCACCCCCACTAGCAGCAGGAAGGGTAAATAAAGAATACCACGTGAGTAACTAAGAACCCTCAAGGTGAGCAGGACTGAAATTTACCTATGCACACGTCCACGAAAATGAGTAAATTAAGGGGAGGAAAAATAAATGAAAGGTAAGTGTGTGTGTGTGTGTGTGTGTGTGTGTGTGTGTGTGTGTGTGTGTGTGTGTGTGTGTGTGTGTGTAAGAAAGAAAAACAGGAAAGGAAAAGGTGAGAGCAATGTATACGTACTACATGTGTGTGTGTGTGTGTGTGTGTGTGTGTGTGTGTGTGTGTGTGTGTGTGTGTGTGTGTGTGTGTGTGTGTGTGTGTGTGTGTGTATCTAAAGTCACGACATGTCTGCTGCCACTGTACGTAATACTGAGCTTTGGGTGAAATCAGGGTTCCGTGTCGTGCCTCATGCCTGGGTGATGGTGGTGGTGGCGGTGGTGGTGGTGGTGAGAGGCTCCGGCCGCCGCTTAAACCCACGTAATGCTCATGCGAAACAGGAATGACGGCGCACGAGGGAAAGAAGTGACGTGGGACATGGAAGTGTTTCAGGCCAGAAGGAAAGGCAGTTCTTGATGTCAAACGAATAGTATTAATGACTATAATAATAATAATAAGAAGAATGCCAATAATGCTAATGCTAATGCTAATAGTAGTAGTAGTAATAATAATAACAATAATAATAATAATAATAATAATAATAATAATAATAATAATAATAATAATAAATGTTGTTATCAAGGTTTACCGAGGATACAAAAAAACAGGAAAGGAAGAAATATCGGAAAATAAAATTAATACGAGCTCAGTCAACACCAAAAACATCAATAACAAAACTAACAACAACAACAACAACAACAACAACAACAACAACAACAGACCAACCACTACCAACACTAATACCATCACCACCACCACCATAAACAACAACAAGAACCAACAAGACAAACAACAACGGTAACACTGTCCCCAAACAAGAACCATAGCAACAGTCTAGCCAAGGAGATAACAATGCAGTGCGTCATCACCTCCTCAGAGCTAATCATGACCCGAGAGTGATATAAAGAAACCATCAAGACCAACCTCAGTCTATGTCCGATATTCTGAAACACTTTGCTTTCTCACCACGACTCATTTCAAACACCACAGAGACGATCTGCCACGTTCTTAAGAATATTTTTCCTATCAATAATACGAAAACCTTATTAATCTATCACCAGAACAATAAAAACACCATTAACAACCCATATAACTTCAACTAGAGGCTCTTGAACGTAGTGTAGGTGCTTCTGAAAAAAGTATAAAATCATAGGAACATACAACAGGACTCTATCTAAATGAACACTCACACACGGACTCCCAAGAATAGCCAGTAGTGGGGCGTCATATCTCATATCCAAGGAAAGGCTTGAGGGAACGTAAAGGCCTGTCCACACCAGGAAACATTGTTTGGAAACAATGTTTGCAAACAGTTTGCGAACAGTTTGCAAACAGTTTGCAAACTGTTCGCAAACTGTTCGCAAACAGTTTGCAAACAGTTTGCGAACATTGTTTCCAAACAGTTTGCAAACTGTTTGCAAACTGTTTGCAAACTGTTTGCAAACTGTTTGCGAACAATATTTCACATGTATCTGTTTCCCATCCAGAATGGGAAACACGGTGTGTTTGTGTGTGTGTGTGTGTGTGTGTGTGTGTGTGTGTGTGTGTGTGTATGTGACGATGAATCAGTAGTGGGCATCCGAAGAAAATTAAAACCTGCTCCATCTATAATAATAATAATAATTATAATTATAATAATATTATATAATATATATATAATAATATTATATAATATATTGGACTGCTAACTCCACAACGCACGGCTGTGGACCATAGACCTACAAGCGATACCAAGCTGAAGAGTGTGTGTGTTTGTGTGATAATAGCCAATCTGATGTAGGGTGGAATGGCCTTTCTGTATTTCGTATCCTTTCGAGATATTTTGGGAGCCACCATCCGTAAAAGTATTTCAAAGTCAGTAGTGGACATCCGAAGGAAATTGGTGAAACCTGCTCCATCCGCTCTAAAATCCTTCAGAAGCAAGTCACCATAAAAGGCTCCTTTTTCTAAAAACTTCCTTACCCATGTCTTTCTCTTTTTCTTGCCCTTTCTTGAGTTAATCAACAGTGCCAAGTAATATAAAGAGGCTGCTGCAGCAACCTCCACACTACCTACAGGCATGACGACAACTGAGGTCTGGACAGGAAACATTGTTTGGAAACAGTTTGCGAACAGTTTGCAAACAGTTTGCAAACAGTTTGCAAACTGTTTGCAAACTGTTTGCAAACTGTTTGCAAACATGTTATCGAAAACTGTTTGCAAACTGTTCGCAAACTGTTTGCAAACATTGTTTCCAAACAATGTTTCCTGGTGTGGACAGGGCTTTTGTCTCCATGCTCCCTACTTGAGATTACTGTGGGTGGGGTTGGTGATGGGAGGGGCTCACTGGTAACGTCGAGTCGTGTGTGTGTGTGTGTGTGTGTGTGTGTGTGTGTGTGTGTGTGTGTGTGTGTGTGTGGTGTGGTTGTGTGATGTGTGTGTGTGTGGTGTGTGTGTGTGTGACGGGCGGGGCAATGGCGTGGGGTTTGTGTGTGAGGGGGGGGGAGGCAGGTGGAGATGGGCGGGGGGGTATGAGGGGCCACGTAAGGTCAGGATGGGTTGCCGACCTTTCTTGCCTCTCACGATTTGGACCCACACGAGTAGTCAAGTGGATTACCGGTGTGTGTGTGTGTGTGTGTGTGTGTGTGTGTGTGTGTGTGTGTGTGTGTGTGTGTCTGGGTTTAACATGAAGGAAAGAGGAGTAGACCCATAATATTCAGCCGAAGCACCAGTGAGCATTGCGGACGACATTCCTTGGGCCGCTAATTACGTTCATCAGGAGCTGGCCGGTCTTCTTGGTTCGCGGTAGGAGGGAGGCAGAGAAGCAAGGAGGCAGGGAGGCAGGGAGGGAGGGAAGGTAAGGCAAGGCTGGTTGATAGGTGGGATGACCTGTTTGACTACTACTGTGTGTACGACGTTGTTAATGTAGCAAAACCACAGTGCGGTGTTCTACACACACACACACACACACACACACACACACACACACACACACACTGCAAAGCTCTCGTGTTCAAGACTCATTGAGTTTCCGTCGAGCGAGCGACACGTGAAACGAGAATCCCGAGAAAAAAATAATAATTACCTCCTCTGTGATGTCCAATTGGGAACAGAATTTCCATGATTGCATTAATGACGCTGTTATGGTCGTTGGCGGTGGGCGGAGCGGCGAGCCATCACCTGTCGCCCACCACAGGTAATTACGGTCCGGTAAAAATAATTCACTGCTATGTGTTACGAATACATGGAGACGCGATGTACCAATTTAGGGGTTTTCTGCTCCTGTGACTGTGAGGTGGATAAGAGGACACGTGTCGGGAGGGAGAATGAGAAGCGGCAGTGCAAGTGTGGTGTGTGCGAGTGTGTGTGAGTGTGAGTGGGTGCAGTGTGCGTTAGTGCGATTCTCTCTCACTTCAGTAATCGCCACGTTAACCGCTGACCAGTCTCCTTGGTACGTAAAACTACATGTACGTAATATTAAGAAAAACCGGCAGACATTGACAGTGATATGCATGCAGCTTTTTAGGACGAGAAGGTTGTGTTGTGGTGTTGTGAGGTGTGTTGGTGTTAGTGTGCAGGTTGGGAAACAGGTGAGTGTGCATTAATGACAGCAAGAATGGTGTGAATGCATGCACGTAGTATGAGTAAGGTGGACGTGGGTGTGTGCTTATTGATTTGGTTGTGCTTTGGGGCTCATGGTGAGAGTATGACAAGGAGCTGTGGTGTCCCGGTGGTGTCCAAGGGTGGTATGTGATGTGGTGATGTGGAGCCGAGGAAGCAACATATGTGGAGGTGAGGAGGTGGCTTTGTACATTGAAGTAGTAATCAGAAGACCTAAGCTTAACTAACCATATCTATCTCACTTCCTTAATTCTTACCCTCGCTGCATTGACCCCTTCAGTACTGGGACGCATTTTTCATATTTATACTGCTTATTATTTGTCGATCTTATACAGCATCAGAAACTCATGTGGAGATTAAAATAGCACAGACTTTGGCCAAAATCTCCTAATTTCCATAGACCCTTCCAAATGTCAATGAAATCGTCTAATCACACTCGTCTCGTAGTAAAAATATGTCCCAGTACTGAAGAAATTAAGTGGTCTTTTCCTCGTCACTCACCACCACATCCTTCCTCCCCCTTGTCAATCTCCTCTTAGTCCATACACCTTCCTCCCTCCTTCCCTCCTCTTCCAATTGGCCTCGAGTCACTGTTATACATGAGTTCCCGTTATGAATGGAACCAAGGTACACACACATAGCAGGTGCATATAAATTTGAGGTATAATAAAGTGCATTCCTTTCCGAGGTGTGTACAAAGGCAGAAGGTGAGGCAGGTGTGGGGATCGTGAGTCAGGCGAGTACATGAGTCAGGCAATGCAGGGCCAGACGGCAGGCATCGGTGGGGCCGAGACTGGTATCGATCACAGAACTAAGAGTGTCCACCACCAGCCCCACCCTTCGTTCCTTCCTTCCTCCCTTCCTTCCTTCCTTTCTTCTCTCCTGCAATCCTTCTTCTCCTTGTCCTTGTCCTTCTTCTTCTTCTTCTTCTTCTTCTTCTTCTTCTTCTTCTTCTTCTTCTTCTTCTTCTTCTTCTTCTTTTTCTTCCTTCTTGACCTCCTTCTCCATTTTATATTTCCTATTCTCTTCTTTTTTAACTTCGTCTTTTTTTTTCGTCTTTTTCTTCCACTCTTCTTTCTACATACATTTTTTTCTTCGCATCTTCCTCCTCTCTTCTTTCTTCTTTCACTTTCTTCCTATTTGCTACCTTCTGTTTTTGCTTCTTCCTTCCTTCTTTTTTTCTCTCCAACTTCCTTCCTTCCTTCTCGCTCCCTCTTCCTTCCCTTTCCCTTCCATTAAACAGCATACGATTCGTTAACTTTGGAATGTATTCGCTTGTATCTGTCGAGAGTTTCCTTAAGTCGTCTTTTTCTTCTCTCTGTCTCTCTCTCTCTCTCTCTCTCTCTCTCTCTCTCTCTCTCTCTCTCTCTCTCTCTCTCTCTCTTGAACACTTGACCCTAATCGTGTCAGAATCGCACAGGGCAGTTTACTTCCTTCTCCTTTTCCTCCTCCTCCTCCTCCTCTTCTTCCTCTTCCTTTTCCTCCTCCTTCTCTTCTTCCATAACCTAGTCTCCATCAATTCCTTATCCTTTGTTTCATCCACCCCTTCCACTCACATTCCTTCTTCCTCCACCTCAGTGACTTCCACACCAGGATAAACGTGTGGAGGAGCTCGTGTTTAGAGGTGATTACAATGAAATAGCTCACGTATATGTTTGTATTGATCTTCGTCCCTAAGTGATCAATATAACCGGCCACTTAACGCTCCGCTGGTGTCATCGCGCCACCATGGAGACAGAACATGACGGCCATTGGAGCACAGCGAGGGTAATGTATGTTCGATTTTACCACCACTATCACCACCACCATCACCGCCACCATCACCACCACTATCACCACCGTCATCGCCACCATCATCAGCACCATCACTGCTACAGCCAACATTACCTCATCTTGTGTATTTGTAGAGGTTGCGGTGGTGGTAGTGATGATGATGATGATAGTAAAGTTGGTGGTGATGATAATGACAAAAGCAGAAGCAACAACAACAACTACAGCAGCAGATATTAGAGATATTATGTAAATGTAATTGCATCCTGGTTTCAAATAGCACAACACACATCATCACAACACATCACACACACACACACACACACACACACACACACACACACACACACACACACACACCAGGGAATATGCCTCTCCTCTCCCATGTGATGTACGTACGACAAACACAACACAGAAGGAGTGTCGTCTGCCGCTCCTTGTCGGGTTGCAGGATCGCGTCTAACACTTTTTTTTATACAAATTGGACATTTTATGAGAATTTATGGGCTAAAGAAGAATACATAATAGAAACTTCCTATCTGAAAGCCAACCCATTTGAGAACCGTTACCCCGAGTGGATGCCCAATCTCCCCTCAGACCGTGGCCAGGATTCGAACCCGTGCGCTTGGGGATCTCTCCGCCCACTGTACCACGGCGGCTCCCAACACTTTATTCATCTAACTCTCCGTGAGATGAACTGAGCTTAGAAAGTTTGAGGAAATGAACTGAAATTGTTTTTTACGGTGGCGAGGGTTTCAATCCCGTCCCTCCCGTGAGGCCGTGAGGCGAGCACGTGATTCCTCCTGCGCACTGTCATCATCACCATCATCATCGTCGTCATCGTCGTCATCGTCGTCATCGTCATTATCACCTCAAGGTTCAAGTATACCCTTGTACGATAAAATTAATAGACAAGCACAAAAAAACATCAGTACATAGACAGAAGGATGACGGGGAGACAGACACTCAGCAGACGGAATCGATCAAAACATCTGTGGCCGCTGGAGAAGATTGGACGGAGGAAAATTATTAAGGTCACCACGGAAGGTCACCGCTGATTCCGATGCGTGGCGGGGCGGCGGTGGCGGAGGTGGCGGCGAGGACGTAGAAGGACGATGCAGCAAGGAGGCGAGAGCCTGCGGGGAGGCGGAGCGAGGGAAGACTGAGTGCAGGCAGCCGGTGGGGACTCATGTGTGGTGAGCTGGTTGTGGTTACCTCAGCAAGAATAAGTAAATAAGTGAATGAATAAGTATATAAATAAATTAGTAAATGAATAAATAGGTAAATAAATTTATATTAAAAAGATAAACAATAATAATAATAATAATAATAATAATAATAATAATAATAATAATAATAATAATAATAATGATAATAATGAATGAAGTTTTGATATCTCGAAAGCATTTTTTTTCCTTTCTTTTCGTTAGCTACGTCTTGTTTGGTACATAGCTTTGTCTCTGGCCCAGAGTCAATCCGGATCAAACCTCTCCTTGCCGCGACTTGCAACATTTTAGCATGGTCTTCACACTTCTGGCCACACCTTGTCCTATCCTGCTCCTTCGTGGCCACATTCCAGTCTTGGCCAGCCAGTGTCTGCGTCATACCAGGCCGTCGCGTGAAGGCCTCAACGCCCACTAGCCAGGCTAATGTTCCCCGGCCCGCTGCCACCGCCTCCGTTAGGGTGATGTCTCCATGACGTGACTCACCTCCTCCTCCTTCTCCTCCTTCTCCTCCTCCTCCTCCTCCTCCTCCTCCTCCTCCTCCTTCTTTCCTTCCTCTACCATTCCTTCCCTCTTTTCATTCCCTTCCAGGCCTCCTGCCTCGCCCCTCGCCCCAGACGATTATCTGACACAGAAACAACAAATTATTTCCATGGCGACCAAGCCTCAGACGAGACAGCTGACCATATCTAAACTTATAAGGGGAAAAAAATTCTAAAAGAAATTCCTTGTCGTTATGAAAGAATTTTATATCAAATAACATTAAGGGAAACAAAGGAACGCCCGGCACGTAAAAAAATAATAAATAAATAATAAATGAATAACGCAACCACGGTACAAGATGACAAACGAAAAACACGCAGATGCTGGAGAGACAAACAACAACACCTTGAGAAACACGCCACAGAGATACAGGAGCACACGAAACGGAGCACAAAACCGCCAAGGACACAGGAACAAGCATCAAGACAGTGTTGCAAAGAAAAGAAAAAACACGGAGAAAGAAACAATGCGGGATACAGAGGTTGGCGGACGCAGACGAAGGAAGTAAGCAGAAAGCGTGATATTGCTTCTCTCTTGAGTTGTCACCCGTCGCACGCCGTTGCACGCTGAGGTGAGCCTTGGCTGTGCGGTACCACCATGGCCTCGCATACATCTCATATCACATGTATGACACACCGACACCACCACCACCACCACCACCACCACCACCTCTGAGCCACCGTCGTCGCCGCCGCCGCCACCGCCATCACCATCATCACCACCACACCCTATGAACCTTCACTTACACTACAAACAGGACAAAACCACACCAACATTCATTTATATTCTCCCTCCCACTAACAACAGTGATTGTAAATTAGACATTCTTTTTCTTTTTTATATACCGTAATTACTTTTCCTTTACTGTCATAAAATAGTAACACCAAACTACTTAATATGGGTATATATATGGGTGTATTGATGTTTGAAATTCCCTGTAATTTATCACCATCACCATCCCCAACACCACCACCATCACCACCACAAACTCAGATCTACCCTGTAAATGTGTGCACGTATTCGTTGACTGTGCAATTGAGAACAACGGGTACTGCCTCCCTGTCATTACCTTGGCAGTACTAATGGCACTCTCATTGTACGTCTCCTGCATGCAAGGTTACTCGCAGGATAATAACCTTCCTCACAAACACTCTGATGTGATATTCGTGTGCATTGCCACGATCACTGACAGCCCATACTCGCTGTGTCCGTATGAAACAAGTAACCCAATCTTACCTCAGCTGCACGCATGGCTGTCCCTCCGCCCCAGGTGTCCACTCAGGCACGACACATCTGTAAAGGAAATAAGAAATCGTTATAAACCACACAATCCTGTTGCTCCATGATGTGTATCTGTGATTTAAGATCAATAAAAAAAAGAGCTGCCAGACAGAGTCAACTCCGGGAGATTTCTCTGGTAAGACATAACGTGAAATGACTCCATCAAGACTTGTCTAGAACAACGCTTCGAGGAAGTCACGATTGGGGCTTTGAGGAAAAATAAAATGGTTGACAATTGGAAAGTGGGGCGGAGTCTTTAGTATGCGGAGGCGAACGTAGTGCCTTGTTTAACAGAAAAAAACACACACGAAACGAAGGGCAGAAACCAAAAGGCGGATAAAAAAATATATATATAAAACACGCGAATTCCTAACGTGAAGACAGTGACAGAAGAATGACAAAATTCTAAATAGAAAACTCAAAAGCAACTGAAGTGCGTGAAGGCAAAGACGTCACAGAAACACCAGGAATGCAGGCGTGGAGATCTACAATAGGAAACAAATAGAAATGCCACGCAAAATAGAAACACGATACAATGACGGGAGGATGCAAGGCCGACAAGCACAGACTAAAGAAGAGGATAGTGGAGGGCGTGGGAATGCTGGCGTGCGTCACAAAAGGCGGATGAAAGGAGCACGGTTTTATGGGAGGGACGGTGGAGGGATCAGAGTAGCAAGTGGAGGTGAGAGGAAGGCTTCGGGGGACACAACTCTACGGAGAACTGAACCCGGTGTTACCTTACGGGACGGGAGACCTGCACGCCGGCCGGGTCAGGTACTCGGCGCCAGGACTCAGTATAGCGGTGACGAGGCAGTAACGACGACGGGAACTGCCTGATGGTGTGTACGTGGTGTGTGAGCAGCAGACACTTGGCCGAGAAAAATGACAACGAGGCAAAAGCGTGAACGGGAACCGCGGATGTACGCACACCCAATCACCACACACATACACACACACACACACACACACACACACACACACACACACACACACACACACACACACATGCCATCCACCCCCTAAATATCTGAATGTCCATTACACAGATGATCGATGTCCCCACACCAGCCATGTATACTATAGGAATCTGAGGAATCCTTGCTTTGACTGGCTGATACATAGAACTTCCCAATGATGTGTGTGTGTGTGTGTGTGTGTGTGTGTGTGTGTGTGTATGTGTGTGCGCGCGCGTGTGCGTGTGTGTGTGTGTGTGTGTGTAACCTTTCTTTTAACTTCAAGTGTTTTTTATCACATTTCTTTTACTAGTAAACTTCTTTACTCCAAAGTTAGTTATAGTTTATCATCCTCTCTCTCTCTCTCTCTCTCTCTCTCTCTCTCTCTCTCTTTCTCTTTCCTCTCCTCTCCTCTCCTCTCCTCTTCTCTCCAATCGCTTCTCTTCCTCTCTTTCCTCCTCCAATCGTTCGCATCAATTCTCTCACATGAACAGTGGAGATTCTCTCTCTCTCTCTCTCTCTCTCTCTCTCTCTCTCTCTCTCTCTCTCTCTCTCTCTCTCACACACACGCACACACAACACACACCAACACACACACACACACACACACACACACACACACACACACACACACACACACACACACACACACACACACACACACACACACACACACACACACACACACTACAAAATAATAAAAAATCGTGTTCTAAATTGAAGGATGAATATTCTCAGGGTTCACGGGGTCACTAAAAGAGATAATTAGACAATTTGAGGGATAAACTCCTCGAAAAGTGAGATATATTGCATCGAGTGGGAGAAAATTATGAGCCACTTAGGTATGGAAAATTCTGTGTTGCTGCCGGAGGTGGAGAAAGTGGAGGACGGCGACGAGAAGTTAGTATGAAGTTAGAGGACAAAATTGAGCTACATTCTAAAATTCCAAAGTATCACTAACTTACAAGGCGGGAATTGTCACCTTCATGTATAATAGCATTTACTTGCATTACTGATACTTTGATGTATATAATCCAGTTTTTTGTGATATCTTGGTTGAACAGTGTCTTGCGAGTTTTTTTACACCTTTTTTTCTGTTCTCCATCAGTATCTATCATGCATAAAACAAGCCGCATTTTCCTCTATGATAAAAGGCAGCAAACACTGAATGACGCACGTAAATAACCGTGAAATGATAGACCCCCACCAGTATAAAGCCTTACATATTGCTACACTCTGCAGAAACCCAGTGTGTGAAAAGATACGCCTATGTGTGAGGAACCTTTACCCTTTACTTTACTGGGCAGTGTGGCTTATCACAGGGCCAACAAGTGAGCTATTTTTGTTCCCTTGTTACTATGCGTTTCCTTTATACGAGGTTTGTGTGCTCTCCATGTACGAAGCAGAGGCGAGGGTTAGTAAGTGAAAAAAAAAAAAAGAGAACGTTGATGGTAATGATAGCCTGCTGGGGGAGTGATATTTCTAAGAGTGACGAGGTGGGTATCAAACTGTCTACTTCTAAATGTCAACCCGGGCCAGTGTGGGGCAGTAGACATGCTTAGCCCTGACGGAAGGAAGGTGGTGGTGGTGGTGGTGGTGGTGGTTCCAAGGGGTGCTTTGAGGAGGTACCGGGAAATTTGTAGCGTTATGTGGTACAAACATGCTATTACCCATGCTTCTCTCGACGCTGATCAAAGTGTGTGTGTGTGTGTGTGTGTGTGTGTGTGTGTGTGTGTGTGTGTGTGTGTGTGTGTGTGCGTATGTGTACCTTATCGTGGTGTGATGTGGTGTGGAGTGGGTGGTGCTGATGGGGTGTGGTATGATGAGTGATGAGTATTAGTGGTGTGTTGGTGTAGTGTACGGTAGTAATGTTCATAATATTTGGTTCGACAAGGTGTGATGTGAAGGTGTTGAGCAGCAGCGGTATGGTGATGTAGCGTGTGGTGGTGAGAGTCATGTGTGGTGTCTGGTCCGGCAAGGTGCGGTGTTTAGAGTACGCATGACAGTACACAGGAAAGTATACTTGAAAACCTGCACATTCTCGTATTTCTAACCACAAGGATGGTGATGAAAGTGTCTGCTCCGAGAAACATCCATCCACCTCTACCGCATCCCCATCCATCACACCTGCCCCTCCACCACCACCATCACCACCACCACCACCAGCCCTGAGCCCGCCAGCACCTGCATGACTGGTACCACTTTCCTGAATTTCCAGAGCATGGCACGTGATCAATGGCGTGAAGGTGCAGCACCAGACAATTGCTGCTTACACTTCAAAATTCCAGGCATTATTTTTTTTCCAACGTATACTCATCTACAAGTGTACCTTCATACATTTCTACAGCACATGAGCCGTGTCTGTGTATAGGATGAACCTCTCACGTGTTGTTTGTAAGTGTTTATGCATAACTCTACTTCCCAATATCGGATTCCCTAGAAAATCATTACAGTAAAAAAAGTAACTCTTCATTTTCTATAACTTTCAACTGCCTTCGTGAATGGGGAAACTCTAACGATAACAATAACGAATAAGTGGGAAAAAAAATGTCAGTGAAGAGAGGATTTTGCCTTTGCTTCCTAATTGTTCAACGAGGAAAAAGTGCACGCGACAAGGAATAGAAGACACGGCGTCACAGCAGTAAAAAGTCTGAAAACAATGGTGTTCATCCGCCTCTCCCTCCCACACACGCACTTAACGCTACTCTCTCTCTCTCTCTCTCTCTCTCTCTCTCTCTCTCTCTCTCTCTCTCTCTCTCTCTCTCTCGTTACACTTGCAAGGTAGCTCAACTGTATCTTCCGTGTTCTGACTCAAAAACACAACACCAACAACATCATAATTGCGACACAAGAACACCATGAAGGAGAGTTACAGCGAGCGCACGCGCACACACACACACACACACACACACACACACACACACACACACACACACAGAGCAGACTCGCAACGTTAAAGGGCCAGCCAATCCCAGGTCATAAGAAGTGAGCGTCTCAAGATGGGAGGGAGGAAGGGTCGTAAAGAAAAGTATTAGGTAACACTGAAGATTAGTTCCAATCCTTAATACTTTACAGGGAAAAAAAGAAAGTCCGAGTCTCTCTCTCTCTCTCTCTCTCTCTCTCTCTCTCTCTCTCTCTCTCTCTCTCTCTCTCTCTCTCTTTCAGACCCAGCACAGAGATCAATGACCACCAGCGTATCTTACCACCGGAAGTTTTGTAGAAAGAACATTAAATAAAGAATAATGATAACAATAAGAGGGGAGAAAGATCCTCCGTTTTAGCAGAACCGGAAGAAGTTGAGAGTTGGCGTCAGATTTTACCGGAAGTACTGGAGGCTATTAGAGTCGCTTGAGAGAGAGAGAGAGAGAGAGAGAGAGAGAGAGAGAGAGAGAGAGAGAGAGAGAGAGAGAGAGAGAGAGAGAGAGAGAGAGAGAGAGTAGCACACCTCTTCACCATCACTGCCTGCTTCCCCTCCACCCTCCCTTTCTCACAATTACCAACTAATTTGCGAATAAACTACAAAATCTGTGTTCTTGCCTTCATTACCTGCCCGTGTTTGGAAGAGACAAGTTGTGCCTCTTACCTGCGCTCTCACACACACACAAACACACACACACACACACACACACACACACACACACACACACACACACACACACACTCATCATCATCATCATCATCATCATCATCATCTTCCTCCTCCTCCTCTTCTTTCTTCTTTTTTTTTATTCACGCTCCTTCACAAACAGCCACGCACAAAAGCAATAACAAAAGGTCTGCTTCTTTTTGTCTTTTTTGTGTTCCTCTAATGTTCCTCCTCCTCGTGTTTTCTTCCTCCTCTTCTATTCCTGTGACTCTACCTCACACCTCACGCCCGATACCCGATACCTGATAAATTGTTGCATGTTAACAGAAAACACACAAATGAATTAGAAGAAAATCGTGGTTGTAGAGCTTCTTATTATAGGAAATCATGTCAAACCCGGTGAATGTAGATTGACGAGCTCTTTCTCAGTATTGCTGGCGCGACAAGAAGTGGTGGTGGCTGGCTGGCTGGGACAACCGTCTCCAGGAACTGAATAATAATACAAAGAAATAATAATAAAAACAACAACAAGCGGAGGAAGTTATCTTTTTTCTTTTATTCTCCTTTTACATTATTTTTGTCATCTCCGCTTTATGTTCTCTTTTTCTTTTTTTTTCTTTCTGGAATGCCATCTTGCAGTTATGGAAAGAAGCAGGTTTATATAAAGTACACTTTTTTCTGAACTTTTCTTACAGTTAGTCATTATGATTCCTTGCACGTTTACCATTACGGGGCAACTACATGCAGAATGGCCATTTGAACACGGTCTGGCGAGCAGCGGTGCACCAGGTGTCTGAGGCAGCGGGGCGCGGGTATCACGATGTCATTACCTGTGCGTGTCCAGAGGGAGGAGCTGGCACTAATCTGACTGCTCGATGCCCAAATGTGCGTTGCTCCTGTTTTAGTATTCAGCCAAAATAAAAATGAACAGCCTGTATTAAATCATTTGGACCGCGATAGTGAATGTATGTGGAAAAGATGTATGTTTATTTTGTGGCACTACACGTAAGCATTGCACCCTTATAAAGAACTTACAGTCAATAAGCTACTAACCAACTAACTGCAGTGTGATGAGTAAAAGAAGAATTATATTTTCCGTTATGAAAAAAAAAAAATGAGAATCTGATGTGCATTTGTATTTGTTCTTGTTGTTTTAGTTTCCTTGTTATTGCTTCAATTTTCCATTTTCGTTCTTGCCTTTGTTTTATTGTTCGTGTTCTTGCTCTTGTTGTTCATTCTCCATTCCCCTTTCTCTCCTTCACCTCTCCCGTTTTATCTTTCTGTTTTCGCTATTACTGTGGTTACTCACAAAGTAGAGTTTATAGGTAATATAGACTTGTTTTATTGTAGCAGATGAGCATAAGACGTTTCCTATTTTTGGTGTGTGTGTGTGTGTGTGTGTGTGTGTGTGTGTGTGTGTGTGTGTGTGTGTGTGTGTGTGTGTGTGTGTGCGTGCGTGCGCGCGCGTTACGCCTGTTTTACATTCCTGTATAACACTTTCATCGCCATCACCACCACCACCCCCACCAAACCACCACCACCAACCACCTCCACCGCCGCCATCTTTCTCCTCTTCCTCCTCCTCCTTCACGCCCAATTAGCTTCACCTGTCACTGCCTCCCCACAGCTAGCTAGGTACAACCCTTTCAGCTCCTTCCCCTCCCTTCCTTTCCTTCCTCCCTCACTCGACCCCCCCCTCCTCCCTCCTTCCTTCACCTGGCCACTTCCGGAGTGACTTCCTCACCCTCCATCTCCGCCTCCTTCTTTTCCTCCTTCCCCACTGCCTTGTGGCTCCCGCTCCCTCCCTCAGACGCAGCGAGGCGTAGCGAGGAAGAGAAGGAAGACGGAAATCCAGTGATGTTAGTTTACTTCCTTTGGTTGTCGTCTCCTTCATTTTCCTTCATCTATTTCTAACATTCGTTTTTTTTTTTTACGTGCATTATGCTTTCCAATAACTGCGCCCTCACCTTCTCCTCATTCTCCATTTCCTCATCTTCCTGCTCCTCCTGGACTGTCAGGGTGTTGTCGCCTTCACCGCCGCCGCCAACACCCGGATTCATCGTTGGCGTCTCCCATCTTACGCGGAATCACGCTTCCTTGCCAAGTTTCAAGACAGTAACTCCACCACCGTCCCCCGCGCCCTCCTCATCTGTCACTCACGCCACCTCAAGCTCGAGTGGCTGAATGGAGAAAGAAATCGTGAAAGTCCGGGAAGAAGATAAAAAATAATGATAATGATACATAAGCTTCCAGTGTCTACGACTTCCGGTGTTCTTCAGCCTGGCGTGCTGTTCTCGCCCACAAGCTGTGCGTTCCGTGCGTCCTCGGCGTCTGTGGCTTGTCTGTCCGTCCGCCCCAACGCTCTCTTGCCTCTCCGCCTTAAGGATATTAACCATAATTTTCGATGTGAGTCTAAGTAAATCTTTCTATTGTTTAAAGATGGCGGCGTGTTACAAACGATGTGGAGCAAAATTGACCTTGAAGAGAAACGGCGGAGACAGAGTTGCACGATTCAGTATTTCTGTGACTTCTACCGCCACTTCCCGCCACTCCCAGCGAGATGATTGTTATCAGAGAAATAACGCGAGGCACACACAGCCCAGTAATGCATGGAGGCCCAGGGATGGAGGGCGCAAGGGCGGAAAGACAGACACGCGCCTCGAGGCCAAGGAACGCAGCCAATTGGAGGCGATCATGTGTCGAGTCTGTCATTTTCATGGAGACCTTTATGTTGTGTGTTCGATTGAGGAGAAGTGAAGCCAGGAAAGAGTGGAGGGAAGAGGGAGGAAGCGCTGATGTAATGGAACGTTGCACCGCTGGCTGAGGCTCAGAGAGACACTGGTAATCGCTTCTGGCCGCCGCCTCCCCTTCTCTCCTGTTCGTCTCTTTCCTCTCCGTCACACTCTAGCAAGTGGCGGTGAGTTCTCCTCGGCACCATAAATTACCATGACTCACACACTGACCACAAATGCAGGCCATCCACCTCACCAAGACGCGGCTCCCGGCCCGCACCACAGCCAACCCCCGCTGCCTGCCAGGGGAGTGAGTCTCCAGGCTACACCGTTTGTGTCATGGGGCCCCGTGCGTCCAGCGAACATTACGACCAAGTGTTACAGGATCAATGTACCTCCAGTCTTAAGAAGTTAATGCCTTGTACGGATCCTGGTATTGTTGTTAATTGTGAATTGTGGCCCTGGTGGAGCTCGCCACCTTGTCTTCCATGCTGGAGTTGAGTGCCCGCTCCCATGCTCTGCCTCCCCTCCCTCCCTCCCTCACACTCCATCCATACCCGCTTCATGATAACGTCCCTCCTTCACCATCCTGCAGCGGTGGTGGTGGTGGTGGTGGTGGCTGCTCTGCTCGTGAATAATAAAAAGAAATCATTACCCATCGCTACACATGTGTCTCTTCAGTTCAGGATCATTGTGTGCCGTGTGTCCTGCTAAATGCTACTTTGTATTTTTCTCTGTCATTCTACCGTCTAACGTCTAAACAGGATTTATTTTTTTCCAGCACCTTGATGGGTGCCACACTGCTCCACTACACTATTTTCATTATTATTTTTTAGAAGGATTCACCTTACCTCTCATCACTTCAGGGAGACTTATTTTCCTTACCAGCATTTGAGATCAGACTCACATAAGTTCCCTCTTCTCATTTCCGGTCAAGTCTTACTGGTACGCTCCCACTCACTCCTACATTTGTACGCCTTCTCACGCGCCTCTCTCATCCCACACTTTCACCGACTCTCAGGTAAAAACCACAGTCCCTCTCACATCCCCCACACCAAAACCTCAACTCTCTAACACCAATACTCATAACCGCCATCACCGTCATCATCATCACCATCACCATCATTATCATCATCGCCGGGAACGACACCCCCTCGCTGAGTACAGTTCCCCTAGCCTCGGTGTGGGCGGCAAACCAATCTAATAGAGAGGGAGAGCAAGGCGGAGACACGCGATACACATGAAAGTGTATCCACTCACCTCGTATCCCCGTGTGACTAATTGCAGAAGCGTCACGCAAATCCACGTGTCTGCATCAAGTGGGGGCAATTAGTATGCGTCCCACAGGTAATGGAGGTGAGACGAGGCGTGGCAGGTGAGGGGCAAGCAGTGGGAGACAAATTAACAGGCAAGACATGACGTGTGGGGTGCATGGGAGGAGTGCATGCAGCGACAGGTAGAGTGTAGCAAAACACGACAAGGTGTGACGAGGAGGTGTGACAGCTGAGGGAGGCCAAAGGAGCATGTAGAACTAGGGGGCGTGAAGTGTGTAGTGGGGGGGAGGGTTAGTAGCCACGTGTGTATAGCTGTTGTGGGCAGAGACGCCTATGTGAGAGACAAGAGGGGAGGTTTTCAAGTGGGTGTGTATGTGGAACGGTGCACTGGGCAGGATTAAAAGAATACAGGGTTGACCCGTTTCGGAGTAAAAATGAGCAGGCTTGGCGCATGACGTCACGCGGCTTCTTCAGGTCGGGGTCAAGAGGAACTCATGAGATCAGTCTGTCCTTGACCTCAGCGGAGTACATGACAGCGCAGACGTTGGCCGCACCTCCCAGCGCGCGACAATGGCTTATATATATATATATATATATATATATATATATATATATATATATATATATATATATATATATATCAACTCCTTTGGCACCCTGAGGGATGCATAGGGCCTCAATGAATTCACGCCACCACCATCTATCCTGTGCCAACTCCTCCAAATCCTCCCAACACTCTC
>CM035194.1:16802033-16829965 GCA_020233015.1 Callinectes sapidus
CTGTTTCATTGTCAACGCATAGTAATTGCCTCTTGCTTTCTTTCTTACCCTTTATTTTCTGTATTTTTCTCTCGCATTTCAATTTTCTCCCTCTCTCCTCTAAAAAAAGAGAGAGAAAAAAAAAGAAAAGAGAGAGAAAATGGATTTATTGCTCGCAGGAATATTGTGAGCGGTAACTCTGGTAATCTTTCCTGTGTTTCAACTTCTTTCACATCATGACTTTGCAGAGTTGAATATCACGGGAGATGTTAACACCTTTGCTACTAGAACCACCACCACCACCACCACCACCTCCACCTCCTCCTCCTCCTCCTCCTCCTCCTCCTCCTCCTCCTCCTCCTCCTCCTCCTCCTCCTACTCCTCCTCTTCTTCTTCGTCTTCGTCTTCGTCTTCTTCTTCTTCTTCTTCTTCTTCCTCCCCCTCCTCTTCCTTTAGTAGGATTTTTTTTTGCTTTTATTATCATCATTACTTTTTTTCACCGCTGCAGATACTCCTTCATTCTTCATACAGCTCCTGTGTGTGTGTGTGTGTGTGTGTGTGTGTGTGTGTGTGTGTGTGTGTGTGTGTGTGTGTGTGTGTGTGTGTGTGTCCATGTGCAAGTGAATTCATGCGTGGTTGGTGTGTATGCGTGTGCGTGTTCAATATCAGAAGCGTATGTAGTGTGTGCGTGTCTGCATGTATATTATGTTGTTTGCCTGGTGTGTGTGTGTGTGTGTGTGTGTGTGTGTGTGTGTGTGTGTGTGTACTTGGGACCGATGACGATACTCCCTCCTGACGAAGGCGAAGGCGGGGCCGAGGTCCAGAGGGGCGGGGCGGCAGCAGCTCCACCGGGCCTCTGCTGCTCCACAGGACCTGCCCCCCACCCCCATGTGTGTGTGTGTGTGTGTGAGAGAGAGAGAGAGAGAGAGAGAGAGAGAGAGAGAGAGAGAGAGAGAGAGAGAGAGAGAGAGAGAGAGAGAGAGAGAGAGTGGAGAGAGAGAGAGAGAAGGGGGGGAGGAAAGAATGTTTTCAATGTTAGTATTTATCTTCTTATTTATTAATTAAGCAAATTGCTGGAAGTAATTTAGTCTCTTCTTTCTTTCTTTCTTTCTTTCTTTCTGTCACACACACACACACACACACACACACACACACACACACACACACACACACACACACACACACACACACACACACACACACACACACACTTCCAGATAGTGACTTGTTTCCTAAGAGAAAAATAAAAAGACACTAACAATCACAACGGTGTGGCTTAACTTGTCTTGGTACAGTACTATGTAGTCATTCTTGGTGGTGGTGGTGGTGGTGGTGGTTGTGGTGGTGAGGGATGGAGGTTAGAGGTGGTCTTAGAGATGAGAGGTGGAGCAGATGGTGGTGATGGTGCGGCAGATGGTACTGAGGCAGAGAGGGGCAGGCTGTTCTGAGCAGGTGGCACTGTGAAGGAAGATCGGACGTAACAGCAGATGGGATGGAGAGGAAATGATCTTAAAGGTTTTTTGCCGTGTTTTCTTTTCCTTGTCGTCCTCCTCCTCCCCTTTCGTCCGTAGCTGACACGTCCCGTCTCGTCCTTTCCGTTCTTTGTGTCCTTCATAGTTGAGTCACTTTCCTCTCTCTCTCTTTCTTTCCTTTCTACTTGGACGGAGGCTTTCTTTGTTTCACTTTTTCTCACCATCCCGCCCCGTCCCTCTTCCGCCTTCCATCACGGACTCGCAGCTCCATCACATTCAGCCTGCGAAGGTCACATTTATTTTCATATAACACCAAATTTTTCACACTGCGATTTGTCGACACACAGTTCCGGCGAGCGATTACTCGTGTCAAGTAGTTTGGAATCGGTAATAAGTGGCAGAGACACCATGACTGACTGAAACATCCAAGAGGGGAAGTGTAAGAGGATTTACAAGTGTACGCCAGTGACTGACCCTAGTGAAAAGTATAAAGTTTACTTGATCTTAACGATGAAAATATTAACGAGTATATTACTACTATTTTTACTACTACTGTTATTTCTACTACTACTTTTATTTGTACTATTCCTATTGCTACTATCGCCAGTACTACGACTACTGATAATGATAAAACAGGTAGATAAACAACACCAACAGTAATGACAACAAAAATAGTTAACATATAAGATATCAATAGAAATAGAATAGTCACAGAGGTCATTAGCCGCTCTGACTGTGACTAAGACTGCCCGCACTGGCCCACACCGCCCAGGGCCGCGTCAGGAGCACCATTACCTGCTCGTCCGGCATCAGCTCCTCCCAGACGGTGACAGAATCAGTGACGGCCGCCTCAAGTGAATCATGAATACTTGTTCTTTTGATTTTACGAGGTACTCCGCTGAAATTGTTCCCTCCAGTTACTGTTAGTTGAGCACGAGGAAGCGGAAGGTGTTAGGTGTGTAGTGAAGCATGACGCAGGAACACCACAGTCACTCGTCCCGTACGCCCCCACCACGCCCAACCTTCCCCAGCCTTCCCCAGCCCCCTCGCCCCGCCGCCCCGCCGCCACGCCCCCGTCCCCGTCCCCCTGCCTCGCCATGCTGATTTACCGCCGCCCTGTCGATCCGGTGTATTGATGCAAGATTTGGCGTGTGTCCCTTTGTGTGAAGGAGCAGCACAGGGTGTGACCCTCCACCACCACTACCACCACCACCACCACCACCACATTAACACTCACCACTCACCATCACCTCCTTCATATTGTTTCCTATAAATAGCCAAACCATTTCTATCACCACCACTACCAACACGGGGAACAGAAGTCCATGACGCGTGCATCATTATCAGTCACCACCACTATTGCAGCTACAATAACCACCACCATTACCTCCACCGCGCTCAGCTACTGTCTTGTGGTGTGGGAGAGGGAGAAGAAAGAAAGGGAGGGGAGGCGAGGAGGCAGGAGAGAGGGGAGGGGGGGTGAGAGGGGTGGTGGGCGTTGCAAATCAATGGTCACCGTGTTGTTGGTGCAGAGGTGGGAGGGAGAGGAGGGGGAGGAGCGGCATGGGAACATGGGAAAGGAGAGAGACCAGAGGAGCACGAACGGGAGGGAAAGAGAAGACTGGGATAGAATCAGAAGAGGGAGGGACTGAGACAGGAGAGACATGGGCAGGGATGGGAGGAACACAAACTAAAGGACCAGAGATAGACGGGAGCGGCAGACGGACACAGAGGCACGTGGAGATTAAGAAATAGCCACGGACGAGAAAGCCAAGGATAGACTGAGGACGTGGAATGGACAGAGATAGGATAAGTAGACAGGAAAGTCACGAACAGACTCCAGGAACGGAACTGGTTAAAAAAGTTGGACAATTATGTGAAGACGGAACACTGAGGGAACACGATGACGTAGACAGGAAGGACAACGACGTCGGTGAGGGACTGGAAAGGGATGTGAAGGGAAATGGTGGAAAGGGACTGGAGGAACAGGTATAAAAGGAGCCTGACCGGGCAGTAAGTGACGGATGGACAAGAGCAAGTCTATGAAAAGCAAGACGAAATCATAACTTTTACAGGAGAAAAAAGAAGGAGAAAGAATTACCCCATCCATGTGTGTTAGTCCAAGTGTTAAGACTAAATAGGGGAGTGTGAAAATGAAAGTAACAACAACAGCAACCGAAACACCAACAGCAACAGCAACAGCAACAGCAGCAGCATTAGTGACAGTAGCAACAACAAACACAACAGCAGCAACAACACTATTAGCAACAAACATAACAGTGATATCCGAAGACCACTCACAGCAAAGCGTGGCAGAGGCGGTGGTGGCGGTGGTGATGATGGGAGCCCTAGTTGTGGTTATTGTACGGTGCGGTGTAGTGATTGTGGAGGGTGTTGTTACAGTGGTGATTAAAGGGCAGCCACGAATTGCTTTAATAATGGGCTATTGGCTACGGTATGGCGTGTGGTGGTGGGGGGTGGGAGGGATCATGGAGGGATTGCGGGTAATCATATATTGTTCCAGATAATGAGGCGTGGCTTGGGGTGAAGTGGTGGTGGTGGTGGTGGCGGTGGTGGTGGTGGTAGTGCCCTTTGATGACGATAGGACTAGTAGCAGTAAAGTTCATTGTAGTAGCAGTAGTAATAATAGTAGCAGCAGCAGCAACAACAGTAGCAATTTAGTGGTGGAGGAGGAGGAGGAGGAGGAAGAGGAGGGGATGAATTCGTGGCAATAGGGAGTTGGCTTTGTTGGGGAATGAGGGGGAAAGGGGAAGATGTGGATGGGGAGGGGCCGTGAGGGTATAGGTAGAGAGGTAGGCAGGGAGAGGGGATGAGGATCAGGGCAGAAAGAGGGGTGTAGTCTCTCCTCCTCCTCCTCCTCCTCCTCCTCCTCCTCCTTTCTTTGTTTAGGTCATTAAACCCGAGGAAACCTTTTAATTGCAACTATTGTATGGTGCTCCAGAAGTGATGACGTCATGTCCTGCAGAGTCCGCCACGGAGGAGGGCAGGAGGAGGGAGAGGAAGGAAGGGGAATGGGGAAGGAGGGAAGTGGAATGCAATTTTGAGATTGAAGAAAAAATAGTTCAAAAGACATTAAGCCTTACCAGCACATAATTAACGGCCAGTGTGACATATTGAGAAGGGAAGGAATGTGTTAGCATGGTACTGATGTCGTCCAAAAATAAAACAAAAAGAGAAAGAAAGAGAGAAAAAAAAAGAAAGAGGAATAGCGCTCTGAACGAAGAAATTCTTTTCATTTTAATTACAATGGAAAGAAATCAATTTGTCAAGACTTTGTTTCTATTCCCACAGGACGCCTCTACACGGTGCTGCTGAAGATGGCCGGTGAGGGCAGTACCTGACGGAGGCGCCGACAGAGGCGACATTACATTTCAGAGAGTGTTGAGGTGGAGGGTCACGTCCCGCTGTGGGTGACCAGCCCTGCGAGTACGTGGAGTGTTTGGGGAGAGTGAGAGGGGCGGCAGGTGTGACGGAGTGGAACAGGTAGGGACGGGAGGAGGGGCAGAAGGAGTAGTGGTAGTGGGGTGTGAAGGGAGGTGAGGAGGGTCATTTGGGTATGAGTTGGGGAGGGAGGGAGTGGTGTGTAGTGGTGATTAGAGTGGTGTGTGTCAGGGAGAAGAGGGCTGAGGGGTGGCTGGGAGGAAGTGTGTGGGAGGGGAGAAATATTTGAAGGGAAGGGGAATACCTGGTGTTGGCCATTAAATACCAAGGACGGGTATGTGCGGCGTGGCGGGCGGTGACGCGTGACAGCAGGATGGGAGGGGCAGGATGGGGGAGGGGGGGAGGAAGGAGATAGATAAAGAAAGGCACGAAAACCTCAGGAAAAGGAAGGAGGAGTGGAGGAGGGAGGAGACAGGAAAGAAGGAAGAAGGTATGAATGTGTACAAAAAAAGGATAAAAAAAAGAAATCCATGGAGGAAAAGGATAATGAAAGGAGGGAAGAAAAGAAAGGAGGAGTGTCAGGGAAGAGCAGGAGGGAAGAAAAGGAGGAGGGAAGAAAAGAAAGGAGGAGTGTCAGGGAAGAGCAGGAGTTGCGTGAGAGTTGTAGCAGCATAAGCAGGGTTTGGCAGCGACCAGCAGGCGACATCGCAGAGGCCGTGGGTGGTGGGGGTCACGCCATCCTCTCGTTGCTCACTATCGACCGTCCTGCGCCGTCCTGCTGCCGCTGTGGCACGCGGGGCGGGGAACGTTCATGGGCGAGGCGATGGTGGAGGGCTGCCTTTGATCTGAAGGACGGAGAGGCGAGGGCCTTGGGAATCATCCTGCAGGATACTTCTACCCAACTATTTTTTTTACCTCCTTTTTCATCTTTTCCTTTTAGTTTTTTTTTCCCTCGGTCTTCTGTTCTTCCTCCTCCTCACCGTGCTCCTCCTCCTCCTCCTCCTTCTCCTCCTCCTCCGGCAGGGAAGTAATGGCATGACACAATGATTTCCTTTAATCAGAGCTGAAGGCAAAAGTGCTGCAGGGAGGCGTACTTGTTCCTCGTCCTTCCCCCACCTTCTTTTCCACGCCCCTTCCTCCCTTCCTCCCTCTCCCAGCTCTTACCCCCGACCCACCCCATCCCGCGTCTCACCCATGACCTCGCCAATGAAATAGATCATTGTTCTTTGTCTTTTCTTTTGTTGTTCGTATTTGATGTTTCGTTTTGTGGACAGTTCTTGTTCCTAAATAGGGGTGTGTTATGTAGTGGTATATTACTTTGTGTAGTTGTGTGACTGACTGACTGACTGACTGACTGACTGACTGACTGACTGACTGACTGACTGATTGACTGACTAACTGATTAACTGACCGACTGTCTCCTTATTTATTCAGCGTTATTAAGAAAACAATACAAGAAAACTGATAAATGGATGTGTACGTACAGTGATCGATCCATGGATAGATGATGCATAGAAAAGTAAATTAATCACATTATGAAGTATATCACTTTGAATGACACACACACACACACACACACACACACACACACACACACACACACACACACACACACACACTGTTATACTATTGTTCACTTTCTCGAAACTGGAAGTGGAATGTGGCTCGAGGTCTGATTGGTCGATTGAGTGTGTTGACGTCAGAACACTTCAGCGAATGGCCGCTGCCACAGCTCGCCGCTTGGCCTGACAACTGGACCGCCGCCGTCTGTGCAAGCAGTGGATTGTTACGCTCAGAGCTTGGTGCACTGGTCACTATCCCGGAAAATACAAGTTGAGCCGTGTTTGAGTTAGTGCTGTTGAATATTTTTGATTCTTTTCCAGTTCCTGGCGCTGGAGAAGAAACCTATTAAAAATATTCATGATGGCTGCCTTGCTGACCGTGTGCAACATTGGATTTTTAGCCTCTTCCTGCCAGCAGTGTTTGAGACTAGTAGTAACCTTCCATCGCCGGTGCAGGAGTGGCGCGGCGCTCTCTCCGGTGTGCAGGCTGTGGTGGTGCCGGTGGTGGTCATGGGCCGGGCGTGGAGGCCTTGTGTGGACCCCGTCTAGTCCCTCACGCAACTTGGTTACCTGTGTTTGGTGCATGGCTGTGCTTTTCCTCTGTGTGTGGCGTGCTCAAACACACACACACACACACACACACACACACACACACACACACACACACACACACACACACACACACACACTCAAAGTGATGTTTTTTGCTATTCTCACCTGTTCATCCTGAAGGCTGAGGACTGCGGATGTTTTAGTGATGATGAGAAGAAAAACAATCATCCAGATTCTCGAGCTTCCGCGCCACGTCATCGTGGAAAGGAGGGGAAAAAAAAGGTGGTCACTTTTTTAGTATTTAGGCAGCAGCACAAGGGCTAGTGTGTGTGTGTGTGTGTGTGTGTGTGTGTGTGTGTGTGTGTGTGTGTGTGTGTGTGTGTGTGTGTGAAGAAACCACCCATTCGTACCCACAGCAAACCACGTGTGACGGTTGGTAATTTCTACTGATTGAGACCAATCGCCTGTGAGATATGGTGGACTTCCTTGCGTCGCTGGCGAACTGCCCTGACGCAACCACTGTGTTGTGTACCAGCGTTCTGCTCAGGATGGCAGGCCCCTCCCCTATTCCCTCAAGGCCTCAGCTCCACCTTGGTCGGGGCTCCTGAGGTGTCGGGAATGGCGTGCATTGTGATGGGTATTTGACATAAGAAGATAGTGTGAGAAAGAAGACAGGTGGAGCAGCTAGACAGTAGGAGCGTCTCGCCGGTGTCTGCAGCAAGTGGTGGGGGTGGGACCATGGGTGGGACGGACGGGTAGCACGGCCTCAGGCAATGATCGTGACTTCCGGGCCGGCGGGCTTCCGTCGCCGCCCACTATTGGGGCCCCTAGGGGAAGGGGCCCCTTACTGTTGGGACTCCGACGCTTCCGCAGCCCCCAGGATCCCCGTCCCATGCCTGGCCTCTGCCGTCTGCTTCACGCACGTCCTGGGGGGCAGCGCGGTAGTGAAGGTTCAGAGAAAGGCTTGCAGATCAATGATTCCCAAGCGTGCAGGTTGAGTAGCGGCCTCACACACCTTCCTCATGGCGATATGGTCTTCACCATTTTTATAATATTTTCTTGCCGCTGCTGCTGCTGCTGCTGCTGCTGCTCCTCCTCCTCCTGCTCCTCCTCCTCCTCCTCCTCCTCCTCCTCCTCCTCCTCCTCCTCCTCCTCCTCCTCCACATACCGGTGGAAGATGAATACTGAAGATAATGCCATAATAATTTCCTTTCTTTAATTATCTCAGTTCACCTGCCTTCTGTGTATCCTCCTCTTCCTCCTCCTCTTCCTCCTCCTTACCTTCATTCTTTTATTCTTTTGGTAATACTACGTTTGTTTGAATACCATGTAGGGAAATGTATTGTGTTAGAAATGCTGGTGAATTATGTAATGTACTATGAGTGGTGTCATGTGTTTTAGCACTTAGTGGAGCAGTCAGTGCTACATTGAGTGGCTGTTGTGGAAATGACAACGACACGCACCACAGCTTGGCGAAAATAACAAACCACTTTGCATCTGCTCGCGGTGGCATGTTGATTTCCTTAATGATCCAAGCCACGCAAAATATGTGGTCGAAAACCCACGTAATAGAAGAGGCCGGCAGCGAACCAGTGGATGAAGCAGACGTCCACATATCCTTGGCACTGGAAGAATTCACAGATAGTTATGAGGTCGTGGATTCCACAGTGCCAAAGATGGAAGGACAGAACACCTTCGATGGACGTCACTGTCACAAACACTCCAAATACTCCCGCCATTGCTACCATCACCAACATCATCAGCATCAGTATACAACGTTGCCGCCGTCACCCTTCCTTTTAACAGGAAACGTGCACTGTAGTCTCTAGAATCCTTGATTAGTTCCAACACTAAGCTAGCTGTTGCCGCAGCCACCTCATAACATTGAAAATAGACACAGATTATTACAAACCAATTTGATTTAATAATCCATAGGTATTTATAAAAAGATTGAGGCTAATATAATGAAGCATGGAATATCTCCCATCTCTCAGCACGAGCTCACAATTATCTGTGACAGTGGTGTTTGTCTTCTGCAGGTGTGTGTGTAGTAAGAACATAATGAAAAGTGTCAACCAAAGAAGAATCTATGTAAAGCGTCTATGTTGTGAGGTTGTTGTTGTTTTAGAACTGTTTATTTTATTATGATTTTTCTTAGTTTAAGCTTAAAAATTGACAGGTTAATGAGAACGTGTGGGCTGACACGTCACGAAGATTGAGGGGAACTAAAATGTTTTGCATCTTTCATATTAGTGTTCACACATGCACTATGTATGTTTCCGGAGACTTGTTGCCATTAGCATATTAGCCCAACACAAATAAACAAATATGTAGTTGTGAGGTGTGACTGGTGGAGACACTGGAGGCACATGTGTAAGGAGGTCATTTGCTGCTTCAAGTACTAATTTGTTAATGAGTCTTAACTTCATGTACCATTTTCCTATTTTTGAGATAGTGCTTTACTTCCTCATAAAAGCATGAATTCCTGCAGAAACAGCTTATCACTTGAGTTCTTGCTTCTGCACAGTTACAAATGCATGGGTGACAAGCGACTGATAGGCTAGTATAATCCATTTATTTATTTATTTATTTTGTGTGTACTATGTGTGATCAGTATTATAGACTGGGCTGATAAGCCTATTCACATGTGTAATTTGGCTGTATGTTTATCATGGTTTGTGTTTCATAGGTCCCATTTTCTGTAATAACAGCAACAAAAGACCGAAGCATATTGATAGTTTAGGCAATATCGCATTCCACTGCTTATGTCACCCTACTATCGTTTATGTAAGTTTGAGGCACCAGTATCATGAGTGATTGCCCTAACTTTTGTATGATGTACGTACGTAAATGTGTTAAGATTGTACGAAGTAGTTTCTCCTTATCCCATTTTCTCATTGCCCATTTGTACCTTTTCTGAAACATGCTTCGTTATTCGTATGTGTTATCGAATGGTACTGTTTTAACATTAAATATACCATAATTGTTCTCATGTTATTTTCCTTTGTCAATAGGATGGGTTGTAGTCTCTGACACGCTGCGCCGAAGTTACGCCGTTCGTATCCCTACTGCGCAGACATGTGTTATATGGGCTTGCGGGAACCTCGTGTTGTTTTCCTTTGTGTTAGTGTTAATATGCTTCTTCACGCCTCTTCATCTTCACAGCCTGGCCGGTGAGTACTTGTGGTCTGTATGGTAGGGCAAAAGGAGTGACTTGTATCCGCACAAGTTATCGAGGGCAGCTTAATGAGTGTCAGGCCAAGGCAGGCCACCGCCGCCTTGTTTACCAACCGGTGGGGGTGATGTTGCTCATTGCTCAGGTACTATGTCAGTATGTTGTCTGGTTAGCGCAGCCTGCCTTGAGCTGTGATCAGGTGACGGGTAGTACTTCGTACTTATGCTGGTCATTTTAGATGTAAGGCTAATTCGTTCAGTATTGTTGTGTTATATGGAGTATTGCATCATTGTCACGTACCCGGGGTCTATTTCAGTTACGTGTCATATCTCAGTAGAGTGACATGATATGCCTGTAAAATCGAAAGGCCGTCTTGAGATGTGATTTGGGTTTTGTTCAAGCCTAGAGACAAAGGCAGACAAAAAGCACGGCACTGGGGCGGCGCCGGGAGGAACAGGCTTGCTGGCCTTCGGACAGCACAACAGGGGGGCGCTCGGTTTCCCTTCTCGAGGACGGTGGCTGGGCCTTCGAGAAGTGACTGCCCGTGACCACTCACTTTGATATTTTCATCCAGTTTTCATTGAATGCTGTGTTGAGATAGGCTTATTAGCATAATTTTCCTCAGTGTAAGCTGCGTAGGCTCACTACGTGCAGTACGTCTTTGCCTGTTACTTTATAGAACTTTGCTGTGTTTATTTTGAACAGTGTCGTGCAAGCCCTGCCTTAAGCGACTCCGCATTCCCACGCCGGTGGCTGCATCAATTAACCCGTCGTGGTAACAAGATAACATACTTGTCTAGGAAGCCTACACTCTTATTAATTATCGGTTCACATATTTTGCGCGCTTTATTATTTAAGACTGTTTTGCTCAATGCATTAGCACACCAGTAGCTAATATTACAATTGTGCATAGTAACCGGCAACATGGCAGTATAATAACCTGTGGTAAAGTCGTCGCTAAAGCAAACATTGTTCGTTACCAGGACCAGCACGATGACACGTGAGATGTCTTACACTTTGAGGACCTGCTTCAGGGATTCCCAGGGTCATTTCCGTGTGGGACTTCTTTTAATCATCTTTCACTTAATAATTTCTTTTGTGGGTAGACGTGCTGATTGTGTTTGGGGGACTTGGGGTGGCTTGGTGGAGGGGCTTGAATCGGCTGTGCAATTCGCTACGACCATTACCACAACCACCGCCATTCCCGTCGCCACCCTGCAACACACCCTTTGTTTGGGTTGAGAGCCGGCCTCTGATTGGCTTGCTGTCTCTGTGCAGATCGGTGCGTGACTCATTCGTCGCCAGGCAGGTCTGCTTGGTGCAATACTGGCAACGCTCATGTGTAATTGGCTGCAAATGATTGCTGGTATCAGAACAACAGTTGTGGAAAAGTTGAACGGTCTTAGTGTAGTAATTATTAATGACTTGAGACTATATGTTATTGTAACGATAATTTGTAACTTATTTGTTAAGATAAGTGCGATGAAGCAATTGACAATTGCTATCATGTTGATTCGTGATTGCAGGATTTTTCATTGGTTAGTATTGGGTCTCAATGAAGACTGAATGTGGCCTCATATAGAATACTGTGTCATTTTCATGATGTACTTGTACACTCCCAAGACATTATGACTTACCAAGCATTATCATATATTTACGATGAAGGAACTGTCTTTTGCGTCGCTTCACGAGGGAGAAGGGATGGACATAAGGATATAATAGGTAGGAGAGGAAAATGCGTACATATGTACACACACTTCCCTATCAAGGCCATACAGTTGAAGCGGCACTAGGCAAACAAACTTGAAACTTTTGGGAAAAAAGGCAACAGAAAAAAAGGAAAGGGATAAAGTCAAGGGGAAACTTGTCTGTCACAAAATTTGAACATGGAAAAAATGGTAAAAAAAAGTGTGTGTGTGTGTGTGTGTGTGTGTGTGTGTGTGTGTGTGTGTGTGTGTGTGTGTGTATGTACACATTCCTATGTATATATATATATATATATATATATATATATATATATATATATACACTAAGGCTGTATTAAATGAGGCTTTCATTTGAACTTTTCTTGTACTACGGTGTTCTTTATGTTTGCCGAGAGTAATAAGTTTTCATGTGCTTATATTTCTTTTTTATTTCAACGGTAATGCCTTCATGTCGTGTAAACCTTTATTATTGCCCTTTCCACTGCCTCCACCCTCCCCACCTCTCCAACACAAGGTGTATTCCATAGTTTCGTGACTGGCTGTGGAGGCGTTTGCCTGCGGGGACATCCAGGCTCCGTGGTATTGATTATTTGCAAATGTAATGGTCATTGAACGGTGTGGTCATTGATTACTGCATTCTGTCCCCTAGTGTGCTTGTTAATTCATTATTATTATTATTATTATTATTATTATTATTATTATTATTATTATTATTATTATTATTATTATTATTATCATTATTATTATAACTTATTATTGATGATGGTAGAAGTATTTTTGTTTGTTATTGGTATTAAATGATTGTTGTTGTTGTTGTTGTTGTTGTTGTTGTTGTTGTTGTTGTTGTTGTTGTTGTTGTTGTTATTATTATTATTATTACCATCATTATTATCATTATTATCTTTCAATGATTCAGTCATTACTGATCTCATTGCTACCAGCACCACCACCACCACCACCGCCACTACTACTACTACTACTACTACTACTACTACTACTACTACTACTACTACTACTACTACTTCTTCTTCTTTTTCTTCTTCTTCTTCTTCTACAACAACAACAACAACAACAACAACAACAACAACAACAACAACAACAACAACAACAACTACTACTACTACTACTACTACTACTACTACTACTACCACTACTTTTACTTCTACTTCTATCACCACCACTACTCGTTAATTGGTTATCTAGGCATTTGTGACGTAAGGAGGGGACACAAAAAGGCGCACATACACACACACACACACACACACACACACACACACACACACACACACACACACACACACACACACACACACACGAGGGACATAACAGGCACCAATAGCGTTTATTCCCCTTACCCCCTATTCCCCTCGTCGCCCTTCACCCCCAACCCCAAACCGCCGGCCGACATAAGGTGGAGGGAAGGACAGGGGGCGGGTAGCAGGGGACGGAGTTGAGGGTCCGGCCGCCAGGTGGCACCACTATCTGGACTGAGGAACCATTACCACCACCACCACCACCACCACTACTACCATCACCACCATGTCTACCACCACTAAGGACGTCACAGCCTCTTGGTGGCGGTACAGGAATAATGTTAGCCATAGACAGACAGACAGACAGACAGACTTAATTGAAGAAGCAGACTACCATGAAGTGAACAGAACTGTATTCATGTAGAGAAAGACGGATTTACTGTGTGATACATGAGTAGATACAAAATACATGGACAGACAGATATGGAAGCACGGGGAGAGAGAGAGAGAGAGAGAGAGAGAGAGAGAGAGAGAGAGAGAGAGAGAGAGAGAGAGAGAGAGAGAGAGAGAGAGAGAGATTGTATTAGATTGGATTTGATAATTTATTGAGTACAGTTTCTTTACTTTTACATTTTACATAGTCCGAATATCATTATTGGTAAATTTTCAAGAGTGAATATCGTTATTGGTATATTTTCAAGGTAAGATGGATATATAAATACGTTGAATGATAATAAAGTATATGTAAGACTAAGAGAATGTTTTGACAACCGGACTGACAGATGGACGTTGAAAGATAAATAAACAAACAGATTTCACACTACATGCACAAACACTCGCCAAGGAACGAAAAAAATTACAAAATTGCCACATTTCAGTATTATTATTATTATTATTATTATTATTATTATTATTATTATTATTATTATTATTGTTATTATTAACATTATTTTGTATGTTTATTCTTTTATTTATTTTACTTATTCAATATTACTTATCCATCTATTTTTATCTTTTATCGAGGTTGTCATTCATAGTGGTATTTGTACAAAAGATCATGAATGTCTTTTAAATTACTTTGTGTTCATAGACTTCAGCAGTACACGAGTTGGAATGATAAAAATTTGTTTATTTTTATTTATTTATTTATTATTTATTTTTTTTATCGTTGTCATCGATGTGTTGTTTCACCACAAACTCTGGATGTACTGGCTTGCAGGGGACTCGTTATCAAGATGGGTATTTCTGACATGTCTCTGTCCTAATACATGTTCTAATGCATGTTTTGTGTCAGGTTGCGGTCATGGAGGTCAGCAAAAAGTTTCTTAACCACACAGAATCACACAGCAGATCGAGTTTGACTTTTTTAACTTCTGCGTCAAGATGACAGAAGTAACGTGGTATTTGTGATGACTATGGTTATGGTAGTATTACAAGCACGTATGGTGATGAATATGATAATGATAGTAGTAATAATGATGATGATGATACTACTACTACTACTACTACTACTACTACTACTACTACTACTACTACTACTACTACTACTACTACTACTACTACTAATAATAATAATAATAATGTGGCATCACATAATTTTTGGTCATGCTTTTCACCACCCATTCAAGTTGACATACGGTAAACTATCATCCACCTCCCCCCACTACCCCGACGAGAAAGAAAAAAATACAGAACACTTTTTGTATAAAGACACTTTTTACTTTTTATGATTAATAATTGAAAAGCCCAAGGAAAAGCATTACGAGATGTATCACTTATCGCCCCCACACGAGCAGGCAGTAGTACAGGTACCGCAGTGTAGCAGTGGTGTGGTTGGTGCAGCCACACGTGTGATGACTGCAGCAAGGCGCACCGGGAATTGCCACTGGCCTGGGGAACTTTTCACCCTATTTTTTCCCTCAGTTCTAACCGTGACATGCTAGATAGCTATTTACTAAGACATTCATACATACGCGTTTATGGACAGATCGCTTCCTTAACATAGTCTTGATAAAGAAATAACTAAGAATAACTTGTTTTAAAATAACCCGGAGTGTTGTGCCCGCAATACTCGCCACTCGCTTGTGTTAGACTCACGAGTCCCTTCCTCTGCATACCATTGTCTTGCTAAGGAGAAACCACAGTCACTTACTCCTTCATTATCCTTCAAGGTAAACCGTCTATCATAATAACTCTCTGCGCTGTAATGGGCGAGGCTCAGTCAATCAGGGAGTATCAAGGCTAATGTGACTAATTGGCTTCCTTCCGATTATTTGTTGCTTCATTCTTACTTTGAAATATCGATAATATATGTCAAGACGATTTATATTGCATGTAATCATTAATGCATGGAAACTGTTGATTTTATTATATTTTTTTTTTGTGGATCAAGTCCCTGGAACAAAAAAATGTTCGATGGTGAAGTAATAAGATTGGAAAGGTGTTGGTGGCAAGGCAGGGGTCAGCACTCAACTCAGCAGGGCCACGTCTCAATATGGTCTTTAGTGTGTGGAAATGATGTATACAGTGGTGACTGACTCTTGCAAACCGTGGTTATGCTTGGCCTGATGGAGCGTGTTGTAACAGTAATGTGTACATACTCCTATATACCCCGTAATCATTAGTAATTTCAGAGCATATTGGTCTATCTAGAGGGCTTTTGGTTAAGAAATGCAGACTAACTCAGGATGGCTTAAGGGAAAAATGTAACACGTTTGGGAAGCCAATTGTTTTGAGGAGAATGTAAGCAAGTAATAATAGTAAATGAGTGTGTAGCAGCTAGTGTTTCGCCGCCAGCACGTATGTAAGTAGCGGATGGTGCCGGCGAGGGTGGCAAGTGCTCGTGGTCTTCTCATGGTATTATGCGTTATTGGGGCTTCACACTCCATAAACAGCTTGCGTGACTCCGACATTACGTCATGAACATGAAGTAACGGTGTAGTTATGAAAATCACGAAAGTCATCTTACATAACGCGGCGTTGTCTAATATCCAGTGCAGCGTGTTACCGTGCCCTCATTCATATCTCATCATGGAAAGGTTGACGTGTCATTAAAGCCACATACTTCGCCATGTAACGCCAGGATGGGTGGTGGTGAGCGGCCCTTTTGCCATGTCGGTACCTCAAGACATACAAACATCTATTGGGTACGAGTTATGCAGTGTGACAAGACATACATAACGAAGAAACTTTGTGTATCGCAGAGCCTCTGTTCATCCGGTGTGGTCTGTCCGGATTTGAATCCTTGTCAAACTTAGCTCTCCTTTGGGAGATGTAGTGTTTTCTCGCTAACCCGAGAAGTGACATATGACCCAAGATGTGGCGGGACCTACTGTAATAATTTCCGTTTATTTCAAGCATGTTCTGTCATAAAGCTGTGTTATGTTGTGACACAATTATCATGGTATAACACAAAGTTTTATAATTTTGATGTGACCTATCTTTCATTGTCTCCAGGATGAGTTTGCTATTGATTTGGTAGTCAGTAAGCTCTGGCTAGTTTTGAAGACGACATAACAGTGTTTCAAGTTCAGCATCCTTTCTCAGTGGTGTTCAATGAAATAACATTTTGCAAGTAATCGTATGTTAATAGTAAAAATATAAGAACCCTACATTATGCAACACTGACCGCGATGCAATTATTTGCATGAACCAGAAAATAACGAGCAGTGCTATCAACCAATGCCCCACTACAGGGTTTCCATGAGATCGCCGGCCACTCTACAGTATTGCATTCCAATCAACTCCTTCAGTTCCTCCTTCGAGGCTGCCTAACTCAAGACACAAAGCAGAACAAGAATTAGGATGATACGTCGACTCTTTTCAAATAAATAAAAGCTGTCCCATTTTCAGAATGAATGTTTAATAACTGGGAGCTTTGGGATTTTATTTTTTGCGGCAGTTTCTTGTAGTATTGATATTATTCTGAATCGGCTTGGTGTTGATGTGTTGGAAGTTGGGAGTAGGTGTCACGTGAGTGTTGATTTTATCATCAGTGTTTATCTGGCATACATTACACTGTTGTAATACATCAAGCATTGAGAAAGTGTGTTACTAGTGAATTTCAATATCCCAATAAACCATAAATCGATATTGATTCAATCTACATTTGCAGGTTACTTGTTAGTAACCCAACGTGTGTGTGTGTGTGTGTGTGTGTGTGTGTGTGTGTGTGTGTGTGTGTGTGTGTGTGTGTGTGTGTGTGTGTGTGTGTGTGTGTGTGTGTGTGAAAAGGCGAAGTCAGGTTCGTGTCATACCGTCCTTCAATGTTGTTTAAGTATACTTTATATTGAGCTAATGTGTACTGTTGTGTTGAGCATACATTCCCTCCAGTAACCAGTTCCGTGAGTCAGAATGCTTCAAGCTTATTTATTTTTATTTATTTCATGTAAAAAGGCCACTGGCAAGGAAAAAAAAATAGGTTCATTTAATGCTAGTGGCGGTGGTGGTGGTGGTGGTGTGAAGGTTGCCAGAGTTGGGAGCTGTCATATTTCCACGCAAGAGGCGGCACTGATCACATCAGGGACTCGCTTGGGTAGAAAGCAACCGAGATGGGTCGATTTTGACTCAGACTTTGGCTGACGGTAAACGGAAGGTCGGAATGGTCCGCTCTCTTGTAAATTATAATAGCATTTTGGACACTTGTTAGGAAATGTACACTGTTCTGTTGGAAGTATACATTACTCTCTTGTGTCGTGGATTTTAAGAATTCAGTAGAATCTCGCAATCTGCTTCCAGGAAAGATGGTGGTGAAGTATAGCGGACCGTCATGGTTTGTACTCCTTCCCCCGTCAAGGTGATCTGATAGAGTTAGGAACAAACTACGTTTTCTTTATTCTCTTGCTATTTGTTTGGGAGGAATATCTCTGCATTTGCAGATGTGTGGTTGATATTTATGCGACCAAGATGAATGAGTGAGTAGAAAGGTAATGTAACTTGTTAGTTCCCAGATCTAAGATGAGAATTGTAAATAAATGTGTAACTATTTAAACATAAAGTTGAGGAGGCGTGTGAATCTGTTGGAACCGACAAAGGTGCGTCATATAAGATTTATATTGTTTTGTAAGCATTGTGTGAAAGGAATGCATTTGTCCCGTACTTCGTGTAGGTGAACTGAACTAATCTCTACTTCAAGATCTACTTTTCCTGAAATCTTTACTAGTTCTCCCTTTTATACGTGTGTACCTTTCACAAATTGTATTGCGTGTTATTCATGTGTGCCAAATCTGATTGCTCGGTCAACACGACGGTTCACGTGATTGCCTCATTGCTCGAGGAGTTCTGCTGCGGCTGAGGAAGACGTAATGATTGCCTGATAATTTGCCTTGGCGGGAGATGGATTGATCTTGAGAGAGAGAGAGAGAGAGAGAGAGAGAGAGAGAGAGAGAGAGAGAGAGAGAGAGAGAGAGAGAGAGAGAGAGAGAATGATAATAATAATAATAATTATAATAATAATAATAAAGGTATATGTATAAATCAAGCTGAAAAGAAGCTAAAAATCTCAGTACAATATTAGGAAGTTGGAAATTAGAAGCAGGTATGGAGTTCCAGAGTTACCAGAGAAAGGTATTAATGATTGAGAGAACTGTTTAACTCTTGCATTAGAGAATTGGACAGAATAGGAGTGAGAGGAAGAAGAAAGCCTTGTGTGGTGAGGCAGCAGAAAGAAGGGAGGCAACTTGAGATAAAATTGCAGAGGGAAGTGTAGAAACTATAGGAGGGCAGTTTTGAGATTAAAGCTTTGTGCCAGACTCTGTTAAAAGCTTTTGCTATATCTAAGACAACAGCAAAAGTATCACCAAAACCTCTAACAGAGGATGACCAAGACTCAGTGAAGAAAGTCAGATCACCAGTAGAGCAATCTTGACGGTAGCCATACTGGCGATCAGATAGAAGATTGTTTAAGAACCTTCCTATTGAGGATAGATTTGAAAAAAAAGATTGACAAACAGGAGATTAAAGCTACAAGGCAGTAGTTTGAGGGATTAGAACGGTTACTTTTTTTTAGGGACAGGCTGAATGTAGGCAAACTTCCAGCAAGAGGGAAAGTAGAAGTCGATAGACAGAGTTGAAAGTTTGTTTGGGCAAGAGACAAGCAGAGAAGTAGTTTTTAAGGCGACCCTATCAGATCCATAAGCCTTCCGAGTGTTTAGGCCAGCTAGGGCATAGAAAACGTCATTGCGAAGTATTTTAATCGTAGGCATGAACTAATCAGAGAAGGATGAGAAGGAGGAACAAGTCCAGTGATGGTAGTGGTGCCATCAGAATGAAATAAAGGAGGGAAGATGAAGAAACAAAATCATTGGAGATGTTTTTGGCTGCTTGTAAGAACAGAGGAATGAGACACACAAGTCACACATAACCCATTCCCACAAAGTACCTCGGTTCTTTACGGGCGTTGCGTATCTAGGAAGTGGCCACCTTTCAACGCTAGGGACTTCACTGATCACACCTACCACTCACTTTGGTAGGTCATCCGCAGCCCTCCCCACCAAAACACCTTCTTCATTACGGCTGTTGCGTAAAGAGGACGCAATCACGTTTCCACGCCAGATGCTACACTAGTCACACCAAATATTGCTTAGATTTTGGCCGACAGCAGATTAAAATAGCACTTTGGACTCTTGCTACACCATAAATTTCAAGAAGATTAATTATTTTCCACTATGCAATCTTTAGATCCATGAAAGATGCGTATAATTCTTCATCTTCTCGTACGAACTCCTGTGTTATAATTTCAGTTGCAAATGTCAGATCTAAAAATTTCTTTCCCGGCTCCATCAACAACAGTAAATTTGTTTCAAGGAATGGTGGCGCGGAGATTCAGCGGACTGTCTCAGCCTGTCGTTTTTCTTAACCGTCTCGTGCGCACAGAGGAGTCTTGAAACACGCTCCGTTTTCTTTCCCGTTTGTTGAATGTATGTTTGCGTGATATATTTTCCTATTTTTTGGCGCATGGGTGATATTTATAGTGCCACGACGCGAGAAGTGTGTCTTGAAAGTGTGGTAGGATGCAGTTCGCTGGCTTCGTGCCTTCTCGGTGGTGCTTTTATTGTCGTTGCTTCTGGCACAATCGTTATGTATCATAATGGGGAGACTGGAATAAGAATTGCGGTAGTGGTGGTGATAGTGATGATGGATACGGTAGTTGTAGTTTTGGGTTATTGTGTTCTAGATTATAATGATGATGGTCTTGTGATAAGCAATATGATGGTGATGATATATTGGTGGGGGATGTATTAGTGGTATTATGGTGGCGGTAAGCTCAGTGATGGGGGTCTTGGTGTGTTTGGAGATCATCAGTGTGGCAGTTCACGGTAACGATGTGGTGGTTGTGGTGGAGCTTGAATTTTCCTGGGCTGTGAGGGTAGCAGCAGTATGTCTGGATGAGGATGTGGTAGTTGTTACAATTCCAATGATGCTGTTGTTAGTGGCGGTGGTGTGGTAGACGAGATGGCAGTTTTAACAGTAAGAGCACGACAAAATAGATGGATGCTGCAAGAAGCCGTCAAGTCTACGGATGGTAGTGCCTGATCTTTTAAAGCCATTTGATGACGCGGCATTTCAGTGAGCAATCTGATCACTGAGTGCTTCCTATCCATCTGCCACTCTGTTTGGGGTCTTGTAGGTTGTGGTAGCGTGAGTACTCAGTGTTCGACCTCTGCACGTAGTATTTCCCTAGTATTGATCAGATTTCCAATAGGTCACGGTGTGGCCATCGTGGCTGACTATCGGATATCTCCCCTCAGGGTGTGGGTGTTGGTCTCGTGGCGCAGGGGCTAATTGGAGTCTCAGGATGGTACGATGCATCCTGCAGTGACCTACACCGTACTTCTCATACTCTCCTCCTTGACTGATTGGGAGTAAAAGCTTTGAAACACGAGGTTGGCATGGGCAGGAGAGTACTCGAGCTGTCAGTAGCTCTACGCATGTGCTTATAACTATAAAGGTTGAACTGCGAAGGGTGTCTGCTGCTCTCCACTTCTCTAGTAAATTTCTATCGATGTTTATCTCTACGAGTTGAGTCAAACTAGGAAACTTAGGAAGCGTGTTTTATGTTCTTTACTACATTAGGATGAACGGCCTAACTAAGCAAATCGTACATGTGATAAACATTGGGAATGAAAGCAGGATGAACCAGAATACATTTTCTACAAATAGGCAAATATACAACCTAATTGTGCAGTACGAAAAGGAAAGACTTTGGACTATTGAGTTAGACTGTCACATGCGAAGATGAATAACGGGATTGGATTAAAACTCTTCTGTATGAGAAGTTGTAAGAAGGAGCGTGACGTGGTGCACCTGGCAAGGCTGGCTGAGGGAGCGGGGCGTCAGAGATATACACAAGTGGAAAGGAATGAAAGTGACGTGGTGACAGGCTGCTGGGATTATCTTGTTTAATGCCTTGGCTTGCCCGTTAGTTGTCCCACCGCGGCAATTACTCCAGGCCGTGTGTGTGTGTGTGTGTGTGTGTGTGTGTGTGTGTGTGTGTGTGTGTTTTATTCTTCTACGCAGAAATGCTAGTTGTTGAAAAAATGAAAAATGGATTAAAAAAAAAAAACGTAAATGATATATCGTCACCCTCATAAATGAACTGCCTAAATATCTTCAGCGATTTCTGGATTTTTACCTAATTCAATTATTCCTGATACAGTGCACCTATAGATATACTTGTCTAAATAGTCTATTGAGTATGAATGTCTTGAAATTCACTATAAACATTGATATCATTGATGTCGCTATGAAAAAAACGAGAAGGTTTTTTAACTACTGAAAAATTGAAAAAAAATGACTGGCAGTTATTTAATAAAGATGACTATATATATAAAATTTAAAATTGTATGTTTTCCTACCGAGCCATCGATCACGTATACAGTACCATAATATTATTTCCACAGTACATGCACCACCTCCGTACCCACTGCCTTCAACCATTCTGTTTTCTATTTTCCACCGCATTTCACCTCATTTCCAGCGCCGGTTCTATCATCACCGTCATGCACCGGCCCTCCCGCCTTGGCCCGCTCGCTGTCTCGCTTCCTTGGAGATCGTGTACCAGCCGTGGCCGCCAGCATGACCACCGCCGCTGCCGGTGCCGCGGCTCGCGTGCGGTAGCGCCCTTCAATCGATAGATGGGAGGCCGCCACGTCTGCTGCACCCCTCCGTCTTCTACCCTTCTCCCGCTGAGCCTCCTCCCCCTCCTTCTCCTCCTCCTGTGATGACCCTGCCATATATATTACATCGATGAACCTCGAAGATTATGATTTATTTGTATTTGTGGGCGTGTCGAGGACTTCCCGGCAGACAAGGTGCTTTACCATACCTTTCATGCCAACATCCCTTCTTTTCCATTATGTGTGTTTGACAGAATGAGGCGTATTGCTGTGAACAATTCGTGAGGTTGTGGTTTGCAGGGAATTCCTTGGTTCATGATTACATTCTTTTGTCTTCCTGGTTGAGTGAATTCGTCTGGCGGCAGACTTATTGAATACTGAACGCTATCGGCGGTCTGTTTATTGATGTTTATCTTTTGATGATGTAGTGATCAATTGACGATAATGGCCAGGCCCTGCCCTCTGCTGGGAAACCTAAAGGGTGTGAAGCCTCCTGGCGCTGTGGCAGTGGTGGGCTCGTCTGGCGTGGACGTGTGCCAACAATGTGGCTTACTCACATATTATGAAGTTTCTTTCTTGCCACACTGTCTTGATACACAAGGAACGTGTTGAAGGTTGACACTCCAAAGGAATCAATGCCTACAGGCGCTTGGTGTCTGAGGTGATGGGTGCTGTGGTGAGCTTTGCTGCTGTGCTTCGCTGTACTACGGAGTAACCTTCTAGCGTCTATTATTATTATCATCAGCATCGTCATCATCATTATCGTCGTCGTCGTCGTCATCATCATCATCATCATCATCATCATCATCATCATCATCATCATCATCATTATCAAGATTCTACTACAGTACAGCACAAAGGCCTGATGATGATGATGGCTTCGAGTTGTCTTGAATACGTGTGTTAAGTTTGTTATCTCCTCCAAAATGAGATAAATCTGAAGCCTCACGTATGAAATATATATTTTTTGTGTTAATTTCCTCACTTTTAATATCAGAATGTCGACAATTAGATTATACTATGCATAATGGAAAATACTTGCTCCCTTGTTATCTTTCCCTATGTAAACAATATAGACTGGATTTCTATTTTCAGGAGCGTCAAGGTTGGCAGAAAATTACGTAATTGGAAATGAATGGAACAGTATTGAGTGTGGCAGTGATAGAACCTCGGAGGGAGAGTAATTCTGTGTGTAGCTGCAGCTTTATCCTCCTGTGCTTTTTTTCTTTATGTAAGAGAGGGAAGTTAGCCAAGGGCAATAAAAATTGTGAAAATAAAAAGCCCACTAAATAGGCAGTCCCCATAAAGATCAAAAGAGTCAGCCGAAAGTCAGGGACAAATGTCTTGAAACCTCCCTCTCAAATAAAGTCAAGTCATAGGAAGTTGGAAATATAGAGGCATGTTGGGAATTCCAGAGTTTACCAGAGAAAGGAATGAATGATTGGGAGTATTGGTTAACTCTTGCATTAGAGATTTGGACAGGATAGAGGGAGAAATTAAGTTTTCGAAGCATTGAGCACTACTAAGTTTTCTCTGCCCCCAATAAGAAATCTTAGAGAGATCAGAAGTGTTAAGTTCCTGAAGGGTAAGTCGTCTGTGGAAAGATGTTGAAAGGTTTAGGGTGGTATCATGAGCGTAGGAATGGATAGGGTAAGAGGCTTGGTTGAGATCATTGATGAATAATAGAAAGGGAGTGGGTGATAGGACAGAACCCTGAGGAACATCACTGTTAATAGATTTAGATCTGTGGGCGTTTACCACAACAGCAAAAAACGGTCGGAGAGGAAACTTGATATAAAGTTGCAGAAGGAAAGATAAACGGTATGAGGGCAGTTGTGAGATAAAAAATATGTTTCACTAAAATCTGTAAAAGAGGATGACTAAGACTCAGTGAGGAAAGCCAGAAGGTCGCCAGTAAAGCGACCTTGACAGACAGATGGTGAAGTGCTCCCTCAAGGTGGTGGTCTGCCTTTCTGCTACCGCTGCAATATCACTATCAATAACAACAACAGCACAACAGCAGAGGACAACAAACCATGGTGAATTGAGGTTAGGTTGCTTGTTTTATTATTTTACACGTTGTTTTGTTGTTAAGTTTGTTCACCTCGTCCTTTTCTTGTTTCTGTAATTGAATGATGTTATTGAATGATGTTATTGGCACCGGACTTAACAGCAACAATGATCATCGACTCCCTTTCTATGTGGTGTGATGACGCTCCCTTGCTGTGTGGTGGTGTGATGAGAGAGAGAGAGAGAGAGAGAGAGAGAGAGAGAGAGAGAGAGAGAGAGAGAGAGAGAGAGAGAGAGAGAGAGAGAGAGAGAGATTTCGTCAGATAATGTAAGGAAAGGAAAAAAAAAAGTAAAGAAGGAAAAACAGATTAATTGATCGAGTGCGTGAGTAAATCAGGAACGAATTACTTTTTCATCTCCTAAACCGGAGCCTTAATCTTCTTTATTTTAATCTTGTATAATTCCTCTAATTGCTGGGTACAGTTTGCGTGGTGGTGGGCAGGCCAGGACGGCAGAGCAGCGCCGCAGTGTACGCCTACAAATGATTATTCCTTTAGAAAACATTACTTGGTGGGGAATCCAGTCATCTTCCTGCCACTTATCGTGATGTGCTGAGGGGCGCACCTAACCTAACCTAACCTAACTTAATCTAACCTAACCTAACCTAACCTAGCCTAACCTGACGTAATTTTACCTGGCTGTATCTGTGGCGGTGGTACGGATGCGTCAGACTTGGTGCAGTGGTTTATCTCTTAATAATTCCATTTGTGGATTGACTGTAATGATGGACGGGCACAGGGCAGCGTTGTATGCATGGGTGGAGGGAAGACGAGACTACAGCTGCTGGTCCCATATTCAGAAACGCTTTGCTCTCTCACTACGACTATTCTCCAAGACCACAGAGATGATTAGCGGGTTTTCAAGAGTGTTTCTCCAGTTAATCATGTTGAAATCTTATCACTCAATCTCAAAATTCGTTAAAACACCTTCAAAAACTTGTGTCAATTTAGATAAACCCTATTGAAATAATGGAGGTGAAGCGCTGAAGTGTTTGAGAATACGAGCCGTGTGTCTTTCGTCTCTTTTTCACATGTTAGACTTCCGCGAACACCTGAAGTGGTGGTGAGGCGTGGTGCGGGAGTCATGCGAAGGAGGAATAAGCAGCCACGGCACGGGATACACCACTCTGCCTGTTGTGCTGCGAGAGAATCAGGTTGTGTGGTTCAGGTGAGGTGGTGGGTGAAGTCATCAGTTAAGTAGGCGGTGCATGCAGAAGCTGGGATGAGATGCAGCTGACTGAGGCTCCCGTGTCCTTTGGTTCTTGGGCGTCAGTCAGTTGGTGGTGGACTTACTTACTTTGGTGTTCCTGGAGGAGAGAGAGGATGAATTACTCGTGTTAGGAGAAAGAGTGAATTATTCGTGTTGGGAAATCTATCTTTCTGTCTTTGTCTTTGTCTCTTTCTCCGTCTTTGTCTTTGTCTTTCTATCTCTGTCTTTCTGTATCTGTCTCTCTCTCTCTCTCTCTCTCTCTCTCTCTCTCTCTCTCTCTCTCTCTCTCTCTCTCTCTCTCTCTCTCTCTCTCTCTCTCTCTCTCTCTCTCTCTCTCTCTCTCTCTCTCTCTCCCCAACCCCCCGCCACGTGACCGCCGTCCAGGAGCTGGGGAGTATAGTGGGGCGGGACCAGACTGTCGCATGAAAAGTGAATGTTGTTACACGAGTACGACTGACCTTCCCAAGCTGCGTTACGGCCGCTCTGCACGTTAGCCTCCCCCCCCACCCTTTCCTCCTTCCAGGCCGCCCCCTCATCCCCCTCCCCCCACCTGTCCTTTATCGTTCCCCCCGCTCTTCGCTTCCTCCAGCCCCCTGCCGCCGCCTTCCCACCGGTCCACCTCGGCTACTGCGTCTGGGTTTTTTACTCTCCTCCCACACCGCTGGCCGGGACCTTCTTCACTCACAATGCCTTCAATGTTACTGTTTCGCCTGCCTTCACTCACTCGATGCTGTTACTAAATGAATATGTCTCTGTTCTCTTAGCTCCTTCAGTACTGGGATGTATTTTTTTTTATATTTATTCTGCGTATGGTTTGTTGATTTTATACAGCTTGATTGATTCATGTGGGGATTAGAAATTAGTACAGAGTCCGGCCATTGATCTTTCTGACGTTAATGTTAATAAATCGTCTAATCTCACTCAGAACTCGTGGTAAGTATGTGTCCTAGTACTGAAGGGGCTAAGAACTCTATTCCTTTGGCTCCTCACTTAAGCGTTGATTTTTTTCCTCAGTCCTCGCCACCATCTCTCTCTCTCTCTCTCTCTCTCTCTCTCTCTCTCTCTCTCTCTCTCTCTCTCTCTCTCTCTCTCTCTCTCTCGTACTCCGGAACCTTTCTTTTGTCTACCTCTCTCCCTTTCGCCCTCTCCTTTCCTCCCCTCCCTCTATGTTAACTCTTCGCCATACGTTCCCGCCAATGTATTATTATTTGGGCCTCGCCGCTCCCCCTTAATCGCTACTTCCTCGGACTCACTTATTAGTCATCTCAGATTTATTACGGCCCCTTGTAAGCCGCCGCCACCACCACCACCACCACCGCCGCCGCACTAACCCTATCCTTTACACGAGCCTAATTCATTATGGCGGTGTGCTGTCTCTGCCTTTCTGTCTCTCTTCTGTCTCTGTCTCTGTCGATGCGCAAGATGTGAAATTTATGGTGTGGAAGGCGTGGTGTCATTCTCCTTCACTGTCTCTGCCTCGCCACGGACCAATAGCAGGACGACGGCTCGGCACGCATCCTCCTCAGCCGCTCGCTCCCCGCTGCATCCTCACCATCCCTTTCCTGCCGCCGCCACCGCCACCACCATCACCACCACCACCACCACCACTAAGGATGATATTCTGTATTACTTCTTGCTGTACTTTACCTCTTTTACTTTCCCAAGGCTTTAGTTGGTGATACTGGTTTATAGAGATTTATTTTCTCCGATTTTTTTGACAGATTGATAAGATTTTTTTTGACAGTTTTAATAAGAGGAACAATCTTGTAAACCCCATTAATCCCCTTCTTCGTCCTTATACAAATAGTCGTGGTGAGAGAGCAAAGCGTTTCTGAATCCACACCTAAAACGCATTGGAATACATACTCGTACTGTGGCTCGCCCTCCACCACCATCCCGGCCTTCCACCATCTTACACTCAGCAATGTCAGCGGCGCTCAGCTTGAAGGAGGAGCGTATCGTTTCGCTCACCTCCAGCAGGGGTCTCAGGAAGCTAAGTGCGACTCGACAATTTTTCACGCCGGGGACGGGTCTCGGAGCATGACTGTGGTTTGTGCCGAGGACGTAAATCAACTTGACTGGGGAGGTGAGGGGATGGAGGGTAGTGGAGGAGGGGGAGGGGGGTGAGTTCCAGGTGTTCCCCTCTCCTTTCCCTCCTCCTTCCCTTCCTCCAGTCTCTCCTCCCCAAGCCGTCCGTCCGCCATGATAGGAGGCAGCCACGGGTAATGCGTGGAGCAGGTGCCTCGTCCCCCTTTATTCCCACGGCGCCCTCAGGTACTCGCCCCCTCGCTCCTCTGCAGTGAGTCCAGGCGAGCAGCGGGCAGTATGGGAGTGTCTGGATGCAGCGAAGGGAGGCTGGTGCGCAGACTGATGAGGCACGGGAGGCAGGGGTGGGGACGGAGGGAGGGTTGGGGGCCCAGGGTCATATAGCACACA